>CAWUFW010001187.1:600000-1200000 GCA_963921515.1 Calotriton arnoldi
GTGAAGCAAGAGACTTGTCAACAGTGAACATCACAGCCGTTCCTATACAGGATGGTATAGTGTGGGACAAAACAGAATTTGATATCTTTGGCCCGACGGAACAATTGAACATTCCACATTTGTTTAAAATTTCACTAAGTGATCTCATTTCGTCCAGTACCTATTCTGATGATTGGGACTTTGAGACTGTTAACGACATAATGTTTGACCTAGAAAAATCTGCTGCATTTTCTAAAAATGAATATTTAGAGGGTTCATCAGACTATGAACAGCTGTATTGCTATAACCACTATGGTCATGATTATTTGCATAAATCTGCAAACCCTAGAAATGTGTTTTTGTTTAACCAATGGGAGCATTGTCCTACACCACCAAAAGGTAGTTCAAAAACATTTGCTACCAAGTTTCCATATTTTTCAGGTTACAATACATCTGATCCAGAAACGTTTTACTATAAAAAATGTAAACAAAACAGGACTGAAAATTATGTTAACTAATTCGAAACAGATTTACTCTGCAGCTTTTAATGCCCAACTGTCTAGACAAGGTTTCGACTTATGGAAAGACACAATAGACACAAAAACTGTCTGGGGTACGAAAGATTGGCAAGTGCAGGGGATAGAAGCTTTATTTAGAGCCTGTATCATCCCTGAACAAATAATGTTTTTGAATGAAACCGTCCAAAAAACATCTTGTCTTGGACTAGCCAAGATCAAAGAGATGAAAAAACCTTCTGTACCAACACCTGCAAGTGATAACAATACACAGGCAGCGGTTACAGTTGACAAAATACTACAACTCAACAGATCTAATCCTGATTGGAAAAAATGGTTGATCTGGCCCACAGACACGAACAACTGTCAGGAAAGATTCCTGAATAAAACTCAGGGATTTACTATTCATAGGCCAGACCCAAGATACGTCCAAAGACAGCATCCGGGGGTAGTAACAACATACAGTGTAGGAAAATTATGCCTCGATTGGCTGCAGAAATCTACACTACAGGATGTGAAACAACACTTATCCTTACTTACAGAAGACGCAGATCTTAGGGAATTCTTGCTTGGACCAAGAAAACCGCGTCAAAAACGTTTCATATATGCCGGCATTTATGCTGCCTATAATGAAGCATGGAAAGTGTCACAGATGGAGGCCGCAGAACGAATACGTGAACTTGATCGTATTAATTTAGAGAAAACACTCACTGTGGTCGACAATGGGTTAATAACTTTGTCTTCCAGAATATATTCATTGGACAGCGTTGTATCCTCTGCTATCGACATACTAGAACAAGATTTGGCGATGTTACAGCAAGGCCAATCTCAATTACGTTCTATTGTATTATTGAGCTGGACGCTGCAATCTTTGCGTGCGGGCTATGTGCCTTGGCGTTTCATCAACACGTCGGCTCTGTTTGCAGAATACAATCTAACTGATAAACAGATCGAACAAGCACAAAGAGGAGCAAAGTATACAGTGCTGAGCATTGAAAATCTGGAAAAGTTACCATTCACAGTGGCAGAAAAACCAGCTACAGAATGGGTCATTCATGGCAAAATCACACTACCTGTGACTACTTTTCAGTTTCAGTATTGCCTCAGACAAATGCAGGCAGGCAAATATGAAAGGTTGGTTAAGGAATACATTAGGACATCTTGGGATTTACCGTATACATATAGATGTTGGAGTGGGGATCGTGAAGTGTTTTTGAGCGGTACACACTGTAAAAGTGCACTGAGCGGTTCACTTATATGTCAGGACATTTCTTTACACTGGGCTTGCAATGGTTCTGTGGCAAATTTGTCTTGCCATCAGCAGGGTACACCAGCTGCTGTGATTAATCCAACGTTTGGACAACTTTCTAATGGGAGTTACCTCATGTTGAATGATCAGAGTTGCTGCGGCATGTTGCCAGGCATCCCATATCTAGTAACTGTCAACTCCAGGGTCACTTGCTGTATGCAAGTATTGTTTGCCCCAATAGACACAGTCAGGGAGTCGCCTTTGTGGCCTTCGCTGAACGTCTCTTTTATAAGATTTGATACTTTGAGCAGAATGAAAGCCATGCTTTTACAGCAAACAGTGCCTTTAACCTCGGCCAAAGAAACCTATGATCTACAAGTAGCAAGGACTTCGGCTGAGATACAGACTTTAATACGTACAAACTGCCCTATACATTTCGTGGAAATGATAGGATGTATCTTTAACATGTCTGATACAACCGGAATTGTACATGTATTTAAGAGCATCTGCTCCGGTCTGTTAGCACCTTTCCAGGCAATACTCGGAATCATCCCGAACTTTGCACATTCGGTGTTTGGTGGCATACCATTAATTCTAGCACTTGTTGCCGGACTTCTATTTCTCTTCCTGCTATTACGCTATGGCCAGCCTATTCGCAGACATCACTCCGAGCGAAGTGGAGAAAGCTCTCCTTGAACGAAAGTGCCGTGAGCGAATAGTACAGCTTTTGGGCATGACTCGTCTACGGGAACTTAATACCACGTGGTTCCTGTCATTCAGACCAATCTGGCAAGATTGCATCTTACCTGTTCTACGATGCCTGCTATGCGGTGAAGAATGCGTGTTAGACACCTGTCTAACATTTCCATCAGCAACGCCAACGGATATCGATACTCTGCTGGACCCGATAACGGCCCATGCTCTGTGTTGTCCCCAGAGGCTACCAATCCTGATGACGGCATTCATTGAGATCTCACAGACGCTTCCAGCTGCTGCTGAGGTACGAGATGGATCTACAGGCACACAGGTAACAACGGACGCGAACATTGCTGAGGCATCCTATGCTGAAAGCGATGCTTCACATCTCTGTGCAATTAATCTACTACACGAGGTGTTCCAACTGACACCAACTTCAGTGGACGATATTTTGTCTACAGAAATAGATGATCTCATGTTTACACCAGACCCGTACACTGACTCTGATTCAACCCACTGTGTACCAGAGACACAGTAAAATTTGGCCTTCATATTTCAAAAACTTGGAACTCTTCCCAAATTGAACTTTTTTCCGTTTTTTCAAACTGAATGGCAATTCAATCTGCTTGAAGTAGAACTAGTCTTATAGTACGGACTTCGCGGTACTTCCTCAGACACTTTGTCATCTTATTTGTCTAAAAAGTTCATTAATTTTCCTGACATGAAATGACTTTGATTTTTGAACAACTTATCGATCATTTTCTGTCACATGTGAATATTACTGCTTATTTCATTCAAATTGCATTTTATTTCCAAATATATGCCTGAACTGAGAAAAGCAATGCTTAAAATGTACAGTACCTTTTGCATTTTTATAGGTTTTCAAATGCTTTTTAATGCTTTTAAGAAATATTTTTAGCAATATGCGGTACTCCCTTTTATGTTTAGCATATTAAATGTTTAGCATTTTATTATTATCGTACACACGAAAGTGGAGTGGGTGTTGTATTCCTCTTAGGGTGTCCGTACAATGGTTTTCCTGTATCATGTCCTTATATAGGCACAATTCGCCCTGTCCTTATTTAGGCATAAAATCCCAGTCCTTATTTAGACATTAAACCGTGCACTCCAAATACAGGCATGGTCTCCGACATCCGTCCACCCTAACGTCACAACGAGTTCTTGAAGAACAGACCCTTAGGCTTCGGGAGTTTCCCTAGCACAGGACTATTGATTTCTTCAAGGACTCATCTATTATGCATGAACCATTATACCTTAAGGGGTCATTCATGACGTCTTCCGCTGTCCGATTCACGTCAATGCTTACATTCTGAGGTACCTCTCAGGTATAAATATACCTTCCCTAGCCCTTGTAAATCAGAGGAGACCTCGACTTCAGAGGAGCCCGTTTCCCGGCCTGACGCACTGAGAAGACGCTGTCATCCCTGCACGCAGAGAGTCCAGCTTCCAGTGATCTGACTTCCCTCGCGGGGTGTTGGAGTTCGAGTCTGGCAAGAGATTCCCACCTCTCTCATTCTTAAGGTATGGAGCTGACTAGAAACCTAGAGGGACTCTTGGCATACTAGGCATACTGGGCTTAACATACTCTTAGTATACCGTAGTAAGGAATACTCCACCTACTTCATACCTCTCCCTACACCTAGGTTAGGTTAGGTACATTGGGGTAGAACTAGCTTAGAAACGCATCGTATGAGTACTCGCATTTTTAGTCTATGTTATTTATGTAAATGAATATCTACTAAAGATCATGCTAGCGCAGTATTATTTATTTCTACTGCTTACGCTGTACATTATTTATCTTGCATACTGTCTTGTGATCGTAACAGCACATATTACTTACACGAGAAACAAGACTGTTCAATAAATCTTTTATTGAAACGCCCGTCTGTTCTTTCTGTGTAACTTTGGGGAAAACTAAGCATGCACGATTGAGCTGAGTGAAATAGTTATCTATTGTTTCCACGACTCTGGGACACGTTCTGATTCTAAAAGGGAAACAAAGTTGTCATGTTTTGCGGCTGCCAGAAACTACTCCCTTCTTGTTTATCAAGGAGTTTCTAGTGGCCTCTGAGCTAGCTGGCACAAGTAATTAAGTTTAATTTACTCGATAGGGACATATTGACCTTAGTCCTATGTCAAACCTATAGGGTATATTATTCCAATGTGCAGAGCCTATTAGGGAAATAGGAGCTACACTACAAAACAACCTAATTTAAATAACACAGCAAAGGTAACAATGCTATATACTGCACGTTTCTTTGAGTAGCTCGTGAGCTACCATTAGCTCTCCAGCTACTTATGAGTAGCTCTCCTGTGTACTGCCCAGCCTACGAATATAAAAACTTTCGCTTGTTTGTATTATTATTATTATATTCCACACTCGTTGCTTGTGTTTACCACGCCGCTGCTCCAGAACAGAGGGCGCGTCGTCGATTACGGACTACCCAAGCACAGTCCGGTATAAAGTTTCCGCTCCCTCGTACACCAAGGATGACGACGCCTTGTTTTGAACAAAGTTGATTTATTTGTCGGCTGTTGTATTATTATTATATATACCAAAATTTAAAAGCATGTATTGAAGCAGATTTTTTTTTCCAACACTGAAGCTAATGTTTGAAGAAAAATTGTTGAATTTTCAAAATGTATTTAAAGCTATTATTTGAGTTGGAAAGATGTTTTACTCATATTATTACCTTGGTGCTAGAGGAATTGCAGCTATGGCTTTTATGTATTACTCCTGTACAGTCATTTCAAATTGTCAAAGCTTTTTTTTTTACATTAATGTTGGAAACCCTGCCTAATGCACTGATGTGATAACTGCTGACAATCGTTGCTGGGGTGGTCACTATTGCATTACTAATATTAGTAGCTTGAGATGATTTTCATTGAAGATAAGTAGCTCTTATTATAGAAAAGGTTAGAGACACCTGATATGCAAAATAAAAATTGGATATATGAAGAACACAAATAAAGCATATATTGTGTGATGTGATACAGTATATTCTGCATAAAAAACTGATTTACTATTCGAAATGAATTTGTACATAAATACCAAAAAGTCATGTTGAATTAATGTATAATCACTCTGTACATATATATTGTGAAACATTTTGAATTAGTACATTTGATAATCCTTACACCAAGTAGGAGAATGTCTTTGAAAGATTGATATGTACCTGTATTACCTGAGACATCAACACCCCTTGCAGACAATTAGCCAGATTTACACCTATTTTCCACTTTCAGGCCACAAGCCCTGCGGCAATCTAACTACTTTACTCATGCTCTAATGCTCTAAACATTTCCATCGGATAACCCCTTTGGACCCCTTCCCTTTTATGAATGTTTGTGTACGTTTTATAGGAAGTAGCAGTGGTCCAAGAGCAACCCCGTTTCCTTTAAAGAAAACTAGCTGCTTCTTTAAAAATATTCTCTATTTAAAACAAATGACAAACATGGTGGTCTGCTGACACTTGCAGGTCAACATCCCTGTGATTTTGTCCAGTTGGAGTGAGGTATAATTTGTGAGCTACCTCATAAATATTAATGAAGTAGATCGGACTATGACCCAGTCTGTTTTGGAATTTTACAAACTGACCTATTAGTACATAGGTCAGTTTGTGAAATTCAATATTGGTCGCAAAAAGACTGGTTACGAATTGCAACTGCCTTTTTGCAAACAGTATAATCATACAGCTGGTCCTACATGATATCTTTTCTCCTTATGGAAAATATTCCCCATATCCTCACAGGCACATAGCACTAGTGTCTTTCCTTAACAAGCGGGCGCTCACATCATTATTCTTTATTTCATTTAGATGTAGATCTGTAGGACTGAGATCTTCGACCCGGAAGGAAAAAGAGATGGTCTCTAGCAGACACCCTGAGCATGTTTTACTAAGCACCTCCAGGTAAATCAGTCCATTTTTTATTTCTTTTAACCAAATGGGGATGCCCTTGAGAGCGCTGCTAGCTTCAAATTAACAAATGTGTTTTCAGTGCTGTAAAAACCAAGATACTAGTCGAGTTAATCACATATAACACAACATTAACTTACAATAATCTGTAAAGTGCGTCTTCAGTACTTGTGATATCTTGGCAATAAATAACAGATACTTATGTCACCCAATTCAGTGGTTCTCACTTTAGATCTCTGGAGTGAAAGCATTACCTCTCGGAGCCAGCTGACCTGGCTATTTATAATTTATTTTTACATCTTTTGTTTGCGCACCAAAAAAAATGTATCCTTTGGAGAAAGCCACACTGTGACTGCATGAGCTTTTTAGGCTGTTGCAGTTTTCTGTTTTGGCTCAGAACAAAATATATATATACATATATTTTTTTTTAAGAATAATTTTTGGATAATATGTTAGAAATTAGTGAGGAGAAGAAATTGTTTCTGTAGTTTAAAAGGGCTATACTTTGAAGAATGTGTTCACTGTCTATTTCTATCTCGCAAACCACAATTCTGTAAGATTGGTAAAATATTCAACTGGGTCTTTGATAGATCAACAAGGTCTCTTGTGGATAATAAGTAGCTGCAAATGTGGGTTCAGTGAGAATCATGCCTTTTTCTATGAAAAATACCCACAAATGCAAACACACTGATACTGCTGAAAAGAGAAATGAACGAGTGTAAGTCATGACACATTGTAAATCTTCACTGAAGACCACATCACAGTTGACTGTAAAATGTTGACAACCACACCTAGATATATCAAAGTTGAGGAAGGAAACATTTCCTTTATTGAACCTGACATAGCAATTGCTCCCTAGGCAACTTTGCAACACATTGTCTTCCTCATTGCAAGTTTCACCCCTGAAAACAACTGATCATTTTCCAGTTCTTATATTTGATGATTCAGACCAGGGTTTATACTCCATGTACTACTCACCTGACCGGAAAGGTTAAAATGATCAAGGGAAACACGTTCATTGTTGTCTCATGATGAAGATAATTACTTTTACCACAATAAGTGCCATAAAAATATTTTACTGAGCTATGTCCACCCTATTTTCCCATTATTTAAATTCTGTTAATTGTCTGTGGAACACCATATAGGCTAAGCAAATGACTTTCTCAGCTTTTGCCTGACAATGCCCCTGCTTTACCTCCAACAATTCCCACTCCTAAAGCTAACTCTATCTCAAGTATCTAACACTGCTCCAAGGTTTTCATATACTTTAGAGGCAAGACAAATTGATTGTTAACCCACAGAAGAAGACAAAGAATAGGAGGAATTGGGTGAGAAGAGGAGGAAGTGTAGGAAAGCTGGGAGGGGCAATCACCAGAGTGTAGTTGATATTCCAGATGATATTGGGAAAAGTACTTTTCTCATTGAGAATTCCAGAATTATTCAATCTCAGTTAAGAAGAAAATTATTTTGTATGATTGTTAAGAGAAAGCTAGACAATCTGTTGAAGCAGTTATTCCTTTAGACCATGTATGGTATAGGACAGTTGTGTTAAGACATTGCTTCCTACCTTTTAACCCAGAGTAAAAGAAGACAAAAGCTAAAATGCACTTACTTCTGGTTTCTGTTATTGAATGCTTCTGTTACACATAGCCAAAGATGTTTCAAGAGCATGTCTTTCTGTTCTGAAGTGCAGACTATGTACCTTGGCATGACCTTTTTTAAAACATGGATGATACCATGCAAACTATAAAAATGTACACAAACAGCATACTTGTCTTCCTTTCACATCTCGAATACTAGACCTCAGTCTAGTCCTCTCAAATCAGCTATCATATTCCCCCAACAATTACAGTTGTCTTTCTGTTATCAGAGCTACAGAAAATAGGTACAAGTCTAGTGTAGTCTAGACAGGTAGGACTCGCCAAAACTAGACTACAGACCGACAATGGCTTGGTCTTTGTTTCATCTCCATATTCTCCACTTCATTGGGGTGCAGGATATCACCTTGACTTCAATAGTGGAAGGATATTAAGACAAACTTACACACCTTAGCATTGTATAATATTTATCTCATACCCTTACAATACAAAAGGTCCCATTGCACCTTAAGACGTGAGAGTGGCGAGATAGATATTGACAAGTGAGGTTGAGAGATGAATAAAAAGGTAGCCAGGGTGAACTGAAATAGAGAAGGAGGTACAGAGAGGTTAAAAGAGAAGAAGTAACTATAGGAAGTAACTGTAGGAAAAAGATTGAGAGAAAGCGAGGTAGGGAGAAAGTAGTAGGGTAGTGAGAGATGAGGGAGAGGGAATAGAGAAAGAAAGAGGCGATGGAATGGTGAGGAAGTAAGTGAATAGGTAAATTAAGGTCAATTGAAAGGTTAAGTAGGGAGAGAGAGATAAGGTAGAACGATGATGGAGTGAGATGCGAGTTAGAAATGTTATGTTATAGAAGCTTATAACGTGCACAGCTACTCAAGAGTGTCCCGGCTCGAGCCCAAGAGAGGAAAAAGCAGAGAAGAAAGGAGCCGGCAAGAAGAAGAGAACAGTAATTGAAGAGAAACGTTTTAAGCCTCTTTCTAAATTTTTGGGGGTCCTGAAGGCTGTGTAAGTCAAACGTAAATGTGTTCCAGGCCGCTGCCGCCACTGTGTAGGCCAGGGAGCTGCCACCTGTCCTTTTAAGGCGGAATCTGGGAGTGCACGCCCTCAGCGTATTGGACGAGCTCAGTTTGCCTGGTGGGGGCATAGAACTGAAAGCGCTTCCTAAGGTACACTGGACCAAGCCCATAGAGAGCAGCATGTGCCATTACAAGGGACTTGAATTTAGCCCGTGCTTTCACAGGTAGCCAGTGTAGGTTGCGAAGGTGCTGCCTAACGCTGATCCGCTTGGGGAGGTAGAGGAGAATTCTAGCCACGGCGTTTTGGACAACCTGCAATTTATCTAGTAGGTAGCCGGGCAAGCCGGCGTACAGCGCATTGGCATAATCAATACGAGAGATGATAAGCGCTCTAGTGACCGTTTCTTTTGCCGATAAGGAGAGTAGAGGCAGAGTTTGTTTTAGTGATTTCAGTATGCCAAAGCACATTCCTGTGAGTTTATTTTTTTTGATAAACAATTTTATTGATTTTGAACATGAAGACAAAAAACAGCTCCTGTGAGTTTATTAATCTGAGTACTGAAACGTAACTTTTTGTCGAACCAAATCCCTAGGTTCTTGACTGGATGACCCTGTGGGGAAGGCCTAGGGGACTCATCAGGCCAGAAAACGTGCCAGTACTGAGGGGGAAAATTACTGAAGAATAAAATCTCGGTTTTATCCTCATTGCATTTAAGCTGGGCAGCG
Source organism: Calotriton arnoldi (assembly GCA_963921515.1). Classification (NCBI taxonomy): domain Eukaryota; kingdom Metazoa; phylum Chordata; class Amphibia; order Caudata; family Salamandridae; genus Calotriton; species Calotriton arnoldi. Next base: position 609,721 of record CAWUFW010001187.1, read on the forward strand.
GTGAGCCAATCAAACACTGCTGTAAGACAAGTTTTAACATAGGAAGGGGACGACTCATGTTTTTTCCAGGTGAAAAGAAGCTGAGTGTCGTCAGCATACGCGATGACTTTAGCGCCCAAGTCTTCTGCCATCCAGATGAGGGGTGACATGTAGAAGTTTAACAGGGGGCTCAGGACTGACCTTCACTCAAGCAAAGGGGGAGGAGGAAATGACCTTACTTCGCCCTCCTCAGGGTAAACCTAATCACACTAGGAAGTAAGGACATGTAGATCGCTCTTTTATGAGAAAAATATATAAAGGGTAGCAAAGTGCAATGTTTTGAAAAAACCGCCCTTACCCACAACAATTTGTGGCATGCTTCATCATAGGGCTGCTGCAAACATCTCTGCGCAGACCAACGCTAGAGGTGGAGCAATAGGGTGGGGAAGACAATACAAACACAAAGAAAAGGAATGGATCTAAAGAAAGTAAATGCAGATAATAAGTTTAAAACTAACTAAGGGATATCCCAATAACTATTTTATTCCTGAATTCCCCTGTTAGGGCTAAAAGGTATCTCACTACCAAAGGATGGTGGTGAAGTAAGTGAGTTAAGCACCGAATATCGTGTCTCTCCCGGCTTTCTTCAGGACTCTTAGATCCCTTGTCTTACTCCCTTTCTAATATACCTTAATCTGTGTATCTGATTACTACCCCCTGTAGTCACACTTTCGTCAAGCGTGGTGTGCCACTGGCTCAGTGTCCCTCCCGGCACCGTGTAGGTACCTTGACGAAAGTGTGACTACAGGGGGTCGCCCTCATTTCCCGCGCCAATTCTAGCAGGTTCCGCAGTGAAACTCGATCCAATTTGGAGTGTGATTACAGGCCCATCTTATAAATACACGTAGCAGGTGACGCAAAGGGGGGGATCCAGACCTGCTGAGTTCTATCCTCCAGGAAGGAATTTAGCCACTTCCTAGCAGAGCATGTGATGCCAAGCTCCTGAAGACAAGCCAGGAGCAGGGCGTGAGGCACAGTGTCAAAAGCGGCCGACAAGTCCAAAAGGACCAGAACCGCCCTTCCCCTAGCATCTAATGTTTCACGTATGGCCTCTGAGATTTCCACCAGTGCCAATTCCTTACTGTAGGAGGCTCTGAAACCAGATTGGGCTGGGTGAAGAAGGCCATGCTCTTCCACAAAAACGGTCAGTTGTTTATTGACCACTTTCTCACAGACTTTAGCTACAGCAGGAAGCAAAGAGATAGGATGATAGCTGGCAGGGAGATTGGGATCCATAGATGCCTTTTTTAGGAGGGGGATAATCATCGCTTGCTTCCAGGGTGAGGGAACGGTGGCCGATGCAATAGAAGCATTAATCAACAAATTCATGCAAGGATTAATCACAACCGCTGCACTGGCCAGGAGTTTGGCTGGACAAGGGTCATTGGGGGAACAGGATGTGAGGGTAGAAAGGGCGGCCAATGAATCCGCCAACGAGATGGATTCAAAGGTGGGAAAATTTGACATCAGTGGAGGGAGGTGCTGGTTGGCGAGGTGAGTAGGAGGGGATGAGGAAGATTGGTGAGCTAGGGATGAAAGAAAGGTAGAGAGAGGCAAAGTACAGAGAGAGAGAGAGTTACTGTAAAGAGAAAAGAGGTTGAGAGAAGTGAAGTAGATGGAAGAGAGACCCCAGAGAGATGAGAGGGAAACAGTAGTGAGCGAAGTGAGAGGGCAGAGGTAGAGAGATGAGGAAGAGAGAGGGGTACCGAAAGAGATAGGCAAATAGAGTGATAAAGAAAGAGAGGTAAGGTTTTGACAGAGGTAGAGAGAGATAGGGTGAAAAGTGGAGTGGTTGAGAGGGAGGTGAGGTAGAGTTGTAATAGGGAGGGGTTAGGTACTTATAGATGTAGAAATAAGGAGAGAGGGAAAGAGCATAGGTAGAGGAATAGGTAGAAGAGATTAACTAAGGTAAGGAGAGAGACAATATAATGTAATATCAACAGACAGCTGTAGTTCTCATGTTCGCCTAAGGAGGCTATTTAAAAAAATGCAAGGCTCGAATTGCACCTCAGCTATAATGCTAATCCCGACAGTTTGTTCAGTCTTGACGATTGGACAGTGAAAGCCACAACAATTACAATCTGCTTTGAAGACAGAGATGACCACTCAGTCCTTGATGCAAACACTGTGGCTGGCTGTCCGTTCCAATTGTTTATGACAACACCAGTGCAAGATCGCTGTCAGAGGCAAATATGTCTGTGCAGGTAGAGTTTACACGGCCCTCTAAGGAAAAATATCCCTTAATTCCCTTTTACTCTCTGATAATGAGGCCAATTGACGAATTGGACAAACAATGGAACCCGGTAGACTGTCAAGATGATGAATACTTGCAAGGAAATCTGCTCGTGGCCATTAATTCGGAAGCTAAACTATATGATTAGGTCACCGCAGGTGAGCCAATGGAAAATGCCTGTGTCCATACTAAGGGGGCAAGCTCAGGGAACATCATTGTCAGGACCACTGCTGAGGCCGGGGATCAGGGGAGTGCTCACTCTTTGCAGGGACAAGGTAATTCACAAAGAGGGGTTTAGCGCACATAAGAAGGTACCTGAAACCTGAAAGAAGAAGGGCAGAGCAGAAGCTGGAGACTGGAAGAGGTTGTTGTATGAAGGTGGAATCTGACTATATGGTTGCCCCTACTTTTTTCCTGGTGTTTTGCTGGTTTATGACTTAGTTGGACTGGGACCCTGCTATTCAGGGCCCCAGTCTATCTGCTTCCTCTATAAAATGGTTTCCATGTACCTTAGGTACATCTTTGATTGGAATCTGGAGTGCCCTTATAAGTCCCTAGTATATGGTATACTATGTACCCAGGGCATAGGTACCCCAGAGGCCTGCCAGGGGCTGAAGCATGTATTATGCCACCCCTGGAAGGCCAGCCAAAATGACACCACAGGTCTGCTACTGCACCCCTTACTGTGATATAGGCTACCTATATCACTGCCATTGCACACACATATAAACCTATAAGTCACTCCTATGGCAGGCCTTTACAATCCTTAAGGCAGAGTGCTTGGTTTTTATGTGAGAGGGTGCCCCTGCATGAGCAGGGCCCCTCTGCAGCGTTCGGAGTCAATCCTCTGATGCTGTTTGTGGTGCAGCCTGACCATATACTCTTAAGTGCATTATATCCTCGCGGTACAATGCTAACTTTGGACTGGCTGCACCAAAACATGTCGAGTTTGGTGTCAAACATCTTGGAATGCTACCCCCCCCCGCCAATCCTGGCGGCGGGGGTAGCATTCCACCCTTCTAGAGGGAGAGACATGTACACACCGGTAACTTCTTTCCAGAGCCCTGGCATCACAAAATGGATGCCGCTGCCACAGACACGGGTCTGGCCTCCTGCTGCTGACTGAAACTCCGGCAGGGGAGGCCTGGACAATAGGTTTCCTGTCACAGGGAGGTGTAACCACCTCCCCAGACAGGATAGTGTGTATTGGGGCTGGGGGGGAGCACCCTCTGGTGCTTTGAAGTCCTGCACTGGGGGCACATTTGGTGTCCCTGTGCATATGCCAGTTCAAACCGGTTGCAGGGGCTACCTGCCCCTGCTCTGGCGCGAAACTGGACAAGGTGAAATGGGTGTAACCACCCCTCTTCCCTGACCCTCCCATAGGTGGGTCCCCAGAGTATGTCCAACCCCCTAACTTTGTATAAGTATGGGACCCCAGTCCTTAGGACTTTAGATATCCCTGGACGAAACTCTGTAACTGAATCCTGGAACTTCGACGCTCTACTCAAGACTAGAGGACTGAAGAATCTCCCTTGGGGTCAAGGAGTGACTCCCCTGCTTGGCAGGCACCAAAGAAGCAATTGTCCAGTCTGCATCGCCGAAGCTCCCGCCGGACGCCGAAGTCTTTGCATCCCCAGAGGTGGATTTCCAGACTTCCCCGAGGCTGCCCTGAGTCCCCAGCAAAGCTGAGGCCCGTAGCTGTCGTGGGTAACGTGGAACCGTGACCCCTGGACACCGAGCACATTTGCAAGTGCATCCTCTTCCTGGTCTCCCACGAAGTTGTGCTTTGGGCTCCAAGTAGCCCCCGCCTCCAGCACCGACTGCACCGAAGATCACTGGCCTCCACTCCACGAGTGTCCTGTGAGCCAGCTCCAAGTGCGTCCACTCGAGGCTCCTTCGCGGTCGCTAGTCCGTTGGCTAGTGGGCCTCCTGAAGGCTACTCTTCTTCTGCTTGGGCTTCCCTAGTTGCTCCAGACGTGCCCCTGACTTACCCTCGCTGGGTGAGTCCCTCAGACCTTGCTGGTCTGTACCACCGTCCTTCTTCTATTTCCACGTGACTTGCCGTTGCCAAGGCTTGTTGGGTCCAATCCGGTCGCCGACACCCCAGCAATCGACAGACGTCGTGGGACAGCTCGAATCCAGCTCCTGGTCGTCGTCGACGCCTCCTGGACCTTGTGGCTGAAGAGTCAAGATGACCGTCAACCTACCTGAAGCACCCGACATCGGTGGGCATCTGCTCATCGCCTTCCTGGTCGCTGGCTAGTGACCCAGACTCTGTCCCCTCTGCTTTCAGGTTCTTCAGATCTTCGATCCACCTTTGGATCCACCCGAACACTTTCGACTTGGTCGCCAGCAGCACTTTGCAGCAGATCGCCATTGAAAACGACGACGAAACCCGACCCCGAAAGGCACCTATGCACCCGGCTTCCCTGGGTGAGGTAACACGAGTACTCCGGTGCTCCCGTGGGTATTGACTCTAGAACAGCCTAGTTCTAAAGGGGTTTGCTCCAAGACCTCCTCTTGAGTGTCCTTTTTCTTTAAAACTCCAACCGCGACATTCCCCATAGAAGTCAACGGCGGCTCGCGGCTGTGTTCTCACACTGCACGCGTCCCCCGTGGGTCCCCTGTGTCACTACCTTGGGTGGTTCCTTGAGGGCCAAGCACTTATACAAGCTCTAGGCCTTTTGTCTAGCTCAGCCGTGGTTCTTATACCACTTTATTGGTATATGGTTTGGTACGCCCCTAGGGCCCAAACGTGTATTTGTGCTATTACTGTTGATATTCGACTTGTAACTTATGTACTTCGAACTCTAGCCTCATAAAGAGACTAGAGGGGTGTGTTTAAGACTAAATGCATATACTTTAAATATATACCTGGTGTGGTCCTCTTTCATTTGGTCACTCAAGAGATTTATAGACTGGTAAAACAAGCTGCTTTACATTCCTTCTAGACTTAGCCTGAAGGCTGCTCTCCATAGCTACCACTAGGATAGCTTTCAATAAAGGTTGTCTTTAACCTATCTCCAATAAGGGGTTGTTTGGACTGGTGCAAGGTGCCCACTATAATTAGTGGACAGCATATACCAGGCCAACTTCTCACATTCGTGTGCAGCGTGTGGGATTCCAGCTTGCTATTGTTTTACCAGATAATCTCAATTGAATTGATCAACTGAAAACCACTAAGGGTACCTTAGGTACATATAAATCAAGCTTAGAATACAGTAAAGCGATACCAAAGGGGATGATGGACGGAGCATTTGAGCTAATCAAACACTCACCCCCAGTCAACTGATCTGGGTTTAATCCATCATCATTCTTTAGCTCACTCCACCACCCCAGTTCAGACATGGCCATATGCAAATCAGTCTGACCCTGTGCCTCATGGGAACAGTCCAGCCCGAACTGCCAAGCCATGTCTTCCCTGGACCGGAGCGATACAAAAGGGGATGATGGACGGAACGTTTGAGCCAATCAAACACTCACCCCCAGTCAACTGATCTGGGTTTAATCCATCATCATTCTTTAGCTCACTCCACCACCCCCAGTTCAGACATGGCCATATGCAAATCAGTCTGACCCTGTGCCTCATGGGAACAGTCCAGCCCGAACTGCCAAGCCATGTCTTCCCTGGACCGGAAACAAGCATCCTAGGACCGGTTTCTGGCATTCCAGCCGTCATCAGCCAGGCTTGCTTGAATCCAGTGGCAAAGTGAGCAAGGGACCCACGTCTGGGCATACCCCCGCCAACTTAGGGCGAACAAAGCGATACAAAAGGGGATGATGGATGGAACGTTTGAGCCAATCAAACACTCACCCCCAGTCAACTGATCTGGGTTTAATCCATCATCATTCTTTAGCTCACTCCACCACCCCAGTTCAGACATGGCCATATGCAAATCAGTCTGACCCTGTGCCTCATGGGAACAGTCCAGCCCGAACTGCCAAGCCATGTCTTCCCTGGACCGGAAACAAGCATCCTGGGACCGGTTTCTGGCTATTCAGCCGTCATCAGCCAGGCTAGCTTGAATCCAGTGGCAAAGTGAGCAAGGGACCCACGTCTGGGCATACCCTGCCAACTTAGCCAGAAACCAGTCCCAGGATGCTTGTTTCCGGTCCAGGGAAGACATGGCTTGGCAGTTCGGGCTGGACTGTTCCCATGAGGCACAGGGTCAGGCTGATTTGCATATGGCCATGTCTGAACTGGGGTGGTGGAGTGAGCTAAAGAATGATGATGGATTAAACCCAGATCAGTTGACTGGGGGTGAGTGTTTGATTAGCTCAAACGCTCCGTCCATCATCCCCTTTGGTATCGCTTTGTTCGCCCTAAGTTGGCAGGGTATGCCCAGACGTGGGTCCCTTGCTCACTTTGCCACTGGATTCAAGCTAGCCTGGCTGATGACGGCTGAATAGCCAGAAACTGGTCCCAGGATGCTTGTTTCCGGTCCAGGGAAGACATGGCTTGGCAGTTCGGGCTGGACTGTTCCCATGAGGCACAGGGTCAGACTGATTTGCATATGGCCATGTCTGAACTGGGGTGGTGGAGTGAGCTAAAGAATGATGATGGATTAAACCCAGATCAGTTGACTGGGGGTGAGTGTTTGATTAGCTCAAGCGCTCCGTCCATCATCCCCTTTGGTATCGTTAGGATACAGTAAGTTCTACTGAACTTAGAGTTGTGTGTTAAGGGATAGCACACCCTTTCTACAACTCAAGAGAGTTTAGTAGGCCACACTAGAGTAGGTAGTGCATACACCACACCACACTAGTAATGTCTTCACTGCCAGGAACCAGGGAGCTCCTGCCATCCAGATATGACAACCTCACATTCTGGGAATTAAGAGAGTTGTGCAAGGTTAGGAAGTTGAAGACAGGCAAAAATGCCAACACCCAACGTCTCCTGGAGATGCTTCTGCTAGATGATCTTAGAAGACCCATAAGGTCTGAAAGGGTAGGCAGAGAGGGTGGGGCAGAAGATGAGGGAGGGGCCAGGGATGAAAATGCCCAGGACCTGACCTCTGAAACTGGCCAGGGGGATGACAATGATCCTGACCTGGAAAGTGCAGCTACTCCTGAGGAAGAGGAGGAGGCCCAGAAGGACCTCCCCTTTGTCCACCCCAGGAAGAGTTGTGAGTGTGCCCAGAAGGTCTAGATCTCCTTCTCAGGAGTCTAACCACTCTGACACCTCAGTAGGGACCTCTGTCTCCTCTCATAGGAGGGAATCCTCTCATGAGAGGAGAAAGAGACTGATTCAGTATGAACAAGCCCAGCTTGAGCTCAGAAAACAGCAGTTGGCTATAGACAGGGAGTCCCTAGATCTCTATAGACAGAGAAAAAGATGGGACTAGAGTCCCATGGTGGCAGCAATTTTCCCAGAGATAGGGAAAGGTCTTATGACCATAGAAACCTGAGCAAGGTTGTCCCTCCCTACCAGAGTGGGGATGACATCCACAAATGGATAACTGCACTGGAGAGGGCCTGTAAAGTACAGAGGGTCCCTCAGGAGCAGTGGGCAGCAATCTTGTGGCTCTCCTTTGCAGACAAAGGTAGAGATAAGCTCCTCACTGTTAGAGAAGAGGATGCTGACAATTACAAAGTCTTGAAGAGTGCTCTGATTGATGGGTTTGGCCTAACAACTGACCAATACAGGTTAAAGTTCAGAGATACCCAAAAAGCACAGACTCAAGACTGGGTGGACTTTGTTGATTGTTCTGCTAAGGCTCTGGAAGGTTGGATACATGGCAGCAAAGTGCATGACTTTATAGGATTGTACAATTTGATTATGAGGGAGCAGATCCTTAATAATTGTCAAAACCAGCTTTTACACCAGTACCTGGTGGACTCTGATCTGACCTCTCCCCAAGATTTGGGAAAGAAGGCAGACAAATGGGTCAGAACCAGGGTAAGGCCTAAGAACCAGGGTGGTGACCAGAAGAAAGATTCTACCAAGTCCCAAGAGAAAGGTGGGGATAAATCTAAAGATAAATCCACTACAGGGCCCCAAAAGTCCACTTCTGGGGGTGGGTCCCAAACTCCTTCCTCTCCTGAAAAGAAACCCTATTGCCATGTCTGTAAAAAGCCTGGGCACTGGAAATCTGATCCCAGTTGTCCCAGGATTGGCAATAAAGAAAATGTTCCTCCAACAAATACTACCACCCCTCCTGGTACTACCAGTAGTAATCCTCCAGTTGGGAGTAGTGCACCCAAAAAGTTAGGTGCTTTTGCAAGAGGAACAGAGGTGGGCCCTAGTTTAGACAGGACCCCGTCAACAGACTCCTCTGACTCTGATGGTGGTATAGGATTTGCCACCTTTACCATGGGTCCCAATGCATTGGGCAGGTACAGACTGGAGCCAATAATTAATGGTCAGAAGGCTGTGGCATTCAGGGACACAGGGGCTAGTGTCACCATGGTGGCAGGGAAACTAGTCCCCCCTCACCAGCTTTTACCTGAGTTTAAATACCAGGTGACCAACATAGATGGTGTCAGAACAGATCACCCCATGGCCATAGTCAATCTCAGCTGGGAAGGGGTCACAGGCCCAAAAAGAGTGGCAGTGTCCCCCAACTTGCCTGTAGATTGCCTGATGGGCAATGATCTGGAAATTTCAGCCTGGGCTGAAGTTGAACACCAAACCCATCTGAGAATGCTGGGCGTCCCTGTAAAGGTTAGTGGGGCTGTGATGGCCACAGCCCAAGCCCAGGGAAATTTTGGAGAGATGGAGCCTGGAAGAATGGCCCACTCTCCCCCAAAAGAGAGCACAAGGGTTGAAGAAAAGTCTTCTTCACTCCAGACAGTAGGTAATGGTCAGCCTCCTCAGGGAACTGACCCTATCCCTAGTGAAGGAACTGCCCCAGAGGTAGTCAGGCCTGGCCTGGCTACACCCCTGATGGCAGAGGACCCTTCCAAGGTGGTACCCAGTCTGGAGCAGGTAACCTGCCCCTCTCTACCCTGCCTCAGTCAGCCCAGGGCTGCAGAGGTCATCGAGGTCAGTGGACCCCCCAGGGCCCCCTGTCCAGAGGAACCCCCCCATCAACAGATTAGGGGCACCCAGTCTAGTAGCCCTAGCCAGGTGAAAATTCTTCAACACACTGAGGGATCCCCCATACCTTTGTGTAGGGACCTCCCCCAGAAGGACTCTGTTAGGCAAGGGCAAACCTGGGACCAAAAGGTTCCAAACCTGCCATGTCCCTCCAGTGGTCCATCCAAAGGGACCCAACCCCCAGCTGTAGGCAGCCAAAGGTTGACCCTTAGAGCAAAATGCAACTCAGTCATGGAAAGACAGGCATACATGGTGACCAGTGATCTGAGGAAGCTGAGACCAACCTTCCTAGGTCCTCACTTCCCTACTCAGACACCTCACCAGCCTTGTACTTTACCAAAGCACACCACAGGTAGTAATTCCCCATGGTGGAGACCCTCTCGTACCCTTAGGGTGAGGGATTGCTTAGTGGACCATAAGACAGGGGGCAACCATGCTAGTGCAGGTGCTTCCTTATATGGCCACTTAGTCAATAAAGGCTCAACTGGCCAAGGTTAGCCTTATCTCCTTTCGTTTGGGGGGTTATGTAGGAAGGTGGAATCTGACTATATGGTTGCCCCCACTTTTTCCTGGTGTTTTGCTGGTTTATGACTTAGTTGGACTGGGACCCTGCTATTCAGGGCCCCAGTCTATCTGCTTCCTCTATAAAATGGTTTCCATGTACCTTAGGTGCATCTTTGATTGGAATCTGGAGTGCCCTTATAAGTCCCTAGTATATGGTATACTATGTACCCAGGGCATAGGTACCCCAGAGGCCTGCCAGGGGCTGAAGCATGTATTATGCCATCCCTGGAAGGCCAGCCAAAATGACACCACAGGTCTGCTACTGCAGCCTGGGTAAGGTGGTGCATGCACCCCTTACTGTGATATAGGCTACCTATATCACTGCCATTGCACACACATATAAACCTATAAGTCACTCCTATGGCAGGCCTTTACAATCCTGAAGGCAGAGTGCTTGGTTTTTATGTGAGAGGGTGCCCCTGCATGAGCAGGGCCCCTCTGCAGCGTTCGGAGTCAATCCTCTGATGCTGTTTGTGGTGCAGCCTGACCATATACTCTTAAGTGCATTATATCCTCGCGGTACAATGCTAACTTTGGACTGGCTGCACCAAAACATGTTATGTTTGGTGTCAAACATCTTGGAATACTACCCCCCCCCGCCAATCCTGGCGGCGAGGGTAGCATTCCACCCTTCTAGAGGGAGAGACATGTACACACCGGGCTACCCGGTAACTTCTTTCCAGAGCCCTGGCATCACAAAATGGATGCCGCTGCCACAGACACGGGTCTGGCCTCCTGCTGCTGACTGAAACTCCGGCAGGGGAGGCCTGGACAATAGGTTTCCTGTCACAGGGAGGTGAAACCACCTCCCCAGACAGGATAGTGTGTACTGGGGCTGGGCGGGAGCACCCTCTGGTGCTTTGAAGTCCTGCACTGGGGGCACATTTGGTGTCCCTGTGCATATGCCAGTTCAAACCAGTTGCAGGGGCTACCTGCCCCTGCTCTGGCGCGAAACTGGACAAAGGAAAATGGGTGTAACCACCCCTCTTCCCTGACCCTCCCATAGGTGGGTCCCCAGAGTATGTCCAACCCCCTAACTTTGTATAAGTATGGGACCCCAGTCCTTAGGACTTTAGATATCCCTGGACGAAACTCTGTAACTGAATCCTGGAACTTCGACGCTCTACTCAAGACTAGAGGACTGAAGAATCTCCCTTGGGGTCAAGGAGTGACTCCCCTGCTTGGCAGGCACCAAAGAAGCAATTGTCCGGTCTGCATCGCCGAAGCTCCCGCCGGACGCCGAAGTCTTTGCATCCCCAGAGGTGGATTTCCAGACTTCCCCGAGGCTGCCCTTAGTCCCCAGCAAAGCTGAGGCCCGTAGCTGTCGCGGGTAACGTGGAACCGTGACCCCTGGACACCGAGCACATTTGCAAGTGCATCCTCTTCCTGGTCTCCCACGAAGTTGTGCTTTGGGCTCCAAGTAGCCCCCGCCTCCAGCACCGACTGCACCGAAGATCACTGGCCTCCACTCCACGAGTGTCCTGTGAGCCAGCTTCAAGTGCGTCCACTCGAGGCTCCTTCGCGGTCGTTAGTCCGTTGGCTAGTGGGCCCTCCTGAAGGCTACTCTTCTTCTGCTTGGGCTTCCCTGGTTGCTCCAGACGTGCCCTGACTTACCCTCGCTGGCTGAGTCCCTCAGACCTTGCTGGTCTGTACCACCGTCCTTCTTCTATTTCCACGTGACTTGCCTTTGCCAAGGCTTGTTGGGTCCAATCCGGTCGCCGACACCCCAGCAATTGACAGACGTCGTGGGACAGCTCGAATCCAGCTCCTGGTCGTCGTCGACGCCTCCTGGACCTCGTGGCTGAAGAGTCAAGACGACCGTCAACCTACCTGAAGCACCCGACATCGGTGGGCATCTGCTCATCGCCTTCCTGGTCACTGGCTAGTGACCCAGACTCTGTCCCCTCTGCTTTCAGGTTCTTCAGAACTTCGATCCACCTTTGGATCCACCCGAACACTTTCGACTTGGTCGCCAGCAGCACTTTGCAGCAGATCGCCATTGAAAACGACGACGAAACCCGACCCCGAAAGGCACCTATGCACCCGGCTTCCCTGGGTGAGATAACACGAGTACTCCGGTGCTCCCGTGGGTATTGACTCTAGAACAGCCTAGTTCTAAAGGGGTTTGCTCCAAGTCCTCCTCTGAGTGTCCTTTTTCTTTAAAACTCCAACCGCGACATTCCCCATAGAAGTCAACGGCGGCTCGCGGCTGTGTTCTCACACTGCACGCGTCCCCTGTGGGTCCCCTGTGTCACTACCTTGGGTGGTTCCTTGAGGGCCAAGCACTTCTACAGGCTCTAGGCCTTGTGTCTAGCTCAGCCGTGGTTCTTATACCACTTTATTGGTATATGGTTTGGTACGCCCCTAGGGCCCAAACGTGTATTTGTGCTATTACTGTTGATATTCGACTTGTAACTTATGTACTTCGAACTCTAGCCTCATAAAGAGACTAGAGGGGTGTGTTTAAGACTAAATACATATATTTTAAATATATACCTGGTGTGGTCCTCTTTCATTTGGTCACTCAAGAGATTATAGACTGGTAAAACAAGCTGCTTTACATTCCTTCAAGACTTAGCCTGAAGGCTGCTCTCCATAGCTACCACTAGGATAGCTTTCAATAAAGGTTGTCTTTAACCTATCTCCAATAAGGGGTTGTTTGGACTGGTGCAAGGTGCCCACTATAATTAGTGGACAGCATATACCAGGCCAACTTCTCACAGTTGTAACAGACTGGGATCAGAACATTAGACTTGAATTGCGTAAATCCTGAAAAGACAAAAGAAGAAAGAAAAAGCATATACAGTACAACAGGCAATAGGTAGGCAATCGGAAAACACAAAGCAGAAGAACAATAGACAGGCTGTCATAAATGATAGTTTGTATGCTCCATGGAAAGTGATCTATCTGTAACGGAAAAAGTATAAAGGACCATTTAATCTCAAAGAGTCTTGGAAGACACTCATCAACTCTCATGGAAGAAGAGCGCTGTACGAGTCTGTGCAAGAAGCACCTAGCATCGCCACTCACTGGCACCCTTGATAACAATAAGATTTCAACATAAACACAAGAGAGGAAAATCAGAAACAGTGCTCAGGGAAAAGCAGGATTGGATTCTAAGAAAAAAGAACGGGACTGGAGTGGAAGTATGAAGATCAAGGAACAATGTAGTACAGAATAAGAAATCTGCACACAAACAATGAAGTATAAACATAGGATTAGGAACACTGATATCATACTAGGAAACTGCACACAAACAAGGACAGGACGAAAAGCATGCAGACTGAGCTACAAACAGACTGAACAGGGAAGGGGACTGCACACATAGAACAGAAACAGAGAAGCTAAAGTAGCAATATAGGTGATGGGGAGAACAAGTAATAAAGAAAGCCAAAGCTTACAGAAAGTAGGAGCAAGTCTGAATGGAAATCAGCAAGACAGCAATAGTTTATTTATTAAATATCTTTTTATTGGCATTTATCATACAAAAACCTGCGCATGTACAGAAAGGCATTGTGTAGGAGAAAAAAAAAATTGTGTTATTCAGTTCCAAGGATACTTGCACATTTCCAGGGTGGTAACCATGGGGTGATAAACATCTCCAATAGTTGTAACTTCAGGGTGTTACATTCATTGCCTATTTCTCACATTATTCTTCAGGGGGGTCGTGAATATTGCCACATAATAGATATCCCAATGCATCACAATAAAACATAATATTGCATAAAATATTAAACATTTCAACAAACAAGCCATCCTGGGGTCAATGGTCGAATTAAGTATTGTAAGTTCCACATTTATGCAGCAAGTGTTGCTCTCCGACATGTGGGGATCTCTAGTACTAATGTCTAGCTAGGGGGATGGGGGTGTTTCAAAATTCGACTGGGCTTTCTGCCTCATCCCTCTGGGTTAGTTGGAGAAAGTCTCTGGCTCCCCACTCGTTGGTCCATATTCTGGGTGCTATTAGGAGAACTCTCCCTACTGCTTCCCCCTTTGCTATGCCATGCCTGCATCACCTCAGACCACAGTCCCGCAATTGGTCGACGCCTCAATCCTTGATTGTCTTCTTCTATTAAAGCCCTCTCCTCTGTCCTGGCCCAGGCAACCACATCTTTTTCTTAATCTATTACTCTAGGTCCTATCTTTGTCTGTCATCGAAGGGCTATTGGCCACCTTGCTAGGACCAGTGCTAGATCTGAAACTTTAGTGCCCACTTTTTTAGCTTTAGATCGTGGGAACAAACCCAGAAGGCAGACCTCTGCCATACAAGGCAACGTATGCGCCAAAACTTAATTTAGCACCTCGACAATCTGGCGCCAATAATCTTGCATGCCTGGGCAATCCCACACCATTTGTGCAAATCTTACATCCAGAGTCCCGCATCTGGGGCACTGCTGTCCCGAGGCCCCATACATGATGCTAAGTCTGTGGGGAGTGAGATAGGTCATGTGCAGAAAATTGAATTGTGTGAATTTAAAATTGGAATTCTTAGAGATTTTCTTAGGGCTGCTCAGTACTCTACTCCACTCTGCGTCTGTCAGCTCCCTGCCCACCAAGACCCCCCATTTCTCCTGTAAGTGTCTTAGGGGCTGAATGGTCATCTCCATGAGCACTCTATACAGCCATTTTATCAAATGCAGCGCCGACCCCAATGTCACCATTGCCTGTAGTATTGCATGCGTGTCAGGTTCACATCTTCCTTCCCTCCACATATCTCCGAAAGTCCCCATCATTGCATGATAATTTAGATCGTACTGCGTAAGGAATTCATCTAGGGGGATCAACTCTCCCTCTTGATAACAGTCACGAATCATCAATATGCCCGCCGCTGTCCAATCTCGCAATTGACCTGACGTAAAAAGGGTGGAGGTGTCACCCCGCGGTAGACCCACCAGGGTAAGGTCAGACGCATAGAGGGGAACTCCCGCCATAAGTCGGAGACATCTATTCCAGCATTTCAGTGCTACCTGCAAAAGAGCCCAAGGAGCATGTATCTGAGTCTTGGTATTTAAGATTTTTGCGAGCAACCACCCTCTGGAGTCCGTCAGCACCCCAGTGCCCAGTGTCTCCAGTCCCTTCCCTTCTAGCAACTGGGTGAGCCACTGAAGTTGTGCTGCCAGATAGTACGCTTCGAAGTCTGGGGCACCTAGACCACCCATCTCCGGAGAGCTTTGCAACACTGCCAGTGAGACTCTGTCACCCCCGGTCCCAGATCAGATCTCTCAGTATCATATCCAGATCTCTAAACCACCTCTGCGGAACCACCACTGAGAGGTTAACAAAATAATATAATAGCCGTGGGAGCATGACCATTTTAGATAGCGCCACTCTGGCCATAACTGTTAATTTAAGGGAGCTCCAAAACGATATGCATGATTTAAGGGAGCACATCACTTGACCAAGGTTGCCTTCCATGAGGTCAGTTTGCTCATGGAATATTGTATGCCCAGGTATTTGAAGGAGCTAAGAGCCCAGTGAATACCTGTCTTGTATTTATTAACTCGGAGTCCTGTTAGAGTCGCAGACTCCTCCAGTATGTTCAGGGCATACGTTATCCCCCTGGGCGCCATCCCTCAGGTATAGCAATAAGTTATCTGCATATTATACGTTCCTTCTTCTCGAGTAGCAGCCCATGCTGTGCCCCCTCCTGCCTGAACCGTTCTGCTAATGGTTCAATAGCTAAGGCAAGCAATAGAGGGGATAATGGGCAACCCTGCCTATTCCCCCTATGACTATCATAGAAGGCTGAAACGGCTCCTCCCGTTCTGACCCTAGCTGTGGGACAAGTATAGCAAGAAAACAATAGTTTGTACAGATCTCAGAAGAAAAGATAGTCATAGGAACGGTGCACACTAAGCTCACAGAGCAGAAATAGCTAAAAGCTCGGTCGGGGGCGACACAGGTACTGGGAAAGAGCCAAGTGCGAGTAGTCAACCAGGTGGTGGGATTCAGAGAAACCACCAATGGAGGGAAGACTGCGTAGGGGCTTGGAGAGGGGAAAGACTAGCAAAGCCAGTACACTCAAGAAAGGAACATGGAAACCAGGAACAAAGTGCGGATCATAGCTGAGAGCGAGAAAAGTCCAAGAGGAAGTGTAAAAGAGTCGGTATCTCCATAGCAGCCACAAGCTCTGATGCTTAAAAGATCTCCACCTCCAGGACTTGATCTAGTCAAAGTTTGGCTGCAGAAAGAACTCCATACACCATAATGCATCAAAATGGTTGTGTGAAAACAAGAACTGGTGTGGGATGTGAAGCAAGAAGTGTAAAATGCTGGAGAGTGGTCAGACATGGACTGTTCTAA
Source organism: Calotriton arnoldi (assembly GCA_963921515.1). NCBI lineage: Eukaryota > Metazoa > Chordata > Amphibia > Caudata > Salamandridae > Calotriton > Calotriton arnoldi. The sequence continues at coordinate 625,899 of CAWUFW010001187.1, forward strand.
CTGCAGGACTCAATACGGCCCTTGTGAATGCCACCTAATGGAAGGATGGCAATAGCTATTAGGTGTCAAAGTTGCAGTGGTATAAACAGCATATTTATGAAAGATCCACTACTTCAGCGTAAATGCTAAGATTTCATGGTCGGCAGAGCAGACCTTCAACACTGATTTTGCTAAGATACCTACCTCTGATTAAAGTTTATTGTTATACAGTCTTGTTCAAGAGTGAAAGATCAAATGCTGGAGAAGAAAAAGTTACATACAACTGCAGTTCTCCATCGTTGCTATTTATCATACATTTACTTGTAACCCTCCCTTCTTTCCTCTTAAGAGAGCTCCATTAAAAAAAAGTTTATCACATGTCTGAGAAACTGCTACCTTGTTTGATGGAGTGCAGGTCAATGTAGTGAGGAGGATGGGGTATGTAAATAATTAGATGTTTACCGCACCGAGGCCACACTGCTGGAAGGCAATCTGGGCAAGGGTATATCTGCGCTACATGGCTCAGTTAGATTCTGGACAACTCTCCCCATCTCGGTAGCAGGATGCATTGCAATCGCCAAGATGGATGCTTTGCCTCGCCTTTTGTACTACTTTGCCATAATGCAGGAGGTAGTCCCTTGCTCCAAGTTAAGGGAAATACATTCCTTGCTGGTGGATCTCATCTGGTGGGCGGGCTGTTGCACGGTTGCCCTGGTCAAACTACAATACCCAGTGCAGGATGGTGGATTAGCGGCCCCGGATTTTGAGGCCTATTATATAGCAGCCCAGTTGCAGTGGGTAGCCAGATGGTTGGACACTGCACTGAAGGGTGGCCTGCCCTGTTTGAAACAGCTACTACTGGAGCCTCAGGGACTTAGGATGGAGCCTGGCTGTGCTCATCAGTTGGCTGACTTGCCATCTGCCGAAGTGCACAGACTGGGGACCTGGGCAGATCAAGGGCCTCCGACAATCGGGTATCTCTACGTCTCCGGGAATCTGCATCCCTTTGAGGACCTACAATTAGGGTATGACCTGCCGGCAGGCCACTTTCTGTTGTATGGCGTGCTCGCTGCACTCCTGCAATGGCGACGGGGCAGGAGGAACCCGCGACTCTCCAGGACTGTCAGATACTATGCACAACTTCTGGTACGCACAAGGCCATCACAACCCTCTATACGGCCCTCCGGGCAGGTACACACACTCCCCTTACTGCCCTCAGGGACGTCTGGGCAACTGACATAGTCACCCCTATCACCGATGCAGACTGGGATAGGGTATTGGAGGGAACACCCCAGGTCTCCAGGAATGCACGGTTTAAATTGATAATCTTTGATTACTTGCACAGAGAATACCTTACACCTGCCAGGATCAATAGGTACTACACTGGGGCTGCCTCGTGTTGTCCTATGTGCAAACTATTAGATGCAGACATGATTAATATGGTTTTGTATTGTCCTCAGCTGAGGAGCTTTTGGAGGGAAGTGGGGGCCTTGATATCGGAGATCACGGAGCACACCCTCCCCGCAGAACCACTACCCTGTCTCTTGGGGTTGTTCCCGAGGCCTGCTAAGCATAAGGTCACCACAAGTTCATGGACCTTGCGCTCATAGTGGGGAAACGACAGATCACTATTCACTGGAAACACACAAAGGGTCTGCAAACATCTAGATGGAAGGGGGAACTGCAGAAATGGGCTGATTATAAGGGAGTGAGTCTGTTCCGAGAGGCTAAGAGAACAATGCCCCATGGGCGTGGTACGGGATGCTGTAGTGGAAGATTTGTGCGCGGACACCGAAGGTTCAGAAACCGCCTCAGTTCCCGGCACCCAAAGAGCGGATGACACTTAAACACCTCATGGGCGTCCGCCTCAAGCACTTGACCTTGGCGTGCACTGCCCCTTTGGGGGCTGTGCATTGGAAGGATTACACCCCTCAGGGAGGGGGGTTGGGGGGATGACTCTTGGGATTCTTACCCATAGGCCTAGTGAAGAGGAGGGGTTTGACTGTGTTGATGGTTGAGAGTTGGTTACTCATGATAATTGGTTGTACAACAGAATGTGTTGATGGCTGCATACGCTTGTTGCTGTGATCAATGTTATGGCAGTTCCTCCTCCTTTCCTGTTGAGGGGTTTACACATGCTACCCATTAGCATAACGTGGTTATGTGCAATGTATGTGATCTAAAAATCAATAAAATATGTTGGGAAAAAATTTAAATGGATGTTTGGGTGCTTTTATTGCACAAAAACAGTTATTTAAAAACCTAGTGTCACAAGGACCTGTGAAATATACAAAAGATTTCATGGAAACTTTTAAAATATAGAAACTTTTCACAAACCTCTGTGAAATATGGATTTTATCATCATAATCACAGCCCTACACCACTCTGCACAGTAATAATTGATATTATCAATTGTTTAATAAATATTCTATTTATGAAAGATATATAAAACATGAAGAAAAAGAAATTTCATGACAAATTTTATTGGATTTCAGCAATAAATCATCGCCAAACCAGCCTTCAAACATACATAGGAGATTGAAATAAAATCCCCTGTAAACAACTGCAGCACAGCAACTTGCACAGTCAGTCACATACATCCCTCCCGAACACCACATACCCCCAGTAGATCCCACAATCAAATTAAGCATTAGACACACATCCCAGTCTCTCTTGCTGTGGCGCCATAGTTCTTTATTTCAGCGTCCAGCTGGGAATCAAGTGACCAAACCGGAGCTAGGACTGTACCCCCATAATTGGCCCACCTATGCAAAATGTTTGGGTGTTTTGGGGGGCAGTCCCTGGCTTGAAACACCGCTACTTCGAGGCCCATACTATGGTCCATCTCCATCTTCCAGGTCTTGATTAATGGAGGAGTGCCTGCTTTCCACATTTTAGCTATATTTCCTTTCACCAATGTAAGCCCTAGAAACAGCAACTGCCTTTTATACCGATTCCCGCCTATGCCCTCTGTGCTATGGAAAAGAATTAACTTGGGGTCCAAAAGAAATGTCCCAGGAGAGGACCTCCCCAAAGCAGGATGTCATCCCCTGACAAAAACAAGTCATTGCTACACAGCTCCACACCGCGTGGAGGAAGGCACCCTCATACACTCCACAGCTGATGCACATGGGGGATGCACATGGGGGGAATTAATCACACCCATGCGCCAGAAGCGACGCCGTGTAAAGTAGGCTCCGTGTATGTGTTTTAGTTGTATCAAGTCGAGACGGGCTGGCATCACCCCTGCACGGGGAGCCCCCAGCGCCTCCGTCCAGTCATCATCTAGGTTGTCAATGTCTGCCTCCCATGCCACCCATAATGCTGGCAGTGTGGTGGAACTGTTTGTGATCAGGAACTGATATATTTTCGTAACTTTGTGGGTACCCAAGTCTCCCATCAGGAGTTTGTCCTCTAATGGACTAAACTCTAGCAGCTCCTGAAGTCCCCAGAGATAAGGGATATTTTGTGCTGAAACTGAAGGTATTGTTAGAATTGGCTACGGTGCATCTGATAGTCACTTTGCATCTCTTGAAATTATTTTAACACCATACCTTGCATAACATCTCCTAGCGTGGATATTCCTATGGTATCCCATTTCTGAAAGCCACACAAATGGGCCACTTGGTGAAGGATAGTGCCCTGCTACAAAGGTGTCCACTGTGTCAGTTTCCTCTAGCACTCGAACGTCGGAGGGACTGTCTTCAGGTATCTATGACTACTTGGGTTGCCGGAGGAAGAAACCCCACCCTCCTGCCACTATAGAGGCAGTCAAGCAGGGAGGCATCACCCATTGCCTAGCGCTCCGATGCATATACCGGGTCCTTCTGGGGGCCATACCACCAGCCGTTGATAATCAGTAGATGGGAGGTGGCATAGTATGAACACACATCTGCGGCTGCAATGCCTCCACAGTACGTGGACTGGAATCATGTCCAAAGCGTAATACATGCTTCTCCTCCTCCCCACCCCTCCCCTCCCCCAAGAACCATCTCAGGAACACATTGACCTGTCTAAACCATGACGTGGAATAGCGTATGGGTAGTTCTATAGCTGGTATAGTAATCAAGGTAGAAACTTGAACATTTTAAATCCAATCAATGCCATTGTTAGCTGCACCTTGGGCAGAACAGATTTAACAAAGCAAAAGGTGTGTTTTTTCCACAGACACCATACAGTGTAGGCCTGTATTTCATTTACTGTTTTCAAGTAAATATTTCCTTGTTTGTAAAACACCTTTTTCTAGCTAATTGCCAAGGAATAGACCTGTAATATAAAAACTGCATAATGTGTACTGGGTAAAAAGTGTATATTTCGGGTCTATGGCATTTGCAAGGCACTTGGCCTTTGATCGTGTGATTTATGCCATCACCAGAACCCCCTTATGACAATATAGGTTCATATTGCATGGTTATGCTGTGCTTGAACCCACTTCTAATTGTTTTTTGGTGTACTTCGGGATCCCATTCAGATGACAGAATAATTCAAGCATGTCAATCTATAAACTGTGCCAAGAGAGGAATTACAGGTAAGTAATTTTATTCTTAAATTTGCTATCAAGAAGTACCCAACTAGGTCTGAGCTACAAAACCAAAAGGTGTTATTTTTGCCACTGTCTTTTTGAAAAATGCCTGCACCTTTTGTAGGCTTCTCGAGATTATATATTTACTTTTATGACCTCCTAGGCATACTTCAGAACACTTGTTGACTTTTGCAAGCAATACCTCTCTCCTATTGCGACCTTCCAAAAATGTCTTGTAGATGTCGTCTAACTGATAAAAAGGCATTGCCAAGGCCAAGAGGTATGACATTGGCTTCCAGCCTTTTGGCTTTGTCAATGTGTATTTTGTTTTATCGTTGCTTTTGCAAAACTTAATTGTTGGGAAAGCTGCTAGGTCCTTTCTCAATTTAAAAATGAAGAAAATCATTGGCTAAAATAGTTTTTTGTCTCAGAAAGTACATATTGCCATAGTAGTCCCTGACACTGAAGTGAACTACTTCATGTGTTGATGTGCTCCTTGTGAAAGGGCAGAATGGCGTCACTTAGTGTAGTTATCCAATGGCTTAAGTGGGCTGACCCAATGCCTCATGCTGTATGCTGTAGTGGGTTGAATTAAAATGTGAATGACACATTAACAAATGAATGGAAAAAAGGCTCTCTGAAACACCCTATAATTAAGTTTTGTTTTCATAACATATTTTATTGAAATTTTCACAGTACCACTTGGGCAAAAGCCCACATAATCCACTTGATAACAAAATGTTGAAGGGGAAAGGAGTATAGGAGATATCACCGGGTACAGTTTATCTAAAAACAAAACAAACTGAGAACTGTACGCAGACTGCCCCACACCCCCGGCAATGGCGAGCAAAAATCAATACCCGCATTAGGCTAAGAAAAAGAAATGGTATATCATACATTTGGACCCACAAGCTTCTCATAAGATTGTTTCTATGCTATAATTAAGTTTTAGCTTACTGATTGATACAGGACCAGTCACACTATTCCTCACTGAAACTTGGTTGAGAAAAGTCTTGCCCCAGTAATGCATGAAGCTATGCACCCTGGTTTTCAAAACATTACACATAACCATGAAGGAAAAAAAGGAGCCAGACCAGCCATTTTATTTAAGGACAACATAAAAATCACCAAGTTTGAAGAGGTAACTAGCTTTACAAGGTTGTGAAGCCCTTCTTGCTAGTTGTCATTCTAGCCCCACTTTCACTTCCACTTCTTTCTGTACAGACCTCTACCCAACAACGGAGCTTTTACAGTCTCAGATGTGTAAAGAAAACTGTCCAATATGTATATACTTGGTGACCTAAACTTCTAGTTTGATCAAACAAATATGCCTGAAGCAAATGCTATCATATCAGGTCTGACCCACCCACATATCAAGTCATACATTAGATACAATTTTCTCCAATCTAAAACTACCAACTATTCACTAGAACTCACCTGTTACATGGACTGATCAGCAACTTTTCATTCAAGATTCCAAATAAAATATCCACTTAAGCCACCGCCCCACTATAACTTCTAGACAGTGGGACAAACTGAACATACAGTTGGAGTTGGATTTACACCGAACACTAAATATTCAACTAAAATTTTGCAACTGGAATTTTGCGATCCAGAGAGCTCTCAAATACCCACCCCATGTTCACAAGACTTCTGCAGTAAACTAGCATTGCATAGCTAAACAAAGCAGACACAGTGGATTATATTCTAATAATCAAGAAAAGCAACTCCTCCTATTCTATACAGCCAACAACTATCAAGGACATACTCATCCTTCGGCTATATATTACCTTTCAAGAAATTACAACATCAGAATTTGAAGGCCTACTAAATGCTAGCAGCTCAGCTGGCTTTTCTTCAGACCCCTTCCTTCCACTCATTTTCAAAAAGATCCTCCAATCAATATTGGCATCTATCTCAGTCAAAAATATTATCAACAACTCATTAAAAACAAGAACTTTCCAACCATCTTAAATAAGGCATACATATGCCCACTACTTAAGAAGAAAAACTTGGACCCCCAAGACCCTAACATTTACAGACCAATCTCCAATGTGCCATTCCTTAGCAAACTTGTGGAAGGAGCAACTTTTTGCCAGATCTCTGTATTCATTAAAAAAAAAAAACTTTTCTTAGATTGGAACACTGGATTTGGTCGAAGGAGAGCTACTGAATCTGCCCTATTTGCAATTTGGGATGACCTCAAAAACATAGTTGCCAAAAATCGTCTTGCTGTGGCAATACTCCTTTCAGCAGCTTTTGAAACCTTGACACCATGACATATTACTTTTTAAACTGAAATGGTATAGAGGGCGCTTAGACTGGTATAGAAGGCATCACTCTCAACTGGATTTCCGCTTACCTAAACAACAGATCATACAAGACTCACACACTGCACCTCTATTCAGATCTTTACTAGAGTTCCACATTGGCCTATCATCTCACCTCTGCTTTTTAACATATATATAACACCTCTTCTAAATGTTAGCAGTGCCAAACTCACCACTTACAACTATGCAGTTGACACACAATTCTTAAACTAGAAAAACCTAAGACATCCAAACGTAACACCTGTGATTACCTTAAATTGCGACTACAAATAGGGAATCGCAATTTGTGATTCCCTTAGCATAAGTACCAAGAATTTTCCAAATGCTAACTGTGCATTTAGGAAATGCTATTATCATCGGCTCCAAGTCAATGGTAACCAAGTGCAAATTTTGAAAAATGCATGTTTTAAAGTGCCATGTAATGCACACATGCCTCTAGGGCATATGTGCGCTTTACATGTGCACATTTATTTTGGGGGTTCTTCAGGAGGGCCTTAGGCCCCCGGGCACCCTTGGGATTGCATTACCTTATTTGCGATTACCATTTAGGTAGTCACAAACTAGGTGATGCAAAACCATTCGTACCTATGAGCCCATAGGAACGAATGGAGTAGTATCACCTAATAGCAATTACCTAATTGCGAATCTTTAGAAATCGCTATTAGGTAACCGCTATTTTCTTACATACCATTTTGCATTCCATAAATGGCGATTACCTAAAAGAAACTATTTAAGGAATGCAAAATGGATTTTTGATACATGTGGCCCTAAGTCTCCTGTCGGAGGTGTACATTCCGGAATGCATACCAGACAAAAGGGGAACAATAGGCATACTGAGCTCCAGTTCTCATTATACATGTTTACCCCGCATGCCTTAAAGGGGCGCTGCGGATTACATGCTGGGCGGCATGAGCCGGCCACACACGAAACGCTAGACTTTCACAGGTAGACATGTCAGCCACTTAATATAGGCAGCACATAATGAATTGAATGCATGCCTCCGTTTACTCATATGACATGCTATTTTCTTCCAGCAATACAACTCATAATTCACAAACAAGTGTCCAGGTGAGACCGCCATCGGGTAGCACGAGTGGCGCATGGTGATGAGTCTAACACTCAAAACGTTTATAATTCACCTCACCTCAAAATCCCACCATACAAGAAAAAAACCATAGGTGGCACATCCTTCTTTGTTCAAGCAACCAAAGTATGGAACTCTTTACCCCCAAACATAAGATCCAAGGATAACTACCTTATTTTCAGAAGACTACTCAAGAGTTGGCTTTTCCTCACATAACCACCATACTCAAACATAAATATACAGCATCTCCCTGTGTATATAAGCATTTAGTTGGAATATATGTGTGTACTTACATATGTGTTTTGCTTTGTATAAATGTGTATAATTATGTTTATAAATATATAAATATTCGTTAGTTCTGCTTAACAAAGGTACATATTACTTATGGTTATATTATTCTATATTTAAAATGTATATAGGTGACTGCATAAATAAGTAAATCTTTATCATAACAATTTATCTACAATTGCTTCACTATTGAATTACAAAAAAAGTAAAAAAAACAAATAAATTAACTTTAAGTACAGCAACACTTGAAAGTCTGAGTTTATTAAATACAACCTAAATCTACTTACATTACCCTGCTTATGCATATATACCTTCCATGTACTTATGTATCTTTATATTTATTACTTTACATCTAATGCATCATCTCCAATGCACTACACTATATCTCACCCTATACCTCTCTCAATATATCCTCTACCTCCACTCTCTAACTCATCCCAAACCCCATTCTTCTATGATCCCCAAAATAACCCTTTCTAGACTCTCATACCTCTTTGACTATTCAGATCTCCAAACAAGCATTTCTAAACCCTTCCCTCTGACTCTTCCCCCACCCCCACTTTACTCATCCCAAACTTCCTCCTACTGCTATGATCCCCCCCCCCCAAAAAAAACTTTCTAGACCTTTCTTCTATCCCTCCACTATCCTTTTCAATCCAACTAACAGACTAACATGTCCACCCCTCAAATTAATTTCATATTTCCGTATACTAATTCTCCACTAATCCTATTTCGGTTCCGGAGTAGCGTGATACCCCCCGAAAAGCACATTGACGCCTCAGCAGGGGTAGCAAGCACCATAAAAATGCAAACCCTTCCCTCTTCTATCCCTCCACTATCCTTTTTCAATCCAAATAACAAACTCACATGTCCACTGCTCAAATTAATTTCATATCTCCCTATATAATTCACCACTAATCCTCTTTGGGTTCTGGAGTAGCGTGTTACTCGCAGAAAAAACGATTCAACGCCTTGTCAGGGGTAGTAAGTGCTACATAAATGCAATTACAATTACAATATTGCCTCTCTTCCAGATCACAATATAAATTTCACCTTTTTACAACTCCTACCCTTCCAGTAAAATGTTAAAGGCCTCCGGGATCTTTTATTATGTTCATTATTCAGTCTCTACATGGAATCACTTGGTCAGATGCTCCTGGAACAAATGATCAATATGCAAATGGCACACAACTCTTATCATAGAGTATGTAACCCATTTGACATTCCCACTGTAAAATCCTACCTCGTAAGACTAATGGATCGAATTAGTTAATTTTCCATAAAAATAAATCTGAACCCTCCTCCTCTCTTCCTTAGAAAAGCCCTTTCAGGTGCTGAAGTGTTTTTTTCAACTTTCACACCTCTAAACCGACCCCCTCTACCAAATTGTTGGTTTTCACTAGTAACTAAAATCTGACAGTGGTACCCCCACATCACGAAACGTCTTTGACACTGTTGCCCATGACGCTCTGCTACAAAGACTCTATGAAGCCGGCATAGAGGGGACTGCTCCAGACTGGATCGCGTCCTACCTTCGCAACAGAACTAATGTCATCCATACCCCACCTTTCTTGTCCAAACCATACTTCACAAAAGCAGGGGTCCCTCAAGGCTCTATTATCTCACCCATGCTTTTCAACATCTACATGACGTAATTACCGGCACTGATTAATCAATTTCACCTCACGTGCTATAACTATGCAGATGACACGCAAATACTCCTAAACTGCAATGCCCCAAAGACATTGGAAACTCACCAATTTTCAGTTGTCTCAGAGCTGTGGATCAATGGATGATGTGGAGCCATCTCAAATTGAATGATTCCAAAACGGAAATACTCACGTGTGGCGATTGGAAACATTATTACCCGCTCACCGCGTGGCCTGATGGTCTGGGAACACCGCTTAAAATATCGAAGGAAGGAAGAAACCTCGGAATGACCAGGGACTCCAAGCTATCGATGAATGCCCAAGTGAACAAACTAGCAAGATTAAGCTTTGTTACTATAAAAACTCTACGACAAATCTTCCCCCATTTGGGATTTCCACACAAGGTCCAGGCTACTATCTCCCTTGTTTTGTCCAAACTCGATTACGCCAATAGCCTCTACCACGGATCACCTTTAACGACCATGAAAAGACTACAACGGATTCAGAACTCGGCTGCCAGACTACTCTTATATATAAAACCGCAAGACCATATCTCCCCTGCCTTGAAAGCCCTGGATTGGTTACCGGTTGCCAGAAGATCCATGTTCAAGCTACTTTGTATCACACACAAAGCGATACATGGAACGGGACTGCTCTTCATCAGGAATGAAATCACCAAACAGATTCAACAAAGGAGCCTCCGATCTAGTGTGGCACCTCGCCTCAAAATCCCAAGATACAAGAAAAAAACAATGGGTGGCACATCATTCTCTTTTCAAGCAACCAAACTATGGAACTCTTTACCCCCCAACATAAGATCCACGGATAACCACCTTATCTTCAGAAAACTGCTCAAGAATTGGCTCTTCCCCACATAACCACCATACGAAAACAGATAAGAAATATACAGCATATCTCTCTGTATATGAGCATTTATTTCTACTATAGATATGTACCTATAAATGTGTAATGCTTTGTATAAATGTGTAGAATACTTATGTTTAAAAACTTATTATACATAGATATTCATTAGTTCTGCTTAACAAGTGTACATATTACTGACAGTTACATTATTCTATGTTTTTAACATGTATATAACAGACTGCATAGATAAGTAAATCTTTTTATCATAACTATTTATCTACAATTGCTTCACTATTGATCTACAAAAATTATATATGTATAAATAAATAAAACTAATTTAAAGTACAACACTTGAAAGCCAGAGTTTATTTAATGCATCTTTAATCTATATATACTACCTTCCTTTATGCATCTATATACCTTCCATGTACTTATGGATCTATATCTTTATTACTTTTAGATCTATATATATATTATTTTTTTATTTTTTTAAAAAGTTTTGAAAACCTTTATTAAGAGTATAAGATGTCATCCACAGCAGAATGTCTACATCCCTGAAAGGGCCGGCACAGCAAGGCAATGTGCGAAGATTTGCCACAGATGGGTGGGGGATAACACAGCAAGCCGCCTACAACCACATCGGGCCGGCCGCGTCAGATGGTATAAGGAGCGTTGAAGGATCATATATTTCACTGTAGGCACGTGATTTTGAACAACATCTTACAAAAAATAACTTTTCCACTCTCGTGTTGCGTGCACTGTAGACAGAGTTTGTTTGGTATGACGTAGTCTGTACATGGGACAATGGAGTAGTGTGCCTGGGTGACCCAGCGTCTACTATGCAGAGTGTGTGTCGCTCTGGGTGGGGGATCGTTCCTCTTCAATTCGCCTCACGCTGTTGGGGTGGTAAGGGGAGGGGCCGTGGAGTTTGTGCTATCGGTGCGCTCCAGTAAGTATGCCTGCAGAGGTGCCCAGATGTCTCGTGGATGGGAGGAGGGGGGTAGAAGTTCCGCGTACATGTGTAGTTGTTCTTGGCAATAGATAAGGTCTCGAAGCCAGTCCTTGAATTTCGGTGCTCTCCCTCTACCCCATCTGCAAGCGACCCTTCTCTTAGCGAGGAGGAGTGCAAGGGATGTGTAATTCCGGATTTTGGCAGCTAGGGGTGCAGTGTAGCCTAGGAGTGCAGTCGGGGGATCTTCTGGAATGTGTAGGCCCGTCTTTTGGTCTAGTGCTGCAAGTACCTCCGTCCAGAAACGACGGACGGGGGGGGGAGTCCCAGGCTATGTGTTGAAAGTCGGCTCCCTCACTGCCACACCGATCACATCTGTCATTTTCCCGGAGTCGCAGGCGGTGTAAGCGCGCTGGTGTGTAATAGAGACAATGGACACATTTGTAATGGAGGATGCGTAATTTGCTATTGGCAGAGATTTCTCCCGTTTGTCTACAACAAAAGGACCATTGGTCATCAGTCAAAGGATGTCCTAATTCTGTTTCCCATCTGGTCTTAGCTAAAGGGGGTTCATATTCTCTGTCTTTCTGTACTGTGCGATATAATAGTGATATGACATGGGAAGGGGCGGTTTGTTGTAGAAGGGCGTGCAGGGGGGACATGAGGGGGGGCTCCTGAGGGAAGCTAGGAGTGAGGGCTTTCACAGCTTGTCGCAGTCTGATATAGTAGAATCGCTCTAGGGGGGAAGGGGTTGTGGGGTCAAAGAATTCTTCGCTCGTGCGGAATTTGCTCTTTTCGTATAGCTGCCCCCAGGTTTGTATGGACAGTTTGCGAAAGAGTCTGCGGCAACCACCCTCTTGTGTGACCGGGATGTCTTGTCTGCTGGCGAGGGGTAGAAGGGGGGAATAGAGCAAGGCGCTTCGTGTGAGATTCACTAGATCGCGCCATGCGCTGGTGGTGCATTGGAAGGTGGTGGAAGCAAGGCGCCACGGGACTACAGGGGTGCTCAAATACGCAGTGCTGGGAATAGGGTTCATATATCCGTCTTCAATTGCCAGGTGTGGCATATAGGGGGAGGGTGTATCCAATAGGTGGCGAAGTGGGCTTGGGCGCAGCTAAAGTATAGTTCTAGGTCTGGTATTTCAAATCTGCCCTCACTGAAGGGACGTGGAAGGATGTCCCAGCGTAGCTTAGCCTGCTTACCTCCCCAAGTAAGCCTAATGAGTTGGCTCTTGATGGTCGAGAAAAAGTGGCGGCCAGGGGCATAGGGAATATTTACGAACAAATATAATAGCTTGGGCAGTATTACCATTTTGATAAGGGCGGCTCTGCCTGCCATGGACAGTGGCAGTGCAATCCACCGTGTGATTTTATCAGTCAGTGAGCGCAGTGCGCATCCATAGTTAGCCCTCATTAGTTCTTCTCGGTTGCGGGATATTACTATGCCTAGGTAGGTGAGTGTGTCTACGCACCATTTTAGGGGGTAGTCCGGTGCAAATCTGGGAGTGGAGTCGGTGAGGGGGTAGATTTGAGATTTTCCCCAGTTAATATTAACACCGGAAAGACGTCCGAAGAGGATGAACAGTCTGAGGATGGGATTCAGGCTCTCCTCTGGATTCCGCAAATAGAGGGTAATGCCATCTGCATATAAAGAGATTAAAATTTGTCTTTCTGGGTAAATGATGGCGTATTCTCGGAAATGTTGGCGTATCTTGGCGGCCAAGGGTTCGATAGCCAGGGCGAATAAAAGGGGAGACAAAGGGCACCCCTGTCTAGTGCCTCTGGCTATAGTGAAAGAGGCTGATCGCTTGCCGTTGATCAATACTGTAGCTTGCAGGCCTGTGTATAGTAGGTTTATCCAGGCTAGGAATGGGAGAGGGAATCCCATGCGTTGCAATACAAAGGCTAGGTAGTCCCATTCCAGGGAATCAAATGCCTTAGTGGCATCTAGAAAGATGGCGGCAGCGTTGATATCGGGGTCTATATCGTGGAGGATCGCGAAGAGGGTGCGCAAATTGTGGGAAGTGCTTCTGGTCGGCACAAACCCCGACTGATCGGGGAGAAACAGGACAGGCATGAGGGGACTGATGCGGTTGGCGATTAACTTAGCTAAGATCTTGGCGTCTACGTTAATGAGTGACAGGGGCCTATACGAATCTACTTGCGACGTCTGTTTCCCCGGTTTGGGCAGGGAGATGATCAGCGCTTCGCGCATTGATTGAGGTAAAATGCACGTCTCTCGCGCTTCCTCGAGCACGTGACGCAGGGCAGGAATAAGGAGATGTCGGAATACTTTATAAAATTCGGCCGGGAGGCCATCTGACCCCGGGGCCTTGCCAGATTGCAATTGCATTATTGCGGAAATTATTTCCTCATCCTCGTGATGTGCTAGGAGGGATTCTCTCTGACCATCCCCCAGCCAAGCGATAGCGGTGTCCTCAAAGAATGGGGTGAAATCTACTGTTTGCTTTCTATGTGTTTTATACAGTTGCTTGTAAAATTTTTGGAAGGTGTCTACTATTTCAGAAGTATTTCTGTGTATCTGACCATCCTCATCCTCTATCTCTAATATAGTATTGGCAAATCGGGGGGGCGGACCACTGAGGCAAGTGCCTTTCCTGGCCTCTCACCCTCACCGTAGCGACGTGCTTGATGGTACTTCCCTCTAAATTTACACTCCCTCTCTGCTGTTTCTTGGTATTCAGTGAGGAGGTCACGTAGCTGCGCTTTCTGCTCAGGTGTGGGTGAGGTTCTTAGAGCCAGTTCTGCCTGCTTAATGTTTTGTTCTAATTTCTGCAGCGTATTTCGAATATCCTTTAAGACCCCACCGCTTTTGGCTATGCAGATGCCCCGTATGGTGACCTTAAACGCCTCCCACACCGTAGAGTATTGTGGAACCGAGCTATCGTTCCGAGGGAAAAAATCCGTTATTTCTTGCTCGAGTTCATTTTTGAATACAGGATCTAGCAATGATTGTGGGTTGAGCCGCCAAGAGATGTAGGGTGGGTCATCATAAGGTGGCGTAAGAGAAAGGAGGACGGGTGAATGGTCCGAATATGTACGGGGGAGGTGAGATGCATGTGTCAGCCAAGTTGTTAATCCTTTATCTATGAGCCAGTTATCTATACGGGACCAGGAGGAGTGAGCAGTGGAGTAAAAAGTCCCTTCTCGGGTTTGTGGGTGAAGGGTCCTCCAGGCGTCTGTGAGGTCATTTTCCTCCATAATACTTTGGAGGGTCGCCTGCGCGTTAGAATAGTGGCGAGTCTGTGGATGTGATCTGTCTAAGGCCGGGTTTATGGTCACGTTGAAATCCCCCCCCCCCCATAACAGGTGTGTAGAGCCAATATCCATGATTTTGCCCCAGAGGATGCAGAAAAATTCCGGGTCGTCAGTGTTGGGCCCATAGCAGGAGACAAGTGTAATGGATTGCGCAGAGAGTCTACCCCAGAGGATGCTATACCTGCCTTGTGGATCCCCATAAGATGGGGGTGTAGGGGAGCGAGCGTTTCACCAAGATGAGGGTACCTCGGGCGTATGATGAATAGGACGAAAAGCATTTGCTGGTTGCCCACCGGGCTGCAAATGTGGGGGGTGGGGTGGGAGCAAGGTGCGTTTCTTGAAGCATGGCACAGTGGATGTTGTGACATTCTAGCTAAGAAAGGATGTGACAGCGTTTTCGAGGGTCCCCCAACCCTCTGATATTCCAGGTTAAAAAGTTATATTGTAGGGATACGGGACGTGACTCCATTTGTTTTGTGCATACTACGTGGAGGAGGAGTGTCTAGAGTATAATCTGGGTTTACATCGTGAGCAGAACTGTGCGAGGTGGAACAAAAGAACTCTTCATAAAACCTTTTTCCATACCCTCCCCCCTCCCACAACAGCGACCCAATCTCGCCGTGTCCCATCCCTCCCCCCTCCCAAAAAGAACCCATTGCCATCTCCCCAACAGGGGGCGGAGGGTTCAACAATTTAACCATTTACTGTGTGAAGTACTTAGAGTTCACCTGTTGGGTGGTCTCTAGAGGGCGGTCAGGTTCTCCTCGTCAAAACGAGGGCGCTCGGGCGGTATTGTGTAATTTCATCTCGTCATTGTTTGAAGAGCAGTTCTGTAATTAGGGAAATAATCCGGCTGAGCGCTGCACCTCCAACGCGATGTAGCGTTTAAAGAGTTCAGTGTCAGGATATTTGGTCTGAAAAACATCTTTATAGGTCGAGCATTAGTCCCCCTCTGCCGGCGAGCACATCTGAAAGGTATCAAGAGTGCCCTGTAGGCAGGCAGTTGTGACACTAGTCCAGTAGTTGTGCTGGCCTTTCCTCAGTGCACATGGTCAGCAGTGATCCCCCAGGCCCTTCTGCGAAGGGCGTGTGGCGGCCGCAGCGTGTCTGTCATTCCGCGGATCATAAGCGGAGTGCTGTGGGCCAGTCCGACGCCCGCCGCACGACCGGGGGGGAATGCGCCCGTGTAAAGGATCTGAGTGTGTTGCGTAAGAGGGTTGGGATTACTCTCCTTGTGTCTTATTCGACATCCGACGTGTTTCCACTGTCTGCGGGACGGCGTGCCGGGGACAATTGACCTGCAGATGCTTTGGGCAGAGTTTTGAGGAAGTCCTGGGCGTGTTGCGGGTTCGTAAAAAAGTGATGTTTTCCCTGATGTGTTACCTTAAGGCAGGCCGGGAATAACATGGCATAGGGCATATTAAGTTGTTGCAGTTTTTTCTTCACCTGTAGGAATTTACGTTGTTGGTCTTGGACGGCCATGGTGAAGTCGGGATATATTGATATCTCCATGCCTTCATATTTAAGTTGTCCTTTTTCCCTAGAGAGGCGGAGGGCAGCATCTCTATCCCGATAATTAAGCAGCTTGGCGATTATGGGCCTGGGAGGAGTTCCAGGGGCTGGCCGGTTTGCCAATGAGCGGTGTGCTCGTTCAACAACTAGGACTTGTGAAAAAGCGCCCCTGCCGAAGAGTGCAATGAGGAGTCTCTCAACATATTCCTCCATCTTTCCGGTGGCTGTCGATTCCGGTATCCCTAGGATCCTGAGGTTGTTTCTCCTTGAGCGAGATTCCAAATCCTCGTTTTTGGCGGCTATCACCTTCAAGACCCTTTCCATCTCAAGGGTACGGCTGGTGGTGGCGTTGGTTGTGTCCTCCAAGTCCGAGATCCGTCGTTCCGCCTCAACAAGGCGGTCATCGTGTTTCTCCACTCTTTGCGTGAGCCCTTCCAGCCTGGTATTCATGGAATCCATTTTGGATTCGATGGAGGTTAAGCTCGACTGCATCACCAGCGGCAACTCCTTGAGATCCGCGGTTGAGGGGGTCGGTGCATCCTGTTGATCCTCGTCAGGTTCCATCTGGGACCGGGACGATTTGCGGGTATCAAAGTTGAGTTTCGGCTGCCGCCCGTCCGGCTTCCCCATGTCTGCAGAGTGGAGGGGCAATGAATAGCTGTAGTCAGGGGGATGGTATTTAATGCGCTTTTATTGAGTCCCGCCCGTGTCCCGCAGCGCGGGACACCGTCAGGATGCGTAGGGAGCCGGTGGCAGCAAGGATCGACAATGTTTGAAAAAGTATCCCCTTACGTTGGTATGCAGTGTTCAAAGAGTTAAAGGGCTAGTGTCGGGGGCCAGCAGCTTCTCCCGGAGGTTGCGCCGCCGCTCTGGTCCTCTCTCTTCCCGGGTGATGGCAACAAAGGGTGTTGGGCGCGTAGGCAGGGCAGCTATGCCCAACGCTCCTCTCGTAGACCTCAGGACAAATAGTGTAGGCCCGCGTGTCGGTGCGGGGTCCGGGACATGCGCGTGGCGCCACTCACTCCTCCCGCGTAGTCAGGCCACGGAGCTATGGGTCCCTCAGCGTATCGGTCATTGGGCGCCGAGCCGTCCTGTCCCTCCACCTTCTGTGTACGTTATGGCTGCTATGAGAGTCTCACTGGTCCGGTGGGCCCATGTGGTATTTACTTCCCCTCCCCCGTCCGGTCGCAGCATTCAGGGGGGACCAAGCCCCAACACAGGGTCCCTTGGGCGTGCGTTTAGTGGTGAAGGGTAGGGAGGCCAGAGCACGGACCGGGGGCGCAGTGTTTTCTCGGATAGTGCTAACGAAGTGAACCTCCCTCCAGTAGCAGCAAGTGGGGGAGGTCACGGGGGCGGCCGAAGTTCAATATCAGCGGTCAGGGCGTTCGGATCGCGGGCGCGGCCCTCTTCTACCTCATGGGTGGCGGCAAGGACGCCGCAGATGCCGCTCACTTGGATCTCCTGGTGGTGTAGCTAGGCCGCAGATAGTGCCTCCGGGGCGGCAGCGTTCTGCATTCCCCGCAGGGCCGGAGCAGGCACGCCGGGCAGCGGGACCGCGCAGGCCTCCCAGCGGTCCCGCGATGATGAGCAGGGGATGGTAGCTCTCCCTCGATCCGCCCCCCGCCTTGAGTCGTCCCTGCCACAAAGGTGTTCCGCCGGCTCCTCGTACCTCGCCGCTCCAATCAATTGCGGCGGGTCACGGGGCCGCGTCGGAGGTCACCGGCCCCACCCCCCACCAGGGGCGGCGGCGGCTCCCGCAGCCGGCAGCAGAGTAGATTCAGCAGGGGCAGCGGCAGTGCCTGTCCGGCGACCGGAGATCAGCGGTCC
This sequence comes from Calotriton arnoldi, assembly GCA_963921515.1. Taxonomy (NCBI): domain Eukaryota; kingdom Metazoa; phylum Chordata; class Amphibia; order Caudata; family Salamandridae; genus Calotriton; species Calotriton arnoldi. The sequence continues at coordinate 644,182 of CAWUFW010001187.1, forward strand.
CCCAAGTTGCGGAAGCAGCGTCTCCCCGCGTTGGGGTCTGGCAGCGCCCAGCCCGGTCTCCGGGAAGGCTAGGCCGCCATTTTGTCTGCTCCGTCTGGCAGAAGGTGAGCTCGTTTTTCTCCGCTTCCAGGCCAAAATACGTATTTCTGAGCAGTGCAGCAGGCTCTCCAATATGTCACCACTCAGATTCCGCCATTTGTTTGCAGATCTTGCGGGAGATGAAAAGGATGTTTTGTGGATAGAGGCCCGAGTCGCATGAGCCTCACAGAAGTGCGGCCATCTTGCTTGGCGCCCTCTAGTGCCCCCTAGATGTATATATTTATTACTTTTACTTATTTATTACTTTTCTTCTAATTCAGCATATCCAATGCACTACCCTATTTTTCAGCCTATACCACTCTCAATATATCCTCTAGCTCAACTCTCTGACTCATCTCAAACCTCTTTCTACTACTCTTACCAATGCACTACCCTATTTCTCACCCTATACCACTCTCAATATATCCTTTACCTCCATTCTCTCACTCATCCAAAACCCCATACCACTACTATGATCCCCAAAATAACCCTTTCGAGACTCTTCCCTACTCCACCCCTCCTTGCATCATCTCATACCTCTTTTTACTATTCTGATCCCCCAAAACAAGCCTTTCTAAACCCTCCCTCTGACTCTTCCCCCTCCACCTCCCTTTTACTCATTCCCCTCCACCTTTCTTTTACTCATCCCAAGCCTCCTCCTACTGCTATGAGCTCCAAAATAAAAAAAAACTCAAAACCCTTCACTTCTATTCCTCCACTATCCTTTTCAATCCAAATAACAGACTAGCATGTCCACCACTCAAATTAATTTCATATTTCACTATACTAATTCACCACTAACACTGTATGGGTTCCAGAGTAGCATGCTACTCGCCAAAAAGCACTTCAACACCTCATATGGGGTAGCAAGCGCTATATAAAGGCAAACATTTTTCCCTTCTCTATCCCTCCACTATCCTTCTCAATTCAAATAACTGACTAACATATCCACCACTCAAATCACTTTCATACTTTCACTACACTAATTCGCCACTGATCCTTTATGGGTTCCGAAGTAGCGTGCTACCCGCTAAAAAAGCGCTTCAACACCATATCAAGGGTAGCAAGCGCTATATAAATGGACACCTTTTTCCCTCTTCTATCCCTCCACTATCCTTCTCAATCCAAATAACTGACTAACATATCCATCGCTTAAATTACTTTCATATTTTCACTATCCTAATTCACCACTAATCCTTTATGAGTTTCGGAGTAGTGTGCTACTCGACGAAAAGCGCTTTGACGCCTCGTCAGGGGTAGTAAGCGCTATATAAATGCAATTACAATTACAATCCTGCACCTGTTAAAAAATGAAAACCACAAATTTCCCAGACTGACTTCAGAAGAGCAGTGCAGACTCCAGACCCTTCCCACGTAAAGAGAGGCAACACCATATTTTCATGTTTCCAGAATTCACTCTGGCTCCGCTGAAATGCATTCTCCATGTTGTATCATGTCTCATCTGAGATGCAAAGAAATCCGACCACATAACCCCAATTCTGAATTTATGTAATTTGCGCCCCCTTGTGGCCGAAGTTGACTTTAAATGGCCTGCATCACCCACAGAGTGCTACTTCTTGGCCTTCCCAGCGACCTGAAAAGCAAGCCATGTCAGGGGGTGAACAAATCTAGCCTCCTACTGGAGATCCATAAATCAAAAGGACAAAGCTGCTGACACAGGCATTACTTTTCCAAGAATACATGATCAGCTTATAGGAAACCTAAGATTGAACCCTCTTCTGCTAACACTTCCAAAGGCCTAAAAAAATCCTCTTCAGATTGGATTTAACAACGTTGACATTACCATACATATAGATATTCTGCACAATTCAAAGATTTTGGTGGCATCTTCCAAATTTAGCAAACACAAGGAGATGAGATACGGAGCGCTGAAACTTTTCAGACACTCACCCCCAGTCACAGATCTGGGTTGAATCCATCATCATTCTTTAGCTCACTTCGCCACCCCAGTTCAGACACAGCTATATGCAAATCAGTCTTGACCCTGTGCCTCATGGGAACAGTCCAGGCCGAACTTCCAAGCCTTGTGTTTGCTTTGTTTGCCCTAAGTTGGCAGGGTATGCCCAGACGTGGGTCCCTTGCTCACTTTGCCACTGGATTCAAGCTAGCCTCGCTGATGAGGGCTGTTAGCCCGAAACCGGTCCCAGGATGCTTGTTTCCGGTCCAGGGAAGACATGGCTTGGCAGTTCGGGCTGGACTGTTCCCAAGAGGCACAGGGTCAAGACTGATTTGCATAACAGCTGTGTCTGAACCGGGGTGGCGAAGTGAGCTAAAGAACGATGATGGTACCCTACTCCAAGCTCCACCTGCGCTCCCTTCAATGATACCTGGCGGAACACTGAGGCCAACGGTGAGAAGAACAGTCAAGCACATCCTGGTCTACCCATCATTGGTTCCACCTTGGAATGGAGAGATCACTCTCTCCACCTTGTGGTTGGATTGCCCTTTCGTCTACACTGTCTGCAAATGGAAGTCACTGCTAACTCATCAGAGTATGGCTGAGGAAGACATTGTGAGAAACTCCATTATTATCTTGTGGAATGTGTTAATATATCAGTTCAAGTAATTGTATTAGAGCTAAAGGCTGTTTTCTTGACATAGATGGCCTTCCTACTAGTGGTGAGTTCCAGAGTGCTGATAGAACACACCAACAATACCACAGATCTATTCTACATCTTTAACAAAGTGGGCATGTTGTAAATAGAAGTCCATTAGCCGTGGTGTATAAAAGAAGGTAGATTTATTTAAGCTTAGTTCCAGGTTAAGTTCATTAGAAGAAGATAGGTAGATGGAAAGTAACCCCACCAGGAGCAGCCTCCCTGCCGCTCAGCCTGCCTGCCACCAACTGACACTCCACACACAAGCCAGGCACATCAAACATTCCATGAGGTCATCAGGCATTCTAACACTCATACTAGCTGAGCAGCAGGGAAGACACAAGTCAATTATAACATATCCCCCTTCCTTAGGGAAACAAAATGCAGAAGTGAAGGAAGCAAACACAAACAACAATATATACAATGCATTCTGAAAGAAAAGCATTTACATTGCAAAAGAAATCATTTACATTGCAGTCTAAAAAATAAAGACATTGATATGAAGCCCATCTCCCTCCTTTGGGAAAAACACACAACACACAAGACCGCCCAGAGCGGTGGAACAGAACTGGGGCACACACCGCCCCATAACCAACACGTAACAGGGTACACACCACCCTGTGGAACAGCACTGGGACACTCACCGCCCCACAACCTACACGTAACAGGGTACACACCACCCTGTGGAACAGCACTGGGACACTCACCGCCCCACAACCTACACAGGTACACACCACCCTGTGGAACCCTGTGGAAAAGAACTGGAGCACTTAACGCCCCACAAGCCACACGTAACAGGGTACACACCACCCTGTGGAACAGAACTGGGGCATTCACCGCCCCACAACCTACACGCAACAGGGTACACACCACCCTTGAAGACCAGAACTGGGGCACTCACCACCCCACAGCCTCAACACAACAGGGTACTCACCACCCTTGAAAACCAGAACTGGGGCACTCACCACCCCACAACCTCAACGTAATAGGGTACTAACCACCCTAGACAAAAGAACTGGGGCACTCGCCACCCCACAACCTACACGTAACAGAGCACACACCACCCTGTAGGACATAACTGGGGTACTCACCGCCCCATGAACCAGAACTGGGACACTTAGCTCCCACAACCATACCAAAGTAATGGGTACTCACCACCCATGAAAACAGAATTGGAGCACTACCCGCCCCACAACCTCACCGTAAAATTGTACACAACACCCTTGAAGCAGAACTGAGGCACACACCACCCCACAACCTCAATATAACATTTCACTCACCACCCATTGACAACAGAACTAGGGCACTCACTAGCCCACCGATATTCACCACTCTCCGAAACGAGTTACCACCCCACAACTTCCACGTAATAGGAAAAAAAAAATCTCCCTTCAAACCAAACCAAGTACACGCTACAACCACCAAACAATAGCACTGGGGCCTTAACCGCCCCACAACCTCACGTAATACCCCAAAATGTCAACATAAAAGGGTACACACTTCCCCCCACAAAACAGTATTTTAGCAAACAGAAAAACAAGAAAGTCTTTCACTCCGGTGAGCGATCTCTCACCCGAGGTCACCACTCAAAACTCCAGGCGGCTGCAGCATCCAATGCGAAGTAGGAAAGAGAAGGCAGTTGAGTCTCTTCAATGTGTGCTGGCCGATCTCCATCAACAATAAAAGGTCACAGCAACTCCACCACACACAGTTCAAAGATTCAAAGATCCACCCTAGTCATTCCCCGAGGACACCACCTTCAGTCATTCTCAGAACATTATCGGGCACGCGGTTGGCAAAAGGGTGCACTAGGTGTACGAGGCTGGAAACAGTGAAGAATTTCGGAGTACACCGCCAAACGCAAGATGGCGGCACGCAGCGTACGCTGCATCGGGTGGCTCTCGGCACGTTTGTGCTGTAAAAAAACAACGTCAGTTAGCAGCATTGGAGCAACCAAACCTCCTACGACGTCAGAAAGGCCACGGAAAGCTCCTCGCGGCAGTCACAGAAGGTGAGTTCCATGCGCATTACCCAGCTCGCGCAAAGTTTCAAAAAGTAAGCGTGACAGTTAAACTGCCCACTACAGCGCGAATCAAAAAAGAACATGGATCCAATAAAAATTGAAACAAAATGCCTCACCAAACGTGTACAACGCCGGTACACAAGCAGAAACACTCAGGGACTGTTCAGAAGCTGTGTAAGAGCAAAAACAGCCAGTAAACACGAGACAAGTCCCAAGCATTGGGCCATACCAAACAAAGCCACAAGTTGCTGCTTTATCACCTGCCTCCGCATTTTTCAACGAAGCCCAGGGGTGCCGGTTTTCCCCAGCACACTTCGCTGGTGCCAATTCCCAAGCACCAGGCGCCACGACCAATCTAAGTCAGTAGCTTGTATCACAAGTGTGGTAAGGACAGCAGGGCAATAACAACTCCACAAATGCCGGTTTTGACGTCCTGCGCAGGAAAAAATTGTGCCAGTCATTGACAAAATGATGCTGCCAATTTTCCCTTGTTGCCAATGCTCACAAGCAACTCCTCCAAGGCAGTAGGATGGCAGCAATCTCCACAGTAGCTGCACGAATACCGGCAGTAGAAGGTCAAATGCCCCGGGCTGCAGGCTGTCCAGATGATGAGGGACACTGGTGGGGCTGACCAGGGCGTTTCCGTTACGTTTCCTTTTCCTTTATGCAATCTCTTAAGTATAGTCTTTAGTTCCAGTAGTTCCTTAACTCCTTTTAACACAGTCTCTTTTCTCAACGCTGTAGGTTCTTAAATCGTCGCCAAAAATGTTGTAAATAGAAGTCCATTAGCCGAGGTGTATAAAAGAAGGTAGATTTATTTAAGCTTAGTTCCAGGTTAAGTTCATTAGAAGAAGATAGGTAGATGGAAAGTAACCCCACCAGGAGCAGCCTCCCTGCCGCTCAGCCTTGCTGCCACCAACTGACACTCCACACACAAGCCAGGCACATCAAACATTCCATGAGGTCATCAGGCATTCTAACACTCATACTAGCTGAGCAGCAGGGAAGACACAAGTCAATTATAACAGGGCACCTGCAGCCAACAGCTCTGTCTGCTGGCTGTGACTCAATGGGAGTGAAGTGTGCAACATGGCTTGTTCCTGCTAGTCAGCCACATTTTAGGGGTTGACAGCATAAACAGACATATCCATTTGTCACACAAGTGGGAAATCCTCTAAGCATGCTATGACTACCATCTTCGAGACTTGGAGTCGACCTTCTGTGGACACATTTACACCCAATCTCTAATCCAACTGTGGTTATTTTACTTAGTGCATGGGCAGGGAGACTTTTTTCCTCTGGAGAGGGAGATAGACAGGGAGTTTCTGAATGTCTTTCTTTTGACCCTTCTGAATCTTGGTGTTCTCCAGATGATGACGGCGCGTGAAGTGATCTTGGTGACCCCAGCCTGGCTTTTAAGATTTGATAGCTGGATCTTCTCCACCCTTTACAGAGAGAGACTGTTTCCTCCACCAGAAAAGGGCCCTCTTCTCCATGAAGTTAGTGAGATTGCCTCAGTTCTCCCTTCCATTGCTTAGCTTGAGTGCATGGATCTTGAGTTTATTTTAACATTTAGGCCTCTCAAAGAATTTGGCGGTCCTGGCAGCTGGCCTGAAACACTCCTCAAAAATTCAGTACAAGATCAAAGTGCTGAGGTTGTGCCACTGGGCATCTGTGAAGAGCATGAACTCACTCAAGTATGTTGTCGATGATGACAGGCATTTTTTACCTTACATGTCTAAAATTAGTTCAGGTAAATAACTTTCTAGTCAGTTGCTTGGTACCCATATTATCACCCATTGCTTAAGTAAGTCTCAAGTCATTTGTGCCATGGCACCCTTGAAGACATTTCACAAGGACAGGGGAATTCCTTTAACTCAGGCTCACAACAGTCAGCTTTAGACCACCTCCATACAACGGCGAACCACCCGACTTCATTGGGGTCCACTATCAACATGCCAAATACACTTGACTCCTTCACAAAGGCTTCCCTTTATTGGTCGATTCTGGATATGGTGCTGTTTCAGGCTTTCCGTCTGTCACAACGAGTCCATGTCATTTGGTCTATGATCCCGATGTTTCAGCCTAGGTCCTTAGTCTCAGTGAGCGTGGTTCCGAGGCTCTTGGCATCCTGCATCCTGCTTGTCGGCTATGCCAGGTGGCATATGCCGGCTCCGCAGTGGAACCTGAAGTTTCTGTGGGCCCAGCACCAGGGGAGTGTGTCTGATTCCATCCAGAGTTCATAGAAGACTGCAAAAGACCTGCAGTGGTAGGTGCTCATCCTCAATTTAATCAGCGGCAGGCCACTCTCCCTGCCCTACCCAGGGATGACAATAGTGACAAATGCGTGATCGCTAGGATGGGGAGACCATCTGAGAGAAGTGGAGATGAGAGGACTCTGGTCTACTGCAGAGACCCATCTTGAAATCAACCTGTTGAGGTTGTGGGCCATTTGCCTGGTGTTGAAAGCTTTCCTACCCTCCATCAAGTGGAGATTGTTTCATGTTGGCATGGACAACACCATCCCCATGAGCTTCTGGGAATGAGCATCTGTCTTCTGATCAGGCTGCCCCTTCAGGAAGATCTCCTGTTGCAGCGCAGGGCCTGGCATCCGGACCTGCGCAGTCTGGACCTCCATGCTTGGAGATTGAGCGGTAGCAGTTGACTGCATTCGATCTTCCTCCCAAAGTTGTGGATGTCATTCTTGCTGCCAGGCGTCCTTCTACAGAGTTGATCTACTGTCAGATATCTTGTTGTTTTATTTCTGGACCAGCAAAGACTTGCAGTGGGTACTACTAAAGGTTATTTGGCGTATCTTTTGGCCTTTTTGCGTTTGCCGGACGAGCCGTCCTTGTTCACATTACCTTTTATGCTGTGGTTGATGAGGTTTAAAAAAGGTTTGACACATATGTTTCCCCCCAAACCCTTTGTGATGCCACTGTGGGATCTCAATTTAGTCCTCACTTTCCTCATGTGCACTCCCTTCGAACCAATGCACATCTATTCACTATGTATCCAGATTTTAAAGACTGTATTCCTCTCCTCGATAACTTCAGCTCGTTGCGTGAGTGAACTCCAAGCTGCCTTACACAACCTTTTTACCAGATAAAGTGGTGGTGTGGCCCAGTGCAGCTTTTTTACCACAGGTTGTAACTCATTTTAACGTTGGGCAATCCACCACTCTCGGTTAAGCTTTGACATTGATCACCGCAAAGCCCATTGAATGGATAATCAGCTTTTTGTGGGGTTCTCTGGGGCAAAGAAAGGATTTTAACTAAGAGGATAATCCTCTCTATTAAGATCTTCTATGCATTGTCCAAGAAGCAGCCTCCAGGAAAACTGAGGGCCAATTACACCAGATGCAAGGCTGCTACCACTGCATTGGCACGCAGAGTGCTCTATCTTGATATCTGTCAGGCCGCGATGTGGCATCAGTGCAGATGTTCACAAAGCACTACTGTCTAGGCAGTCAGGTCTGTCGGGAAGGGGATTATGCCTGTTCGATCCTGCTGGATATTTTAACCTGAGCCAATCCACAGGCCCAGCACCTTTGGAGGTACTGCTAAAGGAGAGTAATCTGTGGTTGGAACTATCCATAAGAAGAGCAAGTTACTTGCCTTGAGTAAAACTCTAGTGGATACTGTATCTAACCGCAGATTCCTCACCACACTCCAGCCTCCCCGTTCTGTGGAATGTCTCATTGTCTCTTTTTTCCATCTACCTCTGATTTTTGTTGGACTCCGTGTACAAGGGCGTTGACACAGTCAAGAAAGAAACTGATGTTGACACGCAGGGGTGACACTTATATGTGGCTTCCTCATCACTTCCAGTGCTGAACAAAGTCAACACGGAATTGCACGGCACTACCTATCAGTGCACGGGAGCAATGCTGTTTAAATCTTCCGGACCCATCTTGCACCTGGGGATATCCTAAAGGTGAGGAATACGCTGTTAGATAGCGTATCCACCAGGAAGAGCGTTACCGAAGGTTAGTAACTTGTTTATCCAATCCACATTCCTTTCTGCAGAACGTGTACATAGTAAGCTACTTCTCTATATCCTGCACTTTGATGGATACTGAGGTTTGATATCCAGCTTCTCCTAAGGTTAGATTAGCATGGTCCTGGGTTACCAGGGAATATGACTGCATGTCTGTAGGCAGGCAAGTCAATGATGTATTTTAATTTCTTAGCTTAATTCCACTAAGACAGAGGTGGTGTTGGTAGGAAACCATGTTGAGAGATGGCATAATTCAAACTCGCATAAAACATGTCCTTTACCGTCTCCCACTTCAAAAGTCAAGTCGCTTGGTTTTATTTTAGATGATGGTCTCTCTATGAAGCAGCAAATAAAGCAGTCTCCTCCTGTTTTCTTTTCAACTTAGGGTCATCAAGAAGTATTGCATTTCTCACCTAAAGACCTGCATGTCCAGGAAGTTTTGGTAAGTATTTTATGTAAAGTGGATTATTGCAGTCTGCTTTACTTAAGTCTTTCAATGTCCGGTCTGATAACGCTGCAGAGATCTGTGGGCGGAAGAAATATGACCACATTGCCCAAGACTTACGTAACCTGCACTGTCTTCCCATTGATCAGAGGTTTGTCTTTAAAGCATTGTGTCTTTAATCCCTATGGTGTAGAAAAGTAATCTCTAGTTGCTCGATATTAATGTCATAATTTATATAGAGCCCTTCGTTCAAACTCTCAACAGCTTTTTGTTGTACCCCAAGGGAAGAAGTTCACAGGAGGAGGCTGAGCTTTGTCCTGTTTAGGACTACTGCTCAGGAATAATCTCCCCCTGGGGATTAAATCTACTAGTTCTTATATTTCTTTTTTAGAATCTTTGAAAACGTATTTATTGTTGTTCAGTGTAGCCTTCTAGTGCTATATCATTTAGCTGTATTTTTCCTTTTTTTGCCATGAGGCCCCCAGGGGTGAACATAGGTGCTCTATAAATGTTATTCCACTCTACTCTTCAATAGGACAGTGACATTTCACGGCCAGCAGCACCTTTTGGTATTAGTGCAGTGTATCATTTTAACAATCATAGTAAGCATTCAAGGAACATGTATTCTTAGCATGTAAAAAGTAACATATTGAGGAGTATAGTTTGGGAGAAGGAGTAGAGATATGTCTTGTTAATATGAGCTAGCACGGAAGGATCAGTGAGGTGGGTGGGTGATAGTTAAGGGATTTGGAGTTTGGGAAAGGAGACGTATTTCTCTTTATAGTTAACTAACTGTGGGTTGATAAAGTGGTTGAGTATAGTTATGGGTTCTGTGGAATGGGGAAAGGTCATTAGTGAATAAGAGAGTTGGTAGATCCCTTCTGGAGAGTAAGTAGGGTTGCTGTCTCAGCTGAGGTGGTAGAAAGTTCTACAGACTAGTTGCTGCCCCCATGAAGATCTGGTTTGTGCTTGTCTTGTTTTGAACTAGAGTGGTTCCAGTAGGAATGTTTTTCTGCTTCTGGAATTTTTGAATCAAATAGAGTGTGTCAGGAGGCTGTTTAGATAGGTGTTCTCTGATGTATGTCTTTGTGAGTCATGCATCCGATTGAACATTTGTTTTGGCCTCCAGTGAGAGCCAGTGGAGATCACGTAGAATTGTTGTCATTTTTCTTTTTGTCTATGACTATGAACTTTTCTTGCACTCACAAGGAGTATTGATTAGATGGGGGAGAGGCGGGTGATGAGGGTACCAGCTAATATTGCGTTGCCATAATACATTTTAGAGATGATCAATGCAAGTGCAGTGTTTTTTAGCTCATTGGTCAAAAATATACATTTTTTTATTTTTTTGAAGTGCAATCAGATGTTTTTTTTCTGATTTCCCAGTTTTGTGTTAATGTGGTGATTAAGTGAGAAATTGCAGCCGATTGTGAAGGCTAGTGACTTGACCGTCGATGCAGGCATAGGTGTAAATCCATCAAATTTGAGTTCCTTGATTAGTTCTAGACTCGCTCTGTTTTGGGATTTTTGTGAGATTAGCATTAATTAATTTTTTTTGTGTCAACCATTAGGAAGTTTTAGTTCATCCATTTTTGCAGTTTCTATAGTCAATATGCGATGTCTTGGATATTAAACCCACACTGCTGATTCTACAGGGTAACAACCCTGTTCCTCGTGGGATGACTTCATTCACCCACTAATTTGGGTTCTACATGTTAACTACATTCCTCATCCTGTCTGCACCTTATAAACCCACTGCTGTGGGTTTTACGGGGTAATTACACCTTGGATCCTGGGTGGACCTCATGCACTGACTTATGTGTGTTCTTTTGGGCAGTGATGACTCTGCTTCTGAGTGGACCTCATAAACCCACTTCTGTGGGTTCTGGGATTTCAATAAAGTAGCTACACCTCCACTCCTGGATGGACAGCATAAACGTATTTCTGTAGGTTTTGTGGTTCCTATGAGGTAGCTAAACATGCACCTGGGTAGACCTCTTAAACTCACTGTAAACCCTGTGGCACCTATAGAGAGCACTGACACTCACACTTTGTGTGTAATACCCAGACCTACCTACCAGGCCCATAATCTATTTTGCCTGATAGTTTACTTGAGGATAAATTGTTCTTACATGATTGGATAATTGGCAACTACACAATACAGCCTTCCAACCTCCCGGCTAACTCGCAAATCTCCAAATTGTGAGTCTCTGTTAATCTTCATGCAACTATCATGTTGATTGGTAACCATGTTTGTGGTACTTACAATCCTTAGTTCTGCAGTCTTCTGACAAGTGTGATTTGACCATGCTCATGCCAGTCAGAGATCTATCCACAAAGGTTTGTGGCTACTCATAGCTTGTCCTCTGCTTCTCCAGCTTCTCTATTCTGCTTAGGCTCGAAATTGAGACTTGGCTTTGCCCCTGCTATCAAGAATCCTTTCCACCACAACTGGTCTCTCATTTTTAGGTCTCGCCTGAGCCAGCGCATGCGCTGCTCTGGCGAGAGTTTTAGTAAGCGGGTTTTGGAAGTGCAAACAGCAGTGGCTTTTGCTGGCGACCAGCTTGCGTTCACGCGAGCGTGCACGCGCGATCAGGCGCCATATGGCTACCCTCGCCATCTGGCTTCCCTCGCGATTACTTTCACTTTCGCGGCCGCGCGGCCGTGTCAGTTTCACGGCCGCGCGGCCATTGCTTGTTTTTATTGTTTCCTGACCGTCGCCTTTCAGTATTCGCATGATGCTGCAGTAAGTGTTGTGTTGTCCGGCGGCCGCCATGGGCTCTGACCCGGTTTGGAAGAAATCAGAGCTGTCAGGTGATTGCCTCCATACTGCCCACACAGCCGTTACTTCTTGCCGTTTCATTGAGCACACACGCCAACCGCTCGGACATTTCCGCGCTTGTCTTTCAGCGCTTGTTTTTTTTTATTGTTTCCTGACCGTCGCCTTTCAGTGTTCGCATGATGCTGCGGTAAGTGTTGTGTTGTCCGGCAGCCGCCATGGGCTCTGACCCGGTTCGGAAGAAATCGGAGCTGTCAGGTGATTGCCTCCATACTGCCCACACAGCCGTTACTTCTCGCCGTTTCATCGAGCACACACGCCAACCGCTCGGACATTTCCCCATAAGTCAGACGCCTTAATGATTATCCAGGCACTCCTCTCCTCCTGGCTCCAAGGGAGTTGTCACTTTCACAATGTAAACTCGAAACCTCCACTTTTATTTTAAACCTCCTTTCCGACTGCTTTGTCCTTGTGCCCTCCACGAGCCAAAACGTCGTTCTCTTTAGGTGGCCTTCCAGTGACGCCACACCTTTAGCAGATGGCAGCCGCATTTACTCCCCCTTGCTTTCGGTACATCCAAGCCGTGGTAAGGAGGTTGGTGCTGCTCTCCCCCCTCCCCCCCGCCCCCCACATATGTAGCGTGCCTGGCTGAGTTAATAATACATAGACTGTTTCCTGCCTGCAGCCCGCACACTGTATTTTTTAGCCAGGCCTCTCTTTGGCACAAATCTACCCTGTTAAGCCAGACACATCTGCTTAGCCTCGCCTTCATTTTAATTAGAATGGGGGACTGACCCAGCAGGTATCTTACATACAGTGCTCGGTCTGCGAATCCTCCCTTTGCATTCCGTGTGCAGAGCATCGCCACCTCAACGACTAACATCTCCCAGTGCAAAATTACTGCTGCCTCCGACACAATAGGTGCAATAAGGGAATCCGCATTGAAAACATATATTATTTAAACAATGGTTTAAGGCACATAAACATGCATTAGAGACAACACTGTACCTCCAGAGAAATGCACTTAGATTTAATGTGGCCTGCATTAGATTTCCTGTTTTTATTTATCTGGTAAACAATATTTACGGTTAAGAAAAAACAAGCTAAGAGTAAAAATAAAAAAAATAAAAAGTTTCTCTTCCGCCTCTAGTCCTGCAGATGATCGTCTGTTTTAGTTCTTCCTTTGTTTCTTCGGCCAGGATGTCTTTCTCGGATGTCATCATTAAGTGGATAAACTGCCTAAAGAGGCCGGAAGAGCAAAATCTAAAGGGGACACATTAAAAACCACAGTTATTGCTGCAGTTTCGATATATACGTTGCATGTTCTGAAGGATATACATAATGTTGAAGAACTGGAAGATTTCTGTCAGGGCGTGGTTCTCTTTTGTACATTTGATGTCAGTTCGTTATTTTCTGCGTTTGCAAACCACATTTTGCCATCTGGAATCTGGGCCACAGTAATGGTTTGAGAGTTTTATTTCTCTAGAAACTGGTTATTACTGTAAAGTTCCTTTCGTTTTCTTATCCAGTAGCATCGACCCTTCTACTTAGCACTTGCAGCTTAAAAATCAATATGCCGCAATTCACATTTAGCTGGAGCTGTCTTTATTATAAGATGGAATCCTGTGTCTGTGAAATTCATACTAGGGTTAAGTAGATCACGTGATGTTATAACCACAGTTGGAGTGTGCCTAAAAGTGATCCACAGCACAACAGATTGGTCACTTGAACCCTTAAGCAGCAACAGAGCGCTTTACATAAGCATCACATTACACAAAGTCAGATATTTTTAGGTACATGGAGATTAAAGCATTTGCCTAAAATCAACAGGTGTTGAGCTAACCTGCCCATGTTTCATTTAAGGTATTTCGGCTCGATTTTAGGGTACGCCAACTGATCAATAGCTGTCTAAGGAGGTTTTTACTGATCCTGCATGCATGCCAAGAATCAAACAATAATTTGGCCATAGGCAGGCACCAGGCTGAGACTCCAGTTTCCAATGCACTACACTACATCTCACTGTAAATACCAGTGTCCCGTATATAGGGCATGCACGCACACTAAATGGTCTCTGAGCATTAAAGTAACAGGCGCTAGTACCAACCAACTATACCCTCCTTCACCGGGCACTAAACTCACTTAGATTCCTTTTAGCTCTCAGTTTGACACATAAATGGTCATTTACAGATGCACAACAATTCTGTTTTGCCTCCCATTTCTACAACTGCCGTGGAAGGTAATCTCGCATTTCATTGTGCAAGCACTGACTCTAGACGTAGGTCCAAGCAGCACTGCTCCCAAGCCAAAGGACAGCACTTCTAGGTTTTTTCACAAGACTTCATGAAAATCCCATACTGTGATTTGGGGTAGGGGAGGGGATGCAGGGAATTTGGCTGCAGCTAGAACAGTTGTACTCAAGTAGTGTTTTTTCTTCCCTTTGCATTCTAGTTCATGTAGGTGTGTGTCTCCTATGAATACATGATACATATTCAGAACACAATAAGGAAACAAGCATACTGAGATACAAACACGCAACATGAGAAAACTACATTTTCATCACTATCAAGTTTAACTCTGTTTAAAAATAGCAACATTAATATTTGGTATAGTGTCAAAATGATCCAGTTCAGAGTTAATTTCCAGATCAATTTCATAATTGCACCAAATCAATACCGCTAGCAGACATTTTCTAAATATTCAGCAGTTGTTTTTCTTAGTTGGCAACATTTGCATTTGAATAATCTTCAACAACTTATTTAACCTGGTGTTTGATGACTTCTACTGGACAATCATTGGCAAGCTAGTTTACCTCATTATGCCCAAATACCTTTTCCAGCAAGCATTCAAAGATCTAAAAGACAGGTTAAGCTCTAATACTAAGGGCTGTACAAAAATTGTGTATACATGTACGTAACGGAGCAAATGTTTTAAAGTTCTATATAACCATGGATATCTATATATGATGTTTCCTGCTCCTGTCCGCACACATTGTTTCCTGTTGAGGCAGGTTGAGATGGATAAGTGGCACAAGTCCTGTGACTTGGCATTAGCTGGTGATTCCTGTAGTCTATGTTCTGCCGTGCCGTAAGTGGCTTTCTAGTGCCACCTGGTTCCTGACGTCTGCACCTTAATCATTAGGTGAGCCCTGTACTCTGTGTCCCTCTGTTAATGGCTGGTCAGTGTTAGGCAAATTATCAGTTCACTAGCGCTTAAGAGAAATTTTAATGATCAGGCAGGACTTTGTTCAGCCCTTCTTTGCAAAAAATATGCATAGACTGTAAAAATGCCATTTGTATCTTTATGTATGGGTAATTACACAAATAACGATTTAAATGGCACTCACAAATTAATTTCTCTTCTTCTTACACTCGCTTTCTTATCGCTCGTCCACCTCTCGTCTTCTCTTCTCTCCCTCCCTCGAGGTGTTTCTCTCTTGCTCTCACCATCTCTCTCTTGCCTTTCTCGTCCTGTCTCTCTAGCTTCCTCCATCTCAAGCAAATGCTTACTCTTTCTCGCTCTCTTACTTCTTTCTCTGTCACCCTTTCTCCTTCCTGTAGGTATCCTTCTTTCTATTTGATTGCTTTCCTCTCATACTAACTCAGTCTGTCTTTCTCACATATTTATTTCTCCCCCTACACACACCCTCTTAGCTCAGTTTTTCATTCTCTATCTCTGGGCTCAGTGCTTCTATATATATTGTACTGATTGCAGACTCTATCCACACAGTTTCTAATGTGCCCCATTGCTATAAGTGCAGTCTTCCCTCGGAATCTGGCATCTAATCATTCTCCCCTAGTGTCCATCCGCTGCTCATGTTGTAATTCAGGTACTATTACCTAACCTCCCCCCTCTCATTGTTTATGTCTGCCCCCATAACAAAAAAAGCTATAACAAACAATTATTACAACAGGCAGAAAGAAGCTGCCAGCATTGCAAGGACAACAAAACTAGAAGACATTTTTTATGTCAATTGTTTTTTATTTGGGTCGTTCAGTTGTACATAATGTCTTTTTGGTATATGTAGAGTAACAAAAATGCTTATAACACTTTTTCATTATAACTTTTGAACATGCTGCACAGCAGCCATGCTGCTCTTCAACACAGCTTAAAAACATTGACAAAGGCAATAGCTTTCGTGAAACACCTATAAGGTCCCAAAGGCGAGACCTATTGGCTATGCCAATGCTTGTTAAATATATTTAACATTCATGAAATTGTATCTTGCAAATCCCCTGCGCCCTTGGAATGTCCTCCTATAAAAAACAGGTGCTTGACTAGGTCCCTTTTAGACCGGAAAGCATGACAAATGTTCTTTCCTATCGGACTTCATAGGAAACGAAAATCCATACGCTTCCTCGGAAGAGAGACTCAGAAAATACATTCCACAAGCAGCAAAGCAAACTTCCAAACGCCCAACCTGCTAAAACCAAGCATTGGCAAAGCCCATAGGTCTGGCTTTACTGTGTGAAAGCATGGAAAGAGCCTTTTTTATTAAATAAAGGCCTATCTACCGCTCTGCCAATGCTTACCAGCGCACGAGGGGCGCCCCTGCGAATCTTGACTAAACGTTCTGCTGCTATGAGAAAAATAATCAAATAAGGATTGCTTTCTCTATTTAATCCATGTAGGTCGTAAATATTTTAATTTATGCTGATTCGGTGTAGCTTTCAGACATAAAATAGTATTTCGTACATTGGAATGCAAGCACCCTACAGGTGGTGAAATGATACACAAAACAGCATGAGGTCAGAGAGGAATACACCTCAGGGTGGAGCTAAAGCCCATTCTATGTGCATTTTAAAGAACTTGTAAAAATAGCTATTGCAGACAGCTCCACTGTCACACTAGCCCTTAAAACATACATGCAACCACTAGCCCTCTAGGATAAGGCCTCATCTTCTCTCTAACTGGAAAGGTTTCTCTTTGGAGTATGACATATAAATAATTGCATAAGCCCCCCAGACATACCCTTCAAACTCCTGGAGGTTGGATTGTTTGTTGGCCTATATGCTGGGCCATTTTTAGGTCGAGCCTGGGCAGCGCATCCGCTGCTGTGTGAGGCATGCTGTATTCAGGTATGGACTTGAAGCTCCACCCATTTTCTGCCCATCTTTTCAATTAACTCCTGTTACTGGCCTTTCTAAATGGTTGCTTTTGATTCATGAATAGGCTTTGTAGTCCCTCCTTAGTACTGCCTTATCTGCATTTGTAACCTTCCTTTAGGACTGGACTTTTTACTTGTGTTGTTGCATGGTCTGTTTTATCTACAGTCTGTGAGCACTATTTTCTTTAATATCTTTATTCTAGCTACTGTTGCAGGCACGATAGGCTCTCCCTAACCCACCCAGTTTTCATGACAGTGCGGCACCCGATCATGGACACTGCGCTTTATCTTTGAAAATGCTGCCTGCACAGCGCAGCACTTCTGCACGCGCTATACTGCTTAACAAATGCTTTTTTTGTAAAAGTGCCCCATACCGCGCTTTCACTTTAATAGCAGCCGCGACCTTTCTTTAGACGAGCCGCGTCTAAAGAAAGGGGTGTGGCTGACATTAAAGTGAATGCGCGGTATGGGGAGCTTTTACCAAAAAAAAATGTTTGTCAACTTGACAAACAAATGTATCTTTTGGATAAAAGTGCCCCATGCCGCACTTTCACTTTAATGGCAGCCGCACCCCTTTTTATTTATGTTTTAAAAACCAACACATAAATAAAAGGCATTGTCATTTACAATGCCAATAGCTCAAACTCTCAAAAATGTGAGACCTCTTGCATTGCAAATGCTTGTTCTTGTAGTGCAGCTCATGCTATTCCATGCAATTTTCCTGTCTCCAGTCTCTTCCACGAATGTTTGCCTGCTCACACCGAAATACCACATCTCGTGACAATCACCAACAAATCAGTCAACTTTCTTCAATTCAGAAACCAATGAATACCAGAAGACACTCCAGCTGTAACAATGTCCACCTCCAGAGTGTAACATGAACAAATAAAAAGGCAACAAAGACTAATATAAATCCCAAAGGAGAAAAATTTTCTATGCTCCTCTACAGCTTCCTTGCTCTCTACTTTCCATATCCTCCCAGCACCTGTCATATCTTAAACATCCCAACCTTCCACATTAACTCTCTATCTCCACCTTTTTAGACCTTGCTTGCCAACAGCGCGTGTGCTGACGCTGCAAGTGGTATTGTTTCTTATAAAGGGCTTGGAGCCTGCCCATTTCTTACCATTTGTTGGCTTCATTGTCACTCTTCTCTGCTGTCTAATTGACCAGTGCGTGCCTGCTTCGCTTTCACTTCTTTTGTAAGAACCATGGACCAAGCACAGATGCTTCATCTTGATTAGTAGCTGTCCGCTGCTCGCGCTGTCATTGAGGTACTATTTCTTCCCACCCACCCTTCTCGTGTTTCTTCTTCCCCCTCCCACCCACACTTCTCCATGTTGCTTCTTTCCCCTCCCACCCACACTTCTCCATGTTACTTCTTCCCCCTCCCATCCACCCTTCTCCATGTTGCTTCTGCCCCCTCCTACCCAACCCTTCTCTCTGATGGTGCTTCTTCATTTTCCCACTATAGGAAGCTGGCTCTGTATATACTATACCAAAGTAAGGTATAGTGTGCAGAGTCCAGGGGATCCCCAAAGGTAGGCAGAGGTAAAAGTAGATAATACCTTCTCTTCCAGGGGATCCTCATCAATAGTCATAAGCACATGAATATTCCCGCCCATGCGCGGGACCCCGGAAACACATTACATATATGTGAAAAACCATATATGTAGCTCTATATATATATCCATATATATATAAAAAAACACACAATGTAGCCTCCCATAAACATGCTGAGCAATGTTGCAAGGAATTCTCTTGCACATAAACATATTCCAATAAAGCAGGGAGAAAGAAACTTTTGAAAACTGCTTTAATACATAGCAGACAACACAATCCTGCAAGGAATAATGAAGAAAACATTGCCAGCACATAGGCTGCATTGTGGAAACATTAGTGTAGAAAGCTGAAAAGCTAACCCACATAAACACTCAGATAAACTGGCACCGTGCCTTTAAGGCAGCCATGACCCCTAGCTTCCCATCATGCCTCAGGGGTGACAGTTAGGTCAGTTGTTCTTTCCGGCTCCTTCTGTCAGGACCCTGGTTACTTCAGCTCTACCTCTTTTTTCTGATTTTCTGTCAGAAAATTCTTCAATTTTTGATAAAACCTCTTACTTCGACATCTTTTTGGTGTTAAAGTATTTCTCTACTGTTTTTTTTAGAGAGTTGAGCATTGTTTTACAACAGAATGCCCTCTCTTTTTGACTCTTGCCCTTCCTGTGGCAAGAAGAAGGCCAAATCAGACTTCCATCCTGTCTGTATTCTATGCCTTCCTTCTGAGCATAATCCTAAATCCTGCCAGCATTGCAAGCTGCTGTCCAACAGAACTTTAAAGGACAGAGAAAGGATTCGTCTCCATGGATTGGCTGAGAAGAGAAAATCACCTTCTAAAGACAAGCCTCCGATGAAGAAGAGGAAAGAGAGCTTATCTACAAGTAAGATTCCAGTATGCTCTCCATCGGCGTCGGGCTCGGCGCCTCAAATCCCTTCATCGGCAACAAAAACGTCGACGAGAAGACCATCGACGGCGGGCTCGCCGTCGAGAGAACACCGGTCGTCGTCGAAGAACGCAGGTACGTCAAATCCTCCGCCGTCGTCAACCGGGCGACGATCGGCGTCGAGGAGTCGCTCTCCGTTGGTGCGGGCTCGCCCAGCGTCGAGACACAGATCTCCGTCGTCGCCGTCGATGCGGCGTTCGACGTCGAGACAGGCTCCGCCGTCGCAGGGTCTCCAGCGTTCGGCGTCGAAGCAAACATCTCAGTCGACGTCACCCAGACGACAGTCGACGTCGAGACACACCTCGTCACCTGAGGATAGACACTCATCGCCTCTGCCGTCGCCCAGGCGGCGTTCGACGTCGAAGGCAAGATCCTCTCCGACGGCGAGGTATTCGACGTCAAGACCAAGGGTAAAATATACCAGACGTCGTTCGACGTCGAGACGGCGGTCTCCGTCGACGGCGAGGAGGTCAGCGTCGAGAGAAAGATTGACGTCGAGACGGCGGTCTCCGTCGACGGCGAGAAGATCAGCGTCGAGAGAAAAATCGACGTCGAGAAGGTTTTCTCCGTCTACACGCTCATCGTTGAGGTCTCCACGCTCAACGTCGAAGGCGAGGTCTATGGGCTCCAGGCACACTGAGAGGTCGACGTCGAAGAGAAATTCACCAGTGATGGTGACACAGAGCAGGTCGACGTCGAGACACACCCCATCGACGTCACATCGCTCATCCAGACGCCGATCACGCTCCAGAAGCTGCAGAGAGTCTTCTCACTCCATCCGGAGCTCACCCCAGACGGTTGCGTCATCACGCAGTGCTTCTGTTCATTCGCAGGAGCCTACAAAAGCACCGCCAGGAGGTTTTCCAAGGAGACAGCGATCTCCTTCCATCCATCTCTCTCCCAGATGGCTTCAACCACTCCATCATTGGCAGACGGGGTCCACAGGTCACGCTCAACGACCTACGACCTACTCCAGTCCTCAGCACAGATCACCATTAC
This sequence comes from Calotriton arnoldi, assembly GCA_963921515.1. NCBI lineage: Eukaryota > Metazoa > Chordata > Amphibia > Caudata > Salamandridae > Calotriton > Calotriton arnoldi. The sequence goes on from CAWUFW010001187.1 coordinate 664,730, forward strand.
AGCGTCTTGTGCAGGAAGTGGACAAATCACCCACCACTCGGGCCAGGGAACACCGAGGCAGATCCCCTGAACGTAGGTCGTCTCAGGGACATCGCAAGAGGCGGTGTACACCATCTTGGTCTTCCTCTTCGACACATTCATCTAAAAGGGATTACTCACCTACCCTGACGGATAGTCCTCCCTCCAGAGTGTCGCCTATTGATGATGTGAACACTTTTCATGATGTTCTCACCAGAGGGGCTCAGAAGCTGGGCATCACCATGTCAGCTCCTCAGACAACCAAGTCCATCATTTTTGAGACTCTCCACCAAAGGTCTGCGACTAGACCATTGCTTCCTTTGGTCCCTGGCATCATCGAGCCGGTAATGGATCTCTTCCTTACACCAGCATCGGCTAAAGCAGCTCCAGCTCGGATTCTTAAAAAATATAAGCCAGCTGCATCGGATCCTCTTTTCCTTAGATCGGATCCACCTCCGGACTCTGTTATAATTGCAGCAGCGAAAAAGACGCATGCGGTTGCATCTTCCTCCTCCGCTCCTCCGGATAAAGAGAGTAGAGCACAAGACTCTTGGGGACGGAAGGCTTGTGGTTCTGCAGCATCTTCTCTGCAAGTGTCCAACGCTGCGGCTCTGCTGGGTCGTTATGACAGATCACTATGGGACTCACTGGAGCGCTTCAAGGACAAGCTCCCAAAGGAGGATCAGCAGGACTTTTCTGAAATCCTTCACGAAGGTGCTCTGGTGGCTAACCAGGTAATCAGCACTGCAGCAGATGGTGCGTCCCTGGCGGCTCACTCGTATGCACATGGCATCTGTGCACGACGATCTTCCTGGCTGCGCCTCACAGCGTTAAAACCAGAAGCACAACAACGCATCCTGAACCTCCCTTTTTCTGGCACTTCACTGTTTGGTTCTCACACAGACGAAGAAATGGCGAGGATGAAGGCCGAGTTGGACACCTTAAAGGTGGTGGGCCTAGAAAAGAAAAAGGAATTTAGGAAGAGATACCGGCCCTACAATCGAAAAAGCTACCAGCAGAGGGTTCAAACCCCTCAATGGTCACAAAACAAACAGGGCAAATCCCAGTATCAAGGCCGCCGTTCCTCGAGAGGAAGAGGAGGACATCAACAGCAGTCCTCTTCTGCATCAAAAACTCCAGGGAAGCAATGAGTTTCTGCTTCCTCTAGCACCGTTGCACACTCCAGTGGGAGGAAGTATCTCAAGTTACATTCAAGAGTGGCGCAACATAACCAAAGATCAGTGGGTGCTAAATATACTAAAAAATGGGTACACACTACGTTTTTGGACGTCCACAAGAGACATTCCTCCTGTGAAATCTCGTCATCTACATATAGACCTCCTGCGTCAGGAAGTGTCGACCCTTCTCAAAAAACAAGCAATAGAAGAGGTCCCTCAAGCGCAGAGAGGAAAGGGAGTGTACTCACGATACTTTCTTGTTCAGAAAAAAGATCAACCGAACAAGTTCAGACCAATTCTGTATCTACGTTCTCTGAACAAGTCCATCAAAAAGGAAAGGTTTCGGATGTTGGCGCTCCACCAAATATTTCCACATCTAAGGAAAGGCGATTGGATGTGTTCGGTGGATCTACAAGATGCGTATTTTCACATCCCAATCACAGCACGACATCGCAAGTTCTTGCGATTCAAGGTGGGAACAAGACATTACCAGTTCAAAGTCTTACCCTTCGGCCTAAAATCAGCTCCGAGGGTATTCACCAAATGCATGGCAGTGGTAGCGGCAGCATTACATCGCCAAGGCCTGTTCGTATATCCATACCTGGACGACTGGCTGCTGAAGGGATCCTCTCCTCAAATGGTGCAGGAACACCTTCGCACCTGCCTAGATCTCCTTCAGCGCTTAGGCCTGCATGTCAACCTGGACAAGTCGATCCTTCACCCAACTCAATCACTCCACTAGCTGGGCGCCAACCTCAACTCCGACCTCGGAAAAGTGTTTCCTTCGGAGGAGAGATTGTCATCAATGAAAGACAAAGGCAACATCATCCTTCAGACTCATCAGCCATCAGTAAGACAGGTGGCTTCTCTACTGGGTTCGATGGCCTCGTGCATTTTTCTCATACCCAACGCCAGATTGAGGATGAGACCGTTACAGCAAGATCTCGAGGACAAATGGAATCAATCGTCGGGTCAGTGGAACGTCCGGATTGTCCTCTCTCCTGCAGCAAAGAAGTCCATTCTCTGGTGGCTGCAACCACAGAACCTACTGGTGGGAGTCCCTTTTCATCAACCTCTGCCAGAACAATCTCTGATCACGGATGCTTTACTTCAGGGCTGGGGAGCGCATCTGGGTCATCTGCAAACTCAGGGCAGATGGACCAGCAGAGAACAGACATATCACATCAATATGCTGGAACTGCGGGCGGTTCATTTAGCCCTCAAAGCTTTTCAACCGTCAATTCAGCTCGGATCGATCCTAGTGCAAACGGACAATACAACCACCATGTATTACTTGAACAAACAAGGTGGAACTCGCTCTCGCCCTCTGTCTCTCGAATCCCAGGCAATCTGGCACTGGCTGCTAGCCAGGAACCTATCGATCACGGCAATCCATCTGCCGGGAGAGCAGAACGTGCGAGCAGACACCCTCAGTCGTCACTTCCAAGAGCAAGAAGACTGGGTGCTCAACGACGAAGTGGTGGCAGAAATCTTTCATCAATGGGGTCATCCTTCGATCGACCTTTTTGCAGACGATCAAAACAGAAAATGCCACGCCTTCGCATCCAGGTTTTACCGACCAGGAACAAGAGGGAATGCTCTTTTGATAGATTGGTCAGGGACGTTTGCATACGCCTTTCCACCCCTCCCTCTAATTCCGAAGGTGGTGGCCAAACTTCTGCGATCCAGAATGAGGATGATACTCATAGCACCGGACTGGCATCGCCAATGGTGGTATCCGGACCTTTTGCAACTCTCGGTTCGCCCTCATCGGAGACTTCCATGCAGGCCGGACCTTCTCACCAAAATGGGAGGGAAAATTCTGCACCCCAGCCTTCCCTCGCTCAGCTTGACAGCATGGCTCCTGAAGTCCTGCAGTACGGACATTTGAACCTCCCTCAGGACTGCATGGACATTTTAAGGGAGTCAAGGAGGCCTTCCACAAGATCCTCATACTCTCTAAAGTGGAAAAGGTTTTACTTGTGGTGTATCCGTAATGATTGGAGTCCAATTAACGGGCAAGAGGAGGTAATCTTGCCGTATTTGCTCTATTTGGCCAAATCTGGTTTGAAATATTCTTCCATTAAAGTGCATTTGGCGGCTATCACAGCATATCGTAAATCACCTAACCAGCCTTCTTTCTTTCAGCTTCAGGTGGTTAAGGACTTCCTGCAGGGGTTGAAAAAGGTTTATCCCCCTGTTCGACCTCCTTCTCCTCCTTGGGAGTTGAATTTGGTATTGTTTAAATTGATGGGACCTCCATTTGAACCCATTAATAAGTCTACATTGCAACACCTTTCTTGGAAAGTAGCTTTTCTAGTAGCAATTACATCAGCACGCAGAGTGAGTGAGATACAAGCACTCTGTTCTAAAGAACCCTATACGGTTTTCCACCATAATAGGGTGGTTATGCGAACTCACCCTTCCTTCCTACCTAAGGTTGTGTCAGAGATCCATGTTAATCAGACAATTTCTCTACCCTCTTTCTTTCCCAGTCCATCCACACCAGCGGAAAGGTCTGTTCATTCGCTAGACCTCAAGAGGGTTCTCAAATTCTATTTGGATGCAACAAAATCCATTAGAAAAACGGATCAATTGTTTGTAAACTATGGCTCTGTTAGAAAAGGCTTCCCAGCTTCTAAAAGATCCATTTCAAGATGGATAGTATCTTGTATAAAGTTGGCATACCAAATTGCAAATAAGCCTCTGTTTGCCTCCCCTAAAGCTCATTCTACTAGGGGCAAGGCTGCTACGATTGCATTCTTACATAATGTACCGATGGCCGAGATTTGCAAGGCGGCAACTTGGAAATCGGTCCATACGTTTACCAGACATTACTGTCTGGATTCTGACTCCAGAGCAGATACCCAAGTGGGCCAGGCCTCTTTGAGGAATCTGTTCCAATGCTAACCTATTGGAGTCTGTATAGGCCTTATGGCGTTTATGTATCTTGATGGTACTCTGTTTACTTGCCCGCAGGATGAGGGGATGGGCTTGCTATTCTATTCATGTGCTTATGACTATTGATGAGGATCCCCTGGAAGAGAAGGATAAGTTACTTACCTGTAATCCTAGTTCTCTTCCATGGGTATCCTCATCAAAGTCATAAGCAACCCACCCGCCTCCCCGGGCAAGTGAACATGATTCATACATCTCTTTGTAAAAAGGTCTGCGGATATCCGCAAAGAACAACTGACCTAACTGTCACCCCTGAGGCATGATGGGAAGCTAGGGGTCATGGCTGCCTTAAAGGCACGGTGCCAGTTTATCTGAGTGTTTATGTGGGTTAGCTTTTCAGCTTTCTACACTAATGTTTCCACAATGCAGCCTATGTGCTGGCAATGTTTTCTTCATTATTCCTTGCAGGATTGTGTTGTCTGCTATGTATTAAAGCAGTTTTCAAAAGTTTCTTTCTCCCTGCTTTATTGGAATATGTTTATGTGCAAGAGAATTCCTTGCAACATTGCTCAGCATGTTTATGGGAGGCTACATTGTGTGTTTTTTATATATATATGGATATATATATAGAGCTACATATATGGTTTTTCACATATATGTAATGTGTTTCCGGGGTCCCGCGCATGGGCGGGAATATTCATGTGCTTATGACTTTGATGAGGATACCCCTGGAAGAGAACTAGGATTACAGGTAAGTAACTTATCCTTACTCTCTATTTGTGGTAGTGTGGGCGAGCAGTTAGGCTTTATCAGAGGGTAGTGTTAAGCATTTATTGTACACACTCAGGCAAGAAATGATGTCACACACTCAAAGACTGAACTCAGACAAATTTGTTTGTATAAACATATTATTTAGTTGTATTTTATTTCTAGAACCAAGCCAGGCCTGGTGCAGGTAAGTGAAGAAGTACTTTGCATGAATAATGCAATTGAACACAGTTGAAATGCAGTAGAATGCAGTTGGTTTGTTTACAGGTAGGTAAGTCAACAGTGAAAATTACTTTTCAGTTACTATTGTAATTGCTTTACAGTTAGTATTGGGATTACTAATTTAGTCAATTTTCAGATTACTTTTCTTACTCAGTGTGGTATACCTAGATACCACACTGGATAAAGGTAAGTAATGCAATTTGTTATCCCAACACACTTGTATGCTTTTTCATAGAATTTCCAACTCCACACTTAGAAATTTTCACAGAAAAGCAGCCAATGCAATCCTATGGGAGGAAATGAAGTTATCGGTTTCAAGGTAAGTACTTAAGTTTGGGAGTTGGTTTTCTGGGGTTAGAACCAGGGTCCCCCCAGGGTCAAGGATGCACTCTCAAAGCACCCTCAGCGGCACTAGGGCGGCCGGATGCAGAGTTCTGAGGCCCAATTTTATCCAATGGGGGATAAGGGGCCTCCGGTTGGTGGCTGCTCACGAGCAGGCCACAAGCCTGTGGGAGCAAAGCTCCTGGACTTGAGCTCAGGGCAAAGGGGGATCCGAGTTAGCACACAAGGTGCACCCACAGCGGCACAGGGGCGGCCGGGTGCAGAGTGCTGATTTGGCGTCAGGTGCCCTGTTGTTTAAAATGGGGATTCTCCGGTTGCAACAAACACTGCAGGCTCGGGGATGAAGATCTTCTGGAGGCGACCACCGGTTGGAGAGGTAAGTTGGGATGTCGAGGAATGCCGGAACACCGTTGGTTGGGCCACCCAAGGCCGTGGGGCGTCAGGTGCAGGGGTGTCTTTTGGCGTCGGATTCTTCTTACCAGCTCCGGTCCCGGTCTGGGGGCTCCTCCAGAAAGGGGCTGCAGGCGTCGGCTGGAGACTTGAGGTAGGTCAGGGATCACCAGATCCCAGGCCAGGATCGCCGGAGAGACCTCCTCGTGGTGTTGGGCCACTTGAACTCGGGCAGTGGGCGTCGGGTGCAGAGTGGTGCAGACTCATGGATTTGGCCGGAGCCAGAGTCTGTTGGTGAGAAAATCCGGTGCAGGCTGCAGGACACACCGGGATTTCACTGGAGCAGGTCGAGGTTGAGGTCGGGACAGGCCGGTAGGGCTGGGGCCAAGTCATTTGGTGTCCTCCTCTTCTTCTTTCAGCACAGCTTCTTCGGTGCTTCTTCTTCTATCTCCTTGTTTGAGGAGGCAAGGTTAAGGGTTGTCCCTAAATACTAAATTTAGGGGTGTTTCAGGTAGGTAAAGGTTGAGACCAATGGGTCCCTTCCTTGGGGTGGGTACACCCCCTATTATGCCAACCTTCAGTGGGAGGGGGGCATAAGCCTCACTCTGGTTGGCTGGGTCCCCCATCTTCAAGATGGCGGGACTGAGAGTTGTGCTTCACCTCGCCTCTCCCACCTGAGGGGTGGATTTGGTAAAGGTGGGCACGCCTCTCCTCCTAACTTGGTTTTCCCACCGATTCTCCTGCCCAAAGTGGGGGTCAGAACCGTTGGGGGCCAGTTGCTGGGAGCAGCAAATGGCTGAGGCAGCTTACAAAGGCGGCAAACCTTTAAAGCTTTCCCTTCGTGGGCCCTGCTCATCTTGGGGGAGGAGGCTTGGCACCTCGACCCAGGATGTGCTTTGTTTCAAGACCCGAGAGCAGCAGGCTCTCAACCCAGGGGTCCAGAAGCATGTCTGGTGGTGGCAGCTGGTGAGCAGCCACTCAACCAGGACACTAGAGTTAAGTTGTTTTTCAGGGGGCATCTCTAAGATGCCCTCTGAGTGCATTTTTCATTAAATCCCACACTAGCATCAGTGTGGGTTTAATGTGCTGAGATGTTTGATATCAAACTTCCCAGTTTTCAGTAAAGCCATTATGACAAACTCCCAGAGCATATACTCTTTATGACTTTACTGCACTTACAGTGTCTAAGAATGGACTTAGACACTGTAGAGGTACAGGGCTCATGCACCTGTACCCTCACCACTGGTATAGTGCACCCAGCTAGAGGGGCGGCTTACCTATGCCAGGGCAGTAGTTTGTAGTCATGGCACACAGGGATGTGTGCCATGTCGACTCTTCACTTTGCTGTGCACCAAAGCACGCAGGGGAGACAGAGAGAGAGAGAATGAATGAATGTATGTATACAGGGCCTCTAAGGAAGGCACAAAAAGTGCTGCAGCCGTTCCTTGGTCACAGTGCACTTGGTACCTATGGTACCTTTTAAAAGGGACTTCCATGTAGCCAGAGAGTTGCCAATTGGGTTTTGCAACAGTACAGTTTAGGCAAAGAACATAGGCCCTGGTTACCTGGTTGGCAGGAACCCAGGACACACTCAGTCAAAGTGCATCAACATTAGGTAAAAAGTGGGGAGCAACCATGCAAAAAAGGGCACTTTCCTACACCCACCCACCCCTTCTCTGTGATGTTGCTTCTTCATTCTCCCACCCACTGTTCCCCATATACCTTCTTCAACCCCTCACCCACCCTTTCTCTGTGTACTTTCTTCAGCCCCTCACACCCACCCTTTCTCCGTGTACTTTCTTCAAACCCTCCCACCCATCCTTTCTCGGTGTACTTTTTTCAAACCCTCCCACCCACCCTTTCTCCGTGTACTTTCTTCAACCCTCTCACCTATCCTTTCTCCGTTTATCTTCTTCTATCCTCCCACCCACCCTTTCTCTGTGTACCTTCTTCCCCCTTCCACTCAGCCCTTCTCCGTGTAGCTTCTTCGCCTTCCCACCGACCCCTTCTCCTTATAGCTTCTTTTACTTCCCACCCACCCCTTCTCGATGTAGCTTCTTCCACCTCAACCCCTCCCTGTCGTCGTTGTTTGACTGTACCGTCACCCCCATTCCCAGTCCCTGCTTGAAGGTCGCACCCAAAAAAAAATGTTACGATGTGGTGCTTGCACTGGCTGCGTCATAGCGCTTTACTCTTATCTATGCTGCACAGCCACACTTCTGTACAACATGGCTAAAAGACATTAGCAAAGTCAGTAACTCTCGCATAGGCGAGACCTATTGACTTTGCCAATGCTTGTTCTCACTGAAATCCTACTCACAGTCCATCTTCTCCCTCCACTAATCTATGCGTACTGCTCAAACTCTCCCTATCCCCATCCACGCCCTTCACATCCAGCCTACACAACTTGCCCTTACCTAACATTTATCCTCTCAATAGAATTCATGCACCTTACCCTTCAACTGCCTAACCCTGTAAACTCACTTCTAAGCATGCTCAATCTTATTTGGACCCTTATTTCCTCACTAATCGTTTCTTACTTACTCACTAATTGTTTATCTTAACCCCCTGCTAAACTTACTTTACCTTCGCATCAACCTCTCAAATCCCCTTACTTTCTGTCCTGCAAACTCATGAATACCAGATCTCTAAATTAAAATTGTCTCAACCTCCATGGTCTCATCCAGTCTTGATCTATTGTTTGTGACTGAAATCTTGCTTGGTGATGACACAGCAATCATTCTACATAAACTGTCTGTGATGGATATAAGATACTCTAAAAGAATTATCCTGCAAGAAATGACAAGGAGGTTGAGAAGTGAATAGGGTACACAAAGCAGCCCTTAAAATCTAATGGATACTGTACAGGACATTCAAGTCCCTGAATTTGAATTGTTACTCATTCAAACCTCTGACGTATAATCCAGCATTTACTGAACAATTCTTCACCTTCATTGCTGAAAGTACCTTAAAGCACAAAAACCTCTGTATTCTTGGAGACTTACAATTAGTTTGACAAGCTTAACTCATATCAAGCAAAATCCCTTTTCTCAAACCTTCCTTTAATGAATATACTACAGATGATCTCTGGACCCACCCATTAGGACATGCACTTGATGCAATATTTGCTCTCCCAACTCTGTCTCAGTAATAGAGTCCTGTCCTGTCACCTGGCCCAATCATTCATTTTGTTGTTCAACACTATCAAAAGTATAAATAAGTTGAACATCTAACCACTATATACCAACTTGGAAGAAATTGGATTTTGAGAAGTCCTGCACACATTTGGGTCGTGTAACAATACACACATATTTAATATTTGTTTCCCAAAAGTTGTGTTTATTTTCTTTAAATAAAGAGTCCAGTTATAAATCAAAATTTTCACTAGAAATAAAAGTCACAAGAATAAACACACTTTTTGAAGGACAATTACTCAAAGAGTGGACAATGTAGCTAAATAAGCTTCAGCCTTTGAAGCTGGAAAAAGTGAGCTGCTCCTTTAATGAAGCAAACACCACCAGTATCCCATCATGCCCTGCCACTGGCAGTTGCAGACTGGCTCCCTTCAACAAGATCTTGGAGCCCTGATCTCAGACCTTTATGCTCTTTTCTTTGGATAACCTTATGAACCTTTAATATTATCACTCATCTCACGTTCTTTAGGGAGAGTGTTTTGACAGTTTTCGAACTGAAACTTACTTTGAATTTGTCTTTTAAATGCCTTCTTGTTTTAACATTGCTCATTCTCTGACAAAGAAGGCCAAGACATATCCATACCATCTTTGTATCCTTTGCATTTCTGAAACGTATTTCCCAATGAATGTGAGTGATGTCAGACGATGTCTCGAAGAACTCTAAAGGACAGAGAGAGAGATTAGTGGCAAAGAGATTGGAAGCGCAAGGAAAGTGTATCCAAAAGGTTTAGCGGGCGTGAAGGGGTTCCTTGTACCTCAGCTCACACTATCATCTCTGCAAACTCCTCTAGAGGGAGACCCAAAATAGAGCTATCAAGGCACCATCAACACTATGGCTCCTAATCGATGTCATGATACATGACAGTGAGGACAGGTAAGGCATTGACTTGTTCCACTTTGAGACATTCAGCATTAAAGTGACCGAGACCAATGTTGTCAAACAAAATACCTCCGAAAGACATATTGTTAACATCAAGACATGCTATGGTGAGCAACTCACTACAATTTTCTGCCTTATGGATAAGGAAGCTTAAGATCAGATATCTACCACCAGCATTGGAGCCTGACTATTTGATGGCTTACTATCCCTACCTACGATTTCAACCGTGTTGTAGAGCTCTCTAATTTGTATTTCCAACTTTGATGCTATATTCTTAGGTTCTCTCTAGAAAGTTCACCAGGAAGTTGTACTACCACTCTGCTGACAACTTCTTTGTAGTTAGTAGTTCCTCCAGTGTCTCCTAAACCTGGTACTTCTCTTCCACAAGGGTCTCTTATTCAAACTCCACCTGTGTGCATTTTTCCAGTGGTTGTTGCGCCTCCTAAGTCCAGAAGTCCTTGCACTACCTACAAGTTCTAGGGGATCCTCATCAGTAGTCATAAGTGCTAAATTATCACACCAATGTGAAGGATCTTGGAGCACTTTCATTTAAAATATATGTATAAATATATGCATCATTATGTTTGAACAAAGCGTTTCTGTAATAAAGTCTCAAATAGAGAAAAAAAGCTGTGTTTGCAGCCTATTGGCTTGCTAAAAATGGCCATTGTTCATTATTCTTTCATTAAAAAAAAAACTAAGTTAACCAGATAGTTACTTAGAGGCATCTTTCAAAAACCTTTTTTAATAAAGAAAATGAAGGGCAATGTTAGCAGATAGACTGCCATAGACATAAGAGTAAAAAGTTGCCCTGTGCTTTTATGGACTTCAGCCTTCTACTTGTGTCTATGATGCCGCACTGGTGACAGATGGAAGATAAATGCCTTGAAGACTGCAGCCACTGTCAGGACATATCCAGGATGACCCTGAAGGACAGGCAGAAGATCAGGCTGCATGACCTGCACGAGAGACTCCAGGAGGCTTCTTCAGGGAGATCTGAGTGCCGATAAGAAGGTGGTCCTTCTACCATAGCCTACTCTACACTCTTTAAGGACAACACGAGGTGTAGATCCATGGAGAGGCACAAGCAGTAGAAGAGGCGCTGTTCCTGATCAATGTTGAGATCTATGACGTCAAAGACGGGTACAGTACTTAATTGTTTGCCGTCAAAAGGTATGCCCTTGAGGAAATAAACGTTAAAGCTCAAAGGACCCCAGACGTTCAGCATCGAGACCTCCATCGATGTTGAGACCAGGTTTCACATTGGCATCAAAGAGTCGTATGCTGTTGAGATCTCCTCCGACACCTACTCCACCTTTGATGTTGAGGGCCGAAGACCATTTATCACCACCTTTGATGTTCATATCTGAACCACCAACTTTGATGTTGGCCGTCTTCAACACCCACAAGATCATTTCCACCGTCTTCAGAGTGGCTCTGCCATTTGAAGAGGGGGAGGTTACTTCACACTCTGATTCAGAGTATTCAAAAACTTACTTCCCGTCAAGGGAAATAACTCTGGAAGTGTCTTTATCTCCTACTCCGTCACCTGGGGCATCAGTCTTTCTGCGTCTTTCGCCAGCATCCCAACCTTATCCAATGCCTTTGACTGCACTACATCTACCAAGAACACCATTGGTCCCTCAGCCATTGCTTCCTTCTTCTACTGGTTACTTCAAATCACAGATTCCTTATCTTAAGAATGTCACCAGACTGGATCCAGAGAATGTTCTCAGCAATACTCCTCCGCACTGATAGGTGTGGTCACGTGGCTCTGTAGTAACTCTGGTCTCCCTCAGTGATAGTGGGGGTGCATGTAAGCACCACCCTTGAGCCCTGATGTCAGTTCCTTTTTATCCCTTCTGTGTTCTGACAATTTTATTAAAAGATATGCTCGAAGAGTGTGCCAAGGACGATCTCTCGCCCACAAATGACAGGATTCAAGCCGTACCATGACTAGAGAAAACAGATGTCAGTCACGGACCTGCACAATGTGTACCTTTGGTGCTGGGTCTCCGGGCACAACTTTAATTTGTGCGATAAATGCACCTGAAAATAATTTGGGACGCAAAACTTTACGTCAATGAACATAGGAAGAGTTGGGGCTCGAAAAATAGATCCCTCTCCAAGTAGGGAACATTCACGATCCTGTTTAAGGAGTCAGTCCAGAGCAAAATCCTGTTCCAAGCAGATTTTGACCCCGCCCCACCACTTGAAGTCATAGGAGAATGCACAATGGTGTCAATCTAAGGGTCATGCCCACAAATGTATTCTGACTCCAATCCAGTCCGACAGTTAGTCTTGGTGCGCTGTAAATCCTCTGGGCCATCGTCTACACCACAGCAAATTGCAGCCATCGAGGAGGCCATGCTGCAACTTTATTAAGTACTTCTAGATCCCTATGGGGCACTTTTTTGCCCCACAGAGCTGCGAGGGGCTCCAATTGGATTTCCGTTGGCAGGCCCCCCCTTGGCACCAACTGACTTAGTTGGAAAAGTGCTCTGACCCATTCCGACACAAATTCATGCTTCCACTCCTGTCCCAGGGTCCATGCCAATCCCTTCTGTGCCAGCCCATGGCCCGATCACGACAACGGTATCTGACCTCACCTATTTTTCTGTGCCTCTTTCGCATAAGTTGCACTGCTGCAAAATAAGCAGCAGAAGTACTTGATTTACAGATGCCTACCAAGGCAAACTGAGAACCTTCAACCAGGCCCAACTTCTTCTAAACAACTATTGCCATTCTGCAGGTCTCTTACAGACACCCTTATTGCTACTTGGTACAAGGTGTGCTTGGGCTCGCCGGTCAGTCTGCCTCTTGCCAGCTATGTAGTCCAGCCCCCTATGGTCCAGATTTTTTACAAGGTGCCCTACACCTGAAGGTCTGGTGGTACAAGCAATAATGAGTAAAGTCACCGCTAATGCCTTTCCAACAAAACCTCCAGATAGGGAGCCAAACGTTATTGGTTGTTTCGTAGGAGAGTCGATTTGGTCTCAAGATCCTTGAATGCAGTGTGCCATCGAGGCAGGTATGCCCATGCTTTAATGGATAGGGTCTGCAAAATCTTGACAGCTGTCCTAGACTACCTTAAGGGCTCACTGGCACACATGGTACATTATGGCCAGGATGCCACAAAGGATGTCTTGCAAGCTGGTTTGAACAACATAGTCTGTTTTGGGTAGAGCTATTGACACCAGTACAGTTCCTAGAATTAATTAGATCCGATCAATTACATTTTCAGATGTCCTGGTGCCTCGTATGGACATGCCTTTTGACGGTTCTACATTGTCAATGGAGAAGGCTGATTCGGAGCATGAACGAGTTAAGGACAGTCGAGTACAACACAACGTGACATGTCTCTCGCTAAGCAGTTTCATGAACAGCACTGTGAGTTTAGGATTTATTTCAAGTTATAAGACTACAGACAATGCCAGCTTTCCCTACCTGTGCAGTAGCAGCAGGCCCAATCTTTTAGGAGCAGACGTCGTGACTGCGGTGGACATGGCCATTCATACCAGCAGAGACAGTTGTTCCCTACCTCTTTCTCTCGTTCTGCAGTGGTTGCCAAGCTGCTTTAGCTTGCCTTCCCAGCCCCATGATCAACCATTAAGAGTCAGGATATGACATGTCCTCCCCGGCTTGAAAACCATCACATCCGGCAGATGGGTCTCATAAATCATTTAAAGGTGCTACCCCCGTCTTTCTAATCCACCCTGCCCCGTTTCCCCCCTGATCAGAGCGCTGACCATTCCTCATTCTTGCTGCATTGACGTCAACCTTCAGCTGCCCAATGGTGCTATTAAGTAGGCGTTAACTTCAGAAAGCGAACAGAAGAGTGATATTTGGGCTACTTCCTTGTACTGAAGAACAAAGGCCTTTGGCATATAGTGGGCCTCCGTCCATTCAATGCCTTTCTGTGGAAAGACGAATTCAGTATGCTCACCCTGTCACAGATGCTTTCTGTTCTAGACCCAGGAGACTGGACGAGGTCCCTGGTCTTGCTGGACGGGCAGTTTTGTATACCGATACTGCAGTTCCACAATTATTATCTGCTGTTCACTGTGAGTGTCAGAAAAATTTCAAATTACCATGCTCCCTATCAGCCTTACCTCAGCTCCTCAGGTGTTCTCAAAAGTGATGGTGGTAGTTGCTGCCCACTCTCGTAGGTCAGGGATACCTTGAGGAGTGGCTGCTCAAGGTGAGCTCGGTGCAATTAGTCGTAAACCACCTCCAGAAGATGGCGGAACTCCTGCCAACTTTGGGATTTTCCATCAATGAGTCAAAGTCCCACCTGTGGCCCACACAGATTATTTACTTAATTGGGGCTGCCCTAGACACTGTGGCGTCCAAGGCCTTTAACCTGCAGTAGCAAGTCAGACATTCAGAATATGATCCTGTTGTTTCAGGCTCAATCTTCGTTCTCAGTGAAGGCAGCTTTCAGGCTTCTTGGATTCCTAGCCTCATGCATCTTCCTTCTCCAAAGTGCCAGATGACATATGCTGGCCATACAGTGGAACTTTAGGTTTCAGTAGGTCTAACATCATGGTTGCCTCTCTGACGCCATTCAAATTTTGCAGACGGCAGCTTAGGGTATACTGTGGTGGCAGGTACTCCAACCTGACTTACAGCAGGCTGCTCTCACTTCCCTAACCAGATGTCATGATTGGGATAGGCGTGCCACTGCTAAAGTGGGGTTGATGTGGGTGGTGGGGGGTCACCTGGGACAGGTGTATATCAGAGGCCTCTGACGGACAGCAGGTTCCACATCAACCTTTTGGATCTTTGGGCGATCTTCTGACACTGAAGGCATTCCTGCCATCCATCAGAGGGAGGCTAGTGCAGATCCTCATGGACAGTTGGACCATCATGTGCTACTGAAAAAAACAGGGCACAGTGGGGTCCTGTGCTCGGAGGTGCTACGCTTATGAGGTGGCTGAATCAGCAGAACATCTTTCTGGTATCCAACCATCTTGCGGGGTCTCTAAAATACAGCAGACATCAGCTGGTGGATCATGAGCGGCATCTTCACTCTGAGCTGACAAGTGGTGTCTTCGACCAGTGTGGTATATCCTGGTTGAGTATGTTCACCACTGGCCTGAAGGCACAGTTTTGACTCTATTGCACACTAGAGTTTCCGCCAGGAAAGTCACAAGTAGTAGCAATCCGACTGTGATGGGACACAGATCTCCCCCACAGATGATATGGGACATTTGGGAAAAGATTTCGGTATTTAAAATTGAAGCTTGTGTTCCAGTCCTAATAGTTTTACGCCTGCACGGTCTGCTGGCTGCCTGCATCCTCCTGGTCACAAAAGCATGCTTGTACATTAGGGTCCTCCAGCGGTGCCCCCACTGGCAGGGGTTCCATCATGAGGGAAATATGGTGGACACTGTTATGATCTCTCGGGACTCCAAAGTGGATTTGGGCTGGTGGTCGGCAGGGGAGAACCTAATTCAAGGGATGTCCTTATGCCTCTCCTTCAGCCGTGGCCACAATATTAACTGATTCATCCACCCTTGGGTGGGGTACACATGTATCTGGGGAACTGGAGATCAGAGGCCTCTGATCTCCAGAGGAGCAGATACTTCAAATCCTCCTGCTCAGACTGAGGCCAGTTTGTTTCACCGTTCTAGGCACAAAGATCCCTTTTCCCCTTACTATCCGACCGCATCTTCCTGATCAGATAACTGATGAGCATGAACAGACTAATAGGGGAAAGGCACTTTGGATGAGCGAGCGAAAGGGAGAGAGATCAGACACTGATATCACAG
Organism: Calotriton arnoldi; assembly: GCA_963921515.1. Lineage (NCBI taxonomy): Eukaryota > Metazoa > Chordata > Amphibia > Caudata > Salamandridae > Calotriton > Calotriton arnoldi. The sequence goes on from CAWUFW010001187.1 coordinate 680,394, forward strand.
AAGAATCTTCAGTAGAATATTTGTACTGGATTATTCAGGCTTCAACAAATAGCTTTTCATCCTGCGTTGGTACGCAGCTAAGGGCCACTTATCCAAATAACGATAGTGAAGGCAATATCAATATACATGCTCTAAAACATTTTGGCCCTGATTTTGATGGCGACAACGTGCATAGTTAGGCTAACATAGGGAAAACAACAATGTCCATGTAGGAAACACATGACACAGGCTCTCTTTAAGTCCATTCCAAATATTCTTTATCTGGTTACAATCAATAAGCATGAAAAAAACCTTTCAAAATATACACAGATGGATGCAATTTATGGCATATTAAAACAATAAAATACAATTGAAAAAAATAGGAACATCACAAAACGCATTGTCACAGAACAGCAGTTCACAGTTAAAACACTACAATAATTCCACAAGCCGGAGCATCAAACAGATGCATGCAATGGGACGCATCCAGATCTAATCTAAATACATATGACATCCGCCCCTTCATAAAGTTCGTCTAAGTCTGATCATTCCTTGAATATATTAAACAATTGCCAAACAGGATGAAATAGAAGATAATAATTGTAAGTACAGCATAACTGGTCAACATTGTATAAAATTAGCAAAACGCTGAATCTGAATCAGAAAACGTCTTCTTAGAAATATATAACATTTACAAAAAAAAATAAAGTGCACGGTGGACTGGGGTGAACATGAATCACAAGGACATAGAGGAAATTTAGTGACATACATTCCTAGCTTTGGGAAGGCAACCAGGAAATGAACAGTCTTCAACTTTAGGTAAGTAAGTAAGTATTGATGCTGTGCATTTACGGCCCATGTTAGGTATGATTCCACATCTGGCGTTGTAACGTTCATTAAATAATCAAACACTGTTTTAAAAGAACTCAGTACGCTATCTAGCAATGGTACACAGGGAGTAAAAACGAGATTTCACAATATCCATGCTAAAAATTGAAATGGCCTCAGGATTGTTCTATAGTCCGGCGTGACCATACAAGAGCACACTATTTTATGTATGCCAACCAAGGGAGTTTTGCAACGATGCCTAATTAAAAAATAATAATAATAATAAAACCATCAGATTAAACATGCTTCCTCCTTGTTCCATATTAACAGCCATAGCATGAGAGGGCACAATTTAATATGATCAGAAATATAATTAATTCCCAATTCCACCTGGTAGGAATATGTTGAAGTGCTAGCTGAAACTGCCAGCAACTTTCTCAGGAACACATTCTCAATTTTTTGGATATTACAGCAACCCTAAACTCCCATTTAAAGTCAAGAATAACCAAGTCCCTTGATTTGTTAGACTTTCAGTTAATGCACCATATTCAAGAGAAGTTTCTCCCAAAATAGTTCTACACTTCTCAACATGGAGTTCAACAAATTATCCATTCAATTATACTTTACTTTGATCACAGCCACGAAATTGAGCACCCAAAATCCACCTCAGAAAGGAAGCCAACAAGACGGCATCAAGTATCGCTTTGTACTGGAAGATACTGGAATTTGAATGTAGTGAACGGACATGCATGGGATACTGCTGGTGGATGGTATAACAAAAAGGACTTGGAAAGGTAAACACTCGCACAACAAGAGGAAATTGGCATGCGTCACTCTAGACAGGCTCAGCCATAGAGTACTGAATGGCAAGCATGTGTGCCAAAGTTCACAGCTTCTTTATACTGCCCTACTTCTGGTATCGGAAAACTCCAGCAGGACGTCACCGATGTCCGCATGACCAGGCAACAAACTTCATGAGACTCGTTGCACGTCTTTGCACAGTGGTACACCAAAATGTGTAAGCAATCCTTTGTCAGCTATCTGTTTATGCAGGACCTGGGTGCATCAGCTTGCAGACCACGAGTGGCGTCTCCACCCAGAGGTGGTTCAAGACATCTTAGCTCACAACGGTGCCCATTGCCCGATGTTCTGTGCCCTCCAGTATCCATTGTGGGGAGCCTTGAGGGACGCATTTCAGATTGAAGCAGAATTTTCCACTTAATTAGAAGTTTCCTCCCCTACTCTTGATTCCTCTGACCTTGAGGAACATCCGCCAAGACCAGGCCCAAGTCATCTTCATTGCACCAAATTGGCCAAGATGGGTGTGGTACGCAGACCACCTGCACCAGTCCCTGTGTACCCACTCAGTCTTTCCTTCTTGGTGGACTTCCTGTCTCAGTCGGAGGGGCAGGTTCTGCACCCCATCCTCTATATTCTGCACCTACAAGCCTGGAGACTGAGTCAGGACACCTGAACTCTTTCCAGCTGCCACCAGAGGTGGTTGACTTGATCCTATCTGCTGTTCGCCCCTACTTCCACTATCAGAAAATCATCAATCTCGTTTTTAGATCTCAATATACAACATGAGAATGGCTCTCTTTATACATCACTTCACAGAAAGCAACAGAGAGGAACACCCTTCTTGCCTATAAAAGTCAGCATCCAAGGGCACTAAGAGATGGACTACCATTTGGCCAGTTTCTGCGCCTTCGCAGAAACTGCACACACAAACAAGACTACATGGCAGAAGCCGAGGTCCTGAAAGCAAAACTACTAGCAAGAGGATATCCTAACAAAATAGTTAGAAGATCATTAAAAAGGGCCTGTTTCTGTCCCAGGGAGGAGCTACTGAAGCCAAAAGAGAAGACTCAGATTGATAAATTGATTTGTGTGACTACTTTTGGGGTTCAATCTAATAAAATCCGAAATATGATCCAAAAGAACTGGCATTTGATAAGGAACATAGACTCTGACATAGGGATACCCATGTTTGCATTCAAGAGGGGCAAAAACATAAAAGATCATCTGATACGCTCCTCCACAGAAACTGGTCTGCGGAATAAGCCAACCATACTTTCTGCTTGGAACCTACCAGAGGTGAAAGGGCATTTTAAATGTGGAAACTGTGTGACATGCCCCTTTACATTCAATACTAAAATATTTGAGAATTCGAACACAAAACACACTTTACAATTTTTCTCAAATTGTAACACACGTAATGTGGTATATTGCATCTGGTGCCCTTGTGGCCTGCCATATATTGGCCAGACCCAACAGCCCATAAAAGCTAGAATTGGACAACACAGAAGCCGTATACGGCGGTCTGTACCAACTGCACCACTAGTAGCACATTTCGCAGAATTACACCACACAGCAGATGACATCAAATGGCAAGTCATTGACAAGGCCAATGTGCCAGGAGGTGAGGAACACGCGGTCCACTTTTAGGCTGCAATATTTAACCGGAATAACTCTTTTAATTATTTGCGCCTTCCCACGCCCTGATGTATTGTCTGCCCACAAGAGGGCTCTCCTATCACTTGCTACAGAACCATCATGGTAATTAAGCAACACAATGCGTTTTTAATACGCGTTGCGATCCCCTGTTATTTAGCAAATATTATCTTTGCTAATTTTACCGGAACAACACCGGTTTTATTTCCCCCTATTGCCTGATAGTTACACGTAGTCTTTCTTTCAGAAATCGACGGACGGGATACATCCTGTTCCCGCGCCCTCATCATCATTTCAGGTTTGGCCCACACTGATCGGAGGCTAAACACGGTAAGAACACTGCCCTATGGTTAAATATACCTCCCTATTATTGCAATTAATTATGGTATGTGTGAATGACAACGGTACACCACACCTCCTTTTCAGACTATACTCCCCTAGAAGTCTTGATCTACAGGCACTGGCATCTGCCCTGCCCCATCTGTAAACGCCAGCTTCTCCCTCACCCATCACACTGAGGTAAGCATCTTACAACATCATTGCCTTTACTAGAACCATTGTCACTATTTTTCTTTCCTAACCACGATTACCTTGCTTTCTCTCACTCGTGTAGTACCCGGCTGGGTCCAGTGTGAGTATATTTCTACCTTTTCCTCACTTGACCGGTGTCTTTCACTTCCTACACGTGGCTGCGTGCACTGACTGTTATCGTTTCAGGTACCCCTTGGCCCATATATAGATATTTTACCTTTATTCTATCAACACCTCCATAGATTGTAGCTTACGTCACTCTTTCTTTAAATTCCAGATGTCCCTATATTATTAGGTCCTGAAGAGACCCTGCATCCTCGGAAGGGTCGAAACGCCGTCGACATATATATAAAACGAACCATTGTGTCAGCACTGATCACGGAGTACAGTGTCTGGAAATATTGTTAGAGTTATAAATGGTCGTTTTTTGATTAATGGAAACCAAGCTGTAAATGTCACAAATGTCACTAGTCCGTTTTTTGGTTCCATTGTACACTGGGGACACTAAAGCACTATTAGTTGTAAATAACTGAAAATTGTTTTTGAAATTTTGATATAAACTGTAAATATTCAATCACACTGTACTCGGCCTCCTTTCTGTCTGAAACCCACGTGACCCATTGTTATTGCCATTGTGCATTGTAATACCAATATAGTACACTATTGTTCCCACAAGAACCTTTGTTTTTTGGCATACAGTACTTACCCTGGTTCTTTGTGAGTAGGGTTTCCCTTGTGTTTTGTTTGGTTCGCCCCTTGGCAGTCGGTCTATTCCGGGAGTTGGAATAGATTTGTCACTTGGTGTGCTGAACATCATGTTGACCCCCATAGTGGCTTGATTGTCTGAGATCCTCCAGTTTGTGCTCTCGCTGGTCCATCAGGACTGCGCAGTGGGCACCCACAGGTTGCACATTAAAGCTGTGTTGGTGTTTCTATGCCTCCCAGATCAGCTGTAGTCGCCTATAGTGATGAGGTTTCTGAAGTGACTGACAAATATGTTTCCTCTAACTTCTTTTGTCATGCCCCCGTGGGATCTGAATCTGGTTTATATTTTTTTCTTTGGTGCGTTCCTTGAGCCCCTCAATAATTGTAAATTGTATTTATTAACTCCTAAGACTGTTTTTCTGGTTACCATTACTTCAGCGAGGCATGTCAGTAAGTTGCAAACATTGAGAGTTTTACCACCACTTGCTTCTTCCTGGACAAGCTTGTCCTCAGAACTAAAGTGGCTTTCCTCCCCACAGTGGTGGTGACTCCTGTCACTCTAGGGCAATCCTTCACTCTTCCCACATTTTACCTGCCACCCCATCCAACCACAGAAGAGGAACAGTTGCACCGCTTTGATTCCAGGCATACAGTTAATTATTACATCAACCACACCAAAGAGCTTCGTGCTGGTGAGCAGCTCTTTATTGGGCACACGGACAGCAGGGCGACCAAGGAGGGGGTGATTTAGAGTTTGGTGGACAAGATACTTTAATGCATAAAAAACTGACGATAAGTAGCTCTTTTTACAGAAAAGGTTAGACAACCTGGACTAGAATGTCCAAGACTCCCTCCACCGCCTTCATGAACCACTACCACAGGGATACTTAACCCTCTCCAGAACACCCACCCCACCAATTTGAGTCGTGACCAAAATCCTTCAATGAAGAACCTCTGTTGTATGAATTCCAATCGTCTACTGATATCAGCAATAAGTGCCGAGAAGTAATTGGAGAATGCTGCAGTGTACAAATAACCATGTATGTACAACCCAGTTGATTGCATATGGCATCACTGCAAACGTTGTTAGCTGCTTTGAGTCATAGCACTTGAAATATCGAGGTATCCCGAATGTCTGCATACAGGGAGAAAGGGGAGCACTCTAGCAAAAATTGAGAGCAGTTAGGTATGCATTTTCTTAGCTGGGTGGGGCCTCCTATTAAAACTGGGAAGGGTCTCGAGGTGTGGGGCTAGATCGCAAAACTTCACGTTTGAAACCATTCTAAACTTTGTTAAATTTTTTTAATTTTTTTTTTTTTAAAGCGCAGTTTACTGAGCTATACAAGTAATTGTCAGCCATCCGGCAACAGTTTAATAGCATGTTCACTACTCGCCTCGTATGCAACAAATTCCTGTTCAGATCGGTGGCGGTGTTTCCAAGGTACACCGTTTCTTTGTTGATAATAGTCTTTTCGCTTCATTAACTGAATCCGTTGGCTGTAAAGTTAATAGAGTGAAATAAACGCCAACAACACACGGGTTGTAATTTGTGAAAAGCCTTATCGTAACATAATGACCAGGATTAAAAACTAAATGGCTTGCCTAATGATGTGTTATGAATGACGCATTTAAAAGTGCAGAAAGCCAATCAGTCTTTTATAGATAGTGGAGAAAAAGCATACCGCTGGGCAGGGCGCAGTTAAGTGCACTGCACCCGTTCTTAACAAGGTTTCTCCAGTCTCCCTAGTAGCAGTTACTACGGTGGTCTATTTTTTTTAGAAGTTTAGTAGCTCGCTGCTGGTAAAACAAGCTTTGGCATAGCCAATAGGTCTCGCTTTTGGGACCTTATAAGTGTTTAGTTATGCAGCACAATATCCTTGGTGCAACAATATCAACTGTTGCATGGCTAAACACTTATAAGGTCCCAAAGGCGAGACCTATTGGCTATGCCAATGCTTGTTTACTGATGATGACAACAAACGGTAAGGAGGGATCACTGAAATACATCTCCTTCTGACACAAATGTTATAAAAAAGGTACAGTGTCAAATGTGTTCTGGAAGAGGTTATCTGAGTGGTGCCCCACCTTTTCGAGAGGTGCTCTTTAAAACCTCTTTTGGAGTGGTAGGCATACACTATTTCCCCTCATTTCCAAGGGGGTCTCTGGTGCACAATGGTGCAATATTTCCCATGATAAAGTTAGCAAAAAGCATGTCTTATCTTGGAAATAGGGTATTAGAACCGGGTGAAAGTAATAGAGGGACTAGGGTGTGAGAAGGCGTGCAACTGGGCCTGTGTACGGAAATAGGTGGGTAGTGGCAGGGGTAGCATCTGTGGTAAAGAAAAAATGTAGTTAAGGAGGGAGGGAAAAATATGAAGCATTGAAGAAGGAAAAGAAGGGGAGTGTAGAATGGGTTCCTCCCTACAATGAATGTATGTATGTGATCCTGAGCAAGCACAGAGAAGGGACTATTTTTCAACAAAAATGGCTTTCATCAGAATGAGATCGACATCATGGGAATGCCATTCATTAAAAGAACATAGAAGAAACAGGTTCTTGGCGAAACCTAATGTTATAAAAATACTATTGCGTATACAAACACGCAGCGTGTTCCAGGCGCTAGCTCCCACATCCATGGGAAAAATACACACACACAGTGACACTGAAGACGTACAAGGGGCAGGCACCGCACTGAGGAGAACTGGACACACACACACACACTGAAATCCGCAGCAGCGAGGGAGGCACACGCACCACACTGACAGGAAGACTACTACACAAAATGCCATGCAAGTGTTACAGTTTTGAAGATGAATTAGGCATCTAGCTTCTAGTTTTATTTGAGTTACCATCACGGGGAGATTGTTTTTATTCTTTGTGTTCTATGAATTTTCGTTTTTAAACGTTCGATATTTTGCTACGATTTGAAGGAAATATATATTTCTATGGATACTACTATTCATCTCTTGATGCTTTTTACACTGGTGTTACTATTTGCTGTGATAAAACTTATAATATGACGAAATCTTACTAACAATAATTATGCTTTTATCGACAGCAACAAAAATGATAAAATAGCACGATTATTATTATTATTATTGTAGTAGTCGAATGACAAATACAATACTCAGAAAGATTCATCTCAAATATAATCAGTATGGTTTTTGTAAGGATTATACCTTTAACAAATGAAATCGTTCACACAATTATCCCCTTGATTATTTTAAAATGATACACAAATGCTTGTATTAACAAAATAACTTTATATAAAAGGCTATATTTATTTTGCTCTTGCATTTACTTTTGACACCCTTGTCATGAATGTCTAGGGCTGCACATATACCCCACTATAAACCCACCTTGACTGTAAAATGGTTCAAAACGTTTGCTGTTTATCTCATAAAATAAACACCTTAAATGGAAACAGTAACTGTTAGCAGTGGCATGCGCACTGAAAGCAGCTGGTTACTATTTCATTATCAACAACCATCCGCGATATATTACTGAAGGCTGTCTGCAACTTCAGTAATAGCATGCTTTAGACCCACACCGACCTTGAACTCTTATGAGAGGATGATAATGTAAACATTTCCAAAATTGAATTACTCTGTCTGAATTATATTAGGTTTTCGGGAATACAACGTCGTTCTTGTGTCACGAGGGGGAAGCATCAATTATTGGGAGCAGCGCGTCAGATATGGTTTTGGTAGATGGGGATGACCAGGAATGAACACAGCGCATGCCTGTGTGCATAAAGAGGGGTGCCTCAGGGGCAACAGAGGTGTATGTGTGTGTCTGTGCGAGAGAGAGATGCCGACTTAATTATGGGGACCAAGGTTCCAGTGTCGGCTTCCGCTCAAAATCCAGTCAGGCTGGGCATATCACTTAATCTCACTATGCTGATAAAATAAGAAAGAAAAAGTAGTGCTCATGTAAAGCGCTCTGATTCCTTCAAGTGAAGTCTGCCTATATAAAACCACAAAAAAAGGGGAATGTGAGAAACGGGTGTAACTAGTAAATGAAAGCATGAGTGCGTGAGGGTGAGGAGAAGGAGATGAAAGAAATACCCAACAGGGTGGAAGATTATGGAGAGATACAGACTAGGGAAGGAAGGAGGGAAAACAAGAGACAGACAAAATGTAAAGATTTTTTTTCCAGTTTTCATATAGCGCGAATGCGACCCGAATGTGTTGGAGCGCTTTACAAAAGCACCAGTTGGGTTATACATGGACAGTACACATTCATTTTTTGGTCGGCACGGGGAGATTAAGCGATTTGCCCCTAATCATAGGATGTTGAGCCGACGCCTAGACTCGAACTTGGTGCCCCAGCTCCAAAGTCGGCAGCTCTGGCGGTTAGTGCCTGAGAGAGAAATTTGACCGAGAAAGAAAAAGGATTCCGAGAGTCAAATACTATTCGGAGAGCTCGGGGCTGAGGTAGAATCGCGCAGGCGGTCAACAACTCAGGGTGGTGTGGTGACTGGAATGCTCTGCGGTGATGCCCTTACCATAGATAGAACACTCTTGCATCACTATGGAATCACGAGCGGGACCAATTGGGATGTTCTGGAGGTGGTGACAGACAGTTCTTGTCGCTTGGAAGGCGCACTCGGTTTCTCATACTGCGCTTGAATAAGCTTGAAGACTGCCTTTCTAAAATGTCTGCCCTCTGCTTCTCTGCAAAAGTCTTTTGCCCTGCCTCAACAGATCATCAAACAACAGCAACGCTACACGAGCACTATAAACAAGCATTGGCATAGCCGAGTGGTGCGCGCGCGCGAAGCTTGAAGACTGCCTTTCTAAAATGTCTGCCCGCTGCTTCTCTGCAAAAGTCTTTTGCCCTGCCTCAACAGATCGTCAAACAACAGCAACGCTACACGAGCACTATAAAAAACAGCAACGCTACACGAGCACTATAAACAAACATTGGCATAGCCGAGTGGTGCGCGTGACGGCAAAAGTGAAAGCAGGCGCGCGCGCGCGACGGCAAAAGTGAAAGCAGGCTGGCGAGTGGTGTGCGATGTGCGCGCACCATGACGAGAGAGGAAAGCCAGATGGCGCCTCCGCTCGTCATTGTGCGCGTAACCGCACGCTCTATGCCACCCCAAAAGCTGTGGTCGGACTTTTGAAAGCCCACTCACAAAATGTCTCGCCAGAGCAGCGCATGCGCTGGCTCAGGCGAGACCTAAAAATGGGGGGTGATCCTGCAGACAGTGAAATTTTCCAACACGGAAAATATCCTCCAAGGAATTATAACTGTGTGTCATGTTCATTCATGTGGTACACAATGTTTGCTTGCTTGACTATCTCCGTCAGTGGTTCCATATAGAGGCTGAACAGTGGAGGGGGAGAGATGGTGGATCCTTGAGGGATACCCAGTCCGTCAGGGGATGCATTTTATAGTGTACCACCCAATTTCAGTAATTGTGTTCTATTATGTAGAAAAGAGATTAACTATTTTAGTACATTTCCTGACAGCCCAATTCTGTGTTCTAGTAACTCTAATAAACTGTTGTGATTGACTCTGTCAAACACAGAGGAAAGGCGAGAAGGATGAGTAGGCAGGAGCCTTTCCAGTCCAGTATTTTGAGTGTGTCGTCCATGATGAGTAGTATGACTGTTTCAGTGCTGTGTCATGATCTAAATCTGGATTGGACCTTGTTGAATACGCTGAACTGTTCGATGTGTTGACAGGGTTGTTTGTGCACACATTTTTTTCCAACTCTTTTGGGAGGAAGGGAATGTTCGGCACTAAACGAAAATTATATAGGTCTGTTGTATCAGTGCTGTTTTTTTCAGGAGAGCTGCCACTTGCCCAATCTTTAAGCAGTTTGGGATTGCGCCTTGTGTTAGTGATGCATTTACGATCTTTGTCCAGGGTGCGACGAACGTCTTGCACACTATTGATGATGGATGTGGCTGATGGGACCCCTGATGATATAGAGTCAGGATTGCCCTTTAGCCCTGTGGGAACCTGGGTTCAAAACTACACTGGATCAAAATATTCTCCAAGGGGTCAGTTACCATGGATTTACTGCATTTTGGTACGGAGCAGGATATATATATATGATGCTCTTGAGCAATATGATATACTCTTAAAGTAATATAACTAAGGTAACACTGACGACAATTGCTGTATTGTTTCTAAATGGAAATATGGTGATTGATCACCAGGGGAATATTTTGCTACAGTATATGGACCTCTGGTCATGACTGCAAAGATTTTTGGGAGGGTGGGATATGAAAATCCTGGGAATTGTCCTGAGCATTATTCTTGTTCTCTTCCTTTTTTACATTCTTGACTGAGCCTGTATTGCTTCCATTTCAAACCTTGCCCTCCATCAGCTACAATGATAATGGTAGTGATTATGAAATTGATGAAAGATGTGATTATGGTACTTTTGGAAATAGGGAAGGTGGAGAAGGGCTAGAAATACCACAATTTCTGAATATTAAGCTGTCTTAGCTGTGCAATAAGTAGCACAAGAGGGAGTAATTACAGAAAAATTGAAATGTGCTTGCTTGTTTAACAGTAATCCGCTCTGCCATGCTGTCTTGCTCGTGCTAACTTGGCATTACCAAATGTGCCCATCTGTTAGCCTTGAATGCACTGTGCTGTGGTACATAGATGTGAAAGTTTGAAAACCAGCTTACTCAGCTGAACTGTTTGCATTTTTGTTACTCATGAACACCATTTACCAATTCCTGTGAGCTCAGCAACGCAAACGATTGTTCTCATATTGGGAATTTTGTCTGCTCTAAATAGGATGGGTGGTCTGATGTCCTTCCTCTGAAGGTCCTTACTCCATCAGGCCATTGGAATTAACTTTCTTATTCTAGAGTCAGCAAGGGCAATGCCACTGTAAAGATCCATTCAACTCATAGCAGAGGGAGCGGACCGAGGGTTTGACAGACAAGGTACTCCACTATTTTGTGGATGAGTAACCTGGCTGCTAAGCTCTAAATTAGGGCCTACGTTGTTTAATCTGTGTTCTGCTTTGCATGTTTCGTTAACCTTCCAGTGTGATCTGGTGCTTGGATGGCAGAGTGTGACTGGGAGAATGTGGTGATGTGAGGGAATGTTGGTGTGCGTGTGCTCTGGGTCTAGCCTCGCAGTGGCTTGCAGCTCGATGCAGGGTGAAGACCTGACATGGGCTATTGAAGCTGAGGCCCTAACTAACGGAGCCTATATATCTGCCTCTGCCAACAACACACATCAGGCACCAAGCCATACAGCTGGACAACCAGTGCCACCTCAAAAGGTCATCCATCTCAAGTTATATTCATAACACAACCCTACTCCAGCACTACACCTTAGACACACTTCCTGGCACCATCCTGCTCACAGCACAGCTCTAGGCCACGCACCTCAAAAATATATACATGTTATTTTATATTCATACTTCGCAATACACCAACAGAATAAATGTGACATACCACCTGCCCCTTCATGTTCAAACAGCATTAAATCATACAGCTATGTGCCAACCTCCACAGCACATCCACAAACTCTCACCAGTCTCCATATCAGCCATTCAGAATGAACTAACTTGAATGTACCACACAGTCTTGTGCACAGCAGCGCATCCTAGCCAGAGAGACAATAAAGACGCTTCCAAACGCAACCACCGTATTAAGCTGAACAAAGAGCAACAGCAACCCAGTACGACAAGACAAGCAACAACATCTTTTAGTACACACATCCATACAAATACATAAAAGGATCTAGCAAATCACGATTCAGTATAATCACACAATGAACAATACTCTGACCTCTTCTATCGCTGCTGGCCACTTCTCAGAGGCTCATGGGTAAACATAGAGAAACACTTTCAAATGCAAATTTCACAGACACTTCCACTCTGGTCAACAAGAATTCTAGGACCAGAAACGGCATCTAGATTCCGAAAGCACTATTGGTCTCTGCAAATGGTAGAAAGGTGCTATCCAAATTCAGGTACCGTAACATAACAGACATTTTCCCTGTCCGGCATTTCGAGACACCATGCCGTGCTGTCGCTTGTCCTGGCCCCCCTCCAGTGAGTGCCAAGACTTTAATGGGGTTAGTTGACACTCTCGCCACTGCATGTGGCGAACAACCTGAATGGGTATCCCTTCAAGAGGCCTCGGGGCAAACTTACTATAGACAGCAAGGTCACGTGACAGAATCAGGCTGCCTGGTTGTGTTAGAGAGAAAGGATAACACGACACGTGGGATAATTGTTGTAGGCAACACTTGTGGGCGTAGAGACATGGAGGAGAAACACACAAAAGGACGCATCATTGCAGGATAATACCCATACAAAGCAATACAATTGAAAAATAAAAAGGATGTGTTTGTTGAAAGAGTTAGACGCTGGGCGCATACAATGTGAGCCTACTGTGCTTTATGCGGTAAAAACCCAGATATTATATTCATAGGCCCTCAGAAGCAGGACAGAATCAACCCTCATTGTTTGGTTTTTCGCTGGCCTGCGGGGGGCGCCATCGGTAATCACAGGCCTGATAATGGCGCGCGACGCCAGTTGAAACTATATAACTAACGCCAATGTAGCATCAGTTAACTACTCGCGTGATGAGCCCTTCATTGCCTCCCAGTTACTCTGTGCGCAACGCTAGCCCAGTCACGGGGGCTTCTGTACAAATGACAATAAATGAAAGTAAATTTAATGAGAGATTCGATATCGCGGAGGGAGACCAACTTCCGGAATAAAAGTCTTGCGTAACGAGTGTAAACACGAGCCGCGGGGGAGGCTCAGCCCTGTACGACACCTTCCAACCACATCAAATCATCCACGATTGATCTCAGATCAGCAGGTTCCAGACACACGTCTGCGCTGATCAAAGCTTTCTCGCTGTCAGGTTTTAGCTGTGGGATATTCTCTCGCCGCCCCCAGGCCCACCCGCGCTCACGTGCACCTCCAGTGCCATTGTTGGTTAATTATGCCTGAGTGTTTCACGTGTGGCGTGCCTAATACCTGCTTTCGAGCGCGCTCCCTCTTTACTCGTCTGCGAGGCTTTTACCAGGTTCAGCGCTGCATAGCTTGGCTGCAGCTCTGCAGCCATTGTAAATATTCAGCCAATGCTGGGCAATGGACACAAAGAAAGAACGTGTGACTGCTCTTATCAAATGCATCCATCCTTCTTGCTGGTCACTGTCCTTGCTGTGTGAGATAGAGCTATGTCCGGAGAAAAACAAAGCGCTTTGCGAGCCCTGCAGAGCTACAGAGAACAAGCCGCTGCAGCGTCGTCAAGGAAAAAAAAAAAGCACGCGAGTGGTGCGCGCGCTTGCAAGCAGCAGGCGTGACCACACGCTCGTGCACCATGGCCTTTTGCTTGCGGGTAACCGCAGGGAAAAGGCCATGACGCACGAGCGTGCGGTCAGCTTTCTGAAACCCCTAACATAAAGTCTTGCCAGAGCAGCGCTTGCGCGCTACTCGAGGCTCGACCTAAAAAAAAAAAAAAGCAGTGTAACATCTAAAGCTCGTCTTCACAACCTCCCATTTCATTCATAAAATCAATACTGTTTGGCAAAGCCTAAAGCCCTTTGGCAGCGACACTAAATTTTGAACTATAATTTTTGACTTGGTTTTTAGACTTTTGTATGCTGAACGCTTAAGTGGACTGTTTACTAAGTGCATAGGAAAATCTAATGGTAACAAGTATGAGAGGAATTAATTCGTGTGTGTGTGTGTATACACATCAATGTCAAATTTACAAAGCAATACATCGACACTTTAACTAGTCACGTTAAATCGGAGATTCTTGCGAAATACCTCATTACTCTCAGTGTGGTATAGTTTGAGGTTTACTGCTACAATAATGTAGTTCGTGGAAATAAAAATTAGTTCATTCTTTTTCATTTAGCTGTTTGGATGCATTTGCCTTGGTATGAAATTTGGTTTCTACGCATAGTACATATTACAAATAAGCAACTATTAATTTTCTTTTAATGAGGAGACATACAATTGCTTCCTTCCCTCTCATATAGTTGCACACCCTGTAGCCATACAAACCATAACGTATATCGAGAAATTATACCATCCTTTTATCTGATTCTTTCAATAATTTGCTTCCATGCTTTCTACTTTTTCTGCAACATTGGTTAAAGCTTTCTCAAAGCCTTTCAACTCACTGCTCACAATGTTATGCTATTTTAGGTCACACACTACACAGTGGCGTAATGCAAATTCAGTGCCCCCCCCCCCTTGCAGAATGTGAAGAGGAGCCTTCGAGTCTCACATATGTCACATTTATTCATTTTCATTGGGCTGAATGGGGGCACTATGAAAGTTTGGGCCCCCCTGATTGTCCCCCCAAACCCACCCCGCAGCAGGGGTCTTTGTTACGCCCTTGACACTAAATACATAGCCACCATGCAGATTGTGTTCAGATTTCGTAACAAATTATGAATGGCAGGAATATAGAGCATTATACAGATGGTTAGTTGTTTGCTGTTAAACACATTGCAGAATTTTGTTGGAGGATTAACGTCGTTTAAGAAGATAAACTACATCTCTCTGACATCTGTTTGCTTGTTGAGCTGGTGAATATATTCGATTTGATTTGCCAAGTATCACTTTCCCTTGTGAAATCGTTTTAAGTAAGGCTACGAGATGGCTTCATATCACTAAGGATGTGATGCTCCCAGTCATTGGCTTTCATATAAAAATCTAATGCATTCTGGGAGTTAGTCCTCGTTCACTTCAGTTAATCCAATTGAACTAACATTCCTGAAACACTGATTTGTAAACAAACACCTAAAGTCCTGGAGAATTGTGTCCTTTTTGTCCTGGATACATACAGCTGCCTTATTTTTCAGATTCTATATTGGGGGAGCTTCATTGATGGTTATAAATACTCAATAATTCACACAAGTGAAATCTACTCGAGCGGCAGCCCTCTGACTGCTGCATAGGAAAATCACTCTAGGGGATGCCATATCTATCCTTCTTAATCCAAATAACTGACTAATATCCACCACTCAAATTACTTTCATATTTCACTATACTAATTCACCACTAATCCTTTATGAGTTCCGGAGTAGCGTGCTACTCACCAAAAAAGCGCTTCAACACCCCATCAGGGGTAACAAGCTCTATATAAATGCAAACCTTTTTCCCTCTTCTATCCCTCCGCTATCCTTCTGAATCCAAATGACTGACTAACATATCCACCACTCAAATTACTTTCATATTTCAATATACTAATTCAACACTAATCCTTTATGGGTTCCGGAGTAGCGTGCTACTCGCCGAAAAAGCGCTTAGACGCCTCGTCAGGGATTGTAAGCGCTATATAAATGACAATACAATACAATACAAATCAAGGATTCCTAGAACACCCCAATTTATGTTTCATTTGGCAGCCGCGGCCCTTGCAGGTAAAAGCAGTGGGGCGGTGCGGCCAGGTGAGGACGATGACGAGGTAAAATTAAATAATTATTTTTCTCTCATCGTCCGTCGAAATCCCGCCTCACCTGGCCCCACTACTCTTACCCGTACGGGCCGCAGCTGTCATTAGGTTCAGTGGTGACTGCCATAAACAAAGAGTAGTGGGGTGGGTGGAGGGAATGTGGGAGGGGGAGCGCGGGGGTGTTATAAATTATACATATAAAAAAGGGATTGGCTTGAGCGGCCAGGGAGTCTGTGGGGTTTCTCTAGCATTGAATCTTTCATAGATTCACATGCTTGAATCATTTTCCGTCATCGAAGTGGGAGTCCCACGGTACATTTAAAGCAGTAAGTAATGACCTTAACATTGAAGTTAATGGAGAAAAAACATTCACTTTAATAGCTCGTCCTAGTCATTAGGAATGGTCCAAAGTCCAGCCAATCAGGCGACCTCACCCTTTAGAACCCTCACCACAGAGGTTCCAGGCTTTCATATTTTCTACCACACGTCGTGTGAAGGGAGTCTCTCTGAGCTCTGCTAGTATTTTTTCTGGCCTACCTGACAGACATTTCTCTTCTAATCAACAGCTAAAAGATCTCAGTTTAGGCACTGTGATGCCTGTGGAAAGCTGAGACTGCATTCGGACGATCCTCACAAGAAGTGCATTTACTGCCTTCACCTTGACCACCAGGTGAGAGATTGCAAAATCTGTAGAACTTTCAGAAGACTTTGAGAGATAGAGAGGGACGGCTTCTTCTGTGGCTGCAGAAGTTAAAAACTAAGGACAACCCCCTGTCTGATGACAACAGCGATACCTCCCTCAAAACTATTGCCTCAAAAAAGAGAGCAAGTGATGTAGAAATCGTCTCCCAAAAGGCTTTTTTAGGGTGGTAAAGAGGCTGCACCATTCGTCGAAGGCTGATGTTCAGCCTTCCACCTCCAGGAAGGAGTCTACCTCTCATAAGTGACATTCTTTACCCTCTACGCCTTCTACGACCTCCACTAAGGTCAAAACAACTTCAAAATCTCTACAGGAGATGATTTTATCACCTGAGAAGTTCAAAACGGATTTACCGTCGACGAAAACGTCGTTGACCCCTTCGTCGGCGACAGCCTCCGTCATCACTACTACTACGACAACATCGACCTTTTCATCTCCGCAGTCTAAACTTATCATGTCCTCTTCTACGTCTCCGTCGACCATAGTTTCTGTGAAGGTGAGACCTTCTACATCGACGGCAACATTGTATAGGAAAACGTCGACGAAGATATACAAAGCTTCATCGTCAACGGATTTGGCCTCATCGGAAAAAGAACAGTCATCGAAAGATTCGTCGATGGCTCTCTCATCGCCACTGCAGTTGTCGACGGCCATCAAACACAAAAATCTTTCGTCGACTGTGGCTCTTTTGACATACCCGAATTCTTTGACTACAAGCTTGCAACGACGGACATCAACAACATCCAAGATGTCGACGGAAGATTCATCGGCTGCTGCTCTGTTGATTGTTGTTTTGGCAGCGATTATTCCGTCGTCTGGTAGTCCGTCGACGGTTCCTTCATCGACAATTTTGTCTACTACACAGAAACATATATCTGAGCTTAAGTCGACGAATGTACGAACAGTCAAGGACACTGCTCTTACATCTGCAGTATCCCAGCCTAAACGAAGATCTTCGCAGGAAATAATTTTACCTGTGCATACCTCTCCTAGTAAGGTTCCCCCAGTCCTCCAGAAGAACCTTTTGAGTATGATGATGATGAGGATTCTGATGAGGAGGGCATGTTTGGTGTCGCACACAGCCCTTCAGACCTTCGTATTAAATGCAAAGAGGAGGGGGCGTGGCTAGGCTGCCGACCAAGATGGCCGCGCAGCGCTGAGGCTCCGCCAGTAATCCCAACATCCGAGCTCATCCTGCCTTCCATCCTGACCGCTTTCAGTGCAGGACGACTAGCCTGAATGCACGAAAGTGCCCACATGAGTCGGAGCCGTTCAGCGCGGCTGGGGGCCTGAAATATCGCAAGCGGAGGCCTCTTATAGCGCGGAGACGGCGCTGGAGCAGGGCGCGGCCGGAGGCTAGGCCGCGACAAATTCAGCGACGGTTCGCTCCACTCCGGCATCCTTTCCCGACGGAGAATCAATCAGATGGGCCCCGTTGGCCATTAGGTGAGCGCGCTGTACTTGCGGCCCCACCCTGCTGCTCTCAACCCCCTCCTGCACCTACAGCTGCAGACCGGCCCGTTCTGCTCCCGGAGACCCCGCGGTGAGAGGGACCGCGGGTAAGCCTGGGGGCCAGCCATCCGGCTGTTCGGGCCGGTCGGGGGGGCCGCAGGGGGTCGTCCCTGCCGGGATGTGCGTGTGCCAGCCGAGCGCCGTTTTGTGTAACAGCGACAAATAACCAAGTGCGCAACTCCGGCCTAACAAAGTAGGGGTGAAAGATCCTGCGCACCGACGCTCCTGGATTCACCGTTAAGCTGCTGCACATAATTTTGGGCTCAAATTGCAGTGAGGCTATACTTGTAAGGTGCCGTGTGTGCTGTTTCAGAGCTGTGGGGCCTTGTGATCCATAAGTGGGCGCCTAATACCCTGCGACACCGGGCTGCCTGTTGTGGGGCCTGAGAAGGAAATTAGGTCGCAGTGGGCCAGGCTTACACACCTTTTTGGCGGCTGAAGACTCTGGTTTCGCCCCGAGGGCAGGCTGGCAACCAACGAGCCTTGCAGGGACGTAATGGGGCGTAAAGACCCCAAACAACGGTTACTCCAATTCGGCAAGCCTGCTGAGCAGTCTGTGGAGTCTGGTGGCAACATGGCCGAGGGGGGTTCAGAGGAAGCCAACCTTAGTGATGACCCTGCAGGGTCGGGAATACTGCTCCTTGAAATGAGAGCAGGCTTCAACTCCCTTGATGGCCGCTTCGATACCCTCGACAAACGCTTAGATACTATGGGAACCAAATTGGACACACATGAGAAGCGACTAGATACGGTAGAGGGCAGGGTGTTGGACCTAGAAGATGGCGCGGCACAATCCACCAAGCGCCTAGACCGCATGGAAAAGATTCTCAAAGACATCGCCATAAAGAACGAGGATTTGGAGGTGCGCAGTAGGCGCAATAATGTCCGCATTTTGGGCGTTCCTGAGTCGTCCAACACAGGGGGTATGGACCTATTCGTGGAAACCCTGCTCACGAACATCTTTGGTAAAGAGGCCTTCACCTCCACTTTTCTTGTTGAAAGAGCTCATCGCTCGCTTGGCCCCCACCCTAACCCGGGTTGTCCACCTAGGCCAATCATCGCTCGCCTTTTAAATTTCCGGGACAGAGATACAGTGTTAAGGCTGGCTAGAGAGCAGGGCTCCATATCCTGGCAAGGTTCGACGTTACCACTGTTTCCAGACTTTACTATCATGGTGCAGGAGGCCAGGCGAAAGTACACCAGGGTGAAGGCAACAATGCGCAATCTGGGTCTTCGATATGGCATAGTATATCCAGCTCACCTCCGAGTGGATGTTGAGGGTCGTTCTTGCATATTTATTTTTATTTATTTATTTATCTTGAGTTTTATATAGCGCTGGCTAGACCCGGAGGTATCAGAGCGCTTTACATAAGGAACAGCGAGTTGCAAGTTACAAATTTTACATAGGTTACACAATGATTACATAGTAACAACAAGAGTTACTAGCGAATAGCATATAAGGACACTTGATGAAACCACAATAGCACAGTAGTATGCATTGCTAGTGCGTAGCGGAACAGAGAGAGGGAAATGAAAACAGGGGAGGGGAATGCTGATAGAGTCAAGGTAGGTAGGGGGGGGGGGAAAGTCCATCAGGGGGAACCAAGCAGTCAGTGTGAAAGACAGATAAGCCAAGAAGAACCATGAATAACAATGTCCGAAGTCCGGCTGGGTAGGTGACGGCCAAGGGGTCCAGACTCCTCTGTAGCTGCTTAGGACAGCTCCACCGGGCAGCGGCCAAGAGTAATCGGTCTCCGAGGGAAGTACAAACAGTTTCGGTTTCTGCCCATGGGGCATCGTCAGAGTTCCACAGACGATAGACCCAGAGGTATCAGAGCACTTTACCAGAGGATTGTAGAGATTAGAAGGGGGTGCCAGTCGCTGTGACTCCAAGCGGTCACCAGTAATGAATTAATAGATGCTGCGTAGTACCCCACAAAGTGTGAAGTCAGTGTGCCTGGGAGATCTCTACACGCTCTGATTATTGGAACAGACCTCCAGGCGCAAGAGGGTGGGCACACCGCGGCTCCCAGGTCTCCCAAGACGGATCGAGCAGGTCAGGGGGGTCAAGGATATTGGGGCCAGAATAGTATTGTAGCTGGGAGCCTATTGGGCTAAGGTGGAAGCGCAATGCCTGCTCCTCAGTCACTCACCGCTGCACCGCAAGTAGTGGAGTCTCCTTCCAGCCGCTCCCGGTCACTACACCAGCCTTGGATGTCGGACTCTCGTTTCCGAGCCCCGCCGTCCACTAACACTTCAGCGCAGAGCTCGGCTGCAGAACAAGGGACACGGCGCTCCGGAGCTTGCTGCAACTTAAAAAAAGGCCATATCTGCATATTGATGCAGAGCATGAAGCGGCCCACGGGGACGGGACTGCGAGTGGCGAGTGCCATTTTGTAAGTGATTCCGCTGGCCGCTCCTTCCCCCACTGCAGTCACGCCATTAGTATGGCTGTAAAGTCCACGTTTGTGAGCCACGCTGCCCAAGTCTGTCGTAGCAGGACCGGCCTCCAAACTAGTGGATGTGTTGCTTGTGCGATGCTTCAGGTAGTCCGGTCGACAGGGACTCACCGGTGATGCAGCACCAGGTGCAGGGAGATCCGCTACGGCTCCGCTCGGGTCGGCGCCATTTTACTTGCCGGAGCCCAAATCTCCTCACAATCAATTTTGGGCTAAATCATTCAGGCTAGAGTGGCGGAGCAAAGCCCAGGCGCTTCCGATGGAGTTCCGATGCCAGATCCTGTCTTTTGTGCCAGGCTAAGGTGAGAGTAAGCACAGTTCTGGGTCATGGCGCGCCGGGTCGGCACGGAGCAACAGCTCCGAGCGGCCGACAGCCGTTTCGGCCATAAATAAAAAAAATAAAAATACCCCCACTGCGGTGCAAGAATTTTGTAGGGTCTATAAAGGAGGCAGCAGCCACAAGAACAAGGACACATCCAGGGCCTCCCCCCCTAACAGTGGTTCGGCGGCCAGAGTGGACTTATTCTCCAACGAGTAATCAGTGCAGCCTGCACTAAAGAGCTGCGGCTAAATTTTGTGTGACTTTTTATTTTTGGACGAATTATGTGACTTTAATGATCTTTACAAAGTTGGGTAACTGGCGTGGCTTTGCCCACCCCAAGTGTTGATCACTTTGTGTTTGCTTCAATTGTGGAAATGTATCTAGTTTTGCTCCTTCTTTATTTGCCAGGGTGTTTACATGATGCATGTCTTCAAGTGTTCACTGGGGATATTCCCTGCGAAAGGGTGCGCAGGGATGGGTGGGGGGATGAGGGGCGATTGTCAGCATTTTTGGGTTACCATTATTTCTAACCTTGTTTATTCACTGCAGCATGGTGTGCTTTAACTGCGACGCACAATTTAAATCACTGTTAATATGTTGGAATGTCGGAGCGGGGTAGGTTGTCAACATTTTCAGATCTGACACTGATCACCTGGAACGTCGGGGGACTTAACAATGCTAGGAAAGGGAAGCAGGTCTTGCATTATTTACAGCGTCACAGGGTGGACATTGCTTTCTTACAGGAAACACACCTGCCCAAAGCTGCCACCACCACTTTCGTGTAGAGCTGGGGACCACATCGCTCTTTGCAGGGTATAGCACGTATGCGCGGGGCACGGCTGTCATGATTCATAAACGTCTGCCCTTCCAATTTGTAAAAGCCCACATTGATAGTGAGGGTCGCTACACGATGGTGGAGGGTCACTACACGATGGTGGAGCGTCACTTGATGGGACACCGTATGGCGTTCATTTGTGTATACGCGCCTAATGTCGACAGCCCAGAGTTCTTCCAAGGCCTTCACACACAGCTCCTACAACTAGATGCAGAATCTATATGCATGTTCGGAGATTTTAATCTCCTGTTGGACCCTGCGCGGGATAGTACGTCCAACTCGTCGGACACCAAACCCCGCGCACGCCACGTATTGCTGGATATGTGCGATTCTGTTGGCCTGGTGGATGTGTGGCATCAGCGCAACCCGGGAGATGCTGCGTACACCCATTTTGCCGCCCAATATGGTACTTGGACCAGATTAGATTATTGGCTTGTCTCTCTCAACGTGGCAACATGGTATAGGGCATCCCAGCATCTCCCTAGCACATATTCCGACCACTCCCCAGTGGTATTGCAAGTACGCATCCCTAGACCAGAGGGCTGCGAGAGGATGTGGAGATTCCCCGGGCAGGCATTGAGGGATGAAGTGTTTAGTTCCGAACTTCGGGAGGCCATAGTTGAATACTTTGAACTGAATAAAGGTTCAGTGAGCCCGTGGGCCATACTCTGGGAGGCATTTAAAGCTTATATGCGTGGAGTATGCATCTCTAAGCATTCTGGGGTACTTAAAGATTTGCGGGGTACAATTGCGCGTATTGAGAAGCAATTAGATATGCTAGACAGAGATCAGGTTGCAAGGCCTGACCCCTCTCGGCTCAGCCACCGACTAACACTCCTGACGGAGTTCAGAGAAGCAGCGGAGCGTGAGATTAATTTTGTAAGCAAGTATGCCATTGCTAGGCGGTATGGGGAAGGTGACAGACCTGGCCGCACGTTGGTGCGGCTACTGAGACCCTCGGCCGGGCGTTCATACATCACCTGCATCCGTTCCTCAACTGGGCAGACCCTAACCGGTACCCCAGATATCCGAGATGAATTTTTAGCATATTATTCTACATTATACGCAACACGGGTTACACATAGCGAGGTAGACCGTAATGACTATCTTGCAGAGATTGCTGTGGTGTGGCTCGAGAAGTTCATGCAGCAGTTTCTGGCTGAGCCATTCTCCGTGGAGGAAATTAGTAGCGCCATAGATGCCATGAATGGCTCGACGGCCCCAGGCTTGGACGGTTTTACTGGTATATTTTATAAAAACCTATAAGAACTTATTAGCGCCCTACCTATTAGAGGTTTATAATGAAGCACTCGAACGCAAGTAACTTCCCCCCCACTTTGCGCGAGGCTGTAATAATCCTGCTTCCAAAAGCCGGAAAACATCCGCTTTTATGCGGCTCTTACAGGCTGTTATCACTCTTAAACCTCGACTACAAAATTTTGGCTAAAATGATTGCGCTGAGACTGGCCTTGTTGCTGGACCGCATTATCTCCCAGACTCAGTCGGGCTTTGTCCCCCATAGGTCGACTGCTTTAAACCTGCGCACATTATTTGCGGTAATACATAGTATCGCTCCGGAGGTCCCAGCGGCTGCAGTCCTACTCGGTACTGAAAAGGCCTTTGACTCCTTGGAGTGGCCCTTTTTCTTGGCAGTGATGAGAAAGCTGGGTATTCCTAAGGGATTCATTGACCTTACTTCGCTGCTATACACTGCGCCCACCGCTAGACCTCGTTTGAACAGCACACTGTCCCCTTCGTTCGCTCTCACCCGCGGCACCAGACAGGGTTGTCCACTCTCCCCGCTGCTCTTCATATTGGAGCTGGACCCTCTGGTTCGTCATTTCCAGGAACGACACCTGCACAGAGGTCTCCAGTTCAGAACGGGTCCTCTTCTAATTTCTCTATATGCAAATGATATCATCCTGTATGTCAGAGAGATTATCCGGTTTGGCGTTTTTTCAGGACTGGGTATAAATTGGGGAAAATCTGAAATTTGCCCCCTGACGGCGAGTACGGTTCATTGGGAATGTGAGTTCCCACTGACGTGGTGTGAGGAGTTGGCCAAATATTTGGTTATTCGGATCCACAGAGAAACGGAGCAAATTATTAGACTAAACTATGGCCCTGCGGTGCATAACCTGGAACAGCAGGTCGAGCGGTGGTTGAGACTCCCGCTTTCCCTTGCTGATCGAGTTGCACTTGTAAAAATAATTGTCCTTCCAAGGTTTTTGTATCAGATTCACAATATTCCTATCCCGCTCCCCAACACTTTTTTCTGCACTTTGCGTTCCCACCTCATCAGATTGGTCTGGGGGGGGAGGAAGACCCAGAGTTAGCTGGGACACCATGTCCTTACCATACGAGAGAGGTGGTTTTGGGGTCCCCAATCTTTAGATCTACTATTTGGTTGCTCAGTGCAGTTTCGCACACTCCTGGTATCACCCGGATGCGCAGATCCCCTACACTAGACCTGAGGCTGACCTGGTGCTCCCGGCGCCCCTATTTACAGTGCTGCAGCGGGGCTTTCCCAGGGATCCCCGTGATATCCAAACAGTATCCACCACTAGCTGGGCCTGGTGTAAGTTGACGAGAGTGACTGGAGGTGGCGCTCTATACTCATCAGAAATCCCTGTCATTAATAACCCTTGGCTCCCCATTATGGAAGAAAAACTGGTCCAGCGTACTCTCACTACATATTCAATACATAAGATTGGGGATCTGTTCCCAGAGGGCCACGTTTTTTTTAGCACAGAGGGCGGGAGGTTCAGTGAGGCAACATTTATGGATCAATTTGCATTTAGCCGGATACAGAGGGCACTCAGAGCTAAGATCCCGGAGTACCTGTTGGAGCCCGAGTCCTTCCCTCCGCTTACTCTCTCAATCACAAGTTCCGGGGGTGAACACCTAATCTCAAAGTTATACAAAGCATGTATGTCATTAGTCCCTAGCAGGGATGCCAAGATACGGGAGGCATGGGAGCGGGACTTTGGGCACCCAATTCAAGATTCTCACTGGTCCTTTTGTTGTGCACAAACTAAAGAGGTCTCCTTAAATAGCAGGCATAAGCTTATACACTTCAAATATTTGTGGAGGGTCTACATGACCCCGGCGAAGGTTCACTTCATTGATCCCAATCGACCACACTCCTGTCCTAAGTGCAGCGGCCCGCAAGCCGATTTCGCCCACCTGACTTGGAACTGCGCTAAGATTGGGGACTTCTGGAGATCTATTTTCAGAATAATAACTCAAATGACACACCATGAGATGGACCCTACGCCTGAGGTCGCCTTGTTGGGATATGTGGGGGTCTCCCGAAGAAGTTGCGTAAATTCACGGCCATTTCCCATTTGCTCGCAAAGAGGGAAATAGCTCTCAAATGGGGAAGTAGGGCCTCCCCCACAGTGAAAGATTGGCTCAATAGCCTCACATACTGTATTACTAATTGTGAACTTTATGCTACAATCCAACCCCTGGCATCCAGACCAAAAGACATTTGGGAGCCTCTTAAAAATTACTTACTGGAGATCAGTGCCGCCCCTATTTCACAACAGCCTGCTGGGATAGTCCCCACTGGGGTGGGGAAATTCATGTTTCATCCAACTTGCTCAATTGTTGTGTTTATTATGTCAAGGAAAGTGCGAGCCGACAGTGGGGGAGGGCCCGCTGGTCCAGGTTGGTCAGATGTTGATATCACAATGTATGATATATATGCTACCCTGAGGCATTGGTGTGTTGCTCGCTTGAGTACACTTGTTTTGCAAAGGATGTTTGTCTTTATTGTTACTAGACTTTTATGATCGCAGTGAATGACCATGCAATGGTGTAAGCAATATGAAAATGATAAATAAAGTTTAAAAAAAAAAAATGCCAAGAGGATGAGGACGAATATTACTACTATTCTCATGAGCCTAACCACCAAAATAGACAGAGAGTGCAGTCTATTCAAATGCCTGCTTCTTTAGTTTCAAATCTACAACACATGGTGGAGGATTCCTACCGCAGATTCCCACCATCAGAACCGGCTACCTCAATCCCACAAACTCCGATTCCTAGGTCATCTCCGATTGCAAGGTCACCTCCCATAACTCCACCACCTACAACCCTTGCATCCTCAGGTGGCGGAGTATTGCACCAGTGACGAGGAAAGAGAGGAAAGAGAACTGGAAGAAGTGTCCCTTCCCAATGAATGGGACGGTTACCAAATGCAAACACCATCTCCATCAACCCCACCTCCGGTAGACTCGCCACCGGAAGACATAGGAGGTTTTCATACTCTAATGGAAAGAGCAGCAAAGAGATTTCAGCTCCCCATGGTCATTAAACAGTCTGATTGCTTCCTATACGATTGTAAAGAACAGACTAAGAGGCAAGTTCGTTCAATCCCCATAGTGGATTTCATATGCGAGGGAGGCCTGAAAATAATGTGAACACCGGTTTCCATTCCGGCTGTTTTACCTAAGCTGGAAAAGAAATACAAGGCACTTGGCAACTCTCCTGCCTGCCTCATCAATCAGCCAAAGCTGGATTCAGTAATTTCCCAGGCAGATCAACGTCGTGCCAGAAATTCCGCTTCACCTCTGTCCGCTCCTTCAGACAGGGACGGGAGACGTCTTTACACCATTGGTAAAAAATTCTCCACTATGGCAGCGACCACAGTTAGGTCAGCGAACTCACTCGCAGTCTTAGGTAGATATGACCGCCAAATGTGGTCAGACATTTCACTGTTTATTGATCTGTTGCCTGAGGAGTCAAGACCAGAAGCAAGAAAGATCCTTCAGGAAGGGGAAAGGATCTCAGCCGAAATAATTGATTGTGCAGTAGACGTAGTGTTGACAGGCTTCTGTCAGTTGGCTGGGGTGGCAGTATTAAGACAACAGGGATGGCTGAAAGTGACTTCTTTTCGCCAGGAGGTGCAAACGAAGGTCAGCAATTAAAGCAATTAAAAAGGATACAGACACAGCGAAGGCGCTAGGCACCCTGCAATTTAAAAAACAGCCAATAGAGCTCTCCCTGGGTGTTGGGTCCAATCGGTCAAAGGTCTCTCGGATTCTTGCCGGTTCTTGAGATGCAGACGATCTACTCGTTCTGCGGGGGGAGACAGTGGGCAAGGTGGACGAGGTGGGCGAGGTGGACGCCGCCCCCACGCATTATCTACATAGCCCTGGGGAGGTGGCGATCCCCGGGGCTGCGGGGATGCCACGTGGCCCCCCCCACATTTCACATACATAGCCCCGGGGAGGTGACGGTCCTCGGGGCTGCTGGGCCCCGCGTGGGCCCCCGCATCTCTATTTATCATTGCCCCCGGGACCTGGCCCACCCGGGGGCCTAAAGGAAACGAAGCGCCCATATTCATGGATCCACTGCGAATCCTACAGAAATGTTTTACAAAAAATGCTTTTTTGGGCCCTGGGGGTCCCTATGGGACACCCGGAGCAGGCCTAGGGGGCCAGGGTGTTTCTACCCTAATCCATTTTCTTGTTTTTTCAGGTTTTTTAACCTTTTTTCTTGTGACTCGGTTCAACCGAGTCCCAAGATGGCTGCCAACACTTCCTTGTTTGAAGTGTTGGCAGCCAATTAGATCGCAGGCTCGAGATCGGGAGGGTTTGTGGATCCTCAGCTGCCACAGTTGTATATCTGAGAAATCTTTACATTTCTCAGGAACTACTGAATGGATTTACACCATTTAACAAAAATAGTGCACTCTGGAGCTACCTTTCTGCCAAATTTGGTGTAATTCTGTCAACAGTTTCCTATGGAAATTAACATGGAGAAAAAGCATTTTGGGACCCCCTTTTTCTCAGCCCCCGCTTGACGAATCACCCCGTAACTTTCAACACAGTAGCTGGCTTAACCGCCCCATTAGTTTTGAAAATTTCGTGAAGATTTGTCAAATGACGCTAAAGATATTGGCAAAAGAAAAAACGCTTTTCCTATAGAAACAAGGTCCTAGCTATAACTACCTACTGGCGACCACAAGTAGGTAATATATATGGTAACTGTGGTTCTCCAGTATTGGTATCTTTCATAGATTCACGTGCGACCCACCCTCCTCCCCATAGAGGCTCCCTTAGCTACCTCATACTCTTAAATTCACCATGTGCGAGAAAATCTGAAAGCCTGGAGCCTCTGTGGAGAGGGTTCTAAGGGGTGCTGCCACCTAATTGGCTGGACTTTGGACCATTCCTAATGACTAGGAAGAGCTATTAAAGTTAATGTTTTTTCTCCATTAACTTTAATGTTAAAGTCATTACTTAGTGCTTTATGGAACAATTCTTTTTATTTGAATTTAAACAAGCCATAACACAGCTTACGCCTACAACCACTGGCCGGCACCGAATGAAATGCGAATGAAGGGTACACAGCATTATGCCAACTACCTGGAGGCTGGCAGCGAATATCGTGATGAGATAGTTTGTGCCTTTGTCAAGTGGTGTGCAATGTCATTGAGATAACCATGTATAGCTAAGAAAGAGAAAAAGAGACAGCCCAAGAAAAAGATCCCACCCTAACCCACCCCCCTTTTCCCTCCCCGTCCTCCCCCGCACCACCAAGTGTTTAGACACTGAGTCCTCGGCCCCCAGAAGGGGCAAGTGTCTCAGTGTGGAAGCATCAGTCGTTCCTCCTCCAGAGCCATTGGACTCTTCCTGCTTGTTGAATGTTAGGTGTAAAATTTGTAAGTATTGGGGACAAGTCACCTCCCTAAACTCTTTCGCTAGGATTGTGATAAATGGTGCCCATAATTCAGAATAGGTTTGAGCCCTGTTATCAAGCTCATTGATATGCGCTCCATGGCTAGCGCAACCCACAGTCTCCGCAGCTATGCTGTATGATCTGGAACTCTTGCCGTTCCCTAGATGGCCAGCAGAACCTGTCTCGCTGTATTTAGTGCCAAAGCTATTTGTCTCCCTCTGAGTGGGCCCAAGGTAAAGGTCAGGGGATTGGAGAGGCCCAGCAGGGTATAGGTTGGGAAGCGTGGGATGCTAGTACTAAAAGCTTCATCTCAATCGTTAAGAACCAGCTCCCAATATCTTACCAGTTTGGGGCAGTGCCATAAGAGGTGTATTAGGGATCCTGTCTGCCCGCACCCTCGCCAGCATGATGCGGAGCGATCTTTGTTCCAGTCGTGTAGTCGGTCGGTGTTAGGTACCAATAAGACGCTACTTTGTAAGCTACATCTGTGCCTGGCATGTCGTGTGCCGTGTGATGGATTCTATAGTGTATGTCCTGCCAGTCTTTATCAGATTGTTTTTGGCCCAGTTCTTCCTTCCATCTCAGCTGCTCCCTGGGATTGACGGCTATACTGGACACTGATAGGAGGGCGTATAGTTTCAAGATGGTGTGTTTATCATCTTTCTTAGTTATAAGTAGGGCTCCCGGTTTAATGGTATTTATTTTTATGACATTTCCGTCTGTATGTATCCATATTTATTTTTTGGTAATTTTATCTGTATTTATCCATATTTATTTTGGGTTTTGTGAAAAAAATTATGGTGAAACCGGTATATTTCCACATTTATTTACAGATAAATATGAACTCGTGCTTGAAAGCCTGCCAGGTTTCAGTGTTATGAACATCCGAAGAAGATAAATCAATGTGCCTTATGTGAAAATATGCAAATTTCCGTATCAACCTTGTGCATATCTACTGCTGTTAAAGCGTCTTTACTTCTTCTTTAACCCCTATCTATCAATCCACACAGCTATTGCCCTGGGAGTCATAGCAGAGAGTATTTAGAATTAGCCAAAAGCAACCTAATTTCCGTTTTTATCCACATTTAAAAATAAATACAGACAAGGAAACAAATGGTTTTCTGTCTGTATTTATCTGTAAAAATCAGTAAAAACAGAAAACAGGGAGCCTTAGTTATAAGCCATTTTTTAAAGTGGGTCATTGGGCGGGATGCACCCGGTCTCATTCCTGGGGAGGTCACCCAATGTACTACCTGATTGTAAGGGAAGAGGTCAGATGACTGTAGCAAATAATCTCTCTGGAGTTGATCAAAAGGAATGATCCCCTGATGGTCGAACATTGAGCCTGCTCTTTTGCATCCCTGCTCACGCCATTTCTGAAATATCTTGGACCCACATCCTGGGGGAAAGTCTGTGTTATCAACCATAGGTGTCGTCGGGGAGGTGAACGTTGTGAGGTTGTGACGGAGTGCTGTCGCATCCCATACCTTTAAAGTGGTTGCCGTAACTGGGGAAGAGTAAAGCCCCCACTCTATATTTGCGGGGGAGCCAAACCTCCCTCCAGGAGCGCTCGAGGACTCTGATCCAGGTGACCCTAGAATGCAACGGACAAGGTGGATGGTGTGGAGGAGAGAGAAACAGAAGATAGAAAGATACCCAAATCTGCAAAAGAAAAAATTTATAACAGTAACATCAGAAGACCACAGTTTGTCTGATCCAGTGGCTTGGGGTGGCCAGCGGCCACTAACGGTGGGTCTGCCCCGCAGGGGGTGTCCGCAGTACTGTAGGATCCGTCAGGAGTTGGGCGAGAGAGGATAGAGTCTCCAAAGTCCACAGCCGTTCCGCCGTCCCGCCGCCGCTGTCCGCACCACACGGCTATCACCATGGCTATATGTCGCTGGGCTGCCCTTGTCTCAGGAAGCCTCCGAGAGGGCAGAATCCATCGAAAGGGCCTGCAGGACCGCCTGCCGTTCCCTGCAGATGGTGTCCGTGTCAGGTTTCTTTCTGGCTCGGGCGCTCCCGACTACCTCCCATGCTTGTCGCTACATTTTGTTAGCTCTGGGGGATGAGGGGGGATGAGGGCCGCTCTCAAACTTCTCTTGGCATGTCGAGGTGCAGTAGGGCACAGGCCTTCCTGAGGGACCTAATCTGGTGGAGGGTACCCTTGTGGCGGAAGATGATGTGAAAGGGGTGCCCCATGCATATGGGATGCTTGCTTTTCGTAAGTGCTCCGTGACTGGGCGGAAATCCTTTAGTTTTTGCAAGGTGATCCGAGAGAGTTCTTGATACAGCACTGGAGTGTGGCCTTTGAACTGGATTTGGTGTGCATCCTGGGCTTTTTTGAGGATGTCCTCCTTGATTTGAAAATCGTACACACACACCAGGATGTTCGCTGGAGGTCCCTTCTCAGACCGTCCGGGTCCAAACCGATGGACTCGGTCCAGCTGCAGGGTGGGCTCATCTGTATGCCCTAGGAGGTGTCGGAAAAGGTCAGTAACATATGCTCTTAGTTTGGATCCTTCTGCCTGTGATGGCACTCCTCTAATGCGGATGTTTCTTCTCGAACGATTCTCCAGGTCCTCATTATGCGCCTGGAGGTCGAGGTGCTCCTCTTTAAGTCTTAGGACCTCTTGTTGCAGCCATCCAAGTTACTCTTTACGACTGGCTTCTCTATCTTCCAGTGTGGCCACTCATCTATGTCTCGCCGCACCTCCCGGAGATCTGTCGCAAGATCTGCTTTCATAGCCTGTAGGTCGGAGCGCAGGGAGGTGAAGAGTGATTCCAGGAAGGCTTTAGTCACTGGCCCTTCTCTGTCATCCGGATCCGTTTTGGGATCACCGCCTGCGTTCGCTTGCCTGTCCTCCGTGGCAGAGTTTCCCTGCTTACCAAACATCATCTTGAGGGTACGGTCTTTCTTAGACCTATTTACCAACATGCTGCCGTGATACAGGAGGTACCCGGTGTTGGAGTCGTTCTTGCCCCAGGAGCACCCCCAGAAGGTTCTCCTCTTTTCAGATTCCCCTTTGCTTGCAATAGCCTAGTTGCTCAACAGTCAGGTCCCTTCGGAGTTGGCAACCCAGTGGACTGGCTCTAGCTTGCTCCTCTCTGGCTTCTAGATTCCTGAGCGTGTGCCCTGGCCAGGGCGTGGCATTAACCAACGACCGCCCCCGCAGACTGCTGGGCTATCGAAGGGCAGGGGCGGAGGGAATCCGCTTCCGTGGTGGTGGTATGCAGCCTAGGTGAGTCGCTCCCCCCTACAAGCTCAGACCCCAGGGGGGCATATGCTCTTTCTTGATCAATGTCCCCTCTCCTCGGTAGATCCCTCAGTGAAGGTGGGGGAGGGAGAGAGGGAGACAGCAGCAGCCCCAGGCATGTGTGTGCCCGCACTCAGGGGCCTCCAGTCTCCAGGTAGCTCAACGGCAGCCCCCGGGCCCTCGTGCCAGCTTGCGCCGTGCTGCGTAGGCCCTCAGCTCCAACCCCCAGCCCGGCTCTGTGGCGCAGATCTATGTATTGCAACTTTCCCCGGCTTGGCTGGATCCACACCAACCGGGGGGTGATGGGGGAGCACTGCCTATGCGATGTGCAAGGGAGCGTGATGGAGCTCTCTCCTCCGAGCCACCGACCTCACCAGGGGTCTAGTGGGTATTGCGTGGGCCAGCCTCGGCCTAGGATTCCACCGCAGACCTCACTTGCATCCTAGAGTCCTGCTCTTCAACCGGTGAGCTCTTCACCACATTCCAGCTCCCCCTCTGTAGGACTCATCTCGGCCAGGGAGGGGTGGGGGGGGAGACCGCTGCAGCCCCAGGCAGAGGCCCACCCGTCTGGCTCTTCTTAGGGGGCCGCCTGCAACCTTGAAGCCCCGCTGCGGCCACTGTAACCTCTCAAGAGGCTGTGCCGTGTTGGGCAGGCCCCCGACTCAGCCCAGCAGCCCGGTCTTGCCGCGTCCACCCCTGCGTTGCCTAGGCCACACCTATGGCCCGGGGGGAGGGGGAACCCCGCCGACGTGGTGCTGGGCTGTGCGCCGGGAGGTGCGGTGGGGGCTCTTACCTCAGAGCCGCTTTTCCTCCCAGGAGTCTACTGCGGGTCTCAGGAGCTGGCCGCGGCCCAGGGCCACGCCACAGGTCGTGCCTGGATCAGAAGTCTCTCTTGCTCACGGCCGCTCAGAACGGTGCTGCCGAGAGCCAGGATCGCACCCACAGCTTCTGGCGGGTGCCCCTTGTCCTCACCGGCCTGCAGCCCCCTCTGAATGTTGTGGATGAGGCGCCGGCGGGCTCGTGCCAATGCTAAAATCGGCGTCGGCTTGGAGCTGGCAGAGAAGACGTCCTAGCCGCCTGCCATCTTGGCCGCACCCCATACTTACTGCTTCAAATGTACCGTGGGACTCCCACTTTGATGACGGGGAATGATTCAAGCATGTAAATCTATGAAAGATACCAATACTGGAGAACCACAGTTATAGCTAAGTAAATTATTTTCTTCTCCAGCCCGGCTGTTCAATGCAGCCGGGCTGGAGAAACCTAAGTGCACATGTGTGTTTTGGCCGGCCTGAGACGGCCGGCCAAACACATATGCACACTTAGGGAGTGCACATAGCACTCCTTCTCCCCCCTCCCATGCCTCGGGCCCGCCGCTCCCTACAGCGCTGGCACAGAGCTGGCAAATGCAAAATAAAACTACGCTAGAACATCGTTTTATTTTTCATTTGCTGACTCTGAGCTGGGCAGTGGGTCAACGCTCCTCCGTCATTGCGGAGGAACCGCCGCTGATTAGGTTTTTATTATGTTTCAGATAAGAGTCAACCTATTGACATCCCTTCTGGCATCTTCTCTCAAGCTCTCCTATCAACCATAGTTGCAAATGGACTTCCAAATGTCCTTTGAAGGAGAGCTCAGCCTCTATTATTTGTAGCGCCGTTTGCAGGCCTTGAAAAATTATAAAAATGTTACCAGACCTGCAGGTCTGGTGACCTGAATAATCTTCTCGACCTACCATAATGTGATCTCAAATTGTGTGATCCCAAGCAAATATTTTTTCCACCAGGTCACCTTTTTCTGCATTATCTCATATGAGAGCACCTTCAAATATGTGATTTCAGCATTTGTTCTATACAAAAAACAATTTTTTGTTGATCTAATAAACTAAACTTTTACTCTATGTATAATAAAAATCTAGCCCACATATACAGTACAAGTGACCCGTGACTTGCCTTTTTGCTCACTAATAGCATTGTCATCAGGACAGTCCAGGAATGTTTCTGACTTCATGTGTAAAAACTCTCACTCTATAATTTACAGACAGTACATTTTCCATTGAAATGACCACAGACTTTACCACTGACATGCAGTTTTACTGATAAAACTATATAGCGTACAAATGATAATGTATGGACGTCGGGTTTCAGCAAACGTATATCATTTGCACATCATCAAATAAAGTGTTCTGATTTGTTTCAATCTTATTAAAATCTTTGTTTCCATCACATTTCAGAATTACAGCAAAAATGTGCTTTCCTAATTGCTGATAATTTTTTTAATATTTGTATAGTTCATTTAAAAGCTATTTAAATGTTACGTGTTAAAAAGACATCCTACTGCCCTTCATTTCACACTCCCTGTACCCCAGCATGATTGTCAGACAGTTTACTTTACCAAATCCTCTAATTTTGCAGAGAAAGAAAAATAAGCAGCAGTGTGTACGAAGACATTTGCTGACTTTTGACTTTTGTCTTTGAACACACCGAAAATGTGATAAGATAAAAAATAGATTTAAATGTATCTTTAATTTACATTCAGTTTCTGAATGAGCAGAACACCTGTTCTTAGCCATTTCGAGTTCTCTTGCGGGAATGGACAAGTAGATTTTTCAAGACCTGGCATGTGAGCTCACAGCAATCCTTTGTGAAAAAGTCTTACGAGAGCCCGGAATGTAGATAAGAATGATTGCTTAGGTTTAGCTCCTTGAAAAGGCAGCAAAATCTTTTCAGTGCCTAGGAAATATTGTATTTCGGTGTTTACAGACCTGTATTTGCAAGATGACGATTGAATCCCATTTGGCTAATATTGCTTGTTTGGGACATACCAGTAGTATATTTGATATAATTTTCATTTTCATGTGACACTCTGTGGATCTTTAAGGAATATACCATTAAGGAGCCAGCTCGGATCTCTGAACTGGGATATTTTTCCATCACACTTGAATTGGGTGAAGAGAGGTATTATAGTGTCAACCGCCATTACTGCCTCCCATTCAGTATTTAAATTAATCCACAAGAGACTGGGAGGGGCTTAGTGTGGGAATATTATAATATAATATTGTGGCATTCAGACAAGACTAACTTTTAAAATTGCAGAGTCCCCAAGGCCACCTCAACATTCAAAGTACCAGCAAGCACTATCACCCAACTATCTATGATTTTAGCCCTTGTTGCCCTTAAACATTGGTACAGGTGTTACATATGGCATCGTAGGCATTCCTGACTAGAATTAAAGCTGTTACCTATAGTCCATTACAGGGATGGCATCTCAAGGGACCTTAGCGGGAAACAACCTTTAGAACGCATGCATTACATCGCATGCCATTAGATCGCGGTTTTTACAACCAAAGTCGTTACAACGACTTGCACTGGAGGGCGCTATAGGACAAGGAGTAGTTTAAATTACTATCCAACACCTTCCCTACTGTACGTAGGCTGGAGTTGGAATAGTAAATTAAACTACTCCTAAGTCCAGCGCCCTCCAACGCAAGTCGTTGTAACGACTTGCGTTGTTAAAACCGCGATCTAATGGCATGCGATGTAATGCATGCGTGGTATCGTCATACATCCGAGCTTAGCACCAGTGTATACACTAACTTAAAAGTATTTTCCTCTGTATAATACTGAGTGTGATTACATTTACAGAATTCACACTGTATGGCACGTGGTGTGACTGGATGTTTCCATCTCCAGTCCCCAGAAGCTAGTTAGAGAACACGGCAAGGTAAGATTAGTAGACATAGTGTGCCATGTTTTACAGTCGAATGGTTACAATGTGATGGGTGACACAGCTTTCTTGGGTTCTTGATTGGTGAACGACATTAAATTAATTTCTGTAATTGTTATTTTTCCTTTACAGACCCACATGCTAGAATTATTTATATATAGGTGTGGTATACTACCTCTTTCTACAGTTTACAGCAGGCAAAGATGAAAATAGTCAGTTTTACAATGTTCCTGAAGAAGATCCAAAAATATGTAGGGCTGAAACAGTTTGACCAAAAAGAGGGAGTGAGGGAGGAATGCTAATACTTACCATACACTCCCTATTCTACTTTTTAAGCTTCTTTAGGACAGACACAAGTGAATGAAGTAATTGGCAATATTTTGCCCTATTACAATTTTAACATATATTACCTGTACTACATTAAAATACTTACGGATTGCAATGGGCAGAAGTGCTCAGGGTGACCCCACCTTGCACTAATAGGCTTCTGGTGAAGGACTTCCTCATGCTACGCATGTCCCCCAATGTGCATGAGGACTTCTGTCCTTTTTTAAAAAAAAAAATGTGTTTGTAGAAAGGCGAACAGATCTTTTTTGTAATCATTGTTAGTGGTATCCTGGCTGTTTGCCTCTGTCTGATGTGATGTTGGGTTTTAGTTCTGCATTTCCTTAGTGCCGGGACACTCCTAGGAGCAGCTGTGCGCTCTACAAAACCGTTCAATCGTTATTTAGTGTGGGATAGAAAAGAACGAAAAGTTGGGAGTAACATTCCCAGACTGAGCTTCGAAGAGAGCCTCTCAGTCTATTTTGGACTAATTCTGGGATAACTCTCCATCTCATTGTGCCATTCAGGCATTCCGTGTGAGAAAAATGCAGGAGGCCATCAAACCAACTAGAGAGTATACTGTTCTCATGGTTGGCTGATGAGCTTTCATGAGAGCCTGAGACTTCCAAAGGATTGATAAGCGTCTCTCCTCCGAAGGGCACACTTTTGCTCGCAGGGTGTCGATGGAGCCCCCCAGGTAGTGTAGTAGTTGTACTGGGACAGAGGCTGACTTTATGTGGTTGACATGAAGGCCCAGGCGTTGTTTGAGGTTTCAAGTTCAATTGTAGTGTAGCTGAGCCTCCTGAGATGTGGATGCCTTGATCAGCCAGTGATCTAGATATGGGTAGATGAATACCTTGTGTTTCCGGAGATGGGCAGCAACTACTACCATACACTTGGAGAATGTCCTGGGTGCTGACTTTAGGCCGAATGGGAGAACTTGATACTGATAGTGGTCGTGCTACACTACGAACCTCAAGAACTTTTGATGCTTTCGAGTGATTGGAATATGAAAGTACATGTCTTGAAGATGGAGTAGAGCCAATCCCCCTGGTGTAATTGCAGGTAAATTTGGTGTAGTGCCAGCATTTGGAATGTTT
Source organism: Calotriton arnoldi (assembly GCA_963921515.1). Taxonomy (NCBI): domain Eukaryota; kingdom Metazoa; phylum Chordata; class Amphibia; order Caudata; family Salamandridae; genus Calotriton; species Calotriton arnoldi. Next base: position 717,227 of record CAWUFW010001187.1, read on the forward strand.
TTGCAAATCCATTTGTTGCCCGTTTTGAGGTCGAGAATGGGTCTTAATTTGTTCCTGTCTTTCTTCTTGACGATATACCTGGAATATATCACGGTGCCTCTTTGTTGAGGAAGAACAGGTTCCACCAACTGCTTTTGTAAGAGGATGTTGACCTCCGCTCGTAACTGTGGTCGTTGGTATCTGGATGGTTTCAGAATATATGGACGGTGGTGGACTGGTGAACCTGAGACAATATCCATTGCGAACAATATTTATAACCTAAGCCTCTTGTGTGATCTTTTTCCACTCTTCCAGAAAATGACAGATGCTTCCCCCTACCGGATTGGGTAATGGAAGAGGGGGACGGGAGGATTCAATGTTTTGAACCAGATTGTTTACCTCCCTGAGCAGGCAGATGTCTTGATCTTCCTCGGGCCTACTTTCCCTGGTAAAGCTGGTAGGATCGTTGGTACTGTTGTGACTGTGTACCAGTTTGCTGACGGCCCTGATGCCAACGAGGGGTTTGAACCCTCTGTGAAGAAAAATGGCAATGGATTGGCCTAAAGGTTTTCTTTGGCTCTTTAGGTTTCTCTAAGCCGACAGCTTTTAAAGTCTCCATCTCTGCCTTCGTCCTCACCATTTTGTCATCGGTGTGGGAACCAAAGAGAGCGGTACTAGAAAATGGCAGATTACAAATTCTTTGTTGGAATTCTGGCTTGAGAGAGGTAAGGCGAAACCCAGAATGCCGTCGGAGAGCAACACCGTGACAGTATTGATGTACTGCAAGGAGGGAGCAATGTGTTGCAGCGTTAATTATCTGATTAGAGACCATCAGCCATTCAGTGAGAATTTCGTTAAAATCCTCACGCTTGTCTCTTGGCAGAAGATTGACGAGCTGCTGCAGTAATTCCCAAAGAGCTCTGTCGTATCTGCCTAGCACGGCAGTGGCGCTTCATTGTGGTTGTAGCAGTACTGCAGACCTTCCGACCCACAGAGTCTAGCTTGCGACTATCTTTATCCGGAGGCACAGTGGAAGCAGGAGTAGTGGCGTGATGTTTCTTCGCTGCCACACAATGGCTGAGTCTGGTGTTGGATCCGTACGGAGAAAGGCAGGATTCTGCTCCGTGAGAGTGTATTTCCCCTGAAGCCTAGATGGAGCTGGCTTAACAGAAGCTGGGGTTAGGACAAGGTCCATCGCAGGCTCTTAGGGACCGTGAACCAGAGGTAGTAAAGGTTGTGATGCTGACCTATACTGGAGAGTCTCAAAGATTACCGATGTAGTTGGTGTTGGTGTGGACATCGGGATATTTAATTTGGTAGCACCCCTCACCAAAACGTCTTGGAAGGTAGTAGTGTCATCCACTGATGAGATACGTGGAGGAGGAGAGTCCAATAGAGTGGGAAAGCATTTCCCTGTACTTGTAGATGAGGTCCCGATAGTATGTCTGGAGCAAGACCAAGAATGGTGATGATGTGAGCACCTGGATGGCGGTGATGACCTTGATCTATGATGGTGGCGCTTAGAATGATGATGACGTGAACGAGATCTGGGCCTTGGCGCAGGATCTAGCTGCGATTGTGGAGGTGGTTGATGAGGAGAAGGCCTAGACGCTGGTTTTGGTGCTTGAGGATGGAGGAGAAGAACGCTGTGGAAGAAGAGAAGATGGCACTGGCGGAGGTGTAGTTGGTGCCTCTTGTGAAGGCGAATATGTCCTAGAATAATCAGAATCCGGAGAAGTGCAAATACGTCTCCTTTTATGCGCTCTTCTTTGGGCCTGATAGAGGCTGAAAGAGTCCTCAACTTCAACCTTCTTTGGTCCCTCGCCGTCGATCCACTTCTCGAAAGCGAATGACGGCAAAGTCTCAACGTTGGAGTGTGCTCGCCGGTGAGTGACGGCGATGCCTCAACGTCAATCTTGTTCTCGTCGTCAATTGATGACGATGTGTCGTAGTCGATGGGTCCCTCGACATCGAACGAGGTCTATGGGTCGACAGAGAAGTCGTCGACGTCAGTACCCCATGTCTTGACGCTGATGGCGATTTGTCGATGTCGAATGGGAAGACGGCGAACAGGTCGGCGGAGTACCTCTTCTCGACGTTCATGCCTTCGACGTCGAGCGAGACCGATGGCGTTTTCTTGCTTTTTTCTGTCTGGGATGCCCTCCAGAGACAGATGAAAGAGCTCTGGTAGAGGACTGACCCTCTTCTCGCTCTGAGGTCCCACCTGCAGATTGTCTGCTGTTTTTGCCGTTTTTCTGCGCCCTGAAGGCGAAGCTTCTCCCTGCCGCTAAGGGTGCCTTTGGAAAAGTTCTTGCAGATGTGGCATGTCTCAGGAACATGGTTGTCTGGAAGACAATACATATTCTGGGAAGGATCTGTCTTGACATTTTTTTCTCCCACAGTCAGGGCATTTATTAAAATTTGAAGTGAAAAAATACCAATTCTGGTCAGAAAATGACAGAAAAAGGCAGAGAGACACCAAAGACGTCGAGTGAAGCATGTGTTATCAAAATTCAGAAAATAATTTTAAGGAAAAAGCCCAAAAATTGGCTGAGCTCAGTGCTCCAGGGTCCTGTCAGCAGGAGCCGTAAAAAAGAACTGAAGTAACTGCCACCACCTTTGCATGATTGGATACCGGTGGTCTCTGGGTTCTTAAAGGCAATGCCTTTAATCTGATAGAGACTTCTGGCTTCAGATTCCTTACCTTTGAATTTCCCAGGCGTCAGGCTGGATACTGAAACTTTTGCTCGAGCAATACCCCTTGTGCGTGCCGTCGGGTGGCTCCATTTGGCTCTGCGTGACTATGTTGGCATCGTTAGCGTCGGTTATGACGTTGCGGTCACCTATATAGGCGGCACCAAGGCGCGCGGACGTCAGTTCTTTTCTTTCCGCACCAGTTAAGCACCGATCCGGAAAGAGCTACTTCTCTGTCGCTTTTTGACAGGCCATTTTTCGATTTTTTGTCGACTTTGTTACTTTTTTTCCATCATGTGCGAGGATGTCTTCGAGAAAGACAGGGTTTTAATCATGCGGTGCATGTCACTGCATGATGTCGGTTACCGACCCCCACCTCATCTGTCTCTGGTGTCTCGAGCACGACCACAACTTGAAATTGTGCTTGGACTGTCGGGCTATGGCTCCGAAGGCCTTGCAGGAGCGGGCTATGAAGCTCCTTGTGGCCAGGCAGTCGACACCATCCAGCGAGACTCAGCGGAGGTCCTGTCCCGATCGAAGAAGAGGAGGCTGTTGGGCCTCATAGCCTCCTGCATCCTATTGGCAAAACATGCCAGGTTGCGTATGCAGGCTCTGCATTGGAACCTGAAGTTCCAGTGGGCGCAGGATCGGTGAAATCTCACCGACGTGGTCCAGATCTCAGAAGGAACTGCGAGAAATCTGCAGTAGTGGTTGACGAACCGCAATTGGGTCAACGGCAGACCCCTCTCCCTTACCCAACCAAATCTCACAGTTGTGACAGATGCGTGACTTCTGGGATGGGGCGGCCATATGGGAGAGGTGGAGATCAGGGGACATTGGTCTCTGGCGGACTCGGAGCTCCACATCAATTTGTTGGAGCTTCGAGCGATTCGATTGGCATTGAAGGCATTTCTTCCCTCTGTCACGGGGAAGTTAGTGTAGATGTTTACGGACAACACCACCGCCGTATGGTACTGCAACAAGCGGGGGTTTTGGACCCTTTGTCGAGATGCCCTACGTCTCTGTACATGGCTGGAACAGCAGGGCATAACCCTTGTGGTTCAACATGAGGCAGGTTCTCTGAACGCCATGGCGGACAAACTTAGCCGTCGATGCCTAGCGGATCATGATTGGCGTCTCTAGTTGGAGGTGGCGCAAGGTCTCTTTCAGCGCTGGGCAGATCCTTGGTTAGATCTGTTCACCTCCGAAGAGAACGCGCAGTGTCAGCAGTACTGCACACTGGAGTTTCCAAGGCGGCTATTTCTCGGCGACACCTTTCGTCGTGAGTGGAACTCAGTCCTGCTGTACGCCTTTCTGCCCATACCACTCCTGCCCAGGGTTCTGAAGAAGATCAGGAATGACCTGGCCCAAGTCATTCTTGTGGCTCTGGACTGGGCAAAGAAAGTATGGCATCCAGAGCTTCTGAAAATGATCATCGATCCTCCAATCAGGTTGCCCATTCGGGAGGATCTTCTGTCGCAGCAGCAGGGAAGGGTCCTCCACCCGAACATGCCAACTTTTCGCCTTCATGCGTGGAGATTGAGCGGCGGCAGTTGATGGCTTTTGACCTTCGTCCTGAAGTATGCAATGTTATTTTGGCAGCCAGGCGGCCCTCCACTAAGACTGTATATGCCTGCCGTTGGCAGAAATTTGTATTATACTGTACAGAAAGGTCAATTGACCCTCTTTCTGCTTCTCTTTCTACTGTTCTTTTTATTCTTACCCTAGCCCAGCAGGGCTCTGCATTGGGTACTCTCAAGGGTTATCTTTCTGCTCTATCTGCTTTTTTGCGGCTGCCAGACCAACCCTCTCTCTTTAGGTCTTCAATCAGACCCTCCAGGATTTCGCGATTTCGCGGTTTGCCGCGAAATCGGCACTTTTGTAAAAATGCCGCGATTTTTACAAAAGTGCTCAGCGAATCGGCACTTTGTAAAAATGCCTCAATTTTTACAAAAAAGTGCCCGCGAAATCGGCAATGCGCACAATTAGACAGTAGCTGCTGGTGACTAAGTTTCATGGGGAGACGCTTCTTCCACATTTTAAGAGGGTGCCTTTATCATAGCAAACTCGGGCAGAAAGAGGACATCTTGGGAGCTAAACCCAATGAAGGAACTGGTATGGTAATGGCAACATGACAAATGTAGGTGGCAGGCGAGAGAAGGGCAGGCGGCAAGCTTCCTGGTAACAGAGTTGGCACAAGTAAGGGCCAGGCGGACGAAAGGTGTTGGGCATCATGGCACAAAAGGCAGCACAAGAAGATGAGATGAGGACAAAGGCAGGAAGGAGTGGGATGGCAGCGAGCACCTTAGGGCAGAACCTGGTGCGAGAGGAGGACATTTTCCAGGCATCAAGTGAAGTGACGAGGTAAGACCAGGATATGAGTTGATGAGGTGGCAACTGGATAAAAGCAGGGAGTAGAGGAAAGGTAAACAGGAAGGGACCATCTTGAGGGCAGAATGGGATACAGGCAGGTAATTAATGGGCAGCAAGGTGATGGGTACCCATGGAGACAAGGGACCAGAACAGGACACTTAGCGGGCAGGCAGTGAACCCAATGGGGCAGATCAGGTGAAAAGAAGTCACACTCTGGAAACTGTCAGGCAGCAAGGAAGTGGTGGAGAGAGGACAGAGCAGCAGCAAAATCCATCCATACATGTCCTGTGTAAATGTCTGTCACCCTAGCAGAATAGTAAAAAAACAAGCATTTGCAATGCAATCAGTCTCGCATTTACGCGAGTTTGAGCTATTGGCATTGTAAATGACAATGCCTTTTATTTATGTTTTGGTTTTAAAACATAAATAAATGGCATTGTCATTTACAATGACAATAGCTTGAACGCAGCGTAAATGCGAGTCCTGTTACATTGCAAATGTTATAACGTTGTGCCCCCCCCCGCCCCCTTCACCCGTGAAAACATAAACGGTCGGAGCCCTAGCCAGACCCTCCAGGATTTCGCGATTTGCCTTGAAGTATTACACGGTTGTATAGTGCCTTTATTATGAGTTTCTCCTCTGCTGCTCCTAAGTGGATTCCACAGGTCATATACTGTGACTGGTTGCATAATTTCAATTTCTTTGGGTATCTCCCTGTCCCTCCAATCTGGACCCCCAGAGTATACACTAAGGTAGGTTCTAGAATGCCATTTCCTATGGGATGCTACCAGGCCATCTTTGATGGGCTTCTCAGAACCTATACTAAAGCAAATGGAGGATTGCATTTCCAAGGGATAACAGCCTTCACCTGTGGGCTGCTTCCTCTGTTCCATATCCCAGGTTGCCTATTCAAAGTGGAATACTCTGCTAAAACAGTTTCCATTGATTTAAGGCTGAAAATGAATGATTATGAGTAAAATAAAGTGCCGCAAAAATGCCGCTAAATTTCCATATTTGTGCCGCTAAATTTCCATATTTGTGCCGCTAAATTTGCTAATCCATGCCGCAATATCCTGGGGGGTCTGTTCAATTGTGTAGGTAAGTAAAATGTGCTTTCATGGTCACCCCCAATTTTTGCTGGTGTCATTCTGTTTTTCTGACTAGTCTGACTGGGATCCTGCTAATCAGAACCCCACTCACTGTGCTCTCTCCCTAAATTGGACTATGGTAAGTACTTTGGTACCTGCCTAATTGGCTACTGATGTAACCTTCTAAGTCCCTAGTATATGGTACTGAGGTACCCAGGGCATAGGTACACCAGAAGTCTTCCATGGGCTGCAGCATGTATTATGCCACCTATGAGAGACCACTCAAGCTGTGACTACAGGCCAGCCTTTGCAGCCTGTGTGAGTTGGTGCTAGCACCACTCACAACAGATATAAGTTTCCTTATATCTGAGGTCACTGCACTTAAAACCTACAAGTCACCCCTAAGGTAGGCCTTTCAATCCTGAAGGCAGGGTGCATGGTTATAAGGGTGAGGGTGCCCTGCATGAGCAGGACACCCCCTACAAACCTCGGACTCGATTCTCCCGGCTTTGTAAGTGCGGTGTGAGAAGCTGGACTGGTATATGATGTCCACTTATGTAAGTGGGCACCTTGCACCAGTCCAGACAACCCTTATGGGGATTTAAGAGGTCTTAGACAACCTTAGAAAGCTCTCTAAGTGGTAGCTGTGGAGAGCAGCCTTCGGCTTAGTCCAAAAGGAGTGTAAAGCAGCTTGTTTTACCAGAATGCAATCTTATAGTGTAGATTAAGTGAAAAAGAACCACACCAATTATTTATAAAAATATGTATTTATTATATAATACTCTCTAGTACATTTGAATATATGTAACACGGAGATAAACACAATGCACACAATACCCTATGGGGCTTCTGGGAGTGCCAAGGTCCACCAAATAAGTGACCTCACCCTTTTGTTCAAGTATGGTGTGGGGTCCACTCCATTTGTCTTGGAGAGCTGCTGGGGCCACAGGCTCCAACACCCACACCTTCTGGCCTGGCTGATAAACAGTCAAGACAGCCTTTTGGTCATGCCAAGCTTTTTGGAGTTCTTGGCTTGCCTCAAGGTTTTTGCTGGCCTTCTTCATGTACTCAGCAATGCGGGAGCGCAGACCAAGTACATAGTCCACTATGTCGTGTTTGAGAGGTAACTCCCATCCCTCCTTCACCAAACACAAGGGACCCCTAACTGGATGCTCAAACAGAAGTTCAAAAGGGCTGTAGCCAACCCCCTTCTGAGGTACCTCTCTATAGGCAAAGAGAAGGCAGAAGGACATCCCATTTTCGCCTAAGCTTTTCTGGGAGGCCCATGATCATCCCCAGCTCAAATTAACAACTGCCAACGAATGATCAGTCCTGACATTGCTAGCATTAGTCACTTGGTACATCTGTACAAGTATGATCTGGTCAGGAGACACAAGTTTCTCTGTCACCATTGCGACACTGGCCCCTGTGTCCCTGTAGGCCATGGCCTCTTGTCCATTGATTAAAGGCTGTTGTCTGTACTTGCCCAGGTTACTGGGACTGACAAGTAAGGTGGCAAGATCTATGCTACCTCACAGACTAGAACAGCCTGAGCTGGAGTTCTAACTAAGTTAGACCCCACCTCAGAACCCAAGGTTAACCATACTAATCCCTTGGTTGCTGTACTACCACTTGTACTGGAGCTAGTGGGTGCAGTTGCCTTAAGGGCAGTGGTAGTAGTAGTTTCCTTGGCGTTTGGATAATCAGCATCCCTTGTCCAATGGGTCTTCTAGTTTAAAGAGATAACACCAAGGTTTATTTTTGCCTTTCTTGTTGGATTGTGACTCCCCTCCCCCCAGATGCAGGCTTTTAGGGCCCTTGAGAAGACTCTTTCTTGTCTTTGCCCTTGTTCCCACCCCTATCTTGAGTTTTTGAAGAATCTTCCTTCTTCTGGTCACCACTATTCTGTTTTTTTTGCTTCACACTGGTTCTGACCCACTTATCTGCCTTCTTTCCCAATTCTTGAGGAGAAGTCAGATCTGAGTCCACCAGGTACTGATGCAAAAGCTGGTTCTGACAATTATTAAGGATCTGCTCCCTCATAATCAAATTATACAATCCTTGGTAGTCATGCACTTTGCTGCCAAGCAACCAACCTTCCAGGGCCTTAATAGCACTATCCACAAAGTCTACCCAATCCTGGGTCTGTGCTTCTGGGTGTCTCTGAACTTAATCCGGTATTGTTCAGTGGTTAAGCCAAATCCATCAATGAGAGCACTTTTCAAAACTGAGTAATTAACAGCATCCTCTTCTCTTACAGTGAGGAGCTTATCTCTACCTTTGTCAGCAAAGGAGAGCCACAAGATAGCTGCCCACTGCTCTTGAGGGACCTTCCGAACTTTACAGGCCCTCTTTAAAGCAGTTATCCATTTGTGGATGTCATCCCCAAAATGGTAGGGAGGGACAGTCTTTTTCAGGTTCCTATGTTCAAAGCAGCCGCGGTCCATGCAGGTAACAGTGGTGGGGCGGTGGGGCCGTGTGGGGGTGGATTTCAAGGGATGATGCCGAGGGAAAATAAATGTAAATATTTTCCCTCTACATCGTCCCTCGAAATCCCCCTGCACGCGGGCCCACCGCTGTTACCTGCACGGACCGCGGCTGGTTCAAAGGAATGTTCCTTAACTCTAGGGACACTATTGCTGCCACCATGGGACTCTAGTCCCAACTTTTGCCTAGCCCTCTAGACTTCTGTCAAGGGCCAACTGTTCTTGCCTGAGCCTAAGCTTTCTCTCTCAAGCTCAAGAAGTTGGTATTCCCTACCAAAAGAGTTCCCTCTTCTTTGAGAAATGGAGGTCCCTACTGACTGTCCTGAGCCATTGGATTCTGCAGAGGAGGATCTAGACCTCCTTGGTCTACTCTGCACCTTCCCAGGAGGATCAAACAGGGCATCCTCTAAGCCCTCTGTGTTCTCCTCTGGGAGGTCTGAATTGTCCAGGTGGGAGTCATCAGGCTCCACCTGGTCAGGGTTAGAATATGGGTCAAAGATGGGTCCCCCTCCTGGCCTATCTTCTGTCCCTGTCCCACCCACTCTTTCCTGTTCATCTGACCCTGAGGTTTTCCTGAGGTCATCTAACAGTAACACTTCTGTGAGGCGTTGAGTAGTGGCTCCTTTCCATGTCTATACCTTTCTAGAGGCACACAGTGCTTTCAGTTCTTGGAACGAAAGTTCACTGTATCTAGCAGTCAGAGAGCCACTGGCATCTCCTTTGGAAGACGTACTAAGTGTGGTGCGGTGTTGCACCTACCTAACCTACTGGGAACACAACTCTCTTAGGTTGGAGAAAGGGTGTGCTAGACCCTTGACTTATCCAACCCCAAGTTCAGTAGAACTTCCTTATTCTAAGCTTATATTATATGTGCCTAGCAGTAGTGATGGTTTTCCAATTAATCAATACAAATATTTATCTGGTAAAATGATGCAAGCTTGTATCCCAACCGCTTCACACCAATGTGAAAAGCTGGCTTGGTATATGATGTCCACGTATGTAAGTGGGGACCTTGCACCAGTCCAGACAACCCTTATGGTGATTTAAGAGGTCTTAGACAACCTTAGAAAGCTCTCTAAGTGGTAGCTGTGGAGAGCAGCCTCCAGGCTTAGTCCAGAAGGAGTGTAAAGCAGCTTGTTTTACCAGAATGCAATCTTATAGTATAGATTAAGTGAAAAATAACCACACCAAGTATTTATAAAAAATATGTATTTATTATATAATACTCTCTAGTACGTTCCAATATCTCCAACACGGAGATAAACACAATGCACACAATACTTTAGCAAAGAAAAACAGTAAATAGCACGAAATACACAGTAGACTCGAGGGGGGGAGAACCAAACCATATACTAAGAAAGTGGTAGAAGAACCATGACTCTAGTCAAGACAGTGTCAAGAGGACGTAGAAGTGCTGGGACCCCAAGGAACCACCCAAGGGTGAGTAGATAGGGACCCCACGGAGAGCGTGTGCAGTGTGGAAATACGACTGCGTGATCCGTACAACTCTATGTGCAAGTCGCGGTTGGATTTTTAAAGATTACGGACCCTTCCCAGTGGACCCTGAAGAAACCCAGTGGAAGACAGAAGGTTGGAGAGCCACCCCACCCGTCGATACCCTACTACACCAGGGAAGCCGGGTGCATACGTGTGAAGTGGTGTCGGAAACCGCTGTCCAACCCAAAGGAGGACTTCAGGAAAGTGCCGCTGCTGGAAGAGGAGAAAGTGTCTGTGGGAATCCAAACGTGGATTCTTGAAGAGGAGTACCTGAAAGCAGAGGGGACAGAGTCTATGCCACTAAGGAGTGACCAGGAGACTTGGAAGACGAATGCCCTCCGATGTCGGGTGCTTCCTGGGAAGATGACGATGACCTTGACGCTGCAGCTGTGAGGACCAGGCGATGCTGAGGAAGACCAGGACCGGCGTACGAGCTGTCCCACGAAGGATGTCGAGTGCTGAGGGGTCGGTGTCCGGCAGTAGCACCAACAAGCCTTGGCAAAGGCAAGCCATGCAGGAATCAAAGAAGGAGCAACATCGGGACCAGCAAGGTCCAGGGGACTCACCAATGGCAGGGGAGTCAGGGCAGGCCCCGAGCAATCAGGGGAGCCCAAAAGTAACAAGTGTGACCCTCAAGTGGACCCTCATCCAGTCATGAGAGGACCTCAAGCAGCTCACCAAAAGATGCAGGCCACGATGAACACGATGCAGTGTGGCTGAAGATTCTGGTCACTGGAGGTGCTCGAGGTTGGGGCTACCTGGAGCCCGCAGATCTTCTTGCAAAGAAGCCAACAAGCCTTTGCAACTGCAAGTTGGACGCGGTGCACTGGGGTTCGGTGATTGCAACCCCCACGAGGGAGACTGGCCTCAAACTTGGTGAGAGGGCAGGGCAGGCCTCAGGAGCTGTGGAAAACCACCACCTGTGTTGCAGAGCCCACGGAGTCCGGATGAGCTCAGGATCTGCAAACCGGTCGACTTAGTTGCGGTGCCTGCAAATGGAGGGGAGTGACTCCTTCACTCCAAGGGAGATTACTTCAGGTGTTTTTGATGCTTCACAGGCCTTGGAAGGTTCCTGTATGATGCACAGACGATGCAGCAGACTGGAAGGGAGATGAAGCCAGGCCCAAACGAAGTCCAGTGAAGTCCAGAGTGCCCAGACCATAGAAGTGCAGTGGTGTCTGATCTGAATCTTATCCCACTACGAATCTAGGGACCTACACCCAGGTAAGCCCTTAAGTACCCTAGGGAAAGGGTTGGGAATATTCAGGGGACGCTCCCAGGGGAGTTTCTGGACAGGGGGAGGTTACTTCCATGCCCTTTGTCCAGTTTCACGCCAGAGTGGGAGCCAACGGCTCCCAGAACTGGTTTGAACTGGACTATGCACGGGGACACCAAATGTACCCCTCATGCAGACTGAATAGCGCGGGCAAGCGCACCCACCCAGCCCCAATACACTAAATTCTGTCTGGGAGGTGGTCACACCTCCCTGTGAGAGGATACCTATTGTTCTGCCTTCCCCTGCTCGAGTTTGGCTCAGCAGCAGGAGGGCAGAATCGTGTCTCTGGTCGGCAGCAGCCATGTTGTGCTGTCCGGGTCTAGAAGACTGGCATCGGGAGCACTGAGAGCCTAACGGAGGGTTCTTCCAGTGCTTGGAATCATACCTCCCACACCATTTATGGTGTGGGGGTAGGATTCCAACATGTTTGATACCAAACATGATAGGATTCGTTGCAGCCAATTTCGAGATGGTCATTGCGTAATTACGCGGTGCCCATCTATATAGTATTTGGCTGCTTCACTTACAACCCGGGAGAATGGACTCCGTAGGCTGTAGGGGTGTCCTGCTCATGCAGAGGCACCCTCACACTTAGAACCAAGCATCCTGCGTTCAGGATTGCAAAAGTCCTGCTATAGGGGTGACTTATAGGTTTTAAGTGCAGTGACCAAAGATATAGGAAACTTATATCTTTCGTAAGTGGTGCTAGCACCAGCTTACACAGGCTGCAATGGTAGGCCTGTAGTTACAGTCTGTATGGTCTCCCATGGGTGGTATAATACGTGCTTTAGCCCATGGGGGACCTCTGGGGTACCTAAGCCCTGGGTACCTTAGTACCATATACTAGGGACTGATAAGGGTACCCCAGTATTCAATCTGGGATGTACCTAAGCACTGAACATAACAATTTAAGGGAGAAAGCGGATAGACTGGGGTCCTGATTAGCAGGATCCCAGTCAGACTAGTCAAAAACAGCTGAGCACCTGCCAAACATTCGGGGTAACCATGCAGAAGGATCCTACCTTCCTACACTGGCTTCATGGAAGCAAGTTACAGAATTATGATGGATTGTACAATTTGTTGATGAGAGAGCACATCCTTAATAATTGTCAGAATCAACTACTGCACCAGTACCTGGTGGACTCTGATCTGACCTCTCCCCAAGAATTGGGAAAGAAGGCAAACAAATGCGTCCGTACCTGGGTTAAGCAGAAAAACCATGGTGGTGGAGGTGACCAGAAGAAGCAGTATTCTTCTAAACCCCAAGAGAAGGGCAAAGACAAAAAGGAGTCTTTTCAAGGTCCCCAAAAACCTGCATCTGGGGGTGAGTCCCAAAACTCCAAGAAGGTTAAAAAGAAACTGTGGTGTTACTTATGTAAAGTAAAGACCCTTTGGACAAGAGATACTGATTGTCCTAAGGCCAACACAAAGGGGGCTATTGCCACTGCCCATAAGGCACCTGCGCCCCCTAGCACCAGTACAAGTGGTAGCACAGCAACCAAGTGATTAGTAGGGTTAACCTTGGGTTCTGAAGTGGGTTCTGGCCGAGTCAGAACTCCCACTCAGGCTGTCCTTGTCTGTGATGGTGGCATGGATCTTGCCACCTTACTAGTAAGCCCACTAACTTGGGCAAGTACCAACAACAGCCTTTAATCAATGGAAAAGAAGCATTGGCTTGCAGGGACACAGGGGCCAGAGTTACAATAGTGACAGAGAAACTTGTGTCCCCTGAACAGATCATACTTGGTCAGTTGTACCAAGTGACCAGCACTAGCAATGTCAAGACTGATCATTCCTTGGCAGTTGTGAATCTCAGCTGGGGAGGGGTAATTGGCCCTAAAAGAGTTGTAGTTTCTCCAGACCTACCTGTAGATTGTCTGTTGGGCAATGATTTAGAAACTTCAGCCTGGTCTGAAGTTGAGTTCAGGACACATGCAGAGATGATGGGAATCTGCCAGTGCATTTGCTGTCACCAGGGCTCAGGCCAAACAGCTTAGCACTGAGGGAGCACTGGATCCTGGAAGAATGGACCAGCTGACGCCTAAAAGAAGGAACAGGAAGGGTAAAGAGTTGTCCTCCTTAGAAACTCCCAGTGAGGATCAGTCTCCTGTGGGAGATGATCTCATTCCCTGTGAAGGAACTGTCTCCGAGGAACTTGGACCTGACCAGGCAGAGTTCTTGGGGGCAGGTGGCCATTTCAGGGCAGACTTGAGTTTGGAGCAGAAATCCTGCCCCTCTCTTGAACTCAGCGCAGACAGCAAGCTGCTGTTGAGGAAGCAAGGAATGTCAGTGAGTCCCATAGGATCTATTGGGAAGATGGGCACCTGTTTTCTGAAGGTAGAGACCCCAAGCCTGGTGCTACCCGGAGGTTGGTAATACCTCAGAAGTTCAGAGGTTTTCTTCTCTATCTGGCACATGACATTCCCATTGCAGGACATCTTGGGCAAAGCAAGGCTTGGGACAGGCTTGTCCCTCATTTTCATATGTTTGAAGACACCAAGGAGTTTTGTCGCTCCTGTGTCACTTGCCAAGCCAGTGGTAAGTCAGGTGGCACTACAAAGGCCCCCTTAATTCCACTTCAAGTGGTTGGGGTTCCCTTTGAGAGGGTAGAGATACACATAGTAGGTCCCTTAAACCCTCCAACAGCATCTGGACACAGTTATATCCTAGTGGTGGTAGACCATGCCACTAGGTATCCAGCGGTTATTCCCCTTAGAACCACTACAGCTCCTGTAGTGGCCAGGGCCCTCCTGTAATTCTTTTCCAGGGTGGGTTTCCCTAAGGAGGTCTTAACAGACAGAGGTACAAACTTCGAGTCTAGTTATATCTATCATGGGTCTGGACGGGCAGGCATGCCTGGCGAGTGTGTGCGAGTCCGTGTTTCCGCGTACGTCCATAGCACTCGACGACGTCAGGAAGCTCGTACTGGTTGGCGGTCTAGCCTCCGTCTACTGGAAGCAGACACCAGTACAGACATTGAGCGCTTCCGGGGGAAACCGCATAACTGCCTGCGGTGCCCGCGGATCAGCGCTTTGGATTATCGCCTTGCCCTGCAGAGCACGTTCGTGCAGCCTCAGCAGAATTCCCTTCCTAAGTACTTGCACGCGCAGTAGCGCTTGCTTCCTTCTTGATTTAGACTCGCGCTGGTGCGCGCAGCTGTTTTCCCATAGCTCGGGGCACGCGCTAGAGCGCTTGCTCACAACTTGCCTGTGGCTAGTGCTGGAGCACTTAGCCGTTCTTTGTTACCTATTGATAAGCGCAGGAGCGCTTATCTTTTCATTTCAAGCTTGACTGCGTGAGCAGGTACGCCTTATTTTTCTTTTACGTTTCCTCTGTCTCAAGCGCAGGAGCGCTTGTCAATTACGTTGCCTCAGTTGCAAGCGCAGGAGCGCTTGTCAATTTCCTTATCCTTTTGCACACGCGCAAGAGCGCTTGACAATTTCCTTATCCTTTTGCACCCGCACAGGAGCGCTTGTCTATTCCTTTGCCTCAGGTACACGCTCAGGAGCGCTTGCTAGTTTCAGTTGCCACAGTCACACGCGCAGGAGCGCTTGCTAGTTTCAGTTGTTGCCACAGTCACGCGCAGGAACGCTTGCCAATTTCACTGACCCTGCTGAAGACGTCTCTTTTCCATCCTTCATGGTGCCACACATAAGGTGACTATACGATACACTGAGCACTGTGGTGTACTATGTATGGGCACGTTTGAATGTATCAGTGGTTATAGTGTTCCCCTGCGCTTCTCCTTCCAGGCGGTGTTTCCAGAGGGATTCCGGGAACACAGTGGGGTTACCATTCTGGACTTCAGGAGGATATCTTCCATACCACTAGCTTCCTCCCCCGGTCCCATCTTCATCCTGGTCAGTATACACGCATGTTCTAGGGTAAGGTGGGAGACGGTGGCGGTTGTTCATGTCATCTTTGCGAGATTACTTCACAAGCAGAAGGGTAAGACTTGTGGGGTCTTGACAATATCAATGCAATGTGTAAAGAGTGTGGAGTAACCTACAAGTTTACCACACCCTGCCGTCCACAGTGTAATGGGCTTGTTGAAAGGTTCAACAAGACCCTCAAAGGCATGATCATGGGGCTCCCAGAAAATTTTGATGAAAATGGGATGTCTTACTACCATGCCTTCTCTTTGACTACAGAGAGGTTCCACAAAAGGGGGTTGGTTACAGCCCATTTGAACTTCTCTTTGGACATCCAGTTAGGGGTCCATTGTGTCTGGTTAAGGAGGGCTGGGAACAACCTCTCAAACCTCTTAAACAGGATATTGTGGACTATGTCCTTGGCCAGCGTTCACGTATGACTGAGTACATGAAGAAGGCAAGCAAAAACCATGAGGCCAGCCAGGAGATTCAGAAAGCTTGGTATGACTAAAAGGCTGTACTGGCTGCTTACCAGCCAGGATAGAAAGTGTGGGTGTTGGAGCATGTGGCCCCAGCAGCTCTCCAAGACAAGTGGAGTAGTCTCCACACAATCCTTGAGAAAAAAAGGTGAGGTCACCTATTTGGTTGACCTAGGTACTCCTAGAAGTCCCCACAGGGTACTTCATGTGACCTGCCTCAAACCTTTTGTTGACTGGGCTGACATGAGCTTGCTCATGGCCACTGATGAGGGACAGGAGGAAGAGAGTGACCCTCTCCCTGATTTCCTCTCTCAGGACCCTGTTGATGGGTCAGTTGATGGAGTACACTTGGCAGGCAGCCTCGCTGACCAGCAGCAAGCTGATTGCAGGAAAGTCCTCAATCAGTTTACCCACATGTTCTCGCTGACTCCCAGTCAAACCACCTGGTGTACCAATTAAGTGGGCATAGGTGAAAGTCTACCTTTAAAGAGCAAAATTTACAGACAGCCTGACCATGTCAGAGACTGCATCAGGACTGAGGTCCAAAAGATGCTGGAGTTGGTGGTCATTGAGCCTTCAGATAGCCCCTGGGCTAGTCCAGTAGTACTTGTGCCAAAACCTCATACCACAGATGGTAAGAGAGAGATGAGGTTTTGTGTAGACTACAGAGGCCTCAATGCAGTCACTAGGACTGATGCCCATCAATTCCAAGGGAAGATGAGCTTATTGATACTCTGGCCTCAGCCAAGTATCTGAGTACATTTGACCTGACTGCAGGCTACTGGCAAATCAAACTTGCTGAGGATGCCAAGCCTAAAACAGCATTTTCAACCCCTAGTGGGCATTATCAATTTATTGTGATGCCTTTTGACTGAAAAATGCACCTGCCACATTTCAGAGGCTGGTGAACAAAGTCCTAACAGGCCTGGAAGCCTATAGTGCAGCATATCTAGATGATATTGCTGTCTTTAGTTCCACCTGGGAGGATCACCTGGTCAACCTCAGAAATGTTCTAGAGGCCCTGCAAAATACAGGCCTCACTATCAAGGCCACTAAGTGCCAGATAGGGCAGAGTAAGGTTGTGTACTTGTGTCACTTGGTAGTTGGAGGCCAAGTTCAACCATTAGAGAGTAAAATTCAGACCATACATAACTGGGTGGCTCCCACTACCCAGACACGGGCCAGAGCTTTCTTGTGCCTGACTGGGTACTACAGAAGGTTTGTTACGCGATATGGGTCCATTGTGACTCCCTTTAATGATCGCACCTCCAAAAGGATGCCTAAGAAAGTTCAATGGACAGTTAGCAGTCAAAAGGCATTTGATGACCTGAAGCAGGCCATGTGCACTGCTACAATTCTGCAAAGTCCTGATTACTCCAAGACCTTCATTGTCCAGACATATGCTTCTGAGATAGGGGTAAGAGCTGTGTTTTCACAACTGAATGTAGAGGGCCTGGACCAACCAGTAGCTTTTATAAGCAAAAGGTTGACCCCCAGGGAGAAACGTTGGTCAGCTATTGAGAGGGAGGCCTGTGCTGTGGTCTGGGCCTTGAAGAAGTTGAGGCCATACCTGTTTGGTACTCACTTCATTGTTCAGACAGACCATAAGGCCCTCTTATGGCTTGAACAGATGAAGGGTGAAAATCCCAAACTTTTGAGGTGGTCCATTTCCCTACAGGGGATGGACTATTCAGTGGAACATAGACCTGGGAGTGACCATGCCATGGCAGATGAATTATCCAGATAATTCCACTTAGAAAATGAAAACTCAACTAAGCAAGGTTAGTCTCATCTCCTTAGGTTTGGGGGGACTGGGGGGGGTTGTGTAGGAAAGCAGGATCTGCTTTCATGGTTACCCCCAATTTTTTTCTGGTGTCATTCTGTTTTTCTGACTAATCTGACTGGGATCCTGCTAATCAGGACCCCAGTCACTGCGCTCTCTCCCTAAATTGGACTATGGTAAGTACTTTGGTACCTGCCTAATTGGCTACTGGTGTACCCTTCTAAGTCCCTAGTATATGGTACTGAGGTACCCAGGGCATTGATACACCAGGGGTCTTCCGTGGACTGCAGCCTGTATTATGCCACCCATGAGAGACTACTCAAACTGTGACTACAGGCCTGCAATTGCAGCCTGTGTGAGCTGGTGCTGGCACCACTCACAACAGATATACGTTTCCTTATATCTGAGGTCACTGCACTTAAAACCTATGTCACCCCTAAGGTAGGCCTTTCAGTCCTGAAGGCAGGGTGCTTGGTTATAAGTGTGAGGGTGCCCTGCATGAGCAGGACACCCCCTACAAACCTGGGAGTCGATTTTCCCGGCTTTGTAAGTGCGGTCAGCCATTTTAGACATATAGTGGACATCAAGTCAATTATGAGACGTCTAACTATACATTGGCTGCACCGAAATTGGTATCAAACATGTTGGAATCCTACCCCAACACCCATTCCAGTGTTGGGTGTAGGATCCCATGTACTGCCCCCCCCCCCCCTCCGAGACCCCCCCCTATATTCCCGGTACCAGCCTTTCAGGGTCTACCAGCAAGCTAGTGCTGCTGACGACCACAGACACGATTCTGCCCTCCTGCTGCTGAGCCAGGCATGAGCATGGAAGGTAAAACTATAGGTTTCCTGCCACAGGGAGGTGTAACCACTTCCCAGACAGGACTTAGTGTATTGGACTGGGGTGGAGGCACTTCCCAGCGCCACCAGACAGCTTTGAAGGGCACATTTGGTGCCCTCTTTGCATACTCCAGTTGGAACCAGTTCAGGGAGCCGTTGGCTCCCGCTCTGGCGCAAAACTGGACAAAGGACATGGGAGTATCCTTCCCTCTGTCCAGCCCCTCCTCTGGGAGGGATCCCTGAATCGTCCCAACCCTTTCGCTAGGGTACTTAAGGGCTTACCTGTGGGTGGCTCTTCAGATACGTCTTGGGACAAGATTCAGATCTGAAACCACTTCAACTTCTACTGTCTGGGCACTTCGGACTTCGTTGGACTTCGCCTAGGAACCGAGACTGCACCAAAGAAGACTCCTGCTGCTCCTGGTCTCGTCGTCCTGCAAGTCTTCTGCGTCGTCTGTGCCTTTGCTTCTTCCAGGTTCTTCTCCAGGCCTATGGGCATCAAAGACACTCAAAGGACTCTCCCTTGGAGTGGAGTCACTCCCCTGCATCTGCAGGCACCACAACTAAGCTGACCGGATGATGCTCCTGGCGTCCCACAGACTTCGAAAGGCTAAGCAACATAGGTGGTGGTTCTGCAGCTCCCTCGAGGCCTGTACTGTCTTCTCAGCAAGTTTGAGGCCAGTATCCTTCGCCGGAACCGCTGGAACAGGACCTCTGTGCACCACATCGATTTGCCGTTGCCAAGGCTTGTTGACTCTGTCCTCCAGAGATCTTCGGGCTACAAGAAGCTCCAGCCTCCAGCATCTCTTCCTACCAAGGTCTTCGCCCTCACCATATCATCTGCACCGTAGGCCTGCATCTTTGTGAGCTGCTCGAGGTCCTCTTGCGACTCCTGCACTTTCAGCCTATGGGTTCGCTTGGAGGTTTTCGTTGGCTTCAGTGGGCTCCTCTGCTTGCTCTGGGCCTGCTCTGACTCTCCTGCACTTGCTGAGTCCCTTGGAACTTGCTGGTCCCAACGTTATGCCTTTTTCGTTTACCATGTCAGTTGCTGCTGCCAAGGCTTGTTGGTGCTCCCACCAGACACTGACCCCCTGGTTCTCGACTTCCAACGTGGGACAGCTCGTGAACGGCTCCTGGTCTTCCACAGCATCGCCTGGTCCCCACAGCTGCAGCGACAAGGTCACCGTCAACTCTCCTGCATCTTCAGTCATTGGTGGTCATTGGTCTTACGTGCTTCCTGGTCACTTCTGAGTGCAGGTACTTCTCTTCAAGAATCCATCTTTGGATTCCACCGGACTCTTTCACCTTCTTCGCCAGCGGCATCTTTTCTGTAATCCTCCATTGTGGTCTACGGCGGTTTCCGACGTCGCTTCGCATGTATGCACCCGGCTTCCCTGGTGGAGGTATCCAGGTTCCTGGGGTTTGCACGGGTGGGGTGCCTCTCCAACCTTCTGTCTTCCACTGGGTTTCTTCATGGTCCACTGGGAAGGGTCCTTCTTCTTAAAAACTGCAACCACGACTTTCCCATTGACTTGTATTGAGTACGCGGCTGTATTTCCACTCTGCACACAGCTTCCGTGGGGTTCCTGGGTACTTTGGATGGTTCCTTGTGTCCCCAGCTGTTCTAAGTCTTCTGGTCCAAGTCCCAACTTCAGTCGCAGTTCGCATTCCATTTCTTTAGTATATGGCTTGGTGTCCCACTGGAGACCACTGTGTATTTGTGCTTACTTACCTGTCTACCTTTTAAATATTGTGTGTATTGTGTTGATGTCTCCGGGTAGGAGATATACCAATGTGTTAGTGAAGGTGTATAATAAATATAACTATTTTTATAACTACACTGTGTGGTTCTTTTTCATTTAACCTACACTACATGATTAGTTATGGTAAAAGAAGCTGCTTAACACTCCTTCTGGACTAAGCTTGAAGGCTACTCTCCACAGCTACCACTTAGAGAGCTTTCTATGGTTGTCTTAGACCACTAAAATCACCATAAGGGTTGTCTGGATTAGTGCAAGGTGCTTCACTTGAATAAGTGTGCACCATACACTAAGCCAGCCTTCTACAGCCAATTCCCAAACCCATCTCCTAATTGGTAATGCTCTGGTATCAATTCACAAATGTTAGACGTCTCTATCAGAAGAACAAGTTACTTACCTTCGGTGATGCTGTTTCTTGTAGAGATTCTATCTAACTGAGATTCCTCACAGGCCGTCCTATCCTCCCCACTCTGTGAATTGGACTCTATGCATTAATAATACCCCAAGTCTAGGAATCTGCACACTGGTCAAAGCCAATTTGCTGTTGGGGCTCTGCGTTTGGGTGAGCAGACATGAGCAGACAGCCTCAAAAACAACTGACGTCAACACACGAAAGTGGTGCCTATATGGCTCCTGCACGTGATTTCCCAAACAGAACAGTAGCAGTACAGAGCCGCACAGCGTCACCTACTTAGTGCGCAGAGGTACTGCTCAAACGTTACCCGATCCAGTCTGATTTGGGACTATTTAAAACGTGAGTAATCTGGGGTTAGATAGAGTCTCTACCAGGTTTTAATGTAAAATGAATACAAAAATACATAACTTTTAATTAAATTTACCAAATAGTAATTAAATATTCAACTCCTAAAATGGGTGTTTTTTTTATTAAGAAATGTTTATAAATTAAATTAACATTTTAATTATTTCAAATTTAAGTTGATGAGTTAATGTGCTGTTGTAGGAAAATAGGATCAGCTTTCATGGTTACCGCCACTTTTTGCCTAGTGTCAGTATGTTTTGACTGTAGTTTGCTGGGAATCCTGCTAACCAGGACCCCAGCATCTGTGCTCTCTCTCCCAAAATGGCAATTGGCTACTGGTGTGTTCTTATAAGTCCCTTGTATATGGTACTAAGTTACCCAGGGCATAGGTACACCAGGGGTCTCCCAAAGGCTGCAGCATGTATTGTGCCACCCATGGGAATTCACTTAAACTCAGACTACAGGCCTACTATTGCAGCTTGTGTGAGGTGGTGCTTGCACCTCTCATGACAGATATATGTTTTCTTATATCTGAGGTCACTACACTTAAACCGATAAGTCACCCCTATGGAAGGCCCTTCAGTCCTGAAGGCAGGGTGCTTGGTTATAAGTGTGAGGGTGCCCCTGCATGAGCAGGACACACCTACAAACCCATTCTCCAGGCTTTTTAAGTGCGGTCAGTCATTTTAAGACATATAGTGGACATCAGTCATTACGAGATGTTTAACTATACAATGGCTGCGCCAAACCTGGTCAAACATGTTGGATTCATACCCCAACACTGATTCTGCTGTTGGCGGTATGATCCAATGTACTGAGGAGCCACCTGTACTCCCGGTTACAGCCTTTCAGGGTCTGACAGCAAGCTAGTGCTGCTGCTGACCACAGACACTGTTCTGCCCTCCTGCTGCGGAGCTGAGCTCGAGCAGGGGAAGGTGGAACAATAGGTTCCGTGTCACTGGGTGGTGTGACCACCTCCCAGGCAGGACTTAGTGTATTGGGCTGAGGTGGGAGCTCTTTCCAGTGCCACCAGATTGCATTGACGGGCACATTTGTTGGGAGCGCTTTCCAGTGCCACCAGACTGCATTGAAGGGCACATGTGGTGCCCCCCTGGCATACACTGGTTTGAGCGAGTTCAGGAACCATTGGTTCCCTCTCTGGCGCAAAACTGTTCAAAGAACAGGGGAGTATCCTCCCCTCTGTCCAGCCCCTCCTCTGGGAGTGATCCCAGAGTCGTTCCAACCCTTTCCTTGGGTATTTAAGGGCTCCCCCGTGGGTAGGTCCTCAGATTCGTTGTGGAACAAGACTCACCTCTGAAACCTTGACCGTCTGGACACTTGGACTTCGCCTGGAACTGAGACTGCATCAAGGAAGACTCCTGCTGTTCCTGGTCTCGCTGTTCTGCAAGTCTGCTGCCTCGTCTGTGTCTGTGCCTCAGACATCCAAAGAAATCTCCCTTGGAGTGAAGGAATCACTCCCCTGCATCTGCAGGCATCGCAGCAAAGCTGACTGGTCTGCTGCTCCTGTCATCCTAAGGACTTCCCGAGGCCCAGCAACACAGGCAGTGGTTCTGTGGCTCTCCAGACGCCTGACCTGTCTTCCCTGCAATTTGGAGGACAGTATCCCTCATCGGAGCTGCTGGGACCAAACCCCTGTGCACCGCGTCGACTTGCCATTGCCAAGACTTGTTGGCTCTGCACTCCAGAGATCTTTGGGCTACAAGAAGCTCCAGCCTCCAGCACCTCATTCCTCAAAGATCAGCATGCTCACTGCATCCCTTGCGCCGTGGGCCTCCATCATTCGTGAGCTGCCTGAGGGCTTCTTGTGACTCTTGTGCCTTCGGCCTGGGGTTCTCTCGAGGGTCTTCTCCTGCTTTGGTGAGCTCCCCTGCTTGCTCGGGCCTGCTCTGACTCTCCTGCAATTGGTGAGTCCCTTGGACCTTGCTGGTCCCAACGACTGCTTCTTGTCGTCTTCCACGCGAGTTGCGGCTACCTCGGCTTGTTGGTGCTCCCGCCGGACACCGACCACTTACACACCACCACCTGAAGTGGGACAGCTCGTCTACGGCTCCTGGTCTTCCTCGGCATCACCTTGTCCCCACAACTGCAGCAACAAGGTCTTCATCAACTCTCCTGAGCTCCCGGCCAAGGGTGGGCATTGTGCTGCCATGCCTCCTGGTCACCACAGAGTGTCATAGACTCTGTCCCCTCTGCTTGCAGGTTCTCCTCTTCAAGAATCCACCCTTAGACAGACATCTTCAGAGACTTCTCCAGAGGCCTTTCTTCCCAAGACTTACATTGTCGTCTACGGGAGGTTCCGACATTACTTCACCCCTATGCACACGGCTTTCCTGGTGCAGGTAACCTAGTTCCTGGAGCATCCACGGGTGGAGTGGCTCTCCAACCTTCCGTCCTCCATAGGGTTTCTTCGGGGTCCTCTGGGAAGGGTAATTTTTCTTTAAAACTGCAACTTCGGCTTCTCTATTGACTTCCATTAAGCACGCTGCTGTGTTTCCACTCTGCACACAGCCTCCGTGGGGTTCCTGGGTACTTACCTTTGGTGGTTCCTGGTTTTCCCAGCTCCTCTGGGTCCTTTGGTCCAAGTCTCATTCTTCCTGGAAGATCGCATTCCACTTCTATAGTATATGGTTTGGTCTCCCCCCTGGAGACCAGTGTATATTTGTGCTACTTACCTGATTTCTTTGAGGTATTTTCTTGTGTATTGTTGATATCTACAGCTAGGAGATATACCAATGTGATAGTGATTGTGTTGTATAATAAATAGCCTTATTTTTCATAAACACAGTGTGGTTCTTTTTCATCTAATCTACACTATTGATTAAATGTGGTAAAACACGCTGCTTTACACTCCTTTAAGATAAGCCTGAAGGCTGCTCTCCACAGCTACCACCTTGAGAACCTAAGGTTATCAAAGACCACTAACGTCGCCATAAGGATTGCCTGGATTATTGCAAGGTGCATCACTCCTTTAAGTGTGCACCATATACTAAGCCAGCCTCCTACAGCTGTTAACATTTTATTTTATTTGTTCTAGGTTAATAATAATTTTACATTAATTTCATTTTATTTTACATTAAAATGTTTGTATTTTGTTAAGTATTAATGCACTTTAGTATTTTGCTTATACTTTACCAGAGAGACATTGTCATCTACATGTTTAGCCCTACTAGTAGTAGTAGTTTCATTTTGTTGATACATTATTATGATTTCCCAAGCCTATAAGTGTCTGGTCCAATCCAGCCTCTGTACAAAATGTGCTTACATGCAGATGTAGAATTGGATGATAAAAAATTACATTCAGAATTTGTGTATAAGATTTTTTGTGTAAATTGGTATTTTTAGTGGTTCAGTAAAAGCCTAAAAATCGGTGGAAGCTCTGTTTAACACACACGATATATAAATGTGTAGATTGACCGCATAAAACACTAAAAACTCCATCAAATATCTGTATATTTTTTGTGTAGACGTCAGTGTTCTGGCCCATAGCATAGTGTTTTAGGACATCTTAGAAAATAAGACACCAAAACCTGCCCTCTTGTGTGATATATTTTAACGTGTAAAAGTGGATTACTACTGTTAAAATAAGACAACGAAGTTACCATGTCATTCTTTGTGTGTGTGTTGGTGTGTATTTGTTTTTATATAATATGTGGCTCCACACTCCCCATAGAATCTCCACGTGCTCTCCGTTGTGTCAAAATGCAATTTTGCTAGTCAAGTGAACACTTCAAAAATGTATTTCATCTTTCTTTCGTGTAAAAATATGTATTTTTTGTTCTTATAATGCACCTCACCACCACACAATATCTATAAATAATTTATATTTGTGTGTGAAAAATATAATCCATTTTAACACCCTTTCAGTAACTCTATAATCTTTGTTTCAATGTGTGTAAATGTGTTCTTTTGTTGGTCCATTTTGGAGCACCACGCCAACAGAGGTTAGATATTCTTTAGAGTGTTTTTGTTTTAACAGTAATTCATGTCGTCCAGTATATAACAAGGCAAAACAACACACACAAAATGTAAAATCTGTCATATCTGTATGTAAATGTGCACTTTTTACGTTAAACCTCGAAAGAGTCTCTGTGTGTTCTGCTTTCTTTATGTAGGTGTGCAATTTTCTTGGTCAATAATATAATATTCATTGTGACCCTGACAAATAACTATACAACCTTTTTTTGTTTTAAATTATCCATTTTGTTGCTCCTTAATGGTCATTCAATTCCAACGTATCTCCTATCTATGTATGTGTGTAAATAAATAATAGGGTTGTTGCACAGTACAAGCTAATTGTGTTTGAATGTTTACATGTGTAATTTTATTTGCAAAGTCGAAGGTTGCAGGTATCTAACTTTCATAAAAAAGTATCTTTCCCATACATGTGTGTGTGTAAATGTGTAGTTTCGTTTGGTACATGTAAGAACCAACAACAATTTTTTGTTTTATAATCCTCATTTGTGTGTGTTGAAATATAAAACATCACGAAGGTCACAGCGTGTCTGGATGCTATATTTTGTTGTGAACATATAAAGCATTACAACATTATATAATCTCTGCATAATATACCTCTGTCTGTCAGTGTGTAAATGTATCATTTTATTGCTCCCAAATATACGCGAACCTGCTTCAACAGACTATTGTAAAGTATAATTTGCCTGTAAATTGATTGTTTAGTTGGGCAATGGTGTAATGCAGTGCTACATCCACTGGATCACTGCAATCTTTCTCTGCATAAATGCATGTATAATTTGGTTGGCACAGTATAAGAAAAAGCAACTCTCAAAGCATCTTTGTATAGTTTTTAAGTGTAAACAAGTAATTTTCTTGGCCACTTAGGCGACTCTGAAATAGCATATCTCTATTGTGTGCACATTTGTGATGTTGTGGGTTCTCAGGCCTTTGGGCGTAGGCAAGAACTCTGCTGTGCCCCTTCCCCGACTTTTCGCGGCCAATGTCACCTGTAAATAGCATCTTATTTAATAGGAACTCTTACAGAGATTAGAGAAATACATGCAGTTCGCAGCGTGAGTGATTGCAATCAAACCGAAGACGAGAAGTTAAAATAGGTGCATGTGTGTCTGAAAATACAACCCTTTAGAGCCCCTCATAGCTTCTCAGTCACTGCTGCTCTTCCAAACATATTAACATCTAGTAAACGGTCTTGTTTCAGTTGTACGCGAGCAGCACACAGATTTGCCCCAGATACCAGCGCCACCTACAGGGAATCTCTTGCTCTACCATCCTGAGATCCTGGCGGGATGCAAACAAGCATTTCCATTCCTGCCAAACGTGGCTGCAGGTGCTCATTTCTGCATCCCAGAGGTACTTTCTTAGGCGTGACTGATGCTGCCCCGCAGAGCGAAGGCTTTCTGAAGTTTAAATGGTAATGGAGAAGTGAGGGGCGAGTGATATGGGAGTGGATATATAATGATATATAATGTCTGTTTTGGTGCAAATGTCTTTGAACCAGTAGCATTTTTTCTTTGTGTTCAAGTTGGTAACTTCATTGATACACATTGTAACAGAGCAGTACCCCTGCAGTGTGTTTGTATTCATTTTTATAGTAGTTTGTCAATCTGTAAATTAGCTGGTGAGATATGGAAACTCCAAATCTAAAGAGAGGATCAATTTAATATTTGATTTTGTGTGTAAATGTGTCGTTTTTGTGTTTATTGGTTTGTTACGAGCATAACAACCAACACTGGTGTAATTATTTTTTTGTGTTACTTTGGTGGTCAAGTATATTATGAAGTAACATTCTTCGCCCATCATACACTTACAGAGTTTATGTACAATCTGTGTTTTGCTTGGGAATATATAATTGTGTTAGTTGGCAACGCAAAGCACCACTAACCCACAAAATGTATAATTATATTTTTTGTGTGAAAAGACTAAAGCATAGTATAGCCAAATCGAACAGAATCTCCACATTATCCTTGCTTTGAATTTTAGCGAAAATAAAAGCCACAACCCCCAAGGGTGGGCACCTCACTCCCAGTCATCAGATGTGTCCAGTCCTGTGCTTTCGTGTGACAGCCTAATGCATGCTGGGTGTTGTAGTCTTGGTTTTCCTCCATTCTACCAATTAGTCTAACACAAGTAATAGCGCGTAATTGAAAAACCCAGGTGTCGATGCTACGATATCAGGTAGCTCTGCCCCACAGAATCTCTGTACAACGTTTTGCCTTGTAAAAGTGTAATTCTGTACTTGTAGGAGAATATTAAGGGTCCTACCTCATTCTCTGTGTAATCTTTGTTTTTATGCATTGTTTGTCGGTCTTTTGTGACATGTCTTTTCCTGCATAGTCACTTTATACTTGTTCTTATGTTTACATTTGACATTTTATTAGTAAAATGCAAAGCACTACAGCTGCCATAGACTTTGTACATAAGCTTTGGTTTTGTTTGTAAAAGTTTGTTTTTCTTAATCAAATGTAACTCAGAAAGTTTCTGTTTTATCTTTGTTTCGTTTCAAAAAGTGTAATGTTTTGTTGCAGTGAATGTCTGCAAAATATGTGTCTGTTAAATATAAGAAAAAGAAAACCGTGATGGGTGGAATACTAGAATTAATCTCAGCCACTGGAGATTGCTCAGGGACACATTTCAGACGATCATTTCTTTGCACACTGTGCTACTCAAGACAGACGCTGCATGTGAAATTAGACTTGGTCTTGTTCCAGTAGAAAGAGCCCAGCACGAAGTGCCACACCAGGAATATTATGGGTGGGACAACAAGCAAACCCTGATCAGTTTCAGCCTCATGGAAAACATTAGAGAAGCACATCCAATGGCACACTTAGCACAGAACCTACGTCTGAGCATACCTCTTGCACTTGGGCATCTCACTTAGAAAAACAAAAAAACTGGGTTTGCTTGTGTTCTCTTCTAGAATGAACATGCTCTGGCAATATTTGTGTAAATTCTTGTGTGTAAATATATTATGCAGTTGGCTAAACCTAATCTCTTATAAACTTTGGTCAAAGAGTAATTTGTTTGTCCAGCAAAATCCACTACAAACCTCTGTTTCCTTGTGACTTGCTATGCGATTTGTATTGTGCATGTAAAATGTAATTTTGTAGGCTTTGTATTAGGCCACCTTTCGTTTACAGAGCCTTATAATATGTGTTTGCCTTGCATAAATATGTTGGTAAAATGTGAGCCAGCACAACTGTCATAAAATGTTTGTTGTGGGAGTGGCCATTTTATTTGGTCTAATCTACTCTATCATAGTCCGGACAAAATTATTATAAATCTGCTTACCTTTTCCAGGGCTCTGTTGAATTCTTGCTAGTTTGCACTATACATTTATTTACATACATATATAATCTGTTTTATTTGTGCAAATTATTCTTTCAGTCTGATACAAGACACCACTACCTCCACTTAGTCCATATATAATCTGTTTTTGTTTCACTGAGTAATTGTGTTTGCTTGATAAACGGCACCAGAGCTGCACATAGTCTATATATAATCCTTATTTTGCTGTATAAATATCTAATTTTATTTATTTATTTATTTATTTATCAAATAATAAGGGAACACTGCTCCTATAGATTATCTGTGTATACACAGGCAATATTATTGATCTTTGTAACACATCAGAACCCCACAAGGAATTAATACATGATTTGTTTTGGTGTAGAAATATGTCATTTCGACCCAGTATGTGGCAGCATAATTGGTCCTCTTTGTAACTGTTGCTGTTTGTATTTGTTTGTAATGTTTGTAGGTTTATTGTTTAGAAATTATCTGTTTTGCTTGTAAAATATGAGATGACTTGCTTCTGCATAATTGTTGCTATTTGTTTTTGTTTCGAATGTCTAAATTCCTTGGTAAAATATTAGATAGCACAGCCACGACATAATCTCTGTATTTAGTTTGATTTTTTTTTTTTACTATGAATGTGATTTTTGGGTCTAATATAAATAGGGCTCCCTGTTTTATGGCATTTTTTTATTTTACCAATTTCTGTCTTTATTACTTCATGTCTTTTCTTTTTCTCCTTTTACAGTCAGGTGGAAAAAATACAATATAAAGCAACAAATTTCTACACTTAATCCCTGATGACTTTTGATGACGTTAGTGGCCATGTATTTGATGCAAACATACACTGATTTGAAAACATGAATTTTGCAATAGAAACACACATACACGTACAGGTATTTCAGATTCAGGGGGTAGCACCTTTTTAGTTTCTTGTGCTTCGAAATCTGCACATCCAGTGGCCTGGCAATCATGATTAACAGAATTAAGAGACTCAAAATAGCACGCAATTTCTGTATTTTTCTTAAAAATAAATACAGCCAGGGAAACAGATTGCTTTACGCCTTAAAGTATATGCAAAAGTCAGTAGATATGGAAAACTGGGAGCCTTAAATATAAAGCACCAAAACACCCACTGTTCCTTTGAACCCCACTGAATCTGCGTGGTCTTTGTTTTTGCACTTACATTTGTCATCTGTTGATCTAATAAATAAGGAACAACACCGGACGCACAATATCTGTCTGATATGTGTTGTGTATGAAATTGCTGTGTTGTCAGTCATAAAATTCTCCTCCCTATGTATGGCACTGACGTTGCTCTGATGCAGACTGAATTGGGTACCAAAATCAGCTGTGGAAAATATTTTAATACCAGCCCCATATTGCACCGAGTGAGTAAGCGTGTTTGACCCCCTCGAGGAAGGGAGGGGTGTTAGACTGGTAAAATTACATAGATAGTGTGAGCTTATTACTTAAATGCCTTGAGTGGCTGCTATCCCATAAGTTGCCTTTTACTTCTACTTTTTAAAGCATACAGGCGCCTCTGGCAGACATTATTAATTACAACATGCAGATTTACCTCGAACTGGATGAATAAACCAGTTCAGAAAAGTGGACAAATTGTTGAAATGGTGAAAAAACTCTACATCAATCTATTGTCCTACCCACCTGACCTTCCCAAGACCTTTTCTTAAAATGTCTTCGGTTTCAGGAAAGAAAAACAAATATTCATAATTGCTGGCAACATGGCTGCCCAGTGCCCATCTCTCCAGCTGTGTTCCTTCATCCAGGAGGACCAATCAAACCTCGAAGGGAGAAAGCCCCAAAAGATGTTAAGAGAAGGCAGGAATAGTAATGTCTTGTAGTATTTATATAGTGCTTCAAATACCTCTGATGGTGATCCTCTAACAAGGAGGCACTTTCAAGTTCATGGTTGGAAGGCTGTGAGGTTGTGACCTTTATAAAAGCTTTGGTTGAGGTGCATAAGGTCCAGAGATGTGTTTCAAACTCTTGCTGTGAACATGTAGCTGCCCTTAAGCGTAAGTTGGTGCAGACAAGTGTGAGAACAGACTGTCGTGTAAGCTAGCACATAATCATTTTCTTAGGTGTGAAGTCTTGGAGGAATGGGTGCAGTGTAGTGCTCAAGATTGGGATGTGCATATACATTTGTGTGTATGTGATGTTATTTTCCGTTTATGTTTTTAAAATGTAATTTAGTTGATAATGTATATGGCCCTACCATGCTCACTGAATCTGTATAAGTTTATACCATAGTTTGCCATTTTGGTTCTTGTAACCTGTTCTCATTTGTTGTAAGATGTTTTGTTGTTATGCTGTCAGTGCCTATTTGTTCGAATTTAATTTTATGTATTACCTACAGCTTTTATTTAAGATATAAAATGTATTGATAAAATATAAAACCACAGCAGAATATACGTATAACCTTTTTTTCTGTATCTCTCATTCAAGAGACATTGCAACCCCCTATATAAATAACACAGTCCTACACACTTTCAGTTTCATTTTAGTTTTCTGGTTATCATGTAATTATATGGTTCATTAACACAGTAAGCTCCACATCCTGTGACAAATTGATTTTTTCGTAGTTGCTTTTCTGTGAGATATGTTATTTTGTTAGTAGAGTGTGACACAAGCTCCTCAGACTTGGTATAATCTTTGCTTTTGTGTTTAGCCTTTTGTCTGCAAACTGCTGTGTTGCATTATGTAATTTTGTTGATCAAATCTTGGGTCCCATCAGAATATTTGTGTAATCTTTGTTTTTGTGCTTTATTAATTGTGTTTTTGAATATTCCATTTTTTCTGATAAAACTTAAACTAAATAACCCTCATAAAATATCTGTATTTATTTGTTGTGTAAATATGTATTTTTTGTTTGTTCCTAACTCATTGATTTATGTAAATATTATTCCACATCCATGGAAGAGAAATATACATAATTCTTTACCAATTGTGTTGTCTATTCAATCTGTTACTGCATTTAAATATGTGAATTTGGTAAGCAAATTTAAGACCTCGAATTCTACAGAATGTCTATGCAAACTTATTTTTGTGTGTAAATGTGTAATTTTTATATTTATAAATACTTTTGTGTAATTGCAATTTTGTTGATAAAAGAGGAGTCTGTCCCGCCTCAAATAATATCTGTCGAGTGTTTATTTTCGTTTATAAATGTGTATTTTTATCAGTAATTTATATATAAATATTTTATTTTGTTAATGAAATATAACGCACTTAAACAGCTGCAAAATCTGTGTTTGATG
Source organism: Calotriton arnoldi (assembly GCA_963921515.1). Taxonomy (NCBI): domain Eukaryota; kingdom Metazoa; phylum Chordata; class Amphibia; order Caudata; family Salamandridae; genus Calotriton; species Calotriton arnoldi. The sequence continues at coordinate 748,684 of CAWUFW010001187.1, forward strand.
TGTAACTGTGTAGTGTAATCAATATAAGGTCCCAGTAGACTTGGTGCCTTATGTATAATGACTAATTTTTTGGTAAATGTGCAATTTTGCTGGTCTGTCATCTGGTATGTCTCTGCACCCTATGACAAAAAGCTTATATAATATTTACCTTTTTCTGTAAATATATTTAATTGTATTCATATTTTTACGATAACCAAAACAGACTGCATACAATCTTGGGGTTTGTGTCAATAAGTCATTTGGTTGGGCTTTCTTTACAAAACTGTTTTTGTGTTCAGATATGTCACATTGTTGGTGGCAAGGAAGTCCCCACTTACCCCACAGAACATATGTATGTTTGGTTGTATGTAACTGTACTCCAGTGATTAAACAACTGACCCATTGGGGTTGGTGCCTTATTATGCAGGTCAACAAATTACACATTTACACGTAAATGCAAATATTGTACGGGGATTATGCATAATTGTGGTGCTTTGTAGTTTACAACAAATTAGCAAATTTACACACCAACATAGAAATTGTGTTAGATTATCAGTGCAGAGCATACCAACATGATTACACGCTTGCCACAAAGAGACAAATTCTATAGCTGGGGTTTGTGGACCTTTTTTTGTACCAACACAAATTGACACGGAGACATAGATGTAGAAACTGAAAATAAATATAAACACTTCTCTTTGAGAAACGGGTTGCCAATTATTTCACCAACAAAATGTGTTGTGTACCGTTGTGAAATTGTGTTGGCTAAATCTAATCTCTGCTTTTGTGTGTAAATATGTGCTTATACAGGGATTCAACGAGTTTGTGCTGCCAGACAAATTCATAACAAATAAACTTGTGGATTATTTTGAGCGTGCGTTTTACGAAGGCGCCGTGTCTTTATTTAGACTACATACATATACACACAAACATGTTTGTGAAAATGTGTTCTTTTTTTATAAAGCACCAGGGACCCATGTTTCTATGTGTAATCTGTGGTTTTAGTGGTTGAACACGACCATCACAACCTCTACGTAATCTCTACACGTGTTTATTTTCTGTAATTTTTCCCCGTCTTCTGAAAAGGAGCACCTCTTCCACTTAATCATGTTTGCACTGACGGGCTTGCGAAAGAATCTGTCAAAAGCAATCCTTCCTTCTCACCAAACCGTAGGCGCTACTTCCTGTTTTGCTTTGAATGGCTTGATCACATGGTTGCAACTTGCGCCAGAGCAAATGCCAACTAAGTGCATCACTTTCAGCGCTGCATCACTTCCTGCGAGCACGTGGCTCTGGAGAAATAACCTGCAGCATTCAAGTTGCCATAGCGGTTCAAGGCAGAGTGCGCAGGCTCAAATACACTCGCACAACACGCAGTGGGAAATGTGCCTCATTTATCCAGCTCGCACCCCTCCAGTCCCCGCCTTACTGTCCCCCCCCCTCCTCCTCCCTTCTCAAGCCCCCACCCCCCTGGCCGTGCTCCCAGCGCACCCCCGGCGGGGTGCGCCCCCCTGGATCCCATCTTCTGCTATGCAGCCACAGCGCAGCCACCTGCGCGCAGAGACAAAACCAACCCCTGCTTTTGACGTTTGACTGCCTATTGGACGGTCCCTGCTACGTGTAACACATTAACACCAAACAATGCAGTCTTTGTGACCGAGCGAACCCTTTCAGGGGGAAATGCATCTTAAACATAGTTTGTGTCTTTCCTGGGAGGGATCCTACCCAAAAAGTTAATGTGATTTAATGAACGTTTTGTAACCCACTACTTACTGTGAGATGAGATGTATAAAACGAGGGCACACCCAGTTTTTCAAATAGAGCCATAAGAACCCTGTCTGTGGTAACCGAGACCCGCAGCGTTTTCACACTCTGCAACCTCCATGGTGGTGTCTTCAAATGTCGAAAACAAAATGTAGCCCTGCCTCGCTCGGACCCGAGCGCAGCACCGGGAAGGGCTACCTTTTAAACACTTTAATCATGCATGACTCGACCAGTAATAATTCAAACAGGCACTCGTCGTGATTTCGTTTCTACTGGGAGTGTAAAAGAGATTAAAACGAAGAAATACCATGAATTGAAGGCGCAGTTTTGTACTTTAGTTTTTCTCGATCTATTCCGAAGACTTTATCCTAATATATGCTTCAGGTGTATCCAGAGCCTCAAAAATTAAATTGTAAACGATTTCAAATTATAATAATAATAGACTGCAGTGTTTGGGCAAGATGCATTTAAAATAGTACTGTCACTGACAACAGTTTAGTAGAGACAGTCACGTTTAATTGATTGGTGCACGCACAGAGATAGAACTGCTTGTTGAAAACTACACAGCGCGTCAATGGGCGCGCCGAGGCTTGGATCTCCGGGGACTCCCAGTCTCCTTTGCTCTCCACAGGCAAACACTGCACGCTTCCTAAAACCGGAAGAGAAGAAAAGCATGCCCTGCGTGGCCAAGCTCAGTTTGAGCTGGTGGCAAACTGCTTTCCGAGCTCGTCTCCTTCACACATATGACGGCGATGTATTCCTATTTTTCGCGTGTTTGTTCACTTGTTACAGTTACAGGCCAGCGATTTATTTTCTGAAAAATCCCCATAGTAGTTTAGGGCTCATAGGATATTTATACAAAGATTCGGGTTCGGAGTTAGTTTGCGGGTTTTTAATGGTCTCGCCGTTTTCCTCTTAAACGTTCGTTTTTCTCCTGAAGAAATGGTCTGTGCTTGTAAATGTTGCTTGTGCTGTCGTGAATTGGCGCATTGTGGTCACACGGTGTTGTGTAAACACTATTCATTCAGGTTTGGTATTTGATACGCCCTGTTCAAGTGTTTCAAGGAGCAGCGCACCGTCAAACTGGGCGCATTTTTATTGTAGCCGGGTAATCCCCAACACGAACGATGTGTGGTGTCCTGCTGAGACTAGATTGCAGATACCAAGGAGTACCGTGGACGGGTTCACCAGAACGCGCAGTCACGTTTTTTTCTACATACTTGCATTACACACCTTTAAAACACAAGGGAATACAGATATTTCCTACGTTTTTTGCCTGCTGGGGCTGGGACACTGCGGATCAGGAGCTATACCCGTACTCTTGTCCGCACCCTTGCTCCGGTACCTTAAAGCACCGCTTAGAGGATCCCCCGGAGCAGTGGACAACTATTGTGGGGCACCGGGTATCTGCATTTCTGAGCAAGGTGCAATATGTTTAATTGGCGCGTGTAGCGGAGGCGTGTATTCTGGGAGCGTGAGTACCAGTACTTTTGAGACATGTACAGGCACTAGGGCGAGAGCTGCTGTCTTTGGAACTGGGGAGTCAGGCTCCAGTCGCGGCATCGGGTCAACATCCTGTGATTCTGGGCACACCACTTAACATCCCCGGGCATACAAAACAATCTGTAACGTGTGGTTCTCGTGTAAAGCCTAGCACCGCTCTTTTTCGCAGGTACAGATGATATCTGTTCTCAGTGTGGTGGGGTTTGGGGGCGGCGGCGGCGGCGGCGTATGTGGAGTTAGGGCAACTAATCGGGCACCACAGGAGATGTACCCTTTACCATACTTCAAACCGCATCCCAAACTTCTCAGCTGCGCCCAGCACGCAATCATACACAGCCTGCCTCCACAGACAGACATCTGCACACTCGGCACAATCAAACAACCCTACAGAGTATAAACACTCAGCCACATACCTTAGCTTAGCCCCATTACCTTTTACGTATAAAACACGTGCACATCTTTACCCTCCATCACATGTAAAAGACTCACCTGCCAAACACTTCTTACTCAGTTCATGTAGCAACGCACACAGCTACACCCACTTGCAACACTGCGAACCTACGAGGAACCGTATACAGGCATCAGGTACAATAATACAATGACATGACATACAGCGGCTCTCAAGGGAATACACAGAAAAATGACATTTAGTACACACCAAATCAAAAGTGATCGCACACCTATGCATTTGTCAGCTCAAATGGTGGCATGTTGACGTTGATAGAGACACACTCTCTTATTATTTCAGTGAATGAAGAGTTCTTATCGCCCAGTGGGGTATATCTTTCAGAGTACTGACACTCATTTGATGTGCAGGTGCCTTGTTTCCAAACTGCAGAGTGTAAAATAAACCCCTAACTGTGCATAACATGCACTTATCCACAAAAAGCACACTTCTTCCTCTTCCACTCGTGTTGTGATCACTCCTGTGAGTACATCTCTCAAGCTCTCCCAGCTGTGCACTGATCGCAGACAGGGAACGTATCTCCCACTTTGTTGAATCTCGTTATTACAGATTAGCTGTAACCACCTAAGGAAGCAGATCTCCAAGATTATACTAGATCAGAACTGACTACCTCAGGGGGCATATCCCCCCGGCCAATTCAGAGAGCATATCATTATTTGCCCGTGCTTCATCCCAGGGAGCATATCTCCCAGCCTGTTCCTTTTCTACTTTGTTACTTACGGTGAGCATATTCCCAGGTTTCTAGACGAGCACATCATTCAGGTTGCAACATCTCAACTTAGTCTATCGCCCAACCTGACACATTGCAGCAATGCTGGTGTATTACACACTTGCACTGATCTGATCCCCCAGCATCTCATTTCTAGGTGTTTTGCAACTCTTCATTGTGCTTATTTAATCCACGTTTTAGGGAACTGGTGAATAGGGCGTTACAGTAGTCAAGTCTAGCTGATATAAGAGCTGTGACTACGGTTTTCTGTAAGGCAGACGGTATGTAGGGGAGGACATTCCTAAGTACTTTTAGAATGCAAAAGCATTAGGACGTGATGTGGTTGATCTGGCCCTCAAAAGATAGTTTCATATGGAAGTATCATCAAACAACAATAGTATATCAACTAGCACTTGCAGTGAGCAGATACAGAAACAAGCTTCCATTGACAGTAGTTCTCCCCCTCCACATCTCTGATAACTATTACGGTAGGGGTAACCGGGCAAATGAGCAGTAAAGCGGGGGGAAAAACCCCTCTCCAGTGGGGAGATCGAGAGGGGAGGGGCCATCAACCTCCAGCCTGTGGTCCACGCTGCATCCCAACTCATTCACGAACATTCACTCATACAAACCCATCTCGCGTGACCACCATCTAACCTTTCACCGGGGTGGGCTCAGTGTCCCAGCCCTGGGAGGTGGCCGGAGCGTCTTCCCATCCTAACTCTACAATTAATGCCTTGAAGATTATATCTCAAGATACTACAGACCTGCACTGCCCACGGAACACACCCCATATTCCTTCTTCAGTACTTCCTTTTGGCTATCCTGGATCTTATACACTTGAACAGAGAAGCAACAATATTATGTGTCCTGTTTCAAATAACAAAAAGTCCAAAACAATAATGCTTCAAGATGATTGCAGCCAAAGTCATTTAAAAGATCCTTTATTCAGTCATTCTTCATAAAAAGAACCGTCATAGACAGCCAATGCGTTTCCCTCATGTGAGAGCTTCATCAAGGCTATAATGTGCCAAATTACAAAACATTAAAAACCTTAAGTAAAAGAAACAAATCAATTTTAGTCCCACACCATAATACCAAATACAAAATTTGGCATGAGGAGAAAAATATTTGGCACGAGAGAGTGGAAGTACTCCAAGGAGTACATGATACATTACACAAGATTTCTTATTCAAGGTCACAAACTTGATTTGCACAGTTGTAGAACAATATCAGTATATTCAAAATAGGGAAGAAATATACAAAAGTACCGTAAATCAAGTCTCTAAAAACCAGAAAAATAAGCCTTTAGTCAAAAAGAATTTCAATTAAACAAATATAATATATGAATAATACTATAGCCACATCTGTATAAGGTTTATATACCCGCCACTACATTGTTCAAGCTGTTCATACATTGGTAGTACATTTACAGAATGGCAAGTTTTGAAAACAATAGGGAGGAACTAGCGAAAGATCTATTTGGGCCGGATCCACATTTTCGGAAGACAATGCAAAGTAAGTGACCTAATAAAGAGGGTCTGCAGGATAAACTCATCAGGCTAGAAAGACTAAAGAAAAAAGAATTATCGAAGTGCTGGGACCGAGTCACTTTGAAAAAGTATTTGAAAAACAAGAAAGTACCACAGGGTTTAAGAATTCTAACCTTTCCCAATTGTGCGATTTATAAGTGGATTTTGTACAGGATTGAGAAGCGAACCTACACAACGTATCCTTTACTACGATGAAAATCTTAAAACAACATGCTGACAAAGTCAGCAGCATTGAGAGAAGTTAAAAAGCTTGATGAAGAGATAAGACATGAATTTAAAAGAGGCGATTAAAAAAAACTGCAGTTCTGAAGGCAGAGCAGAAGCTTCAAAACGTAGTAAGAGACAGAAAGTTGGCTAAAATTGGTAGAGATGATCAGGATTATAAAAATGGGAGAATCTTTTGCCCACAAATTTGATAATGCAATGGTTCCAAAGACTAAGGGGCATATTAGCAAGACCCACGTTAAAATTATCGCCGTTTTAGCGGCAGGAAACTGCCGCTAAAACGGCGATAATGGGCTTGCTAATATGCGTTATAGAATTCCAATAGAAGCCCAGGTTAGATGTGCAGGACATCTAACCTGGGCTTCTATTGAATTCCATAACGCATATTAGCAAGCCCATTATCGCCGTTTTAGCGGCAGTTTCCTGCCGCTAAAACGGCGATAATTTTAACGTGGGTCTTGCTAATATGCCCCTAAATCTCAACCAGGCAGTGACCTTGATAGTCTTATGAGTAGAGCCAGTTGTTTTGATGTTTCATCAATTGATGAAGCTGCTACTAGTAGAGCTAATCTCAAGATTGTACATCCTAGTAGTTCCTCAACTTTTTTAGAAGAGGTGTTGAGATTCAGAATAGGGAACAAACAACAGCAAAAAAGCTTTGTACAACAGAACAAAAGAGAAAGAAAAAGTGGGTGTACAAATGAGGAATCAGAAAAAGAAGAAAAAGTAGTAAGATAGTCTAATATGGAGGGTGACAGTGTTTTGGGAATTACTGATGGGAATTCACATTTTGATACAACTTCAACATAAGATGTTAGCAATATTGGCTATTAACTTGCCTAATCGCACTTTGAATAATCATGAAATGCCAATTCTTTATAAAGGTTTGGCTTATTTTCTGACACATTCATAGATCTTTTAAAATTTGTTAGAATTGTCAAGTTAAAATGTCAAATTACTATGTTTGAACAGAAACCGGTGGTTCGATCTATTAGACCTGAACTGTATGAAATGTCTGTGTCGCAAATGAAGTACATCTCCACAATCTTATCTATTGACTCTGTTAACATTTTGAATTTGACTGAACCGATGAATGATTTTGGGATTGTACAGGATATTTCCAGTGATAGTGGCTTGAGACCTCATAGCAAATTCACCCCACATGGCTCTCATCTCAATTGTATAGATATATTTATATCACGGGTTACTGAACACCTATATGCACTGGAAGGCAAATATAGTGGAACCAAACTCTCTTTCACCAGAGATAATCTGACAAAAGAGGAAAAGTTTGACTTGTCTATCTTAAAGGTAACTCAGTCATCATTTGGGAAGCAGACAAAGGAGGCAACGTGGTGGTTTTCTTGTTTTTAGCTCTTACCAAAAGTGCATAAAACAGCTTATTAAAACAAGATCCAAGTCCAAATAAAGATGAATAGTGGATTTATTTACAGCACGGAAGATGTACCTCTTACAGATGAAGCTCCAGATGCAACTGGGCTAAACTGTCACCAGTACACATAGTGGAACAATGGAATGTGGAATCACATTGAAAGATAACATACCGCTTGCAGGATGGCATGCGGCCAGGTGACATATTATCTTAAAGGAACAGGGTAAATAAAAGAAAGAGGAAGGATGTAACACAGCTCCTTTTCCTCCGGGCCGCCCTATCATCTCAGGCATAGGATCTATCATGAAGCATTTGTCAGAAGTTGTGGATAGGTTTCTGAAACCTGTAGTCACCAACCTTCCGTCATTTATTCCCTATATCTCTTATATTGTGAATAAAGTTGAGGATGTGGTATGGGACAAATTATCTATTTATTTAGTGACTCTGGATGTTGAGTCACTGTATACCTGCATCCAGAAGGAATTCGGTCACAAAGCCATTGAGCATTTCCTATCTTCACGTCAAGCCAATTATGTGGAACATAACGAGATGCTCTTAGATGATTTACCTCATTCTAACTTTTTTATGTATAATCAAGAGTGGTTCCAGCAATTGCAGGGGACCATGATTGGTTCCAAACTTACCCCCTCGTAGGCCAACCTCTTTATGGGGAGGTACGAGAAGATATAAACTTGGGCCAATGAAGTCAAAGAATGGATCAAAGACAAAAACTACTGGGAAAGATGCATAGATGATATCATCTTGATTTGGACAGTAACTGAAGAACAAAAGAAGTCCTATTATGAGTATCTCAGCCATAACAGTTACAATTTAATGTTGACGCTTAATATGTCAAAAGAGAGGATCCAGTTTCTAGATGTGGGACTATATGCTGTGGGAAATAAACTCCACAGTACTCTGTATCGTGAGAAAACAGCAGACAGCAGCACACTTCACTATGATAGCACTCATCCTCCCAGTATTAAGAAAGCCATCCCCTTTGGGGAAATGGTGAGTATGAGACACAATTGTAGTGAGGATGGAATGTTTACTCGCAAACACACAATATCCAGACTCAAGGCAAGGGAACACAACAATCAGATATTGCGAGAAGCTTCCAGGAAAGCTAAAATGGTCAGTCGAGCTAGCACTCTACAAACTAAGAAACGGAAGAAGGATTTTAGAAAGGTTTGGTTTATTACCACTTATAATAACAACAGTCAAGAGATATTTAAAATCTTGAGGAAACATTTGGGCTTTCTGGATGGAATACCTGGTGTCGGGTAAATGATAACAGAATGGAAACCTTCCATCGCTTATCAATGAAGCCAAACCAGAGAGATTGTTACTAGCAGTTATTCATTACCCCATACTGATTTGAAAATCTCTTGGTTGACCCGACTCCGGAGCTTTTTGTGTATGTGGGATTTGCTCCATGTGTCCCTTGGAACTGAATAGGGTGAAAGATTTCAGATACAACAAATCAAAGAACTATAAAATCAGACACTTTATAAATTGTCAGAGCACCTTTGTTGTATATGTTATTAAATGTAAATGCTATAATATCTATGTGGGTTGCACCACGCAACAACTTCGGATACGTATGCAGGAACATCGCAGCGCCTGCCAAAATAATGATGTAACATGCCCTTTGACTTCACATTTATTTACTTGCGATGACAAGACAATAGATATTAGATTCCATGGAATAGATCAGGTCAAAACAGATCCCAGGGATGGTGACAGGAGTTTTCCCCGAAGACAACTGTAAGCTAAATGGATCTGCAAACTAAGAGCAGTGGACTTAGGTCTTAACTCAGATAATGAACGACACTACTTCTTAGAATAGGGCTATCATCTTATTTCGGTTTTGTCTGTATTCCATTGACTTTAATGACTCACAACTGCATGGATTTCTGGTACACACTTCGATAAAGAATTGTTGATTTGTACTGTAGTTTAATAGAGGCACTTTTTGCAGGTTTGATTAAGAGGTCTAAGACTCTTTATACCCCATAGAGTATTCAATTAACTAACTTGTGGGTACATTTGCACCCAATATGTTGTTGTGGCTTCGCACTTAAAGTAGATGGACCTCTCTGTTTGACAATGTATTTGGATCTCGTAAGGTAGAATAACACCCATATATTGTTTTTTCACAGTTATAATGGATGGATCATTATGTTTGATTATGTATTTGCTTCTCCTACAACCTAAGAACCATCCACTTGATGATATGTGTTTGCATTTTAAACAGGTGTATGACCTGTGGATTTAATCTGATAGTAATCAGGCAAATCATGCGACATATGTTAGCCACTATGGAAAATGTGAATGCTACATATAAGTTGTAGGCAGAGTATTGAGATCTGTTCCATATAATCCTTTTCAAGATGGCGGTGGTATTAATACCTTTCCACATTGTTTAAATTGCCAAGGTTAACAGGGTTTTCTTGATTTTCCCTGAACGGTCATCTTTGTGTCAAGAACAGAAATATAGATAATTTTTTTAATCATGCTGCTAATCAGAACAGTGACGTAGTTTAATCTTGGAACTGAGAAGGTTATATGTGGTCCATAATGTTGCAGGGATTCTGTTTGGAAACAGAACTGTGCCTGGGATCACAGGACGTCAGAATGTAGGGACTGAGTCACCATACTACATCAGTACCTATGAGCCCAAATCTGACTAGCTCATAGAGCCCCACCTGCCCTCATAACCTTCCCAGAGTAACAGGTGAATTGGCAACCTAGAACACAGCGCTCTAGTCCCCAAGGGACTCATCTTTCGTTTCTCACTCATCCATGTCCACAATAAACAAAAAAGGAGACAAGGAAAGTTTACAATATTTATTGAAACGATCGTGCTCTGTTATGAAGCAACGTTGCTGCGATTAGAAAACATACACAACTGAGCAAAGTAATCAACATTATAAGCAAATGTATACAATGAAAAGCCCTATCATGGCGAATGATAGATTTGTCTAAGAATACCCTCACTATGTGAGCACAAACCCCATACCTGGTACTTTGTAGTTAGGTGGTCCGCATCGTAAGTGTAAACTCAGTTTACTCAAGGCTGGGGCGCGCATTCCATGACTTGTCCCTCTGCAAGAATCCAAGAAGGCAAGTCTCGGTTTATATGATGAAAAGTGCTGTGTTGGAAAACAGCAGCTGTGCCTTTGTGTTGTGTCTAAACATTAGGAGATTTTGCTGACCAATCACAGCAAAACAGAGCACCGTGTTGTTCGACCTTGTACGAATTGTTCAGACTAAATCCCAAGAAGAGCTGAATAACAATAACATGTACAGCGTATTTCTAAAATAATATCATGGCACAAAATAAACGTGTTGTGTGTGGCTGTGCAAAGCAAAAGTGGCATAAAGCGTGCAGTTAGGCTTAAATAAGGGAGAACCAAGAGGGCCCTAAAGGGAACTTACTTCACTAACAGATTTAACTTCACCCCACAATATCCATTCCAAGATAGCAGCTAAATACAGGCACTTTGTGTTGCGAGTATTTGGAGGAGTGATGACCAACCACGCTAAGAGTGATGTTTATTTCATTCTTTAGATCTAAGACTGACATTTATGAAATCAGAACTCTAGTGAATCATTAACATTCTTTCATATCTGTATGATAAAAATGATCATACAATTCGGATTTGGAATTAAGGGAGCTACATGTTATGTATTTGCTCTTGGTTCCACTGTATGAAGTCCGCTTTGAGACGGCTGTAATATTTTCATGTTGTTTAGAGTGCACAAAAATCTTTTTCATACTCATGATGAGAATGACCGCCTGGTTTGAAGTTGGAATCAGGGGTACCACTCGTACCATATTTGTTTTCAGCTTCACTGTATTAAGTGCGCTTTAAGATGGCAGCGATACTTTCACGTTGTTTAGACTGCCTGTGATTAGACGAGTGACATTTAAAAGGAGGAAGTAGATGAACCAGCTCCTGTTTAGCACTTTTGAAGGAAGGCTTTGCTACTGTGGGGCACGGGTAGGTACCACATTTTTGGTTTTAAGTATTGCGACCAACATTAAGGGGCCTGATTACGATGTCGGTCGGAAAGCCTCCAACCGACAGTCAGATTCCCCTAGACTGTGTCGGAACCCATCGTAATCGGTCCTTCGAATTGTTCAGACCGACCGATTACGATGCTCGCGGTCGGAAGGGGAACAGTTTGGTCATTCCGAATCGGTTCTGAACGTCATTCAGAGAATCCGAGTCGGTCGGTGCCGATTTGACCAGCTCTACGGACAGCGTTTCCGACTGACCTATTACGATGTAGAATTCCAACAGCCTTTCTGACTCGGTCTGTCCGACACAAAAAAAATTTCGGAGACTGACTTTAGGGCCGCTAGCAGACCCCCTTCATCCTGAGGCCTACGGTTTGGGGTCGACGGGGGTACCCAAAGGACTCCCTCCCCCCCCCCCTGTAAAGCCATGCACAGTGTGGCAGGCACCATGGGGTGCCCGCGACAGGGTGCAAGGTTTCCGCAGACACGCATTTTGCCCATAGGAGCCTGTGTTATTGGTCGGAACACAGGCTCCCATTGAAGTCAATGGTAGTCCTTTCGAACGGTGTTCAGAAGCATCGTAATCGGTCGAGAGGAACCGCCGACCGTGAGTCGGTCAGAACAGAATCCGACAGGGATTTGGGCAGTTAAGTTTCCAACCGACATCGTAATCAGGCTCTTAATGTTGAATCTGACAAGTGCTTGATGGCATTACGAAACGTTAGAATGGTTGTGTTTTTTTACCTTCTATGAGAATTCTTGAGAGTGATGTGCAAGTAGGTACACGCTAGAATAATGGGTGAATGGGTATTCTTTCAGGTGACCATGTTAGTGCATTTGGTAACTACATGGTTTTGAAATTTGGTGAAGCATCAGTTCACGATGCATTCTTACATGCTAGAGCACGGGCACGGTTGCTTTTGGCTGAGATAACCCAACGACGTGCTTAAAGTATTAGTCTAACACTCACATCATTTTGAAGTTTGCTGTTACATTTGTTCACGATGCGTTTTATAAATGCTAGAGCACAGGGGCTGTTGCTTTCCGCTAAGATGCTGCGATGATGTGCTTAAATGCCATTGTTTTTTAAAACTTTGCTTATATACACTGGAGATTGTCGGAAGTGATGCTATTTAAACTACTCTTAAAAGACTTGCAAGCGAAAATACGCACTCAGTTGCATGTTTGGCTGCGTTTAAGTTTAGGTTGCAGTGAATAATGACTGACTTTTTTGGATTATTTTGATTTGCTTATAGCTGCATAACATGCGCTTAATTATATGCTTGACTGCACTTGAATATATGATGCAGTGGATTAGGATTGATCCTTTGGATTAGTTTGGCTTGTTTCCTGGTTACAAGCATGGGTTGAAGATATGTATTTTGTTCTCTTTATGTCAGGGCTCCATGAATGTGTTGAGATTAGTAGCTTCATGCATTGAAGATGTTCAATTAAGAGGATGCGTCTAATCGGTATACCTGAAGAAATTTGAAGGATTATGCTGCGTGATTTATTATGCATCATTCACATTTTGCAAAAGGTAAATTTCTTTTGGATCACTGCTTCATGATTGAATAATTCTTTGAAATATGTATTCACATGGAACTCATTCAAAAAGAAAATTATAAATGTCACAGATATTTTTGTGCAGACTGACTCAAACAAAAACTCAATACGAGATTAAAAACATTTAGAATGAGCAATGACACCTTAGCCTGTATGCAACATGGTTCAGCCGAACCGAGTTTTATTAAAGAGCAAATCAAAATTAGTACAAAAATTCAAAAAAGGTGTAGTGAGAGAATAGTAACAAAGAACCCCAATTGTGTAATCGAACCAGAACCAAGGAAAAGTAGGAGAAGTGAAATGGAAATCAACAAAAGAAGGTGATTGGTTGATACAAAAAAGAGGCAACAGTTTCAGTTATAAACACTCATGGATACATCAATTCAATCATTGTATCTGCAACGGTGAGAAACTTTGTCTGTCACTATGATCGTGTCGACGGCGTTTCGACCCTTTCAGGATCATAGGGTCTAATCAGGACTAGAGATGACAGGGGTCTAAGGGAACAAAGGACTTGATATTAGAATGGACTCAATCAAATAATAAGGTGTTATAAAAATGAAAATAAAAAATTACATACTGGCTATACTAGGAATAGGAATTCCATATAGTTTATATAGAAATTCACGAAGGAATGATTCCCAATAGAATCCAAAAGGACAGCAATCTTTGCAGTGAGGATGCATATGTGAGGGAGGAGGTTTTTAAGACGTGGCAATTGTCATTAATTACACGATCAACTGACACTCACCTTAGATCCACTGGTTTGGTAAACTGTGGACTGCAGTTGAATGGTGCAGTAAGGAATTAAAAACATCCGGTCTCTCAGGGATACAAGAGGAACGGATTCAAGGAGGGCAGCAGTCCCTCAAGTCCACTGGCAAGGTGATCAGTGGTCATAGAATAATAGAGTGGAAGGACTCAATCAATTGAGAGTCCCTGAAATCAAAAAGTGGACAAGGAAAGGTTAGACGGAGACCGACTGACTCCTGGAGGAATAGGAGTGCTCGATCGGAAAGGAGGTTACCTTGGAAGCCAATTGCTCTTCTTTGTGCGCACGGTCAAGCAGGATGCAGATGCTTGTTCGACGGCTCGTAGGGAATGCCAAAGATAAAAACTCCGTCCAGCCTCCGCGTCGTGTCCTCGAGGAGGGGCGTTTCGGAGGGGCGTGTCGGATGAAACTATCAGACCAATGAAGTTACAGCATGACACTGGCGAGTATGTCGAACATAACACCGTTCTATTATGTCAATGATTCATCAATTCAAAAATAATTTAATTATTTCTCATTCTGTCAGATCCTGAAGGATGCTAAAATTCAACCAAAGTTGAATGGCGGGAAATGGGAGAGCGGGGATTGAACTCCCGATTGGTAAAAATGACTACCGGTGAGTTCAGACCTCTAAGCTAAACTGCGTATCAGTTTTGCATGGAGCATTTAACTGTGGTCTTATATCAGCAATTCCTCAATTCAGAATAGTTAAAATATATCTCATTCTGTCAGATCCTGAAGGATACTATGAAATAAAAGTTTATGGCGGGAATGGGAGATCGGGGATCGAACTCCTGATTGTTAAATTAGACTCTCGGTGAGTATAGACCTCTCAGCTAAACTGTGGATCAATTGGTGAGCAACCCAACAGAGAGCATGAAAGCCAGGGTCGTGCCAACGGACAATCTTGTGGAGGGTAGAGGAGGTCTCACAGAAATAAGAAAAAGTAGAACCGTTGAAGCAAGGCAACGGCCGCCTATAGAGTAACAATCTCTATGAGGTTCGAAAACATAATATGCTGTTGAAACCGAGAGGAGGTACACAAGGCTACTCGGACTACTCGCAGGAGTGAGCGTTCTGCTCACCAATGAATGAATTGTATGTAACACCTTAAACATATTGATTAACAATATTCAAATTTCAGATTGAAAGGGTATATAGTAAGTGTCTATTCATAGAATATTATACATACAGCAAAAACAGATATATTTTTTTATAGAGAGTGTACAGTATATAGACAATATATAGACAACCGTGACTGGCAAAGGTGTATATTTCATTTAGTTCATTAAAGAAACAAAATTACGCCATTCATCACTGATGTTGAGACCATTCCTTATTGTGTCAAAAGTATCTATCGACTTGCACTATAGTCTTTGGAGGAGAAACTTCATGTCTCCCCCTCTTGATGGCAGCTTTGCTTGTTCCAGGCATAGCCATCTGATGTCATCTGGAGTGTGTTTTTTCTCTACAAAATGAGGAGCCAATGGTGCTGTGAGTACCGCACACCGGATTCTACTCTTTTTGAATGAGTTCCATGTGAACGCATATTTCAAGGAATACTTGATACCCCTGTTTGCATGGACATAAGGGTTGCTCTTGTTGTTTTGTCTCATGATTGAATAAAGCCTTGTCAGACATTTGTTTAGAAATGTACTACTAATGTAAGAACAGTTTGCACAATGTGGTGGTGGGTATATAAGCCTTATGAAGATGTGGCCATAGTATTATTAAATATTATGTGTGATTGTTTAAAATTCTTTTTGACGAAGGGCTTATCATTTTTCTGGTCTTTAGAGTCTTGAGTTACAGTACTTTTGTACATTTCTTCCTTATTTTTAATTATATTGATATGGATATGGCTCTACAACTGTGTAAATCAACTTTGTGTGCTTGATTAAGACATCTTGTGTAATGTACCATGTACTCCTTGGAGTACATCCACTCTCTCTTGCCAAATATTTTTCTCTTCATGCCAAATTTTGTATTTGGTATTGTGGTGCTGGACTAAAATGAATTAGTTGTTTTTAATTCTTTCACTTAAGGTTTTTAATGTTTTGTAATTTGTCATATTACAGCCCTGATGAAGCTCTCGCATGTTCGAAATGCGTTGGCTGTCTATGATGGTTCTTTTTATGAAGAATGTCTGAATAAAGGATCTTTTAAATGACTTCGGATGCAAGCAACTTGAAGCATTAATGTTTTGGACTTTTTGTTATTTGAAACAGGACACATAATTGAATATATATTATCGTTGCCTCTCTGTTCATTTGTATAATTTCAAGTTCTGGGCTGCTGGAGAGCTAACCCAGGGAGGTGGGCAATGATTTGATGTGACTCATATTAGGGTATTCACTGGTGGTGCAGTGCCTCGGGCCTTTGCTGTCCTGTTTTTTTGTTTAACTATCCTGGATCTTCCCTGATCATCCCAGGACCATGTGTATCCCTTGGGTTGGCAAATCATGGAGGATCGAAGATTCACTGTTGTTGGTACTAGACTGTGGAAAGCATTCCTTCTCCAAGTTAGAAAAGAATGGTCATTACTCTTCTTTCGCACAGCCTTAAATGCCTGGCTAGTGTGCTATCTCTCTCTTCCTCATTTGACCATTTTGTCATTGAATATAATCACTGAACTCAAGGAGGAATGTGTTAGCATCTTTAATATAACGTATATATAGAATATTGTTTTGTCTGTAGATGTCGGTTAAGAGTAAGCATATCTTCTGGGTGTCTATCTGGTTGGGTCAAACCAACCAATCAGGCACAGTTATATAGTGTGGGGTGGGCCATCATTGGCACTAAAATTCTGTTTTTATTGTGTTTTACAAGGTATAACCCCACTAGCACAACAATAATCCTCTGCCACAAAATTGAGCTCCTACTTGCTTTTGCCTTTGTTATTTGTTGGCACTGTGTGAGCCATGCATATTTTGCATTGATAGTTGTTTATGATGGTTGATTTGGCTTTGGCAAAGACAAGTTTTGAGATGTTTCTTGAGCCCAGTCAAGTCAGCAGTGTTCCAGAAATGCAATGGTAGTTAGTTCTATAGTCTTGAGGATGTGATGGCAGGAGATTAGCTGCCAAACTGGTGCCTTGGAACTTTGATATTTCTAGTAGTGGTACAGAGGAATAGAGTAGATATCTAATCATGGATTAGTGGCAGATTCTTCTCTGAATTAAGATAAAGCCCTATTGGTGAAACAACTGATGTGTGAGGCAGATGATTTTGAAATCTATGCCCAGCTGTGCTGGGGGCCAATATCTGCCTTTAAAGGTCAGTCTAAGGTGTTGCCTAAAAAGTACACTTGCCTGTAAGCATTCTGCAGCATTCTAGTTCATCAGATAGTAGTTGAGAAGCTATTTGTTGGCCAATATACAGACCATCAATGCCCTCAATTCGGGACAGTATTAAAACCATCACTTAAAGCAGAAATTTCCAATGGAATCATTCGTTTAAAAAAACATTCTACATCACAGCTGCAACTTGTAACCCAAATGAACAATTCCTGATCATAGAGAATCTCCAAGCTCTCTCCTCTCAACCCTTGTGCTGGGCATTGAATAAGCTCAGTTGGCCATAGCGTTGGTGATGACAACTTG
This sequence comes from Calotriton arnoldi, assembly GCA_963921515.1. NCBI lineage: Eukaryota > Metazoa > Chordata > Amphibia > Caudata > Salamandridae > Calotriton > Calotriton arnoldi. The sequence goes on from CAWUFW010001187.1 coordinate 766,242, forward strand.
ATTTGGTGTCCTGTCACCATACCTTGGGCTCTTTTAGCTTTATTTTCTTAATTTTTGGTCCAGTCCATGATGGCTCTCATTGCATTGTTAAACAGGATTGAACCCACTTCTGGGCTGGAGTAGAGGTTGATCACCAGTTTTGTTGTAACTTGTGTAATTGAAAACTGACATTCAAGATGATCATCAAATGATCTCTCTAAGTGACGAAGTTGTACCAAATACATATTAAAAACAGAGAGTGTAGTGTTGTGGCACTTGGCAATGGGATTAGCTTGGCCACTAATATTTGAGCTTCTAGGAATGGTTGGCACTATTGATGTTGGTGGTAAAATGCGAATGTTTTGCGACCGCATTCATGGTCACAAAGCATTCACACATACCGCTGCAATTCAGTATTTGTAAGAGATACCCTAAACACGCTTTTTCCAAATACCGAATCGCAAACCTATTTTGCAATTCAGTAACAGGTTACCGAATCGCAAAATATGATTTGATACATAGGAAAAGCCTTTCTTGTATTCGCAAACGTGCCGCAAATCAGCATGTTTGCGAACGCAAATAGGTTCATACATGTGGCCCACAATCCTTTAGGCATTAGCATTAGAAATGAACATAGTCCAATAATTTGATATTTCAATATAAGGTAAAATAATACATTAGTCAGAATAATAGTAGTTATTGTTATAATGCAGCAAGCTTGTTCCATAAAGGAAATTCCCTAATCTAAATTTAGTTTGAGGCAGGGTCACCAAACCCCTTTGGACCACCGCTCTAAACGAAACCAGACCACCCGCCGCGGACTCCCTCGAACTCAACATCCGGAATTCCACCAACTGGATCACCTCAACCGCCAACACCATCTCCCCCCTGAAGAACACTCCCATGGGAAGAACCACCAAGCAAGCCAACTTGTACACCCCCGAACTTCTGACCCTCAAACGCCACTGCAAGAAACTAGAAAGACTCTGGTGTTCCGACAAGACCCCCGCAAGCCGCAACTCCTTCAGGGCCACCCTTAACAGCTACCCCTGACGGCTCAAGGAATCCAAGAAAGAATACCTCTCCTCCCGTCTTGAGGCAAGCACCAACCACACCAAGGAGCTCTTCAACATTTTCAGAGAATTCACCTGTCCTTCTGCCAATGAGAACACCGCCTGACCTTCCCAAGCACTGGCAGACTTCTTTAACCGCAAGATCGCCAACATCTACAGCAACTTTGACCCTCACCCACCCCGCACTACTAGTGATGCCACCCTGTACCGTATCACTGAATGGTAGCAACTCTCACCGGAAGACACCATGTCTATCATGAACTCCATCCACTCCGGACCCCCCTCACAGGACTCCTCAGCACCTCCATCACAACAGTCATCGTATCCAACGCCTGGAAGCACGCCGAGTTCAAACCCCTACTGAAGAAACCCGCAGCCAACCCCAACAAACTCAAAAACTACAGACCCATCTTATTCCTCCCCTTCCCAGCTTGGGAAGTCTTGGAGAAGGCCATCAACCTCAATCTTACCAACTTCCTCGAAGAGAGCAACTTCCTCAACCCCTCCCAGTCAGGATTCCAACCTAACCACAGTTCTGAGACCGCCCTGATCGCAGCCACAGACAACATCAGACGACTCTGCCGCCCTCATCCTCCTCGACCTATCGACAGCCTTCGACACAGTCGCCCACCACTCCCTCATCACCAGACTCCACCACATAGGCATCCAGGGCAAGGCTCTCGACTGGATTGCCTCCTTCCTTTCCGGAAGAACACAAAGCATCCATCTCCCACCCTTCACCTCTGCACCCAAAGACATTGTATGTGGCGTCCCTCAGGACTCCTCCCTCAGCCCCCCCTTCAATACCTGCATGACACCTCTGGCCTACATCGCCCGCACCCATGGACTCAACATCGTCTCCTACACCGAAGACACCCAGCTCGTCCTATCCTTCGCAGAAGACCCAGACACCACAAGATTCAACTTCCAAATTACCATGACCAACATCTCCACTTAGATGAAAACAAACTGCCTAAAACTCAACTCAGGCAAGACAGAGATCATCATTTTCGGAAACAAGCCCTCCCCTAGGGACAACACCTGGTGGCTGTCCGCACTCGGCCCACCACCACCCCCGTTAGATCACGCATGCAACCTCAGCCTCATCCTGGACATCCAGCTCTCCATAAAACAACAGATCAACACCGTCTCCTCTGCTTGCTTTCACACCCTCCGCATACTCTGCAAAATCTTCCGGTCGATCCCCACCTCGACCAGGAAGACAGTAACCCTGTCCCTCATCTCCAGCCGACTGGACTACGGCAACGCCCTCTACACCGGAACCACCAAACAGCTCCTCAACCGCCTTGAAACCATTTAGAACTAAGTGGCAAGACTCAACCTTCCCAGAAGAGTCAGCATCACCCCTCACCCCAGAGTCCTCCACTGGCTTCCTGTGCAGAATAGATGCCTCTTCAAGCTCCTTACTCGTGCCTACAAAGCCCTCCACAAAACTGCTCCCACCTACATCAACAGCCGCCTGACCTTCTACCAACCGACCAGAGAGCTCCACTCCGCCACCCTCTCCTTAGCCCATGTCCCACGCATCCATCGTCACTGATTCTTTGGCCGCGCCTTCTCCTACCTCGCCGCCAAGTCCTAGAACGACCTCCTCCTCCACCTCCGCACGTCCCACTCTCTGAGGGAGTTCAGGAAGAAGCTGAAGACCTGGCTTTTCGATCGCCATCTCTCTCTGGGTGAGGATCGCTCAAACAACACAGCGCCTGGAGAGCCCCTGGGGTAACAAGCTGCGCTATATAAGCTGCGATGAGTTGGAACAATATAAGAAAAAGGTGTCAGTTCAGATACCCAATAAAGAGTTCTAATGAGAGAATCAATAAGCAATCATAAAGCATTTACATAACCAACTGGGAAATATCCACAGTCATTAATCAGCAGCAGTAGCGGTCGGTGGTGGGAGTGCCGCCGGGCGCTGACGTGGGGAGGGGCAGGGTGGGGGGTAGTAAACTACGGATTACGGGCGATTACAGGTAAGTACACATATAAATAAATAAAACGAATTTCGTTTCTCGCACTGCATCACATTTGGCGATGCAGCGCGAGAAACGAAATTCGTTTTATTTATTTATATGTGTACTTACCTGTAATCGCCCGTAATCCGTAGTTTACTACCCCCCACCCTGCCCCTCCCCTGCCCCACGTCAGCACCCGGCGGCACTCCCACCACCGACCGCTACTGATCAGCAGACATAAGGAAAAAGACTAAATAACCTCTCATGTAGAGAAGTCTAAGAAATCTCAGAGATGAGTCTTCGGCCAGAATGTTGGTAAGGGAATCCGAAGTCCAGCTATCTAAGGTAGGAACACACACTAATATTAACACACAATTTCTATTTTGCAACGTTATTTTCTTTCTTCTTCTGAGGCCTCCATTAGAATATCAGCAAATCCTGGGAATAAGCAAACCCCCAATGTTCACATGCTGATGCAATAGACTTTCAGACATTAATCCTTGAAAAGTTACACTATTGATATTTTGTGGTCCAGATTGTCTTTCTCATGAATCATTCTTCTTGTTACCTCCTTTCCTCTAAGTGATAACTTACTATCAGTTGTCTAATACAAAACAAATGGTATTCGCTAACAGAAGGCTTCTGGAAAAATACATCTGTAACAGAGAGAAAAAAATTGTGCGCAACCAACTATTCAATGTGAAAATAGACTTTTCAATTTTAATGCATTTTTTAAAATTAAGATGACATCGACTGTTAGGCTAACTTTAATCAGCACATTTATTTCTTTGCAGGCGTATAACAATCAAGTATGATTACCCACTACAAATATTTGCATTTAGCATATGTTTTATTTAAACATAAGGTTTGCACATTATTAATAAAAACATTTTGTTAGCGAATAAAATTTGCGTCAATAGTTTCCCCCTCTGATGGTTGAAAAACCACCACAACTTCTTCTTCACAAATCTTTAAAGTGCACTCTCATTTTCTGTTGAGCCATCCCTTTTATTTTTCAGAATTTCAATTTCCTTCAACTTTTTATATTCTCTATTCTTTCTCTCTTTCATTTCTAATTCTCCTCTGATGTGTCTTTTACTTTCTTTATTCTTCTTCTTTGTTAAATAGCATCTAAATCCTTTATACAAAGCATATATGCATATCAAAGCAATACCAATGATTAGTATAGGTTTCAATATGACTCTAAAAAGTCCTCCACCCACTGTTGCAAAGCAGTTGCCAACGTGAGAAGCTCCTTTGCCTGAACTTTGTAACACACTATTGGTTTCTAAAGGTTCTAATTCAGGTTTTAGATCAAGAAATGGTCTTTGCAAATTCTTCTGTCTTTCCGCTCTTGTCAGGGATGTATGATCACCAATGCTGAGCTTTCAGCATCCTGCAGACTCCACCTTTCTCAGCTAATAGTATATCTAAAGCTAATTGATCTTGCAAGACAATTGATCTAATAGCCACTAATTATGTGTTAACAGTTAGTAAGGCACCAGATGTACTAGTACCCAGTTTATCTACTACTGTTGAGAGCTTTCTAATTTTCTCATTGTTTAAGACTTCTCCTACAGGTGATATGATAGCTCCAAACATATCTCCCACTAATTGTGTCCCATCATTAATACTATGTGGGTGTCTATGGGGTGGTATCATTGTTTAAGCATCTATGCTATTTACATGATACATTTTAGGAAACAAAACTAAATAGCAAACACCCTCCCAATCTGCAGGTAACTGAAAATGAGCACCCTGTCCACACAAAAATAAACTCTAGGAATAACTTCCTCTTCCCCTGTTAAAATTTAAACAAGTGCTCTCAAAACTTTGAATGTGTGTTCACAATTACTAATCCCAACGTGTCTGATTCTAAACTGATTCCTCCTTTTTTAAACACACATTTTTCCTTTTTTGTTGTCTATCTAATTTACATTTTGGATAAATAATTTTCTTTTTGTATTCATCTTCTTCCTTCTTCCAAACATTCTTTAAAACATATTCCTCTTTACTTGCACTACAAATAATTGGAGCTGTTCTTTCCTTAACAGTGTCTATGGCTGAGGGAGATCTAAAGAAATACCATGCAATTTCTATGTCTTGTGCTTGTGGATGTGGATTTATTCTTTTCTGAAGAAATAAACTAAGGGCCTGATTACGATCTTGGCAGATGGGATACTCTGTCACAAACATGACAGATATCCTGTCTCCCAAATTATAAGTTCCATAGGATATAATAGGATTGTAATTTGGCGGATGGGATATCCGTCACTTACTCCAGTATTGGAGCTTTCATATATTCACATGCTTGAATCATTCCCCGTCGTCATGATGGGAGTCCCCGGTACTTTAAATAGGAGTAGTGATAAAAGTAGACTGATAGGAATAGACTAGAACAGGCCTAGGCCTCCCAATTTATTAACCTAACATAGTCAGGCATTATTAAAAAAGAGACCAAAGTTTTGCCTTAGCCAATCAGCATCGACCACCCTCTAGAACACTCCTGAGAGAAGCTCAGAACCTCAGAGTTTCTACCACACGTTGTGCTAGGGCATGGGTACTCACAAATTTTCTCTCGGGGGCCAAATTTACAGTGTGGTTTGTGGCGGAGGGCTGCACCTGTGGGGGTGGGGTCAGTGGGGGGCAGGGTCAGTAGTGGTGGAGCTAGAGTAAAAAAAAACTGTGACCATGAGGTCGAACACAGGCCCCTGCAGTGGACGCATTAGTCCACTGAGCCACCAGACCCGGCATACACACACATACATACATACATATATATATATATATAGAAGTACACACATACATTTTATAATAGCGTGAGTAGCAGGCGTGCAACGCCCATAGGGAGAAAAGGGCTTCAGCCCCCCCCAACTCCCCCACCCGTCATGTGTCTTAGCCCGGGCTGCTCCAGCTCAAGCTCGAGCTGCAGTGGGCTCCGCTGGGCAGTGTCTGGAGTCTTATCTCCGGCACGCCTGAGTTGTTCACAGGTCTTTAAAGGGCATTTACATATTTACATACCTTTGTAAACTGGTTACTGAGGCTTAGTTTTTTTTTCTGGTTCAAGTACCCACTGGCCTGCAACTCTGCCATACATTTGTATTTTACATTTACTGCTGTAGTGTGCGAATGCATTTCATGAAAAGGAATATAAAGTAGGGTTGCCAAAAGAAAAATGCCAGCCAGGTGTTTAAAGAGTCTGCAAAGACCTCGTCTTGACACTAAATAGGGTTATAAATAAAAAGGTATGTATTCATTTGTAATGTGACTTTTCTGTCTTTGTTCCCTTTAATTATCAGTCATGGATCATTCAGGCAGCCCTAGAACACAATTAAATTGCTGTTCGAAGTATGCACAGATAAGTGCTGAAAATACAGCTTTAGGTGACTGCTTATTTTTGTACCGTCTGTGACATCAAAATAAGCAGCAAGCAGGCTGGCAAAGAAGATGGTCTGCAAGGTGGGGGGGGGCGAGGAGAGTGACAGGCTGGCCCGATCCATGGGAGTCCCCCTGCTGCAGTCCCCAAAGGCTGCATATGGTGTTGAAAACAGCAGGCTGTGGGAGTCGACGTCATCGGCAAAGGCAGCAGGAAGCTTTCAGAAGGCCCCATAAAAGTCAGCTGTGAATGTGCAACAGCTGACTTTAAAGGGGCCTTCGTTTCCCGCCAGGCGTGCGACGTCACAGAGGCTCTCGAGAAACACAAAAGAGGGCCATTGGAGCATGCGCAGGAAAGTTGTTATCACGCATGCTCCAGCGGCCCTCTTTTGTGTTTACTGAGAGCGTCGGGGAGCCCGGCACCTACAAATGTGGTTCCGTGAAAAAGGTCTGCGGGCCGCCTAGGAAGGTCTGCCGGGCCCCTGGTGGCCAGCGAGCCGTACTAGGAGTGCCACGATGCTAGGGAGTCTCCTCTGAGCTCTGCACAGCTTTTCTTATCTTCAAGAAGATTTTCTGGACTTCAGCTTTCAGAGAAGTGACTTTATTTGATATATTATCTCAAATCAGATATATTTCTGCTCTTCATATCTGTTGTTTGCCACAAATCTGACTGAGTCATGTCAGAGAAGGCAAAAAAGGCTCTCTTTAGAGCGTGTGCCACTTGTCTGAAGAAGAGATTGTATGTGAAAGACCCTCACAAAGAGTGCAGTTATTGTTTATATCCTTCTCATAAGGCTTCTGACTGCAAGATATGTTGCACCTTCTCGAATAAGACTCTCAGAGACCGTGAGGAAAGGCTTCTTCCCTCACTGAAGACCAGGTCTGATCCTGTGTCAGACTCAGAGAGTGAGTAGTCTACTTCATCAAAGATTTCCCTCAAAAGAGAAAGGGATTCATCCCACTATGTCAAGGAACCCCACTCAAAATGTGCCAAAAAGTCCTCTCAGGATGTCTCCTCAGGGCACAGTAAAGGGTCTCTCAAGAAAGAACAGCCTTGTAAGTCTGTATCTGAGCCAAAAACTCCACCTCCAAGCCTAAAACTGACTTTTAAAAAGCCTTATTCAGAGCCATCGTCAAGTTCTCTGCCACTCAAGAGGGATTTGCAGGCGCAAGACTGCTATGGTCAAGCTTACTATGCACAGCCTGAGCCAGGCCGCCAGTACTATCAACAGGAGACGGTGACAGTGCCTTCTGCTTTAACCCGTTGCGTGCGCCCGTCGGCCAAAGGTCGTCGCGAGCACTACCTCTGTAGTGCTGCGAACGTCCGTTGGCCGACGCGGCCCCGCCCAGTCCGCTAAACCGCCGCATCGCGGCGGAATTGCCGCCGCGGTTAATTTCGGATTTTCAGTCAATGCTTGAAGACTACCGCCGCCGTTTTCCACCTGCAGTTCCTGTTGCTGTCTCTCCGTCACTAGTGGGGTCACCAGTGCAAAAATCCACTCCTACCAGACTGTCACTCCCAAACACTCCGCAGTTTGTTCCTCTCCAGGAAACAGTTCCTTTGGACGAAGAATGCGAGAAGGGAGAACTTTGTGACACGGGCACAGAATGGGATAATTACTCAATCTCTCTGCCTGCTTCACCAACACCTCCTTCAGTAGACTTTCCACCAGAGGATATAGGAGGTTTTCATAATCTTCTAGAGCGTGCAGCAAAAAGATTTGCTTTACCGCTCCCTTCAAAGCAATCTGACTGTTTCCTTCACGATTTTAAGGAACCATACCCTAAATCCGTTAGAGCCATACCGATTATCGATTACATTTGGGAAGAGGGTATGCAGATTATGAAGATCCCAGCATCTATACCAGTGGTGCTTCCGCGCCTTGACAAAAAAATACAAAGCCACTGACGATGCACAAGCGTGCCTTACGGGATATCGGAAACCAAATTCAGTGGTTATGCAGGCAGCTCAACGCCGCTCAAAAAATCCGGCAGCACCCCTTTCGGCTCCTCCTGATAAAGATGGCAGGCTTCTATATTCATTTGGAAAGAGGTTTTCATCAGTGTCAGCATTGACAGTGAGAGCGGCAAATTCTCTGGGAATCTTAGGGCGTAATGATCGCCAGATATGGTCTGACATTGCTCCCTACATGGATCAACACCCGGAGGACGCTAAAGAAGAGGCAAAAAAGATATTACACCAGGGGGAAAGAGCATCCAACGAAATAATAGATTCCTCCATGGATGTTGCCATCACAGGTTTCAGGCAGTTGGCAGGAGCGGCGGTTCTCAGAAGACAGGGCTGGTTTAAAGCCACCTCATTCCGCCCTGAGGTTCAAAATAAAATCTTGGACCTCCCATACCATAGAGAGGATCTCTTTGGGAGTCAAGTGGAAGAAGCCCTCAAAACGATCAAAGAGAACACGGATGCCGCCAAATCTTTGGGGACGCTCCAATTTCGGAAATCTCCTTTTCGTGGTTCCTGAGGGAAAGGGCAAAAATCCTATTGGGGAGGCTATCAGCAATACCGATATCCTGCGTACTCATCAAGTCACCAGCCTAATCGTTCCCTCTTCCAGCAAAAACAGCCTCCACAGACATCCTATGTTAGAGCAAACAGAGGCAAGTCAGCACGACCAGGCAAGGATGGGGTCCGTAGACAATGATATCACACGGGCTCCGGCTCCAACCCCCTCACCACATCTCCTCATTCTTTCCCATAAAAAACTTTCGACCGCGCAGGCAAAACTTCCAACCACCTCTTCCAATGGCAAACCATTCCAACGGACAAGTGGGTTCTACGTCTGATACAATTTGGACACACACTGGAGTTTATCCAAAAACCACCTACAACCCCACCACAGCCTTTTCACCAAAAACGTCTCACAGCTCTTCAACAAGAGATCAAGATAATGCTCTCCAAAGGGGCTATAGAGAAGGTCCCAGTCTCTCAGAGGGGCAAAGGTTTCTACTCCCCTTTCTTCTTAATCAGAAAGAAGTTAAGGCAGTGGCGACCAATTCTCGACTTCAGAAGCCTCAATCGTTACCTGATTTCTCTGCAGGAGGTTCTGAGTCTTTTAAACCAATCCGATTACATGACCTCATTGGACCTCCAAGATGCGTATTTCCACATACACATCCATCCAAAGCACAGGAAATATTTGAAGTGCTCCTGTTTGGCCTCAAATCAGCACCCACCATTTTCACAAAGTGCCTTGCACCAGTCGCAGCATTCATCAGGCAAAGCCACCATCAGGTCTTCCCGTTTTTGGACGACTGGCTAATAAAGGCACCTTCCGAGTCAACAGCGCGAGCATCAACACAAGCCTGCACAGATCTTTTCCGTCGACTGGGTCTCACTCTAAATCTGGAGAAGTCCAAGCAGAACCCATCGCAAAAGATTGTCTTTGTAGGAGCAAAGCTAGACACAGGTTGCTTAAAAGCATATCCTGCGGAAGAGCGGCAGCGGCGACTTCTCATGCCAGTGGCATCCATAAGAAGAAGAAAGGCTCTTTCAGCCGGATTATACAAGTCACTCTTGGGAATGATGTCTTCATGCATACCTCTGATCCCATTTTGTCGCCTCAAAATGCGACCTACCCAAGAGGAGCTGGCCAAACAGTGGGCACAATCCAAAGGCTTGTTCGACGACATGGTCAAGGTAACCCCACAAATGCTAAAGGCCTTGGAGTGGTGGATAGACAAGAACCATCTGTCTGTAGGGCTGTCTCTCAAGCACACGTTGACACCCTTCGTAATCACCACGGATGCATCCCAGGAGGGTTGGGGAGCTTACCTCCAAGAACTGCAAGTGAGCGGCAAGTGGCATCGGACTCAAAGTCAATCACACATAAATATGCTAGAATTAAAAGCAGTCCATTTAGCCTTTCAAGCCTTTCTTCCCAGAATACAAGGTTCGTCGGTGCTTGTCCGAACAGACAATACTACAACGTTGCATTACATAAACAAACAGGGCGGCACACGATCTTGCCTACTTTCCAGAACGGTTATGGGACTGGGCTATAACTCGCAAAATCTGCCTCAGAGCGGATCATGTTCCAGGAATACAAAACACGATTGTGGATACACTCAGCAGACTCACAACATCGTGCCACGAGTGGGAACTACACCAACAGACCCTGCACGACATCTTCAGCCGCTGGGGCACCCCGGAGTTAGATCTATTCGCAACTCTCTGGAACCGTAAATGCCTGTACTATACAAGCTGGCATCCCCAACGAGGGTCATGGGGGAATATCTTTTCGATTGCATGGTCCGGCATCTTTGCCTACGCTTTTCCTCTCATTCCTCTTCTCCCAAGAGTCATCAGGAAGATGAAGAACGAGCCCTGCAAGCTGATTCTCATTGCTCCAGCATGGCCATGTCAACACTGGTACACGGAACTGCTTCTCCTCTCTCAGGTTCCGCACATCCGACTACCAATATTCTCCAACCTCCTCACGATGAACCAGGGAGAGATCCTACATCCGGATCCCCGACATCTTCACTTATCGGCATGGCTACTGAGTTCAATGAGTTCCAGCATCTGAACATTTCCGACGATTGTAGAGCTATACTGGCCAGAGCGGATAGTACCAACAAAACTTATCGCTTCAAGTGGAAGTGTTTCTGTATCTGGTGCTGCCAAGCAGAAATACAACCTTTTTCCTCCTCTCCAGAACAACTCTTGCCATACTTCCTACAATTGGCGCAATCAGGTTGGGCACATAGTTCTATAAAGATCCATCTAGCATCCATTTCTCGCTACAGAAGGACACTTTCCTCTCCACCGTTGTGGTCTTCCAGGATAATCAAGGAATTCCTCAAAGGTTTGTTTCATGCGTATCCTCCTGTGAGGCCTCCACCTCCAGCATGGCAGTTAAATACGGTTCTTTCACAACTGATGAAACCTCCTTTCGAGCCAATTCACACGGCAGAGATCAAGTTCCTATCGTGGAAGTTCACTTTGCTTCTTGCACTGACTTCCGCCAGAAGAGTAAGTGAAATGCAAGCATTTGTTATAGAAGAACCATTTTTACAATTCAAGTCGGACAGTCTTCTTTTCCGCACAAATCCAAAGTTTATACCAAAGGATCCTTCAGACTTCCATTTGAATGAGCCGGTGGTATTAAAGACTTTCTTCCCGAATCCATCGACTGCTGCGGAGAGGACCCTTCATTCGCTAGATGTCAGGCGTTGCCTTAAGTTCTATCTGCAAAAAACAAAACCCTTTTGCAAGTCTTCTCAATTATTTGTCGCATACAGCGCTCCAAGGAAAGGTTTCCCGCTTTCTAAGCAGACTATATCTAGATGGATATCCAGTGCCATACTATTTTGCCATCGCAAAGCTGGCAGACCACTATCCTCAAGAGACCGGACTCACTCGACGAGGGCTGTGTCTACGTCTACAGCATTGTTTGCGGGAGTGTCTCTTCCTGAAATTTACCGTGCAGCAACGTGGAAGAATAGACACTTCTGTTTGGATTCAACAGTCCTAAATGACGCAGCGGTGGGACAAGCAGTGCTTCGCAATCTGTTTCATTAAGGTGAGCCATCCCTGTATACCTCCTGCCTTTCATGGCTGTAGCACATTTTTGTATCATAGAGTATTTGCACTGTTTAATGGTTACAGGAATTTATTTCCTAATTGTTATTTCCTATGATTGTGACTAACATATGGCTTGATGTTTACTTAAAGATTTGCTGTCGCATTGTCTTGTTAAGTTGTTCAAGGCCATTTTTGATGTGCTACTTAACTGCTAGCTACTCTGATTCAAGCATGTGAATCTATGAAAGCTCCAATACTGGAGAAAGAAATAAGTTACCTTCCTGTACCTGTAGTTCTCCAGTATTTGAAGCTTTCATAGATTCACATGCGACCCACCCTCCTCCCCGCGGGGACAGCTCACCTTCCTCTATTTCTCTATGTGAACGATAGCACTAGTGCTCGAAAATCTGAGGTTCTGCGCTTCTCTCAGGGGTGTTCTAGAGGGTAGTCGATGCTGACTGGCTAAGGCCTCTTTTTTAATAATGACTATGGTAGATTAATGAACTGTGAGGCCTAGGCCTGTTCTAGTCTATTCCTATCAGTCTACTTTAATCACTACTAATATTTGAAGTACCAGGGAGTCCCATCATGATGACGGGGAATGATTCAAGCATGTGAATCTATGAAAGCTTCCAATACTAGAGAACTACAGTTACAGATAGGTAACTTAATTCATTTGTGACAGAGTAACTCTGTCCGCCAAGATCGTAATCAGGCCCTAAGTAAAATACTACATGTAATTGCATATGACAGTGGGATGTCATGATATGTAGCTGCAGCTGAAGAAGGTAAGTGCACACAAACATAACAGTCTTCAGTGTCTAAAGCTTGAGTGTATTCCTGAAATAATCCAGAGTAAACATTTGCCGAAAAATCTTCTTTTAAATACAATACAAATGAAGCCTTTAATTTTGTTTCATCTATTGTGTGTGCCGGTGTTGTAGATGCAGGTGTAGACCTAAGTGTTTCTATCTCTGTTGTAAAACTCATTCCAACTAAAAGGACAATAATTGCTAATATAACAGCTGTTAGTGTGAAAGTAATCACTACTCTACATTTAGCTTTGCTAAGGATACCCATGTTTGTCTACAGTCAGACCTTAGGTAGAATATAGCAGCCAGCAAATTCAATATTTTGCATTGACTTTTACTCGTCTAACGTGCAAAACCTTTGATGATCAACTCGTAGTTATTTAATTCAGCGTATATAATTCTTTTTATTCACTTTTGTTAATTGTTTATTATTATTTCCATTTATTTCAGTCCTTTATTTTCCTGCTTTAAACACAGTTCATCATTTGTCGTCTCAGTTAATTCGGTTTTGAATTCATTAAATAATGCTTGTCTAGTTCTTGATTGTAATATTTGCTTCAAAAATCTTATTTGATCAATGCTGTTTTTAATGTGGCATATCAAGGATGTTCAAATGTCTCTGATCTCAGTTCATTAGGATTTTGACCTGATGCATTTGGCACATTCTCTGAATAGTAATTCCATTCAGGTGCAAAATACCTACAATAAGGTACACTTGCGGATCTCCTTGGTGACTGTTGATCTTCTTCTGTTTCGCTTATAACACTATATTCTGTTTCTTCGATGATGGTTTGTGGTATAATTTCAACTGACATACTTGATCTCAATTGCCTTCTACTATTTGGCCATTACGATCTCCATAGGGGATTTTCTCTCCTCGCGCTTGTTCCTTTGTCTGTATCATTTAATTGCTCATATGATGCTTCGACAGTTCCTTTATTCTCACCTCTCAATTCTTCCTCTTCAGTGTGTGTTTCCACACCACTTTGCGAGATTTATGGAACTTGGATCCATGAGAGATTTTGCTGTACTTCACCCCCGTCTTGTCCTTCCTTGTACGGGCACCTTACTCTCTGAGTGTGCGAAGTATGCACCAAATTATGTATTCCAGCACATTTGACAGCAGTGTTGGTAATCAAGATGACTTGGTAGGGGCCTTTCCACCTTGGTTCCAGGCAAGATTTTTTCACTTTTCTTCACCAAAACCCAATCTTCTGGGTTAAGGTCGTGGCACTGCTCCTGATGTGGAGATAATCCTGTTCTCCTGTCAGTGGTGCTTCGAAGTCTCATCAAAACCAGCGGTAAACTATCTGCCCATTTCAGCAAAGGCTGTGCATCCTGTTCCGCTATCCCCGAAGCCTCGGGACGATAGCTACAGTGTAATCTCTGTTCAACTTGAAGTGCCACACACAGTATTCGGAGGACCTCATTATTGAAATGGGTCCCGCGGTCTGACTCCAGAGAAACTGTGAATTTGAACCAGAGAATGAGTTCACGTAACAGCAGTTTAGCTACAGTGAGACTATCATTCCTCCGTATTGGGCAGGTCTCCACCCATCGGGAGAAAATGCACACTATAACCAGGACATATCTCAGCCCATTACAAACAGGTATTTCGTTGAAGTCCAATAGCATCCTATTAAAGGGTCCTCCTGATCTTCCAATGTGGCAAAGTGTTACAGGGGTTCTCCTTCCCACATTCATCAGCTGACGTGTCACACACCTGTGGCATAGCTCTTCAGCTAAATCTCTGAATCAGGGATTAAACCAATTCTGTCTAAACAGTCTAACCATTGCATCCCTTCCAGTGTATGCAGGACCATGGAAATTTTGTGTCATGGGTAACAACAAACTGTCTGGCAACACTGGTCTTCCATCTGCTGAAAACCAAATGTCGTTTGCCTTTTTAACACATCCCGCTCTAATCCACAGTTGCTGTTTTGCCTCTGACACCTCTTCCTTTTGATTTCTTCCCAAGTATCAGCTACTGACAATCGAAAAGGTAGTGTCCTTGCAGTACAAAATGTGCACAGCGCAATACTAATGAACAATATAGTGTGTAAAAAAATCAAAACAACACTAGATATCTTGAATGGATTTTTCTGCCAAAATATAGCACCTTGAAGCAGGTATTTGACCACATTTTCTGTGCTGGGCTCGCAGAGACAGTTCTCTCGATTACCCTTTGGGTATAAGAACAGCCCAGGGTTGTTTTCCGCTCGGGTCACAGAACTTTAACAAGAAATTGACAATCAGGCATTGTCCTTTGTCAATGACATTTAATTGACGGATGATGACCTCTCTACACACTTGACAAGAGTAGATCACATAGTACTGGGATTTGCTCACATGGGCTACAAATCTAACTTTAAAAAAATCAAAAATTGCCCATGTCAGTGTCCTGTTTTTGGGATACAAGCTGCCAAGTGAAGGCAAAAGCCTTGTGACGCACTTCTTAGAGAAGTGTGCGCTGCTGCAACCACCAAACACATTGAAGAAACTTCAGTCCATATTGGGATTCCTACATTTTGGCAAAACATACATTTGAGATTGCGCAGAATGAATTACTACAACTTAATTCGTCCAGGCTTTTCAAGTACACATTGGACACCTGAACACACACAGACTTTACGTTCAGTACAAGCTGACATGCTAGCTTCAAAACACCTACACCTGTGTAAACACCACAAAACGGGTGATCGGTATCATTGCGGGTACATCAGGGTATATCTATGTTATCAATGAAGATGGCACTGTACATCTTGCATATAAATCACATTTATACACCAATGCTGAGATGCATTTTGCACCAACTGAAAAATCCTGACGGTGGTACAGACTGCTGTGGTGAGAGAGAGCTTGGCTCAGGGGAAACAAATAATTGTCATGACTCTGGTGCCAGCCTTAGAGGCTATCAAGAAGGCTAGTGTTAAATGCAAAAGCATTGCATTCAAGATGTATGCAGTGGGCCAACTCTCTCACCGCAACAGATGTAGACTACAGATTTGACTCTACCCTAAAAACACAAGCATTTCTGCAACACGAACATGAATATACTCTGCCTAATTAAGTCATGCCTCTTGATCAGTATGACTACATCATCTATACTGATGGTTCTGCCCAGCCTGCAGTGGGGACAAACCACCAAAACTGGGCAGCATGCGCTGCTGTGAAGGTTCGCATTCAAGATGGAGAATTCCGCCCTGCGAAAACCTACATGCAGTCGCTTGGTGAATTCTAGCATTGGAGAATACAAATTCCGAGTCCCTCACACTCATTGTGTGTAATTCACATTACTGTGTCCAGTCTTAAAACGAGGATCTACACTATTAGAACCAGAATGGATTCAGATTCCAATGGGTACACCATCAAGCACAAAACGCTTTGGGGGTAGGTGACTAAGCTGAAAGAATACTTGCCACGGACATATGTGATTCCACATTGAGTCATCAGCATGTAGGGATACACATTGTAGGGAATTCCATGACTGACGAAGCTGCAAAAGCAACAGTGCAAACTGCTGCTGTCGCTGTCGCTGCAATTACTCTTTCCAGTATGCGAGTAGATAGCGACATCATGATGGCTGTCCACACTGCACGTGAAGACACCCATTTGCCTAAAGGCTTTCCAGCAAAGTACTCCTACCAGTTAAGTGTGCAAAACATACCATTTGCTTGTATTCCTGAAGTAGGTAATAGAGTAATACCAAATTCAGATCGCAGGTTAGGTTTGATCCTAGCAGCACATGAGGACCTAGCATCTGCTCATGCAGGAGTGGCAGCTACAATTTAATTATTGCAACAACACTATTGGTGGCCAGGTCTTTACAAACAGACTAGGGACTTTGTTCTTAAGTGCAGTATCTGCCATCAGATGAAGGGTTCCACCATAGTGCACCCACTACAGACACCTCTTTTGATCTCAGACAAGCCTCTGGCTTGTATTTATCTGGACCACTGCAGCACCTTACAATCGGATGGGGTTTACAAATACATCTTGGTTGCAGTGGATTCCTGCTCTCGATTCCTATGGGTATGGCGACAGTGATCGGCTGACACCTGAACTGTTATCAAAGACTTGCAAGTTTTCATCTGGACATACACAGTTGGCACATTCCATTCGGACCAGGGGCCGGCTTTCGGGTCTAAGGCTTACATAGATACCATGGGAAAATTGTATGTGACCGTGCGGTACTCCTCCTCCTACCATCCTGAGTGAAACGCGGTAGTTGAATGTAAGAACCAAGACCTAAAGCAGTCTTTAATAGCAAGGGTATTAGGCTCTTGTCACAGTTGGGTCATCACCTATATGGGGTCCAGAGAACACTTAATAATCTACCTAGAAAATCCCTCCAACGTTTTCTGTAGTGAGAGCTACTTCTGATCAGTGAAAACTATTGTGAGCTACTGAAGGCCACACAACTTGCATATTGCTACCAGACACACCCACGCCCAGCTTTATTGACTTTAAGCCTAATTTCCATAGAGCCAGATACAATGGTTTGAACAAAATTCTTTGACTAAGGGGATTATGACCGGGCTGCCATGTGGTCTTTGGGGATATATGAACATGTGTGCGTAAGAATGAGATATATGTGTATGGGTGACTGCGAACCTGTGTCGTATGTACATGTGCATGTACATGTGCAGGACATTCCTTTCGCTTTATATGCGCCATTACATGTCTAAAGCAAACATGCAACCATTTTTTTAAATGGGAGAAATTTAAAGTGAGGAAAAAAGGTTCTGCAAATTTGTTTATAATATGGAGCATTTTTTCTGCACTTTAAATTTCTTCCACATAAAATAATAGTTGTGTTTTTCAGTTATAAATATGGCACTGTGTCTATTAGCCATTGTAAGCAAGATGCCTGCTGTGTGTAAGGGCAACACTTTGAAATGGGAGAAAATTAAACTGAAGAGTTAACTTCATGCTTATGTAGATTCCACAAAACTCATCATTTAAAATTTCTCCCATTTCCAAGTGTCTCATTTACAAACACCAGGCATCTTGCTCCCAGTGGTCTGTAGACACTGTGCCATATTTATAACAGAGAAAATACAGCTGTTTGTTTAAATGGGAGGAATTTAAAGTGAAGAAACATGCTTCATTCATCATTAAGACTTAACTGGCTTAATTGAAAGCAGAGAAAGACATTACAACTCAATGGTTTTTAAAAAAAATTGGTGAAATATATTTGAGGATTCCAACACGGCCAATGCGGCCCATAGTTTGAATGAACAATTTCAACAAATATATCAAGAAAAGAAAATACAACTATCCTGCCGATCTTCCCCCCACCCTCTGTCTATTAGTACAAAGAAGAAATGTCTCGACTGCATCACAAATAACGTTCATCAATTTAGCCAAGTGTGGTCTCCTTTTCTATGTGGAATGTCTTAATTTCCTCATCAAGGAGTTGATGTATCTGATGGACTGGCGCTAACTCAATTCCTCTGTAATCCGCCCAACTCTTCCATATTTTTGGGTGTTTTTGGGGGCAACCTCTAGCTGTATATACCGCAAACTCCATTCCCATAAAGTGGTTCATCCCCTTTTTTCACACTGACAGTGACGGAGGGGCCGTCACCTTCCATTCCCTGGCTATGTCACATTTAGCAAGCATCAGTCCTAAGCTAAGCAAGGACAATTTATATTTATTCCCCCCTACATCTTCCATAAGGCGAAAGAGGGCCAACCTCTTTTTTTGCTGAATCTGCCAGGACCGGACCCCACCCAGACATAAATCCCTCAAACTCGAGGGAGCTTCATACTGTATGAATGAAAGTGCCCTCCTCAGCACCACAACGGAGACTTGCAGGGTAGTCAATCACCCCCATACACCAGAACCGTTGACAAATAAGGTACACCCTGTGAATGTACTTAAATTGAATCAGCTGGAGCCGTGCAGCTATGGTCGCTCTTGGGGAACCCAGAATCTCCGTCCAGTCTTCATACTCTTAAGTCACCCACATCGGCCTTCCATGCTGTGCGTAGGGCTCCAAATGTATCTGGTTGATTGGAAAATAGGGTCTGGTACATCTTGGCAATTTTATGGTCACCCAGGTCTCCCATGATAAGTTTACCCTCTAAAGGATTACATTCTGGAAGGTCCGATAATGCCTCATTGTACGGGGTCAGTGCATGGTGGAGTTGGAGGAACTTGTTGAATTGACTGCAATGAAGCTGGAATTCTGTCTGGAGTGTCTGATATGATTTAAGGACTGTGCCTTGCATGACATCCCCTAAGGTGGAGATCCTAATAAAATCCCATTTCCGGAATCCTTTAAACACGTCCACCTGTTGGTGTATAGTTCCTCACCATAATGGCATCTGCTCCATCAATCTGCCCCACCACTTCATCTATCTAAGGGTTGCCCGCCATAGATTTAGGACCACTTTTTTCGCTGGCTGAAGGTTAGTGGTTTTCCCCTCTCCATACAGGTACGCTTGCAGCGGAGTCGCACCCATCGCCATTTTATCGAGCGCATATGCGGGGTCTCCCAGTGTATCATACCACCAATCATTTACGATCTAGAGATGGGCCGCTGTATAATTTGACTCAACATCGGCTGCTGCAGTGCAATGCCCCCACAGTATGCAGATTGGAAACATTTGCTGAGGGCCATGCAGGGTTTACCTACGTTGCAAAGAAATTAATTTAGGGTGGAGTTACGAAACCACGGTTACGGGATGTCACAAGGGGAAGTTTTGTAGTTGGTTAAGAAATCTGGGTAAAGAGACCATTTTGAAAATCACTGACTGTCCTGTCAAGGACAGCGAGAGCACTGACCATATCTTTATTTAATCTTTTAGGCGATCGAATACTGGTTCTTCTATGCAAGTCTCTACTGGGGATTTATAGATGCAGAAGGACTTGTTAACCTCAGTGGCCACCTGCACTCCAGCTGCCCATTCAAGTCTATGTGGGCCAGATCCAGCCGCATATTTGTGGATTTTGAGGTGTTTAAGAAGGAGCCTGAAGTTTCCCCAAATATGCGCGTTATCTGCTACAGCCTACGCTCCGTTGTGTCTGGTGCTGTAATGAAAAAGAGAACATCATCGGCATATATTGCAATCCTGTCTGACCGCCTGTTCCCCCACTTGTAGCCTGCACTTGCACAACCATCCTCACCCAAACTGCTAGTGGCTCCATGGCAATAGCGAACAGCAGGGGGCAACTCTGCTGCGTTCCCCTCGGGAAGGGAAAGTATCAGACCGAACCCCCGCCACCCGCATTTACGCGGTCAGACCAGAGATATGAGAGGAACCGTGGGCCAAAATTGAGGTGCTAAAGGAGGAGAAATAGATACGCTCACGGCTCACGGAATCAAATGCCTTGTCTATGTCGGCAAGGAAGAGCATCGTTGGCTCCTTCAGACCATCACCAGTGCATTATATACTCTCCGTATATTGTGGCGTGTTGCCCGTTGCAGCATGAACCTGGACTGGTCAGGGTGGACCAAATCTGGAATGTGGGTAATTTGTCTATTTGCCAGAACCTTGGCTAATATTTTAACCTCTACGTTCATGAGGGAAATTAGGCAGTACGATGTGTGCTCATCCGCCGGGCACCCTGGTTTGGGAAAGACCACAATCTCTGCATGGTGCCAATCTGGTGACATAACGGCCTCCGGGCAAAAGGTGAGTTTGAAATTTAGGCATACATATTTAGAAAAATTAGCTGGGGATGCCGCTTGGCCCAGGAGCTTTGCCCTAGTTTATATCAGCAGCGGCTGTGATAAGTTCCTCCCCCGGTAGCGTAGCATCCAGTGATTCGCGGGCAGCTGGGGACAGGGTTTAAAGTGGGAGCGGCCATGCAAACTCTTCTATCTGTATCTCTGAGACTACCTCGTTCTTGGCGTAGACCCCTTTGAAATGTGAAGCAAAGGTACTCGCTATGTCTCCTGGATCTGTAAGTAGTGTACTTGACTCACTCTTAATTAGGGGAAAAGGGGGCGCTCTGGGGGTACCCTGGCATAATCTATGAAGTAATTGACTCGATTTGCCCCCCCCCCCCACTGATAAATGCGGCTCTGAGAAGCCTCGCCTCACCCATCAGGGCCTGGTAGTACTGCTGTTGTACCAGGCCGAGTTGTCTACGTGCTCGCTGGCCATCGGGTTGGCGACTGCGGAGGTCTAGCTCTGTGATTTCTGTCTCAAGATCAACTATGTCCCGCAGTCTGCACCGGCGCTCCCTGGCACAATAGATGATATCCGCCCCACGAAGCGTGGGCTTCACGGCCTCCCATAGAGTCTGAGGAGACCTTACTGTGTATAAATTATGTGCAAAATATCCGTCTATGCAATCTTCCATGTGTTTACTATAATCAAGGCTCTGAAGATGTCATGGCGGTAGGCGCCATCGGAATGCCAGGCGCCAGTGACCCACCCGAAAACTCAATGCCACTGGGGAGTGATCTGACAGTCCCCTAGGGAGTACCGCGATATCCATTACCACGTGTAAAATATCGACTGAAACCAAAAAATAATCTAGGTGAGAATAAGAGCCACGTGCCACAGAATAGGAGGTATAACCACCCCAGGAAGAGTTGTGAGCCTGCCATACATCCACAAGGCTCAGTATCGAGGCAAAGGACGAAAGGGGTGACTAGCCCGATGTCGTAGGCGGCCCGTGTGGGCGCCATCTATCTGCCACTGGGGCAATGAATCCATTCCAGTACCCCCCAACACCACAGGTCCTCCCGGTAGCTCACCCCAAAGCCCTGTCAATAATTCGACAAGAGTGTCCAGGGGATGGGAGGCATATACACTTAGCAATGTGATTGCTTCTCTGTAAGTGTCCCCATAACTGCTGTGTTTCTACCATATTTGTCTTCCTTTGTTGGAAAGGGACTGTTTGTTTAATCTGAATGCCTGTACCCCTGGAACCCCATGTGAACCCCGAATGGTAGACTTGTGTGTACCCCCATCTAGCTAAGCATGGGACCTTGTTCCCTATAAGGTGAGTCTCCTGTACAAGTAGGACATCTGCCACCATCCTTTTGACCTGCTTCAGGACCGCCGCTCTCTTTACCCTGTCCAGTAGGCCTTTCACATTCCATGACACTAAGCTGATGTGGTCAGATGAACACGTCTGCCACTGGGCACACATGTTTGGATCATGATACAGTGTCTATTTACTAGGTATGTGAGGGGAGCGGGCATCTGGCAGGCACTGAAAAAAAAGAAGAGTCAAACATAACAATAGTAGCAACACCAGCAAATAGTATACCGTTATTCTGGTGCAATAATTGCTACAAGAACAACTGATAAATAACACCTCCCACCCCATACTTTGAGAACCAGAAGTATCTGTTGCTGAATGGGACGCTGGCAGACCCTAACAGGAGATCTGTCCCGGACCATCCCAATGAATTCCCTTACCAAACATTAACATGCTATCAGGGGGGCGTAAGCTCCTGTTTACTGTGTTGCGTGGCCAGCTTTAGCATTATACACTTTTGGGGTCGAGGATAGCCCCATCTAATATGGTTACCCCCAATTGACACTTAGGAAAGCCGGCGCCAGATGTCTGAGACGTTGGAAAGCCCCATTTAGCCACCGGAAAGGTCACACATCTTCCTGGAACTTCTCCATGATGAGGGAGATCGGTGCCAATGAGTAGCCGGGGTCTTTGTGTTCTTGTTCTGCTAATTGCTCTGAGAAGAGTCGGACTCCAGGCATGGATGTGTATGGAGTTTAAAGCAGATCCTTTCATCTGTCCACTGAAATACCTCCATCGGGGAGTCGAAAAAGAGCGTCTGAGATTGGTAGATCACTTTGAATTTTGCAGAGTACTGGAGCATGTATCTGATATTTAAACATTGTTAATGTTTATTAGAAATATTTTTCTTCACTTTAAATTTCTCCCAATTAATGACTGTATTTTTAATTTATAAATATTGCACAATGTCTACTGGCCATTGGGAGCAGGAGGCCTGCTGTTTGACACTTGAAAATTAAAATGAAGAGTTAACTTAATAATTAAGGTAACTTTTTCATTTACATTTCTTCCATTTAAAAGCATTCAAAAACATTATTTTGTTCTCAGCTCCAGTATTGAGTTGACAAGGAAGTTAAATGCCTCAGTGCTTCAGTTCTTCACCTCTGACCAGCCTGGTCATAAATCTGACTGAGCACTGCTCATTATCAGGCCCGCTATCTGCAGCCTGATGCTAATAATGTAAAATAAACACAGCCTGCCCTAATTTTAAAAGGAAAATGTGACCCTGTGCCTATTTAAAAACAAGCATTGGCATAGCCAATAGGTCTCGCTTTTGGGACCTTATAAGTATTTAGTTATGCAGCACAATTTCCTTGGTGCAACAACATCACCTGTTGCATGGCTAAACACTTATAAGGTCCCAAAGGCGAGACCTATTGGCTATGCCACTGCTTGTTACTTATGTTTCACAATAACGATTATCAGAACGCCGAGGAGCGCTAAAAATCCAAATGCCCTTCGAGGCCTTATACATGAGAAGTAGGCGCTAGGCAACTGCACATAGCAGAACATGTGCACATATTTCAATAGCAATGCAGCCACGCTTGTTGTATCATTACTCCGTAATGTGCATAGGTCTGCATGCATTCATTAGCATTAATATGTTTACCAGGCTGGGTGCGCGTGCAATCATTTCAGGAATGTGCACATATATTAAAGATGTATGTCGGCAGCGGGATCGTAGACAGCCGTGTGCAGAGTAATGCAGATTGAGTGAGATGTGTTGCCTTTTGTCTGGATGGATATATGATGTCACCTTAAAGGATGGCGCCCTAATAAACACAGGCCGGTGAGTGGTGAAGACATGCAGCCAGAACAAAAATCCCTAACCCAGCCCTAACAACAGCAAAAAAAAACAAGGAAGAACTCCAAACATGGAACAGTTCAGTCCCTGGTAACATGCACACACACATCACCCTGCCCGTGCACGACGGTTGCTACCTCCACGACGGGCCATGCATTATTTTAAGTTATTCTGGTTCAAGCTGTGTTCTGATTGGCCGGCCAGTCTGTCGAGTCACTAGTACATCAGAGAAAACACAAGGGGAACCCCAGGTTTTATAACGATATAGGCCACAAACACGGGCGCCCACAAATAGAAATCATGGGTGTTACAGACAGTTGGACAACTTAGTGGGGCTTATTTTGAGCGAATGAAGGCCGGCCTTGTCGGAAATCCGCAGGTAACGCACAAATTCCTACCGCACGTGCTCAACACACTGAGCTATCTTACTGTTGTAAAAACAATGGGATGCGTTTTAAAGTATGTTTATGTCTGTAATAAGATGACAGTTCTTTAATCAGTGTGCAAGCCTGTACGTCGGTCATTCCCGGACACGTAAAGCCAGCCGGACAGTTAGTACAGTCCAGGCTCCGATGAGCAACTACAACATTTTTGTTGTAGCAGGTACGTCTCAAACACGAAGCGCTGCAGAAGAAGGGTGTGGGGCCTGCCTGAGACCGGAGTGCACATCCGGGGTTGTGAAGATGGTCGTCGGGTGCTGGACTGTGTCTTCAACAGAGCACCAGACGGGCCACTTGACTCCTAAAACACCCCTACAGCCCGGCACTGCTAACAGGTTTTCTAGGAAAAAGCCTTGTTGCCTAATTACAACATCGCCCGGCTTTAGAATCGATGCTCTGTACTCGGGCCCCCTAATGAGCGATCCTCTGGGGCATCCGTAGCCGGAACACAAAACGTCTGTAGGTTAATAATGCTTTCAAGAGGTGCCGGGCACCGACACTACATGGGTCTCCGCGTTCAAACGCTGAGGCTGCTCCAATGGCATACTGTGTGGTCCTTGTACCGGCTCTGCCTGCAGGGTCTCAGCCATGTCACGTGCCTCCTGTGGGGCACAGTCCAGTCACGCTGCCCGCTGCAAGTGGCGTAGAGTCTAGTCCTGGTGGCTGCTTCTGTCGCACAGGGTCCCCAAAACTCTGCCTGTCTCAGTAGGGCAGGATGCAGTGCAACACCTTCTCCTGCAGCAGGCTGTCCAGCCATCATGCCAGGTGCTCTTGTTGCTCAATGCCCTCTCGCCGTGCCCGCTCCAGGAGAGAAAATCCAGTCGCCGTGAATTCTACATTGCCAGGTCCACTCAGTGTGCCGGGCGCCCTCTGGTGGTGCAGCCAGCGCCCAGTTACTGTGCTGGTTCCAGTTGCCCCCGAGCCCCTCTTTAGCCCCTCACATGCGACATGAAAACTCCTCCCACATAGAGTCCAAACAAAAAACAACACCCTAATAACCATACACGGGTAAGATTTATCAAGCGCCTCACAAAGGGTTGGTTAGCGCCAGGGCTTTAAGTGGGCTGGGTCCTGCCGGTGCTCAGCACCAACAGTTCTTAAAAGCAGATGCAGAGACGGTCCCTACCGGGCTCTCCATTTTTACCTTCAAGGTGGGAAAAAATAATAATAAGCTCAACTCTGCAATAGTACCACCTGTCACTGTTTTCGATGTAACTTCAAAAAGATTCATTTCTCAGTTTTATATAGGGCAAACATGAGCACCAGTTACATTATACAAGGACATATTCATGTCTTGAATCACAGGATGTTGAGCCCACGTGAGGCTCCAACCTGCTTTCTCAGCTCAAAGGTGGCAGCTCTAGCCTTAGGCCACATCCTCTCCCACAAGAGCCACATCCTCTCCCACAAGAAGGGAAGCATTCGCAATATTATATACAACGAAGTCATAGCTGTTGCTTATTTATCTTATGCCATTTACAACCATTGACAAAACCAATAGTCCTGGCTTGTGGCAAGTGTGATGTTACTTATTGTATTAGATATATGGATGCAATGACAGAAGCAGCAAAATACCAGTGAGCGGAACACTACGCTAAGCACAGATTTTTAGCTTATGTGTTTTAAGCCACGCGCTTAATTACAGAGGCCGCGCCCCTATGAGAGACCCCCCAGTTTTTTTATCCCACTTAAAGCCCTGGTTGGCGCTATATAAATGCTACAACTGTGGTCCAGCACCAGCTCTGTGCTCTGCCTGCCGCAGTGGTGCAGAGTCCAATCACCGTGCTGGTTCAGTGATCCAGCAGACTGATTAGTCACCATGCCTACCTAAGTGGTGCACGGTCCATTCTCGGTGCCTGCTTAAGAGGCCCAACGCCCAATCACCATGCATGCACCAGCGCAGAGTGCCCAATCGCTGTGCCTGCTCCACTGAGTGACGTCATAGTCCTCGTCGTCATGAGCAGATAGAAGGCCCCCTCTCGCCTCTCACTCAGATGCTCTCAATGCCTCCCGTGGACCAGGGCCTCTTAGAAGACCGGGCCCTGCTCATCCCTTCTCTGGCTGTGTTGGTTTGTTGACATGACAATCGACGCGGAGAAAGGCCAGGGCGTCCAGATGTGCTTTACTGGCATGTTTGGCCTGATCCTATGAAGGTCTGTAGATCCACCACTGGTGCCCCCTCCCCCCAGTCCCAGGGCACCGCCGGGACGCAGTCGGGATGTTGGCATGTTCTTCTAGGATGGCGCTCAGTGGCATCGGTGTCTTGAACGTGGCACAGGGCGCTTCTTACCCGCTTCCCTCTCCTCCGAGGTGCAGTGACCCCTGCTGGACACCCAGTGCTGTGCGCTCCATCTACCGGCCTACGACGAGTCCCGTCCTGCAATGACCCGAGGTTTCAGCGCCTTCTCAGCATTGTATTTGTCAAGATCAGTACTTGATGGGCGCTTCCAGGCGCTTGGCGGCCGATGAGTCAGTGTTCCCGCCCACGAGGCGCTGATGACTGCACTGCATGATATAACACTCACGGTCCACATATTTTGGGGGCGTTTGATACGTCCTGAGACAGTTCTTTAAACCAGCACCGGCCCCAGTAGCCCTGGTCTGCAATCTTCGGAATAACGTCCCTGGTGCCAGGCGCTGCACGTGTCATTAATACGGCCTCTAAGCGCTTAACGTTCTCCGTACCGAGAGCGTCCAAGAACACGTTGTAAAGTCTTTCATCCAGCGACATCACCGCAGGCCCAGATTAACGCATTCATCCAGGTGGAAGGTGCCCCCCCTCCCCCGGGGGGTCCAGGAGCCATGGGTGCGGCAGCAAACATGCAGAGAGAGGTGCAACTCAGGGCTTTAAGTGGGATCAAAAAGCGGGGAGTCTTTAATGGGGCGTGGACACAGGCATCTCGAAAAATGCTGTATAAGGGGCGAGGGCTATAAAACTAAGGCTGGGGCCTAAATCAAGTGAGGTAGGATCCTCGTCCTCACAAATTCATCGTCTGACTCACCATTTCTAACTGAAATCAGCAGCAGCACAATGACTACCATAAGCAGTAAAACACTTTACAAGCTGCATGTTTATTTCTGTGAGGTAATAAGTGCTATATAAATGGCACTTTCGGAGCTGCAGTGGGGATAAAGTACTAAAGAATTTCAGCAGAGCAGAAACACTGCACAACAAGTGAAGCGCTGAGACGTCAGCAGCGTCAGAGAGGAGCGGGGGCGAGCGAGCGCGGCAGCCTGCTGAGCTGACCACACGCTCGTGCACAATGGCCATGTGTTTTCAATTATCGCGCCCGCGTCTGGGCACGATAATTGCAAACAGATGGCGGCCGTGCGGGTAACCGCATGGAAAAGGCCATGACGCACGAGCGTCTGGTCGGCTTTCAAAAGCCCACTACATAAAGTCTTCGCCAAAACAGCGCTTGCGCGCTACTCTAGGCTCGACCTAATGAACTGGAGGTGGTGAACTATTCTGAAGGTGTCTGTGAGCTACTGATAGCTCGCGATCGACTGGTTGGAGAAACCTGCCCTACAAGATCCTGTTTGGGGTTAAGATGTGGGTACCTAACCTTTACAGTCTCAACACAGTGGAGGCAGAAGCACAATTTGATATAAATGAACGTTTGCCTCTTTTACAGGAACTCAACAGTTTCCAGGACACGCAAAGCAACGTCCAAATAAAATGCACCACCACTGGAGAAGTGAAGCACCAACAGCCTCTGGCTGGATCCCCAAGATTGGTGAACCGGTCAGAGAGAAAATCGTGGGCAGGCAAGAAAGAATTTGGGCCATCTTACAGAGCTGCCTGTACCTGTCCTGGCTGTTAAAGGTACCAGAACTGTACGTCTACCACCCCTTGGTGGTTGCAAGAACAAGAGATTTGTGTCAATGGATCTCATAAAACCACATCATGTGACCTGTTCTACACAGGCCACGTGAGATCATAAGTAGTTACCTGTCTTGTCTCACTACTATACAGGAAGTCCCATTGGAAGTTTTGATCAGCAATGAAGTTTCTACTCCCGGCTAGGGGTAGCAAACAATTAAGTATCTTTTCTAGCTCCTACATCTACCACAACTGTACAAACAACTTGCATAGAAACACAGATTTTTTATTCACTATACCGACAAGGATGGTGTTTACGTCAACATACCACAATTTGAGTCTACTCCAGTGTGGGGATCTGGGTAGAATGTAGAATGTCTTCTGTATGCCTCGGGGCACTGTTCCCTGCGTGGAACACAGAATGTTCTATCTCTGGCAGTTGCTGCCTGGGAGCTGATGTACCCGACACCCATTAAATGAAGTACCTGCCTTCCCCAGTGTCGTACTTCATTTCACTGGCGACGACGAGTGTCCCGACTTCAGCTTCCCCCCTCCGGAGTGAACCTGTGCCTGCTGTGCCGGCCGACCGATTCCAGTGCAGTCTCTTTCTTTCTGTGCTTCCGGTGGTCCCGTTTCCTGTATGGATTCCTTCCCTGGGTTGCCCCTCGCCTTCGAGTCAGGTCTGCCTTCTGAGCGACGCCGTCTTGGGCCATTTATAAGGTACTCTACTGATTTTTGGCAAGCGCGCGCTCCGAGCAGTCTCCTGGTCTTCCGTGACGTCAGCCTCTGCCTATGCAGACTCTACGCACGCACGCTTCTGCCTGACCTGCCTGGTACCCCTGGTAACGACGTAACGTCGCAACGTGCAGCCATTTTGATTCTTCTGTCACTGAATGCGTTGCCATCGCAACGCGTGTGCGTTTCTTCGCTGATACGCACAGCTGTTCAAGTGATTTCGCGCATTTGGCATTAGCGCACTGTCACTCAATGCGCTAATTGAGTGACAGTCCTCACGCTGATGCACACAGCTTCCACAATGGAGTATTAACATGTTTTGCGCACTGCAACATCAGCACTATTGATGTTTTCTTCGCTGATGCGCACAGCTGTTTAGCATCAGCACAGATCAAGGTTGTCATTCACTCATTGTGGGCATTATACATTCTCACAGTACTCATTACATTTGGCAGTTCGTGGATTGTCATTATTGTGTGGGCAGCAACTCACCCACGCGCAGTGTGATTATGGATCGGGTGCTAGCTCCGCCACCCTTTTTACAATCTCCTGGTTCTCCTCCCATTTTATGGCAACAATGGAAGGACACATTCGAGAGTTATCTTGAAGCCATAGATGGCGATACGTTCACCTCAAAGAAGAAGAAGGCACTTCTTATTTACAATCTTGGCGCCGAAAGTAGAAGCATCTTGAAAACATTACCCCTGGAAGTTGTCAGCACTCTTGTGAGTGGTGGGGATAGTGGTGATTCATTAATCGTTGACGATTATGCATCACTGATTAAAACTTTGGACAAAAGGTTTAATCCCAAGAAGAACATTGTGCTTGAGCGACATAGATTTTTACAACGTGCCCAGGTTCCGGGTGAATCAATCGATGATTTTGTCGCTGCGCTCAGAACCCTTGCCATTACCTGCAATTATAGAGAGTTTAGAGATGAGATCATACGTGATCAATTCATCGAGCGTACAAGCAACAAAAAATTCAAGAAAAGCTTTTGTCATCCGACGATCCCGATCTTGAAACAGCTCTTACTATTGCAAGAAGCATCGAACACTCTCAATTTTGCATGAAGGAGATGAGCAATTCTCAACCTACTGAAGTTAAACAATTATCAGCAAAGCACAAAGTCAAGTCTACTAAAGTCTCCACCGAGAATGCGGTACGGAATCCATTTCCGCTACCTTCGTCCAAAGTCAAGCCTGACAAGATGCAACCTTTTTGCTTCCGATGTGGGAGCAAATCTCATTTAGGGAATGCTAGGTTCTGTTTTGCCTTGAATCAGACTTGTTTCAAGTGTGGAAGGAAAGGTCATCTGGCTCGTTTTTGCAAGGCTACAGGGTCCAACAAAGGAAATATGCAGGTCATCAAATCCATTGAAGAAGACTTTATTGACTCTAGTGACGAAAATGACAATGAATTATTAATGTTGTCTTCTTCATCTGAACCATCTGAGGGTGTTGTTGAAATTGCGTCCATGGGAAGTTTACGCAAAAGAAAATCTCCTGCATGTGTCATCAGTGTGAATGGAAAAAATGTGCCTTTCTTGGCTGATTCCGGTTCCCCATTTACCTTCATCAATGCTAAGGATTTTGGGGGGATTGATAACATTCAATTACACCAGTCTAACATCAAGATTTTTGCGTATGGGGGCAAGAGAGTAGATGTTCTTGGCAAATGTGAGGCCAAATTGGAATTCTGTGGGGATTTTGCTACTAGTACCGTGTACATAGTAGAAGATGGTGCTAATTTGTTGGGGTGGGAGGAGCAAGGAGAGCTTGGAATCATTCTCGATCCCAATCATCCTGACATGGTCCTGTCTAGGCGTGATGCATGCAAATTTTATACTTTGTCCTCATCCTCTAGTTTATCCACTGAGGAGGCAGTGAGACATTTAGCAGGTGATGAATGGATTCAGAGGTATCCAGAAGTCTTTTGTGACAAACTGGGCAAACTAAAAGGTTTTCAGCACCGCATTATCCTGAAAGATGGTGCCAAGGCGGTAGCGCATAAGGTGCGTAAGGTACCCCTGAGTTTGCGTATGGAGCTTAAGCATGAACTGGAACGTTTGTGTAACATGGATGTAATCGAAGCCATTGAAGGTTCCGAATGGTTGGCCCCCAAAGTTCTTGCACGCAAGGCTGATAAGTCCCTTAGAATGTGTGTGGACTTGCGCGATCTCAATGCTAATATATGGATTGATCGTCAGCCTTTGCCTAATATTAATGAAATGCTGACGACGTTGGATGGTGCCAAGTATTTTTCATCTTTTGACATTTCCTCTGCGTACCACCAGGTGGAGCTGAGTAAGGATTCCAGACATCTCACCTCTTTTGTAACACCCAAAGGAGCTTTCCGTTACAAACGTATGCCTTTTGGTTTGGCATCAGCTTCCGCTGTGTTTCAGCGCCTTATGGGCAATCTTTTCAAAAACACAGCGGGAGTTGTGTTTTTCCAAGATGATATATTGGTGCATGCACAAACTGAAGCTGAGCATGATGGTAGAGTTAAACATGTACTGGATATCGTGAGACAACATGGGCTTACCTTAAGGAGGGACAAGTGCAAATTTTTTGTGGAGGGTGTGGATTATTTAGGCCACCATATTTCTAGCAAAGGCATTGAACCCAAAGTTAAGATTTTAGATGCCATTCAAAATGCACCTTCACCCACCAATAAAGATCAACTTCGTTCTTTCTTAGGTTTAGTAGAATATCACGCAAAATTCGTGGGAAATTTTGCTGACAAGACCTCCTGTTTGCGTGAGTTACTAAAGAAAAATGTCAAATTTGTGTGGTGTGACAGGTGTGTCGATCAGTTTGCTCTTCTCAAGAAAGAAATTGTCCAAGCAAGACCTTTGAAATTGTTTGACATTAATGACAAATGTATTGTTTCTACCGATGCCAGCAACATTGGGTTGGGTGCTGTCCTCATGCAAAAGAGAAGTGATGGTCGTGAGGAGATCATTGCATTTGCCTCCAGGACTCTTCGTGGTGCTGAGGGTTCTTACTCTACCATTGAGAAAGAGGCGTTAGCCTTATGGTGGGGTGTTCAGTACTTTCGGAATTTCCTGTGGGGAAATGAATTCATTCTCAGGACCGATCACAAGCCACTAGTTGATCTCTTCACTACCAAAGGTGGGGGTCCTGCAACTCCACGTATTGCCAAATGGCAATATAGGTTACAGGAATTCAATTATCGTTTGGTGTATGTGGCTGGCATCAAAAACATCTTCGCTGATTGTTTATCTCGTTTACCTCTTAGTGTTGACGTCAGTGGAATTAATGAGGAAGATCTTGACATTGTGTGTGCTGTTGGTACCGTTGGTGACATCGTGAAGGGCGCACTTTCTTAGTGTGAGTGGTTACAAGCCATTGCAGAGGATGATGTGATCAAATTGGTAGTTGATTATTTGATCCATGGTTGGCCTGCCAACAAGGATTTGTCCCCAGAGTTAATTCCTTTTAGAAGGGTATGTGATGAATTGTCCATGGTGGATGGCACATTACGCAGGTGTGGTCTTCTAGTTGTTCCAGGTAGTGTTCAGAAAAAGGTTTTGGACCTAGCTCATGAGGGCCATCTTGGCATTCGTGCTATGAAGCGCAGGGTCAGAGAGGATTTCTGGTGGCCCGGGGTAGACAGGTCCATCGAGCATTATGTCAGGGATTGTAGTGCGTGTGTATTAAGTGATAAGTCTCAGGTAACTTATCCCTCTCCCATTGAACCGATTGTGATCAAGAATCTACCTTGGTGTAAATTAGCTTTCGATGTTGCTGGTCCTTTTGGTATCACTGGAGATTCTCCCTTTATGCTTTGGTTTTGGTGGATTATATGTCTAAATGGCCGGAGGTCAAGTTTGTGGAGTGTGTGAATTCCTTGTCTATCATTAGTTTTCTCAAGGAGGTGTTTCTCCGTGAGGGGTTTCCTGAGGAATTGGTGACTGACAACGGGACCCAACTGGTGTCTTTTGAAATGGAAAATTTCCTTAGGGAACACGGTATCAAACACGTTTTAACTTCACTTTATCACCCCCGCAGCAACGGCTTGGTTGAATGCTTTAATCGTGTTGTCAAAGATCAACTTCAATTGGCTTTAGTGAATGGTTTGCACTGGCGTACTGCCATCACGGATATGTTGTGGGCGATTAGGACCACCCCTCATATTAGTACCGGGGTGTCTCCCTTCACCCTGCTCAGGGGCAGGGTTGCTGGTTCAAAGTTGAATAAAGACTGGATGTCCAGGAAAGATGATGATCAGAGTAGACTTGGCAAAGTAGCGGATGTGAGATCTGGAGTCCAATCGAAGTACACTACTGTTTCTGGAAGAGTTTCCCCTGTGTGTGTTGGTGATTGGGTAAGAATTAAAAAGCCTGGTTTCATCCGCAAGGGAACATCTCGGTTTACTTCTCCGGTTAAGGTAAAGGAGGTGAAAGATCGTGTGGTGGTGTTGGAGAATGGAAAAGTTTGGAACAAGTGTGCCATTTCTGTTGTTCCTAAATCCAAAGCTGTGTATGTTGGTGAGAAGATGGGGGTTCGTTTTGGTCCTTACGATCATTCTGCTCGTTCTGATTTTTCTTCTGTAAAGGTAACTCCTGTTCTGCTCAGGTTGTTCTTCTGCTAATGTTGTTCCTTCTTCCAGGAATGTTCGCCCGGACAACTCTTCTTCCAAAAGATGTTCTTTCAGAGCAAGGTCTACTCCCGTTAGGTTTCAAGACTATGTTATGCATTGATCATGCTGTGTTTCTTTGTTTTCTATCTTGTTTTCTCTCTATCTTGTTATTATTTGTTTTCCCTACTTTCTCCTCTTTTTGTTCTTTATTGTGTAGTAAGGGAGGTGTGTGGGGATCTGGGTAGAATGTAGAATGTCTTCTGTATGCCTCGTGGCACTGTTCCCTGCGTGGAACACAGAATGTTCTATCTCTGGCAGTTGCTGCCTGGGAGCTGATGTACCCGACACCCATTAAATGAAGTAACTGCCTTCCCCAGTGTCGTACTTCATTTCATCCAGGTTCCACACAACATACAGAACTGCCAAAAATAGATCGAACAGCCTCCCGCTACTTTGTCGACTTTGATTACTTCTCAACAGACTCATCTGAGCCACTACCACCTCCAGTTCCATCTCCCTGAGGTAGATTGCATGTTTTCTACTTTTGATTGAAAAAGCGGTACTTTGTTCCTCTGTGGCTATACCTGTAGATTACAATTTCATTACTTTTCTTCGTCCTGTGGATTGGATTTGTGACAGTCTTTTTTCTTGCTTCTAAATGGGCACTTACTCCCAGAACGCTCTGCTGTACAAATGGTGAACTTGCTTTTAAAACCCCACTCCTCATCACACAGAGTGCGAAGAGACCTTTCCCTAGTGAACATTTCTGCTGTTCCAGTTCCTGATTGAATTGTTTGGGATAAGGTATTGTATGAGATATTCGGTCCTACTAAACTTTTACAAATTCCATATGTGTTTTGCATATGTTTAAATGAGTTTATCACCCCTGGTACTGTCTCCAACGATTGGGACATTGGTACAGTGAATGAAATGCTAAAAGATCTCGAGTATTTCACTGTTTTTAATTCTGAGGAAAAATATTGAAGGCACTTCTAACTATAATGAGATGTTCTGTTTTCAGCATTATGGTGATCACTTCTTGCATAAAGCAAGTACTCCAACTGCGATATTTAATTACATGCAACGGGAACACTTCCCTACACCCCCATGGTGTAGCTCACATACGTTTGCACAGAAGTTTGCATATTTCTCTGGTCATGATACGACTGACCCAGGATCTTATTATAGGTTTGCACCATCACCAGCACAGAAAAATATGCTCACTGACACAGAGCTGATATATTCCAGTTGTCCACACAAAGGTTTAACTTTTGGAGGGACACAGTTGAGTTAAAATTACTTTGGGGAACTGAAGATTGGCAGGTTCAGGGGAACGAGGCACTTTTCAGAGCATGCCAGATACCACATCAACTGATTTTCCTGAACAAAATTGTGCAGCTGACATGTCTTGACCTGGCTAAGATAAAATATTTAAATACACCTAACTTTCCCACATTTGCACGCTTTGTGAACTGGCAATGGTTCACAAACTACACGGAGGAAACATTAGACACCATGCTTCGCAATGGTTTATGCAGTTCTTCAAGGACCAATTGGGGGTTGGTTAGTGTGCCCGTTAGATACTAACGGATGTGATGCACATTTCCTGGGTGACACTGAAGGGTTCAAGATCAACAGGGCCGACCCACATTACGTTCAGACACAACGCTCAGGGGTGGTAACAACTTACAGTGTTGGGAAGTTGTACCTTGATTGGACAAAAACCTCAACATTGTCCCAGGTGAAACAACACTTGTCCCTTCTTTCTGATGACATGGGGCTGCAGGACGTTTTATTAGGTCCTCGAAAACCATGTCAAAAGCGCTTCTTGTATGCAATATACAACAAAGTGTAGAAAGTTTCCCAGCAGGAGGCTGCTGTGAGACTGCATGAGATTGACAGAGCAAATTTAGACAGGGCTCTAGCAGTAGTAGATAATGGTATGACTACATTGTCTACTAGATATACTCTCAAGGTAACATTGTATCATCTGCTATAGACATCATACAGAACAACATGTCCTCTTTACAACATGAGCAGTCACAGCTTAGATCAATTATGTTATTAGGCTGGTCTGGTCGTGTACCATACACCTTAATGCCACAAACTTGTTTTTACCTTACAATCTCACAAAACAGCAGACAGTTATGGCAAGGAAGGACGCAACATACCCCATGTAACTCATAGAGAAACTAGAGAATTTACCATTTACTGTTGCAGAAATATCTTGCGCAAATTGGATAATTCATAGGCTTATTTCTGTCGGTATCTACATTTGACTTTCAATACTGTTTACAGTACCATCAAGTAGGCAGGTATGAAGCGCTAGGAGAAGGTTATGTGCGCGAGTCATGGAATTTACCTTTTAGATATTGCTGCAGGAATGGCGAAACCAAGGTTTTTCCTAGCGGGTCAGACTGCAAGAATACTTTAGGGCATTTCTTGGTGTGCAGAAAGGTTTCGCTTCATGGTGCATGTAATGAGTCAAAGGCAAATTTGTCCTGCTATAGGAAGGGCTCTCCAACTGCTGTGATATGTCCGGAGATTGCTCTCGAATGGGAGTTATTTGATGTTGAATGAGCAAGGCTGCTGAGTTATAAAACCGGGCATCGCCTATCTGATGATGGTTTCTGCAGTTGTGCCATGTTGCACACAAGTTGTGTTTCCACCTGCCCGCACAGTTAGGGAGGTGACGCTTTGGTCTCGATAAAACTTTCGAACATGC
This sequence comes from Calotriton arnoldi, assembly GCA_963921515.1. Classification (NCBI taxonomy): domain Eukaryota; kingdom Metazoa; phylum Chordata; class Amphibia; order Caudata; family Salamandridae; genus Calotriton; species Calotriton arnoldi. Next base: position 802,144 of record CAWUFW010001187.1, read on the forward strand.
ACTTCGATACTTTGAGCAGACCGAAAGCCTTACTATTCCAGAAGGATGTGGCCTTAACATCTGCAAAGGAGACTTTTGATCTTCAAGTTGCAAGGTCTTCTTCTGAGATACAGTCGCTACTTTGCACTAATTTCCAATTACATTTTGGGGAGCTCATACACCACATTTTTAACATGTCTAGGACGTAGTACACTTTTTAAATAAATTAGGCCCTGGCTTGGTTAGTACCTTCCAGACAGTCTTTGCAGTTATTCCATCATTTATATACTCAGTGTTGGGAAGCATCTTTGGAAGTCTTCCGCTGGTCCTGTTCCTAATCGTCTGGACTTTGCTTTTATGTTTTTTTGCTCCACAATGGATGTCCTATTAAGAGGGCAAATGGAATTAGCACTCCCGCACATGCTTCTGTGTCGTGAACGCATAATACAGTGTTTTGGCACACCCTTCCTTCAAGAACTAAATGAACGCTTGTTCTTGTCCTTTCGGCCTATGTGGCTACACTTTGTGCTGCCTGTATTCCGCTGTCTTCTGTGCACTTTGGAGTGTGCACTGGATGTACACCTAGGAACGCAACTGGTTCAGTCTTTGGACATTGACCTGCTGGTGAACTCGTTAACGGCCCACATGTACTGTTGTTCCATGCGCTTGCCTTTGCTTTTAAACGCATTCTACAAGCCCTCCTGGGATGCTTCTGCTCCTGGTGATCTGGATCTTGGCTCGCCTTCTGCGGATCTCGCACTGGCTGCTCCTCCATTGGTGGCTGCTGAAGTGGATGGATAGGAGAATGTTTGCTCGATGGATCTGATTTGATGGGTGCCTCTGGGAACATTGTCTGCAGAGGCTGGGAACAGCAAATGTTTCGTCTACCTCTCGGAACACATAAATAATCTGGCAGTTTCAAGTCATGCAACACCTTTCAATTCAGCTCTTTTTTTATGGGATGATCATCGACACTTCGAGATGTTCCTCTTTAATATCTGGTCTTGGTGCATAAATCCGTAACATCTAGACAGCCATGCTCAACTTCATTTCCAGCAATTTCACTGTCAGGCAATGGTAACAGTGTAGCCGGATTGAGTGTTTGACATCTTTTCAAAACATTATCAGTGGCAAAGTATTTGTTGTTCATACTTTGTAAGCCTGCTGTTTGACTGGGTGAGGGACCATCACTGTGATGTCCCATCACTATTGTCTCACATCTCTCAATACCAACACTGCTGCAACCGCTTTAAAGCAGCCGGGCAGTCCTGCGGCAACAGGATCAAATGTAGTTGAGAAAATATGCCACAGGTCTTCTTCATTCCCCATGCGACTAGGTAAGTGCTAAGAGAGTGCAGCCCTCATTCTCACTGCAAAACAATGTGAACATTTTACTGTAATGAGGCATTCCTAGTGCCAGGGCATAATAGAGACTTTCTCTCAGCTCTAGGAACACTTTCAAGTAATCGTTGTCCCATGGAAGCGGATCAGACACATCTTTGTGCGTCAGCCTCAGTAAAGGCTTGGCCACTAGGGAAAAGTTTGGTATCCACTGCCTATAGTAGCCAACCATTCCCACGAACATCCTGACTTCCCTCTGAGTTCTGGGTGGGCTCATCTTCAGAATTGTCTCTATTCTCTGATGTGACACTGTTGAATGGTGATGGGATATACAGAAGAGATAGACCTTTGTATGAATTTGAAACTGTAGGAGTTTAACTAGGATGTTATTGTCTTGTAATGAGGCTTAGTCATTATCTTCCTGTTCTTTCACTCTGCCCTGCATTCATCTGCTTTGTTCTGATCCTTGTGCTTCCTTCTAGAGTCTTCTTTCCATGGTTCTGGATGCCTCAGGCATAAACACACAAATTATGGGTAAGTTTGTCTGCTTTTCTTAAGTATAATTCTGTACTTATTCTTTTTTCTTCTACTGTTACCTATTCTTTTCTTTCTTTTGCTTTCCTTGGCCTGACGGTTTCTCTTTAGACCTTGCTTCTCTCTTTAGCATCCTCTGGGTGCAATTCTCTTACTATTGATTTTTTAGGCCTAAAAAAAAAAGATATATATATATATATATATATATATATATGAATGATTCTCTCTGTGCACTTGTCTCTCTCTTCAGTTACCTGAAAGTACCTTTATTAGTTGTAGAAAAAAACCTGGAATACTGGTGAAACGGGAAGAAAGAAATTAAATTCTAAAGAAAAAAGAGAAAGAAAAACAGAACCTCAACCCATTTCACTCCTTCCTCCCGCCCCTCCTGTTAATATTCATGCCTCCCTCCACCCGTCGGTCCACGTTGCTGCCTCCAGCCTTATATACAGGCACTAACCTGGTAAGCCACACTCCCTGGTGAGCGTGTTTGGGGCCGAGCACCTCTCTGGCCTCACTGATGCTGGGTATGCTCCGCAGAGAGTGTGGGAGCCTCCCTTTGTTGTACCCGGGCTCTTTGTCCATCCGTATAAACTCTAGGTCCTCCTGGTGGCGTTCTCAGCCGTTCTCCCCGAGTTGTGGATTTCAGCGTCTTCCATCTTGCCTCCTCGTACCTTCGCACCTCCTCCTCTATATCCAGACCCTTTTCTCTTTCTGCTTCCTTGCCTGACTTCTGTTTCTCCCCCTCCTGTCTTTTGTCCTGTGAAGAAAATGTAAGTCTGTTTCTCTGATGTTTTCCTACCTATCCATTTGTACTTCCTCCTTTTTTAATTTATTTTATTTTCTTGTTTTCTTTTCTCTTTAGGTCTGGGGATGTTGGACCCTGGGCTCCCTGTCGATGGGATAGGCGGTAAGTACTCAATTCTGTCTGACTCCTGATCCTCCCCTTCCTGACAGACAACTTTCTCATTCCCTTCTCAATTAAATGTCCCAAATATAGGATTTCTCTTTGACAGTATTGTAATTTGCTCAGGGACACCTTGTGCCCATTCTCGGCTAAGTGATTTAAAAGAGCAATTGCGTCCAGTTTACAAACTTCTTGTGTACTCGGTGCCACAAACAGGTCATCAATGTTCTGCACAAGAACTGAATTGTAAGGCATCTGCTGAGTCTCAGGATTCTTTTTCAAGATCTGATTAAAGATTGAAGGACTCTTATGGAACTCGGCACCATGCCACAACTCCATCTGTAAACCCGAATGAGAACAGGAATTGACTGTCCTTGTGCAACGGAATGGAGGAAAAGTCCTGGCAGAGATCCACAACAGTAAACCACTCTGCAGTGTAGGGAATTTGAAATAATGTTGCTGGATGCGGTACCACAGGACAACATGGAACAACTATGTTGTTCATTTTTCTAAGATTCTGTATAATCCCATACTTGCTGTTGAGCTTTGGTAAGCCCATAATCGGTGCATTGCAATGACTTCTGACAATTTTGTTAAAAATCCCTTGTTTTAACATGTTTTCAATCACTGGTGTGATTCCAGCCACAGTCTCTGGCATTGGATTAAAAGGAGGTGTTCTCGTGATAACGGCATTTGGTTTTATTGTGATTTTGACTAGTTCTACACTTTTGATTAGTCCGATGTCTTTCACTGAATAATGTTTTTACAGTATCAAATCATAAGGTAAATCCTCTACCCTCCTCACAGGATATAATCCTACAGCTGTTCCTTGCCGGGCCATTTTCAATTTAACATCTTTATCATGCGTTTGAAATTCAACACCGTCCGATGTGCAGTAAATAGTGCAATTTAACTTGCTCAAAAGATCTCTCCCTAACATATTCACAGGACTATAATCGTATACCACAAACTGATGATCTTCCTCAAATGAACCTGTTTTTTACAGGTACTTTCTTTGAATCAGGATTAGTTATTTGTTTATTTGTGACACCTACAACTTGTATCTTCTTTCCCAAGAGGGGTAGGTCTGGGACTTCCGCTGTTATAACAGTAGAACGGGAAGCTCCTGTGTCAATAAGAAATGACACTTGGTGACCATTAACCTCTCCTTCTACATATCTGTCAACATTTGTGTACCACTGAGCGGGATTCTCTCTCAGTTTTCGAAAGTTGTTCATAAATGTTACGAAATCACCTCTACTCCACCGTACATGAACATAATTTCCACTTGGTATTTCCGTCATAGGAAAGGTTAAAGCTTCATCTTCATCTGGGAGCACAGGTTGTGGCTTACCATTCACTTCTGTAGCATCTGATTGTTTCTTTTTCTTTCCCTGTTTCTTTGACCACTTGCTCTCTAATCTATCAAAATCACTCCATTGGCAGATACACTTTACTAATGCCTCAATGTGTAATCTCCTTCTTGAGGGCCGCATTGTCACAATTGCTTCATCATCCAACTGTGCCCTAAAGCTTTTCTATAATGGAACACTCTTAGGAAGATTCACCTCATATTTTCCTGCCACTTTAATTAATTTGTCATGGGTGGCAGCTGCACATCTTGTGATCTCTTTACTTAAATGTATTATTTAATTTACCCAGTATTCATTCAAATGTGAAATGTCTAGGCATCCTCTAATAATTTCTTCCAATTCCACCTTCAGTTTTGGTACATCTATGGGTCTCACTCTTTCCTGGCTAGTAGATAGTCTCTTTGTTTCTCCCACCCTTTTATTTTTGGTAGTTTCTTCAAACCATGGGGGGTGGAATCCCATTGTCAAATGGTCCCGTCTTTCCCTATGCAAAACAATTCTTATTCCTTCTCTCAATAATTGAACATTTTGTGGTGGTATCCAGCCAACAATTTGTAAATTCTGCAATGTCTTAATGCACCCTGTCACAGCTATTCCTCTTACCATAACCTATAACAGTAGGATTCTTTATAATATTTATTTGTGCAGTGTCAACAGGCACTGTCAATTTCTTAACTGACACAGCTTGGGACACTTAGGCAGGAACAGTCACAAGAAGTTGTAACACCTGGAGCTATTACCATAGGAACAGCTTCAACAGGTGCAAGAGCAGTCAGAAGTGCTGGTAGCTATCTTTCAATCTGAATTGTATTTAGATCAACAGGGGCTGTAGCCACTGTAGTACTAGCTGTTGTAGCACCCTCTGTATTTATTGTGGGAGCCACATGTGTTGGTTGCGAGGACAACAAAGCATCTAAAATGGCATCCCCTGAATTGCTAGCAGTGTCTATTTTTCTTGCAGCTTCCTCATCATCATTTACCTATTTCCAATTCTTCTCAGACTTTTCAGTAGTTATAGCTGAGTATATTGTAGCTCCCTCAACTACGTATTTCCTCGACCTCTGCTGCCCTTCATTCCATTGAGCATCTGTGTGATTTTGCACTGCTCATTTTGCTCTTTTCTGGTACTTTTCTTTCTTCTTGGCATGAGCTGCTCGCACCCAAGCCTGTATTGCTTTATACTGTGTAGGAGGTGGCTACATTTCACGTAACTTTTCTCTTAACTTTTCAATAATTTTTAAGTCAAAAGTATCATATTGTGGAAATTTGAACAGTTCTTCTTTTTCAGTCATCTTGCACCATTGACGAAGCCACAAACATGTATGGAGCCCTACTTTTGTCGCCATACAATGAGCTGGCATACCCTCCCAAACTGGGACTCGCACATCACCCCTCATCAGATATCTAAGAGTTTTGAAACATTTTATGATTGAAAAAATGTAACAATAAATGAACAATAATCAAATTCAAAATGTCAGTCTCTTGTTCAGTTTACAATTCTGTGTATGCCAATACTGTCCTCCAATCCTGTCACAATTTTCGTTCACAAACCTATCATAGCTTAATATTTGATGACTCGTCAATCAATCTCAGCACCGCACTTTACACCAGTTGATCTATCCCCAGCGCGGCACACTCTGACTTAATTCTTCACTTCTAGCAGTGGTTCACCCTCCTTCACAATTTTCTCGTACACAAATTCTACAACTCTTAAGCAGGCACAATAAACAAATAACCTTTGTCTGCTCTGCTAAAGAATTCAGAGTAGACCATTCATAAAAGAAACAATCAGAAATAAGGTTTTAACACCCTGGAACTTTCCTACGCACACACATACACACAAATGAAATCTCGATTAGAGGGAAATCACGCTGACTGAAATAGCTTCACCTTTGTGCAACAGGTTCCACTTACACCAATCAATATTAATACACTCACAACAAATTGTTATAGCCCCTATCTCAATTGTGCAGTCGATGGTACCTCACAAATCTGCATCACACATCTTAGCAGACAAAGAACACCACAACTTGATATCAACTTACTTATCCCAGGATCTTGGACTACTTTGAGTCTGATAACAACTTCAACTGCTCAAAATCTAAGCATTAGCACAACTATCCTGTCAACTTTACCATAACACAAAATAGACAACTTTAACACAATGCAGACTTTTAATCAGACCATTGTGATGCATAACCCTATTGATACTCACATCTTCACCACTGCAACTGCCTTGGAAACTACAAACTCCTTCAGTCTTCAAGTTCAGGTGTCGGACTTGTGGGACATAGGCAATTTTAAACTTAGGCAAATTATTTCACCTTCTTCCTCTTGTGACATAAACCATCCTCTCGCTATCACTTGAGGGAGCGGGGCTTTCTGTATCTTAATCTTAAGGTATAATCATTAAATAACCCTCACCACTGATAGTACGGACCTTTGTTCGTTGACAAAGAGAAATAACGATCGATAAACTACATAACAATTAATCATTAAAGACTTTTAGTACACTCAATAAAGAAAATTGGTGTGAGCATAAAAGTTTTATTTTTCAATTTTCAGGTGTAGGAAAGTGCCCCTTTTTGCCCCCCACGTTTTGCCTGATGCTGATGCTCTTTGACTAAGTGTGCCCTGGGTTCCTGCTAACCAGGTACCTAGGGCCTATGTTCATTCCCTAAAACTTTACCTTTGCAACCCCAATCGGCACCTCTCTTGCCACATGTAAGTCCCTTGTAAAAGGTACCATGGAAGGGACTCATTGGTCTCAACCTGTACCTACCTGAAATGCCCCTAAATGTAGTATTTAGGGGCAACCCCGAATCTTGCCTCCTCAGACAAGCAAGAAGAAGAAGAAGGACCAAAGAGCCGTGCTGAAGGAAGAAGAGGAGGACACCAACTGTCTTGGCCCCAGCCCTACTGGCCTGTCCCGACCTTGACCTGCTCCAGCGGAATCCCGGCATGTCCTCCAGCCAGCAGCCCGGCCAGAACCCGGAGGACCTGCCCTGCCTTCCCTACAAAGACTGTCTCCCATGAGCACCGGACTTGCTCAAGAACCAGGCTCTAGCTCCGGCCGAATCCGCGAATCTGCACCCGACGCCAACGGCCCGAGTTAGAGTGGCCCAACACCACGAGGAGATCCCCCAGCAATCCTTACCTGGGTCCTGGTGATCCCTGACCTACCTTAAGCCTCCAGACGACGCCTGCAGCCTCTATCTGGAGGGTCCCCCCCCACAGCGACCGGAGCTGGTAAGGAAACCCAACGCCTCAAGACACCCCTGCACCCAACGCTCCATGGCCTTGGGTGGCCTGACCGATGGTGTCCAGGAAACCCCCTGCATCCCAACTTACCTCTTCAACCAGTGGTGGTTCACTGATAGAATATCGATGTAACAAACATCAATGTTCTAATTATCGAAAAAAAATATTGACTGCAAAAATATCGACTCCAATACTTTAACGGGTAAGTACAAAAATATTGAATCAAAAATACCGAGGTACAAAATATAGATGTAAAAAATATCGATTTAAAAGTATATATAAAATAATATATAGTAAATATATTAAATATTAAAATTATTATTAGCAAAATAAAATATATGTAATATACATTTTAACTAAATATAACAAATAAACTTAATTAAAAAAATATAAACACACAAACATAAAAATGTATACATATATTTACTTAAAAATAATTTATTAAGTATTATCTTTATTTAATTATTAAACTTTAAAATTGAAAACCACTATAGGTACATAGGTACATATAAATCAAGTTTAGAATACAGTAAGTTCTACTGAACTTAGAGTTGTGTGTCAAGGGCTTAGCACACCCTTTCTACAACTCAAGAGAGTTTCAGTTCCCACTAGAGTAGGTAGGTGCATACACCACACCACACTAGAATGTCTGCAAGGCCTGAAGTCAGTGACTCCTTGCCCACTAGGTATGACAATCTCACATTCCAGGAATTGAGAAATATGTGTACCTCTAGGAGACTGAAAACAGGGAGACATGCAAGCACTCAACGCCTCATAGAGGCTTTGCTGTTAGATGACCTCAGAAAGACACCAGGGTCTGATGAGGCAGGCAGGTTGGGTGGGGCAGTAGAAGAGGAAAGGCCAGGTAGTGAAAACTACTATGACCCAGACTCTGATGCTGGCCAGGGGGATCAACATGATTCCCACCTGGAAAATCCAATTCTTCCTGAAGGAGAGGAAGGCCTCAGTGGCCCCCTCTTCACTCCCCAGGAAGGGTTAATAGTCTACCAAGAAGATCAAGATCTCCTTCTCAGGAATCTAATCATTCTGGTACTTCTATAGGGTCCTCTGCTTCTCATAAAAGAGCATCCTCTTATGAGAAGAACTGCCAACTGCTTGAGTTTGAGAGAGCTAAGCTCAGAATCAAGAGAGAGCAATTGGCCTTAGACAGGGCATCCCTGGAGCTTCAGAAAGCTTCACAAAAGTTGGGGCTAGAGCCCCATGATGACAGCAACAGTGTCCCTAGAGGTAGAGATCATACTCATGACCATAGGAACCTGAACAAGATTGTCCCTCCCTACCAGAGTGGGGATGACATCCACAAATGGATAACTGCACTGGAAAGGGCCTGTAAGGTACAGAGGGTCCCTCAGGAGCAGTGGGCAGCAATCTTGTGGCTCTCCTTTGCAGACAAAGGTAGAGACAAGCTCCTCACTGTAAGAGAAGAGGATGCTGACAATTACAAAGTCCTGAAGAGTGCTCTGATTGAAGGGTTTGGCCTAACAACTGAACAATACAGGTTAAAGTTCAGAGATACCCAAAAGGCACAGACTCAGGACTGGGTTGACTTTGTTGATTGTGCTACTAAGGCTCTGGGAGGCTGGTTACTTGGCAGTAAGGTGTGTGATTTCAAAGGATTGTATAATTTGATCATGAGAGAGCAGATCCTTAACAACTGTCAAAATCAACTGTTGCATCAGTACCTGGTGGACTCTGATCTGACCTCTCCCCAAGAATTGGGTCAGAAGGCAGACAAGTGGGTCAGAACCAGGGTGAGGCAGAAGGTTCAGAACCCAGGTGGGGACTCTAAGAAGCAAGATTCTAAGAACTCTGATACGGGTGGGGAGAAGGGTAAAGACCAGAAGTCTTCTCAAGGACCCCAAAAATCTGCATCTGGTGGGGAGTCCCAATCTAACAAAGGAAAAGGCCAAAAGAAACCATGGTGTAAAATCTGCAAGCAGAAAACCCATTGGACTAGTGATTGTACAAAGACCAAAGACTCAACTCCAGCCACCATTGCCCCTAAGGCAACTGTTCCCCCTAGTTCAGCTCCAAGTGGTGGTGTTCCAAATAAGGGTGTAGTAGGGTTAACCCTGGGATCTGAGATGGACTCTGGCCTAGTCAGAGTTCCAACTCAGGCTGTACTGATCTGTGATGGAGACATAGATATGTCCTCCTATGTGAGTCCCAGTAATCTGGGCAAATACAGACAGCAGCCCTTAATTAATGGAAGAGAGGCTTTGGCATACAGGGACACAGGAGCAAGTGTCACAATGGTGACAAAAGATCTTGTAGCCCCTGAGCAGATCATACTTGGTGAAATGTACCAAGTGACCAATACTAGCAATGTCAGGACAGACCGTTCCCTGACAGTTGTTAATTTCTCCTGGGGAGGGGTAACTGGCCCTAAGAAGGTTGTGGTAAGTGCAGACCTCCCTGTTGAATGCTTGCTTGGAAATGATTTGGAAAGTTCAGCTTGGGCTGAAGTTGAACTCAGGACCCATGCAGAAATGTTGGGCATCCCTGCAGATGTGTTTGCTATGACCAGGTCACAGGCAAAAATGTCTAAAACTGAACAGGCCCTGGATTCTGGAATAATGGACCAGGTGCCTCCCAAGAGGAGGAGCAGTAGGGTTAAGGCAGTGTCAAAGTCAAGTCAAAAGAAATAAAGTTTATTTAGACCGTAGATCTATAAACCCTATAAAACATGCATATTTTAAATTTTTTTTAAAAATGATAAATATACTAAAATCCTACTTTAAAACATTAAATGATAAAGCTTAAAATCTCAATTCTTCTTTACTCAGTCTATCCCTCAGATCCCTCTTCCAAAACCATCCTTTTAACAGCCTGAACAAACTTTGCCACAACTATTGTAATATCAAAATAATGCATGTCCGTAAGGAGCTCAATTGCTTGCGCACGGGACCTGGTGTCATATTTTAAGAAAATCGGTCTTAAAAACATTTTTCGTTGGTCTAACAATTTTTGGCAGTCCATTAAAATATGTAAGCAATTGCATTTCATCCCAATCCTGCATGTGCATCTACCATCTGGATACATCAGTTCCCTTTTCAATTTGTCATTTGACCAAACAGGATTGATGCCAATTCTTACCCTTAATAATTCCATTCTAAGCCATGGGTTTGGTACAAAATCTAAGTAGGGGTACCACTACTCTCTCCTCCAGCTATTTATCATAAATCGCACAGACTCTTTATTTATCAAATACTCCATGTCCTTCAATTTAGATAATTCCTTCCCTAAGGCTTTAAGTTCACTTTTTGATTCATCAATATGCAGGGACTGTGGATCAATAGTCGCCTTTAACTTATCACAAATGGTATATAGTGTTTTTCTTGCTACTTTCGCCCACTTTAATTCGCTCATCTGGATCTCCTTCATACACCATTATGACACTTTTGATTCTTCACCTGTCCCCAGCCTTTTCCAGAATCTAGTTAGGCTCACTTGCACCTGGACATTCCATGAGGTCATGTCTAGCTCTCGTCTAATTGCCTGTATCATTGATGAGCTAGGCAATGACATCAATGCCTTTAGACATTTCCCTTCCTCGCTGTCCCAGGTACTTTTCCCCCCTAGGCAAATGATCTCCGATCCATACTGCAATTGTGGGGGTATCATTGCATTGTAAGCCTTCAGGAATGGTCTGTGGGACATGGAGCCATAGCTGCGATTAAAAATTTTCAACCCGCAAATTGAAGCTAAGGCTTTTACTTTCTGGGCTTCCAGGTGCGTGCCCCATTTTAGAGATTTGTCGAACCATATTCCGAGATATTTATACTCGTTGACTATCTCTAATTTCGTTTGCCCCAAGAACCAATTGAACTTTTGTTTTCTCTTCCCAAAACACAGGATTTTTGTTTTGTCCATGTTCACTGTAAGACGTTTGGTTGCGCAGTAAATACTGAACGCGTTCAACTTCCTTTGCAGACCCAATTCTGTCTGATCCAAGATCACCAGATCATCTGCGTACAGAAGGCAAGACAACTGCTTCCCATTTACTTTTGGACTTGCACTTCTATCAGTCATCAGAAAGGAAGGTAGGTCTGCAAGAAAGATTGAAAAGAGCAACAGGGCCAATACGCAACCCTGTCTCAGGCCATTATTGATCGCTATCCCCGGAGTCAAACTCCCCTTCGTATCTTTAATGACCTGAGCCCAGTTCTGACTATGCAACTCCTGAATTACCGCTAGGAGTTCCTCCGGGATATTGTAGCTTCTTAGCGTCTCCCAGAGACACTTCCTATCGACTAAATCGAAAGCTGCACGAAAATCCACAAAACAGCAATATAATCTTCCTTGCTTCTCCATGGATTTTCGTGCTACAGCCCATAACGCAAAGCAGAGGTCTATTGTTGAGTGCCCCTCCTTAAAACCACCTTGTTCTGCTGGCACTATTGAGTGTTGCTCCACCCAATCCTTCAATCTGCCAAGAATTATTTTAGAAAACACTTTAACTCCAATATCGAGCAGATTGATTAATCTGTAATTCTTAGGGTCCCTCCTGTCGCCTTTCTTATGGATGGGCCTGATCACTGCCCCTCTCAAGGATTTCGGGATAATTCCTGAATCCAAGACCGCTAAAAACATCCGGGAAAAAAATCGTGCCCACCAGTCTAGCTGTGTTTTTATTATAACAGCTGGTAGGTTGTCAGGCCCTGCGGCTCGGGTTAGATTTAACTTCCTAATAGTTTCCTTCACTATTTCTGGGGAGAAGGCTGGCTTTAACTCTTTTGCAACCCTATCTCTGGAGGCTCTTTACTTACTTATTACAGGCACATAATTTGCCTTATAAAATTAGCCTAGGTAATCCTCCCAGGATGCCTCTTCGACTACACAGCTCATGATTCCTGGGGTTTGCCCCGAGGCATCCTGAATCAACTTCCAGACAAACTTTAACGTTTTTTGTTTCTATTGTTTCCAGCAGATTCTCCCAGCATTTTTCTTTAAAAATTCTCTTCTTAGACCTTACTAATATTTTATATTCTTTCCTTAGTTTAAGTAATTTCTTAAGGCCCCCTGCTCGTACCTTAGGCGCAAGGATCTTTCAACTCTCCTTATTATCCTTTTTTTCTCTACACACAGAATCGAACCAACTTGCTTGCTTTCTTCGACTGAACTGAATATTTTTATTACTCTTTTCCTTCTTTTTTAAATCAGCTCAGAGGCATTGCACCACCTGATTAATTTTAACCTCAAACCAAGAAACCTTATGATCCCTTACTTCCTCCATGGTTACATTCTGTTGGAAACTAGCTAGTTTCTCTAAGCATTCATCCGTTAATTTTGTAGACAAATGTTTTGGGTATGACATAGTTTGAGGGAGGGCTCTTTCACAATGTCTTATGGGTCCCCATGTTAGTTTACAATACAGAGCATTGTGGTCACTTTCTATACGCTGTATTACCTTAAACATATTTACCCTAGCAAAATTCCAGGCGTGCACAAACACATAATCAATAGGGCAATGTTGGTTACCTTTTCTAAATGTCTGATTTGCTGGGCGGTCAGATTCCATCCTACCATTTAGACTAAGTAATCCCTTTGATCCCAGGAATTTTCCTAGGACATCATCTTGTTTATTCATTTTACAATTGGGGAACCAAGCTGTCCTTACGTTGTATGAATTTTTGATCTCATTGAGCCAGGGGTCTAATTTTTTAGGATTTAATTTATGGTTAAAATCCCCCATAATAAGCCACACATCGTTTCCATACTTATCGCTCAATGAGTTCATTACATCCTTAAATAACCCCATTTCCCTTTCATACTCCTCTTGAGAACCCCATTGTATATAGATATTTACTAGAATCAATCGTTCATTTGACCTTTCTGAAACCAATAGGGTTAATTCGCTAACCAACACCCATTTACAGGATGTTGTTATTGACTTCACTCTTTTTGCAATCCTAGTGGAGACCAAAGTCATAATCCCCCCGGCTGGTCGACCCCATCTCTTTTTATTAGCCGGTTTATGAAATTGTACAAAGCCATCGATTACCGGGGTGTTGTCGCAAAGCCAAGTTTCCTGCAGACAAATAATGTCTGCCTGCAGTGAGACAAGTTTTATGCTTTCAGTCTTTGTTTGCCCTATAAACCCATTTATATTCCATGAGATTATTTTTAGGCTATGCGACAACCCACTTCCCTAATCAATCTCACTAAGGCAGCTGGGCTCATTCAAGACCCACGCGGGTGTGCTTGTAAAGCTATCTCCTGGGCTTCAGTTACCCCATCCATTGCTGGGCTCTGGGTTCTCTATAACTATGTTTATATTTGCTCTTTCTCTGCATGACCCTGCAATCAAATTTACTTGCCTTTTCCCAAGGCCGGCATGGCAATTCAAGAAGGCTCTATCAGACTGATTTATCCTTTCCAATTCAGCTTCTGATATTAGCCTGATTCCTTCCTTTAATAATTCTTTTTCAGCTTTTACAATTGCAGTTTTTACCAGCCCTGAGTAGACTTCAACTTTCGTATCTTCCTTGCCTCTATTGTTATTACTAAATCCTACCTGCCTCAGGTCTTTTGACTCAATTTCTCTCAGCCTTGGGCATTTTGAAAAGGAAAATAGGAGTTGAGAACGGTTTAGGGGTACAATTTTCCTTAACTTTTTCCTCCCCTTCTCCACTTTAGAGGGTTCAAAGTATAACCACTTTTTAACACTTGATTCTATCTCTTTATAACCCAGATTTTACTTTTCCCTTGTATCTTTATTTATGGATGCAGTTTTTGTTGTCCTTGGAGTTTTTCCACCCCTCCCTAGACCCTTTGAAGGTTCTTCCACCTCCTCCAGATTTACCCATTCACCCAACATTTTCTCCGGTCTTCCTGCTATACCTGTGAATCTTTGTTGAGCCCTTTTCCCCCTTAATTCCACCTGTCTCGTGTTTGGGGGTCCCACTGTATTCCTCATTTTTCTCCTATTATTTAAGGGAGCACCTCTTTCTTGTAGAGTTTCATGAGGCCCCGCTCCCTTATCCCCTCCTTTCTTTAGGCCCTTTTTTTTTCCCTTTTGCAGGGTTTGTCTTTTTAAATTTAACCTTGTGTTTAGACGCCTATACCATGGGTGTTCTCCCCGTCTCCTGAGTAACATTGGACATTTAGATATGTATACATCCTGGCAATTATTCATAAGTTCTGGTTCCCCTGCCCCACCTTGAGTGACAATATCTGGCACCGATCTAACCACAGATGGCATTAGGCCCCTAATGCCCTGTAATTCACTTACAGTTTGCTTTAAGTATAATTCATGGGCATTTAGTATTCTATTGTTAGATAGTGTAACTTCTAGCAGGCCCTGCAGGGTTTTTTGTAACATTAACATTAAGTCCAGCATTGAGGCCGAGGATGTTGCTGATATGTCCAAACCCAAAGTGCTATTGCGCACCAATTCTTCTAAAGACTTGGAACCTTGCATCAACGATTGGCCCATACTTTCCTCTAATTTAGACCTTATCTCTGAGTCCATAGTTCCTTTCTGGTCATGCACATCCTTAGAGCCCTTCTCCTCGTATTCTACTTCAGCCGAAGCGCACATAGAGAATATCCTTGGCGAGGAAGAAAGTCTCGGTTCCAGGTTAGTATTAATATGATTAGTAAAACTTTGGTCTATTATTAGTTCTTCTATAGTTGCGGCACAGTGAGCATTTGCTTCTTGATCTGTTGACAATTCCTCCTCGTAGGCCTGAGATTTGAGGGGCGTAGGCATCTTCTTAAAATGTTTACCAACAAAGTCTTTTATTGATTTTGATACAAGACCCCCCCCTTTCTCACTGACTTTGTCAAGTATTCTTTTTTTCTTTATTGATTTTCTTTGTACACTCTTGGCAGACTCCTCCAAGTCCAAACTTACTGCTTGAACAGACCTATTTAGATCCATTTGCTCGTTATCCGGAGTCTGGGGATCTTTTCTTGCTTTACTTCTTTTTAACTTCTTTGGTGCCATTTGCAAGTCACTTATTAAAAATTATAGACTGAAATGTATGTGGAAGGGTAAAAGGATGGGAGCAAGAATGGGGGCAAGCAGGAAGAATATATGAGGTGAATTAAATCCAAGCCACTGATGCTCCGCCACCTTGCTAATGCTCCATGACTTCGTTTCTCCACTAATCTCCGTCACAAATATCCCCTTTCACGTTTCCCTCTTCCAAGAGCAAGACTCTGGCGTTTTGCTTAAGAATTAAAACATAAAGAGGATCAAGAGCTTGAAAAAAGAACGCCACTTACCTCTGCTGTGTGGTGTCAGGCTAGCCGTGTTTTTACTTTACTGTGCTGCCCCTCCTTATTTGAGGCTATTTCTTTTTGCTGGCTGGGTATTCCCGACACCTCCCAACTTGCGGGAGGTTTCCTTTTCCTCCCCCCCCCCCTCCCGGGGTTTACCGCAACACACCGTTCCCTCCTGTTGGCGGGTTTGCGGGGTTAGGCCAGGTCACAAATTCCTGGCACACACTTCGCGTTTCCTCCGAAGGGCGATTCACGCTGTGATGAGTAAGCAAAGGGACCCACTAAATCACAAATAGGTGCAGCCACCCGGCTGTTCTCCTTGCGTTCGTGCGTCCGGATCCGGAAGGAAGAATGCGTGAGACGCAAGACGCAGACGCTACCGCTGACGATGCACAGCAGCCAACAACCACAGCAGCAGAGTCCTTGAGTGTCTTCCCCCCTGCCTCAGAATGCAGATCAGTCTCTTGAGGGAGATGATCTCAGTCCTGAAGAAGGAACTGTCCCAGAGGAGCTTGAGCCTGATCAGGTTGAGTTCTTGGGGACAGGGGGCCCTTCCAGGGCAGATCTGAGCCAGGAGCAACTGAGCTGCCCCTCTCTTGAACCCCTCAGACAGCAAGCTGCTGCTGAGGCTGCTGGGAGTGCTAGTGGTTCCCATAGGATCTATTGGGATGATGGACTCCTTTACTCAGAGTGTAGAGACCCCAAGCCTGGAGCCACCAGGAGGTTGGTTATACCTCTGAAGTTTAGGAGCTTCCTATTGACCCTCGCACATGATATCCCATTGGCAGGTCACCTAGGCCAAAACAAGACTTGGGACAGAATTGTCCCTCACTTTCATTGGCCTCATATATCTGAAGACACCAAGGAGTTTTGTCGCTCCTGTGTTACCTATCAAGCCAGTGGTAAGGCAGGTAGCACTACAAAGGCCCCCTGATACCACTACCTGTGGTGGGGGTTCCCTTTGAGAGGGTAGGGATTGACATTGTTGGTCCCCTAGACCCCCAAACAGCATCTGGGCACAGATTTATCCTGGTGGTGGTGGACCATGCCACTAGGTACCCAGAAGCAATTCCCCTCAGGACCACCACAGCTCCTGTGGTGGCAAGGGCCCTCCTGGGGATCTTTTCCAGGGTGGGTTTTCCTAAGGAGGTAGTATCAGACAGAGGTCCCAACTTCATGTCTAGTTACTTGACTGCTATGTGGAAGGAGTGTGGAGTAAATTATAAATTTACCACCCCTTATCACCCACAATGCAATGGTTTAGTTGAAAGGTTCAACAAAACCTTGAAGGGCATGATTAAAGGTCTCCCAGAAAAGCTTAGGCTCAGATGGGACATACTTTTGCCCTGCCTTCTCTTTGCCTACAGAGAGGTTCCACAGAAGGGGGTTGGTTACAGCCCATTTGAGCTTCTGTTTGGACATCCAGTTAGGGGTCCATTGTGTTTAGTGAAGGAGGGATGGGAGTTACCTCTCAAACCCCCTAAACAGGATATTGTGGACTATGTAATTGGTCTCCGCTCCCGGATGGCTGAGTACATGAAGAAGGCAACTAAAACCTTGAGGCTAGCCAGGAATTACAAAAAGCCTGGCATGACCAAAAGGCTGTGTTGACTGTTTATCAGCCAGGACAGAAAGTATGGGTGTTGGAGCCTGTGGCCCCAGCAGCCCTCCAAGATAAGTGGAGTGGCCCCTATACCATTGTTGAACAGAAGGGAGAGGTTACCTAACTGGTGGACCTTGGAACTCCCAGGAGCCCCCATAGGGTGCTCCATGTCAACAGACTGAAACCATATGTTGACAGGGCAGGCATGGGCTTGCTCATGGCTACTGATGAGTGACAGGAGGAAGAGAGTGATTCACTCCCTGACCTGCTCTCTCAGAACCCTGATGATGGATCAGTAGATGGTGTAGCCTTGGCAGGCAGCCTCACTGACCAGCAGCAAACTGATTGCAGAAGAGTTCTCAATCAGTTCAGACATATGTTCTCTCTGGCTCCAAGTCAGACTACCTGGTGCACTCATGAAGTGGACACTGGGGACAGTCTGCCTGTTAAAAATAAGATTTACAGGCAACCTGACCATGTCAGGGACTGCATCAGGACTGAAGTCCAGAAGATGTTGGATTTGGGTGTGATTGAACCCTCAGATAGCCCTTGGGCTAGTCCAGTAGTCTTAGTGCCTAAACCTCACACCCAGGGTGGTAAGAGAGAGATGAGGTTGTGTGTAGACTACAGAGGTCTCAATGCAGTCACTAGGACTGATGCCCATCCCATACTAAGGGCAGATGAGCTCATAGACACTTTGGCCTCAGCCAAGTTTCTCAGCACATTTGA
The DNA here is from genome assembly GCA_963921515.1 of Calotriton arnoldi. Classification (NCBI taxonomy): domain Eukaryota; kingdom Metazoa; phylum Chordata; class Amphibia; order Caudata; family Salamandridae; genus Calotriton; species Calotriton arnoldi. Next base: position 820,121 of record CAWUFW010001187.1, read on the forward strand.
CCTAACAGCTGGCTACTGGCAAATCAGACTAGCTGAGGATGCAAAAGCCAAAACAGCGTGGGCACTACCAATTTGTGGTGATGAACTTTGGTTTGAAAAATGCACCTGCCACTTTTCAAAGGTTGGTGAACAAAGTCCTTACAGGCCTGGAAGCCTATAGTGCAGCATATCCAGATGATATTGCTGTCTTTAGCTCCACCTGGGAGGATCACCTGGTCCACCTGCGAAATGTTTTGGAGGCCCTGCAGAAGGCAGGCCTAACTATCAAGGCCACCAAGTGCCAGATAGGGCAGAGTCAGGTTATGTACCTGGGCCACCTTGTGGGTGGAGGCCAGGTTCAACCATTACAGAGCAAAATCCAGACCATAATGGACTGGGTTGCTCCCACTACCCAGACTCAGGTCAGAGCTTTCTTGGGCCTGACTGGGTACTATAGAAGATTTGTCAAAGGGTATGGATCCATAGTGACCCCTTTGAATGACTTAACTTCTAAAAGAATGCCAAAGAAAGTTCAGTGGACAGTTAGCTGTCAAAAGGCATTTGATGACCTGAAGCAGGCCAGGTGCACTGCTCCCATTCTGCAAAGTCCTGATTACTCCAAGCAATTCCTTGTCCAAACAGATGCATCTGAGTTGGGGGTAGGGGCTGTGTTATCACAATTGAATGATGAAGGTCAGGATCAGCCAGTAGCTTTTATTAGCAGAAGGTTGACCCCCAGAGAGAAACGTTGGTCAGCCATTGAGAGGGAGGCCTTTGCTGTGGTTTGGGCCTTGAAGAAGCTGAGGCCATACTTGTTTGGCACTCACTTCATTGTTCAGACAGACCACAAGCCCCTCTTATGGCTAAAACAGATGAAGGGTGAAAACCCCAAACTTTTGAGGTGGTCCATTTCCCTACAGGGGATGGACTATACAGTGGAGCATAGACCTGGGAGTAACCATGCCAATGCAGATGGACTCTCCAGATATTTCCACTTAGAACATGAAGACTCAACTGGTCAAGGTTAGTTTAATGTCCTGACGTTTGGGGGGGTTGTGTAGGAGAGTAGGATCTGCTTCTTATAGTTACCCCCACTTTTTGCTGATGTTTCACTGTTTTTCGACTTAGCCAGACTGAGGCCCTGCTAATCAGGACCCCAGTCTATCTGCTTTCTACTCTAAATTGATTGTATGTACTTTAGGTACACTCCAGATTGGATTCTGGGGTACCCTTGTGAGTCCCTAGAATATGGTATACTATGTACCCAGGGCATAGGTACCTCAGAGGCCTACCAGGGGCTGCAGCATGTATTGTGCCACCCCTGGGAAGCCTTTTAAAATGACACAACAGGTCTGCTACAGCAGCCTGTGTAAGGTGGTGTATCCACCCCTTACTGAGATATAGGTTCCCTATATCCCTCCATATCACTGCACATGTAAACCTATCAGTCACCCCTATGGCAGGCCTTAACAATCCTGAAGGCAGGGTGCTGGGTTTCATGTGAGAGGGTGCCCATGCATGAGCAGAGCCCCTCTGCAGCTTTCGGAATCTTTATTCCGGGGTTGTTTGTGATGCAACCAGACCATATACTCTTAAGTGCATTATAACCCCGCGGTAAATGCTAACTTGAGAATGGCTGCATGGAAAACTGTCGTGTTTGGTGTCAAACACCTTGGAATCATACCTCCACCCCAGTACTGGGGTGGGAGGTATGATTCCTCCCTTCTAGAGGGAGCAACATGGCACCACCGGTACACCCGGTACCAGCTTAACAGAACCCTGGCATCACAAAATGGATGCTACAGCCACAGACACGAGTCTGCCCTCCTGCTGCTGGACGAAACTCCGGCAGGGGAGGCCTGGACAATAGGTTTCCTGTCACAGGGAGGTGTGACCACCTCCCAGACAGGCTTTAGTGTATTGGGGCTGGGTGGGTGCACTCTCAGAGTGCTTTGAAGTCTGCACTGGGGGCACATTTGGTGTCCCTGTGCATGGTCCAGTTCAAACCGGTCGCAGGGGCACAGAGCCCCTGCTCTGGCGCGAAACTGGACAAAGGAAATAGGTGTAGCCACCCCTCTTTCCTGACCCTCCCATAGGTGGGTCCCCAGAGTTTGTCCCACCCCTTCCTTGGGTCTAAAGTAGGAAACCCTGACCACAGGACTTTAGATTACACCTGGACTAAACTCTGATACCAGAAACCAAGTACTTCGATGATCTACACTACGCTGGATGACTGAAGAATCTCCCTTGGAGTAAAGAAGTTACTCCCCTGCAAGGCAGGCACCTTTAACGCAACTGACCGGTTGGCATCTCCGAGCTCCAACAGACTCCAAAGAATATTGCCACACAGGAGGTGGGTTTTCCGAGGTCTCTGAGGTCGATCTGTGCCCACAGCAAGTCTGAGGCCCGTATCCCTCGTGGAGACCGTGCAACCCGAACCCCTGGACACCGCGACCATTTGCAGAAGCATCAGCTTTCCGGTGACCCCTGAGGCTGAGCTTTGGGTTACTTGTAGCCCTGACCCCGAGCAGTAATTGCACTGAAGATTGCAGGCCTACACTCAACGAGTGTTCCGTGGAACGCCATTTTGTGATTCCTCTCGAGGTCCCTTCGCGATCCCTGGTCCGTTGACCTGTGGGTCCCCAAGAAGGCAACTCTAACTTTTATTGGGCTTCCCTGGTTGCTCCAGACGTGCCCTGACTCTCCATCGCTTGGGGAGTCCCCAGGACCTTGCTGGTCCGCACAGAAGCATCTTTTCTCTTCCTGCGTGGGTTGCTGTTGCCAAGGCTTGTTGTGGTCAATCCAATCACCGACACCCCAGCACTCGACATCCTTCGTGGGACAGCTCGAATCCGGCTCCTGGTCGTCGTCGACGTCTCCAGGACCCCGTGGCTGCAGAGTCAAGCTTCACCTCTTCGCACCTGAAGCACCCGACATCGGTGGGCATTCGATTGCTCCGCTCATGGTCACTGGTTAATGACCCAGACTCGGGCCCCTCTGCTTTCAGGTTCTTCACATCTTCGATCCAGGCTTGGATCCACCCGGACACTTTTCTCCTTCACGGCAGCAGCACTTTGCAGCAGATCGCCATTGAAAACGACGACGATTCCCGACACCTTTTGACACCTATGCACCCGGCTTCCCTGGGTGAGGTAACTCGAGTACTCCGGTGCTCACGTGGGTGTTGGCCCTAGAACCCCTTAAGTCTAAAGGGGTTTGCTCAAAGTCCTCTCCTAAGTGTCCTTTATCTTTAAAATTCCAACCGCGACTTTCCGCATTGAATCCTACGGCGCTCGCGGCTGTGTTCTCACACTGCACACGTCCCCCGTGGGTCTCCTGTGTCACTACCTTGGGTGGTTCCTTGGGGTCCTAGCGATTCTACGTGCTCTAGTCACTGTGTCTAGTCAAGTCGTGGTTCTTATACCACTTTCTTAGTATATGGTTTGGTCTCCCCCTGGAGCCCACTGTGTATTGTGCTATTTACTGTCGTTTTAATACTGTGATACTGTGTTACTTGAACTCTAATCTCATAAAGGGATTAGTAGTTAGTGTTTAGAAATAAATACATATATTTTATATATATCTTGTGTGGTTCTCCTTTCATTTAGTTATTCAGGAGGTTATAATCTGGTAAACAAAGCTGCTTTACACTCCTTCAAGACATAGCCTGAAGGCTGCTCTCCATAGCTACCACTAGGATAGCTTTCAATAAAGGTTGTCTTTAAACCTATCATCAATAAGGGTCGTTTGGACTGGTGCAAGGTGCCCACTATAACTAGTGGACAGCATATGCCAGGCCAACTTCTCACAATCGCTGCCAGCTTACGCACACCTTTTGGTATTAATTTATCAAACCCCAGCAGAGCAACCAATGGTTCCTCCGGCAGTGCACAATCCAGCATTTTAGACAGTACCTCGAACACCTCCCTCCAGAATGTGCGTATTCCAGGGCACTCCCAAGCCAGGTGTGTGAAGTGTGCGTCCTGGGCACAACATCTCATACAGTTATCATTCTCCCTCAAACCATATTTGAATAACCTTGCCGGAGTGTAGTAGGTTCTGTGAATATATTTAAAGTGTAGCAGCCTATGTCGGCCATTCAATGAAATCGTTTTAATTTTATTGAAGCACCAAGTCCACTGTGCTATTGTGATTTCTACCCCGAGTTCCTCTTCCCAGTCCCGCTGGAACTTTAACCTGGTCTGTTCACCCTGAGTTTTGAAAAGTGTGTACAGTAGAGTTATACTGCGTTGCGGGAATTGGGTTTGCAACAAATATGTCAGGGATGGCATCCCCTCTGGTTCGTGCATTGTGGAGCCAAGTAACTCCCATAGGGCCTTCCGGAACCTGAAGTATTGAAAAGCATCCAATGCAGTAACCCCCGCCACCTGTTTTGAAACCTGGTCCCAAGTCTTAGCTATCCCTTCGTGAAATAAGTCCCCAAGGCACTGTATATCCAGTTTGGCCAGAGTACGCATTACAGCCCTGTCCTCCCTGAGCGGAAGCCAATCACACCAATTTAGAGGCAATTTGGGAGAGTATATCACTCTAAGCTGGTGTTTGTTGGCAATTCTCGAAAGCTGGTGCCCGGTGCAATGCACAGGGTCAATCGAATGCAGATTATTCCGCGCAGCGCCAGTCAAAAAAGTTGGGAGTGGGGCAGGAGCAACCACATTTTTCTCTATTAGATGATGTGGTGAATTAGGAGGACCATGTATCCAGCAGCATGTAGAGCCTGGGCTGCTCTTTAATACCGCTCCATATCAGGCGCATTCAACCCACCCTCAGAGAATGGTTTGGTTAGAGTATCCCATTTAACCCTTGGCTGTTTCCCTGCCCAGACCAGCCGCGACAGCAATGTGCGCAGAGTGCGAAAAAAGGACTGTGGCAGACTAATAGGTATGTTCACAAACAGGAATAAAAAACGAGGGAGCACCACCATTTTTGTCAGGGCAATACGGCCAATTATAGATAGCGGCAACTTGATCCATTTTTCTATAACCTCTGTTAGTTTCTGTATTGCGCACCCATAATTCGCCGATAAAACTAGCTCGGCATCCGTGTGAATTTTTATACCCAGATACCGTACAGGCTCAGTAGTCCATTCCAAGGGGTAAACAGTCTGCACCGGTGTGGTAACAGCAGTTAACAGAAAAATAATTGATTTATGCCAATTTAAAAACTATTACTATTAACAACTAATAATTAAATGTTTAAAAATGTATTTAATACCCACCTTTTACCCCTTTAAAAGTAAAAAACCACACACACAAAAATAAACAATTACACAAAATAAATATCAAATAATTAACATTAATTAACAACTAAATAATGATTAATTAAACACAAAATATTTACTATCCTTTACTCCTATAAACACCACAACACACACCTAAAATTAATTACACAATTACCATAATTAATTACTAATTAACTAATTCAAATTGATTAACAACCAATTATTAATTAATTAATAATAAATGACTTCCCACCTTTTACACCTATAAACACCGCAACACACACCTAAAATGAATTACACAATTACAATAATTAATTACCAATTAACTAATTCAAATTGATTAACAACCAATTATTAATTAATTAATAATAAATTACTTTACCCATTTAACACTATAACATCTGAATTAAACAAATAATAAATAAAAAATATTCAATAAATTTAATATAATTAAATTTCTTCCCACCCTATTCCCCTATAAACCCACAACCTGCTACGGAACTAAAAACGCAAAATTCAAATAAACAAATATTGATAACTACTAAAAATAATCAATTAATTTTATATAATTAAATTACTTCCCACTCTATTCCCCTATAAACCCACAACCCGCTACGGAACTAAAAACGCAAAAATCAAATTAAAAAAAATTAATACCTACTAAACATTTAACACATATATTAAAAATACAAACAAATCTTATACAAAAAAACATACATCACATACATATAAAATATATACTAAAATACATAACATTAATAAAAAATAGATATATTTAACAACTATATTTTTGCAAACGATATTTTACACTTCGATATTTTAAACATCGATAACACTTACCTAAATTCGATATTCTTAACCACGAGAATTTGTCTGTCAATATTTCTGACCCACGATATTTTTGACTCGATGTTTCTGTAAATCGATATTTTTTATTCGATATTCGGTCTCTGCACCCCAGTGGTCACCTCCAGGAAGCCTCCAAGCCCGAACCTGCAGTGTTTGTTCTGACCGGAGATCTCCCATTGAAACCAACAGGGCACCCAACGCTAAACCAGCACCCTGCACCCGGCCGTCCCTGTGCCGCTGTGGGTGCACCTTGTGGGCTAACTTGGATCCCCCTTTGCCCTGAGCTTAACCCTAGGAGCTTTATTCCCTCAACCCTGTGGGTTGCACGAAGCAGCCACCAACCGACGGCCCCCTAGGCCCTTAGGCTAACATTGGGCGCCAGCACCTTGCACACGGCCACCCTAGTGCCGCTGAGGGTGCTTTTTGAGTACATCCTTGACCCTGGGGGAACGCTTGTTCTAACCCCAGAAACTCAACCCCAAAGACTAATTGCTTACCTGCAAACCAATAACCTCATTTTTCTCCATAGGATTGCATTGACTGTTTTCCTCTGAAAAAGTTCTGTGTTGAGTTGTGTTTGTATGGAAACCTAAGAAATTGTGTTTTAATGCAAATCTGTTTTACTTACCTTTGTCTAGGAAATTTCCCAGTGTGATATCTAGGCATATCACACTGAACAGAAAAAGTAATCTGAAAAGCACTCTAAAGAGTAACCTGAAAAGTAATCACAAAATAATTACAAGTATCTTTTGTCTTGAAATATTCTACAAACCTGTAACAAAGTCATTTCATCCAGCTTGCTTGTTTTGATCAATCTGTCGTGAAAAGTACAATTCTACTTACTTGTACCAAGTCCTGCTTGGTTCTAAACAATAAAATACAACTAAAGAAATATTTTTGATACAAACAATTGGTCTGAGTTCAGTCTTTGAGTGTGTGACATCATTTCTTGCCCGAGTGTGTACAATAAATGCTTCACACTACCCTCTGATAAAGCCTTACTGCTCGCCCACACTATCACAAATAGAGAGCAAGGTATTATCTACTTTTACCTCTGTAAACCTTTGGGGATCCACTGGACTCTAGGCACACTATACCTTACTTTGGTATAGTATATACACAGCCAGCTTCCTACACTCGGGTATCTCAATTTTATTCAGTAAGGATATAGTTCCACATGTATCAAACTTTTTTCTTGTTTCCCGTTTGCAACCACAAAAAAGCATTTTAGTATGTATCAAACTCAAGCTGCGATTCTATAGCATTTTACCGACTCGCAGTTTTGGTTTGCCACCAAATACCGATTCGGTATTTGGAAGGGGCGTCCCTTCCCAATACTGAATCGGAATGGTATGTATTAATGTTTTGCAACCGAATTCCGGTTGCAAAACGTTAATAATTCACCGGCTACAGAAGTGTAGAGGTAATGCATTTGCAAATGGGAAGCGGTCCCCTCGTTTCCCCTTTCCATTTGTAAATGTAAAAAAAAGTTTGTTTAAGAGAAGGCAATGGTCCAAGGGGAAGCTGCATCTTCTTAAACAAAGAAAAAGAAAAAAAATAACCTTTTCTTTTTGAACGGGTTGCATTAAAAAATACTGCTTTATTTAAAACCAATAACAGAGCTGGTGGTCTGCTGACCTCAGCAGGCCACCATCACTGTGATGGCGTTGATTCCTAATGGGTCGCAAATTGTGATCTACCTCATTAATATTCATGAGGTAGGTCTATTTATGACCCACTAGGAATCACAAAACGAAACTCTGAGTTCTCTTCCAGGGGATAGTCATCAATAGTCATAAGCACTGAATAGTCCCGGCCACGTGCGGGGACCCCGGAGCATTAACAAAAATATATGCATATGAATACATATATATATATATTATCTACTGGCGGTCGCCAGTAGATAGTTATAGTTAGGACCTAGTTTCCATAGGAAAAGCGTTTTTTCTTTTCCCAATAACTTTGGCGCCGGATGACGAATCTTCGCGAAATTTTCAAAACTAGTGGGGCGCTCCGGTCAGCTCCTGTCTTGAAAGTTTCGGGGTGATTCGCCAAGCGGGGGCCGAGAAAAAAGGGGGGTCCCAAAACGTGTTTTCTCCATGTTATTTTCCATAGGAAACTTTAGACACGGCTACAGCTCGAACTGCTGAACGGAATTGCACCAAATTTGGCAAAAAGGTAGCCCTTGGTTCAGAAAGAGCCTTTTTGTTAAATGGTGTAAATCCGTTCAGTAGTTCCTGAGAAATTTAAAAAAAGAGGTCGGAAAATCAATTTCCCATAGGAAACTTTAGACACGGCCACAGCTCGAACTGCTGAACGGAATTACACCAAATTTGGCAAAAAGGTAGCCCTTGGTTCAGAAAGAGCCCTTTTTAGGTCTCGCCTGAGCAAGCGCATGCGCTGCTCTGGCGAGAGTTTTAGTAAGCGGGTTTTGGAAGTGCAAACAACAGTTTGCTGGCGACCAGCTTGCGTTCACGCGAGCGTGCACGCGCGATCAGGCGCCATATGGCTTCCCTCGCCATCTGGCTTCCCTCGCGATTACTTTCACTTTCGCGGCCGCGCGGCCGTGTCAGTTTCACGGCCACGCGGCCATTGCTTGTTTTAAATGGGTTCCTGCTCGTCGCCAGCAGCTATTTCACATTTTTTCCGCTTGTGTTAGTGGTAGCTGACATTTTGTATAGCCTTTTTTTAAAGAGAGTTTGTTGGGGGTGAAAGAATGCAGGTCACGTAGATGGACTCTGCAATTTTGGTTTTATTTTCTGTAGGGACACAGTGAGCAGAATGGTAGCGGCGCGCAGCACCAGACCTATTCTCGCAGGCTGTAGGATTCCCTTCCACAGGGTTTACTGTCACTTTCTTTAAGTAGCCTGTTTAATTTTAAAACCTGCGCCGTCTTTCCCTTTCACGCTTTGCACCCATCGCTCACTCCCTCAACATGCCGTCCAGTAGGTCACCCTTCCCCCACCGCTCCCTCATTCATTTTGGATTATTACTGAGCACAGAATCACACTGCAACCGTATAAGCCGTGCAAGCCTTGGATTAAAAACCAAAAGACTCGTGTGTTGTTATCACAAAGCTGCAGTGCACGGATCTGTTTATTGGGTGGCTTGCACTGCGCAGTCTGATGCTTCACTTGCTTACCATCTCCTGTTCTACTTTCTCTTTCTTGTTTACTTACAGCTGCCGTCCAAAATGTGCAGGTCTTCCTTCCCAGCAACATTAAAGGCACGCAGCAGTGTTATTTTACAATTTCCTGCTCGTTTTCGCATCAGTGCTCCTGTGGGAATTTGACGATTACCTTTTGTCTTTAAGACACATGTTCCCCTCGTTTCAGGGGATCTCATTAAATAGAAAGCTTCCCATTCAACGGGGATCTTAAGCTTTGGGGCACAAATAGGTTAGTTAATGTTTGTTCCCAATCGCTGCACTCTCCGTGCTCTTTCTCCACACTCCCTAACACTTTTCTGGCTCTGAACACAGTAAAACGTTAAGTATTTGCGTCACATCAGTGAAAAATTTAGAAGTCACATCAGCCAATCACAGCACTCTAAATAAAACTAGCTGCTAAGTATATAACCACGTTTCAAGGAACACATTTAAACAGCGACACCCCCTTCTTTCTCCTCTACCTGTCGCTCTATTCTCCACCTTTCTTCACTCTATTTTCCACCCTTCCTCTCTCTCTTTCCCTGCCTAATGCAACGGCGCTGTGGTATATGACCATGTTTCAAGGAACACGTGTGCCATAGTGACACCCCCTTCTTTCTCCTCTCCCTCTATTCTCCACACTTCCTCACTCTATTCTCCTCCTTTCCTCTCTCTCTTTCCCTGCCTTCTGGAACGGTGCTGTGGGATAGATTGAAAAATTAAGGAGCAGTCTGGAAGTACAAGACGGAAAGGGGGGCACAGAGACACCAAAATCTACTTTCTACCAAGGTATAGTCACATATATACCTTTAAGGCTCTCTCAGATCTTGTAGACATGCCTGGTGCCTCCTTTTTAAAGCCCCAAGCAAAATTACATTTTGCCGGTTTAGTGCTCCCTCTTTCCTGGCAACTGGGGAATTTCCCACCTGCATTTGCAACGTGGTAGACCACTGTTGGTTGCCCGATAGTGCTTGCCTAGTTTCAGTATAACACCCAGCCGTGACATAGCCCGCTCTGTTATTTACATTCCAATATGTACTCTATAAAGGAATGCCAGTATTACTTTGCAGCTGTGCATTCGAATCAGTTTGGCTGTTGTTTAGGTCTCGGCCTGCACCAGCGCTTGCGCTGGTCTGGCCGAGAGTTTTAGTAAGTGGGTTTTGGAAGTGCAAACACTGGCTTTCGGCTGGCGACCAGCTTGCGTTCACGATGGGCGTGCACGCGCGCAGCTGCCATCTGGGTTTCCTATCTCTTCCTCATTTCCTCGTCATGGCTCATTAACTCTCTGGACTCTGATGTTTCAATCGCAGCAGCAGCTCACATTACCAACTGACGGCCCTGGACTACAGTCACATGAAAAACAACAGCGATTAGCATTGAAATGCAAGCTTTTTTTTGTCTAGTTAGAAATATTGCTTCGGTGGGTTGATTTCACCTTATATCGCTATTTGTTTTATATTGGGAGTCACAGCCTAATTACCAGTATTTTTGTCTCACTCTGTTTTTAAAAAAAAATATTTATTCGGGGGGCGTGGCCAAGATGGCGACCTAGACGGACGCGAGACCCTGAGGCTCCCCGTACCGAACTCCTTCTCCCAGCCAATTCGTGCACAATAGTCCCCAAACCAGCACGATTTTGGCGGTAAGCAGAGAGGGAGATCTGTGCTCTTTCGGGTGGTAACTCCGGCAGCGCTACATCCCTGAAGGACGCCGATTCCGCTCCGCGCACGGAGCCGCGAAATGGCGCCTAAGCTGAGCGGACACTGACATGAACTCGGCTGCGTCTCCAACTGCAGCGACGTCGGCGTTTCCAGGGCAGCCAGCTGTCCGCTGCCTCGACTACCGTGAGTGTGCGGCGACGGAGGAGGGGAGGCACATTGCAGGCATCTCCGGCAGAGCTTGCCGCTCACCTTGGAGGGCTGACCGAAGCTCCCGAGCGGCGGGACAAATCGAGGCCGAGGCTGCTGGGTCTGGGCGGGCGTGGGCGGACGTCATTCCCCCTCATGGTGAGGCGGGAGGCCCACAACACACAGCATCGGTGGGGCACAGCTGAGGACACCGCTGGGCTACGGACAAAGACAAGCCCCGTGGTCGGCGGCCACTGACGGCGCATCACCCGAGACCTGGGCCCTGCCTGGGGGAAAGGAGGCGAGACAAGCACAGGAGGCCACCCAGCGTCTAACTGCCAGCGGGACTTGCAGGCCGTTTGAGGGCGCGAGGTAAGTGCCTCCCCCCCTGATAGCGCCCCCCCTCCAGACAGCACAGCGCGGAAGAAACGGGGCCGACGGCACCGGCGCACCCCGGGGGGCGCCCTGCTCGGTGGCGTCGGAGACATAGCCACGGAGGGCTCCACAGCGCCTGAGTCCCAGAGCAACCCGGCGGGGTACGGGAGAAGCCATCAGGGTGTGACGAAAATGCCCTCATCTGAGAAAGCCGGGGGGGCAACGCCCACCACTGCAGAGGACGACCAACCTGCTACGGGCCCACCCCGGGAGGCACAAGATTGAGGGAGACTGGGCCTGCCCCAGGGTCTCCACGACGACAGGAGTGGGAAACCCCTGGAGACCCGCTCATGGGCGGCTTGGGGGTTCCGAGCAACGCGGGTTCCGGGCTCTCACGGGATACAGACGGAGGACAGGGCCCGCATCAGCCAGGCTTACCGGGATACTGCGTGAGCAAGATCGCCACCAAGACTGCGGGCACTGAGGGAGACAAGGGAGGCCAAGCGGTGAGAGACGCTGGGGCAGCCACGCCGGGCATCCAGCTTACGGCAGCACCCGCACCAGGTGCACCATTCTGATCGGCCGAGCCCCACGCACAGGAGAACTGAAACTACTCACCACCCAACCCGGCGAAGTGGGGTGCATCGGGGGGACTCTCTGCGCTTCCCCAGGAGGGGGCATCGCTCCGGCGTAAAGCACGGCACAGGGACAACACACAGCCACGTGGGGATAAGAGCACAGCAGCTGCCACCAGCCAGGGCCTACAGTGCCACCTCTCCAACGGAACCGGCGTAAGCCGGGCACCGGTGCTTCAGTCCGGCAACTCTACCATGTCCACGACGCGCAAGAAGGGGGAGCGCACTCTGAAAGACATGCTCATTAAAGGCCCCATCGCAGGTACCGGGGGACCGCACTCCCCTCCCACCTCAAAGCAGCAAGTAGACCCTGGGGACGGGGACGTGCCGATCACCCGAGTGTTTTTGGAGACACCTTTTAACTCTCTACGCGAGGATTTTCACACGCTCAAACAGGAAGTAGCAGGGGAAGTGAAAGAGATACGTTGTGAGGTGGATGGGCTGGGAGAACGGGTGGCTACCATGGAGGACAATGACCACGCCAGAAGCGGGGAGTTGGAACAACTCCAGCAAGAGCTTATCCGCCTCAAAGACCAACAAGTGGACCTTCAAGCTCATGCTGAAGATTTGGAGAACAGGTCGCGATGCAACAATATCCGGGTCCGAGGAGTCCCATCAAAAGCAGAGGGAGCAGACGTAGCCCAATATCTACAGGGCCTCTTTCGAGAGATCCTCGGCGAGGGCCCCGACTTTGAGGTACGCATCGATCGAGCGCACAGAGTGGGGTGGGCAAGACGCACACCGGCTCCACCTCCAGATATCCTGGCCTTCCTTCCGGACTTCCCACTGAAGGAACGTATCCTCCGGGAAGCAAGATCAAAACAGCCTTTGCAGCATCAAGGACAATCGGTGGCACTATTCCAAGACTTGTCCCCTATCACTCTTCAAAAAAGGAAGATGTTCAAAGAAGTTACCTCCTTCTTAAGAGCCAAGGGGGTACCCTACTCCTGGGGCCATCCCTTCCGCTTAATTTTCAAACGGAATGGCGCGTTGCATCAACTGAGTTTCCTTCGGGAGACTCGTGCTCTCCTGGGACTAGCACATCGCGAACAGGAAACCGCCCCAGAGGGTTCACAACCATCGTCGAGAGGAACATGGCACAGAGTGGGACGCAGAAGCCTGCCTACAACAGACTTCAAAACAGACCTGAAACCGGATCACACAACAATGTCACAAGAACGGGCATCGGCCCTGGACGCGGTGACCAGAGACACCTCACCTAATGAGTGACATTTTCGGCGAATGGGGACACACAAGCACTGATCCACAGAAGGCTGGGGGGGGAGGGAGCGGGGGCCCGGGGTTGCCGGGGCTACACGCTCACTCAGGTAAATTCCCCACATGCCTGCACCGCAGGAAGGCGGGCATTGGACTATGGTTATTTGTTGGGGACACTCAGTTGGGGTTAGGGTGGGGGGGAAGGGGCATTGGGTAATCGTTTGACTAAGGGGATTCAGTTCCGGGAAGTGGGGGGGTGGGCGGGATGGGGGGTCGGAGGAGCCGCGGGAGGGGAGGGAACCGGTGTGCCACATAGGGAAAGGATCCAGGCTAGACGCCACGCTGGGGCAGTTCCCCCGCTGACAGCGCCGTCACCGGGTACGCACACAACATGACGAGTGATAGCCTGAAAGTCATTACTCTAAACGTGAAAGGGCTCAACAACCCCATTAAACGACGAGCCATATTGTCGTTCCTGGAGAATTCTGGCGCTTCAATCTGTCTCCTGCAGGAGACACATCTTCTGCCCAAAGACTGGCACAGAATGAGGTCCCGGGCATTCCCTCAACAGTTCTACTCCTCTACCACAGACAAAAAAGCTGGGGTGGCTGTGCTGTTTGCTCGGCACTTTCACGGTCAGGTGGGAGACAGAGTAGCGGAAATTAAGGGTCGGCTGTTAGCATACACTATACGGGTGGGTGGCACCTCCATGGTTGTGGGGTCCTTGTATGCCCCGAATTCAGGTCAGGAACCCTTTCTTAAGGGCGCCCTGGCAGAAATCCTGAGTCCCCAAGAGAGGTACACCCTTGTGGGAGGCGACATCAACCTAGTAATGGACCCGGAGACCGACAGATCCGGCCACCGTGCAGGATCGACGGGAGCAATATCGACAGAGGGGAAGACCTGGATGGCCCACAGGGGACTGGTGGATCTGTGGCGGGCGGCGCACCCCCAGAGCACACAATATACATTTTATTCGCACGTGCACCATACATATGCTCGGTTAGACCACTTCATAGGCTCCTTGGAGCTCAACACACTAGTAGAAGATGTGGACATTATCCCAGCAGCACTTTCAGACCACGACGCGGTGGTAGTGACCATAACGGTCCCTCGGACTAAGGCGCCTGGGGGGAGGTGGCGTCTACGGGAGGCCCTCCTACAAAGAAAGGGGGTGACCCAACAACTACAAGAGCGCATCACTGACTACCTCACACATAACGACAATTCGGACACACCGCTGACCGCGATCTGGGGAGCACTTAAAGCAGTAGTGCGAGGGGAACTAATAGCTATCTCGGCGGCGGAAGCCAAGGAGCGTAAAGAAAAGCGTGAGGCCCTTACGGCCAGGGTGGTCGAACTCGAGAGGGTGCAAAGTCGCACCGGGGCTCCCAGAATATGGAGGCAGTTGGAGGCTGCAAGGGCGCAACTAGCCGGCCTGGACCTCGACCGCGCCGAATATGCAGCCCTGCGGCTCAGACACACATACTATGTAGGGGGCGACAAAACAGGGCGTCTCCTCGCAAGCAAGCTTAGAGCTCGGGTTCAGCGGTCTAAAATCACCACCCTACATAATGCTAAGGGGGAGAAGCTGGACAGTGACACCCAGATAGCCGAGGCCTTTAGGGATTTCTACGCATCGCTCTATAGGGAGGACCAATCTATCGACAAGGATGGGGAGGCCTACTTACGTCGGGCACAGACGACAGCTCTCGACGCGGCTGGGGCCGCTTCACTGGATGCACCCATCAGGATAGAGGAGGTGGTTGGCGCAATCTCCCGCCTCAAGACCCTGAAATCGCCCGGGCCGGACGGCTTTTCGGCCGGTTTTTATAAAGCCTTTTGCCCACTTCTGGCGCCGCTTCTCACCCGACTGTTTAATTCATTCCAGGGGCCCGGCTCCATACCCCCCGACATGTTGGAGGCGGATATCATTGTGCTGCCTAAGCCCGGCAAAGACACCACCCACTGCACTGCATACAGACCGATTTCCCTGCTTAACCTAGACCTCAAACTTTTCACCGGGGTTCTCGCTTCCAGACTCGGACCACGACTACCTGGCATCATTGAGCCGGATCAGTCTGGCTTCATCCCCAACAGACAATGCAGCGATAATACTAAGCGCCTCATGCACTTAATAGACAAGGCTCACTACAGGGGGACGGACACCGTGCTACTGTCGGTGGACGCCGAAAAGGCGTTCGATCGGGTGGACTGGGGCTTTTTAAATAAAACAATGGCACACCTTGGCATCGGGGATCGCTTTAGGGCATGGGTGGCAAGTTGCTACGACAAGCCTAGGGCAACAATACGAGTTAATGGCATGGGCTCGCGGCCTTTCTACATTCGGCGAGGCACGAGGCAGGGTTGTCCGCTCTCGCCTCTCCTCTTTGCGCTTTACGTCGAACCTCTAGCACAGAGGATCCGCGACAATCCGGACATCGCAGGCATCCCATTTGGGGGGGAACAACACACAATTAGTCTATACGCAGACGATATTTTAGCTGCGCTAGACACGCCCAAACGTTCAGTGCCGGCCCTCTTGGGGGAGCTGGAGGCCTTTGGAAGGGTGTCCGGCTTCAAAATAAACAGGGGGAAATCAATGCTTCTCCCTCTGGGTTGCAACGCACATCAAGTAAACGGTACATCTCTGGACTACGGGGACCTGCGGCCACAGGCCACGATCCCCTACCTGGGGATAGTCCTAACTCTGTCCACCGAACAGACAGTTGCTCTGAACTACTCAAATCTCACCTCCCAAATACAGAACGATCTGAGGAGATGGCAGAAACACCCATTATCATTGCTCGGCCGGGTGGCGGCGGTGAAGATGTCCGTCCTACCCAAAATCCTTTACATCTTTCAAGCCATTCCACTGGGCCCCCCCAAGGGCACCATACGATCGCTACAAGACGCGGTGCAGAACTTCATATGGGCCGGGAAACGACCACGGATGCGAAAAGACCTATCCCACCGACCTCCTGGTGAGGGAGGACTGGGGATCCCAAACATATTGCGATACTTCCAAGCGTCACAATTAAGATACCTGGTGGAGTGGAGCCGGCCTGATTCAGAGAAGAGGTGGCTCTTCCAGGACAGAGCGATGGCGCAAACTTCGCTCTGGAAAATCCCCTTCCTGAAGCGATCGGATAGACCGGCCTACATCAATAAATCCCCTATCACTCGCACTGTGCTCCGAGTGTGGGACGCAGTGGCGGTCAAGAGGGTGTCACCACTTTCCCCTCACCGCTCACGCCCTTATTCGACAATCCCGACTTCACCCCGGGGATGGAGAGGCGGGCGTTCCCGCAGTGGCGAACGTCAAGCTGCAGGTCTGCGGGCCATTTGTTCGACCTTGAGGGGTTCATTCCGTTCTCCGATCTATCTGAGCAGTACGACTTTATAGCCCCACAACGATTCCGATATTTTCAAATTAGACATTGGTTGACACAGCCGGAGATACGTCCCTTAGTCGGCAGAAAGCTGACGTCTTACGAAAAATGGCTACTTACCAAGCAGACCGAGCGAAAGCTGATCACGGAGCTCTACAAAATGCTCAGCCCTCCGGTCCCCACAAGTCACTCCGCAGGCCAGATACGCTGGGAAAAAGAGCTGGGAAGAACTCTCTCTGGAAAGGAATGGCAAGACATATATTACAGAGCCAACCACACGGCCAGGAACACTGCCGGCAGAGAGGCAGCGGTCAAAGTCGTGACCTATTGGTACTTGACACCAGTCAGATTACATAGAGGCAACCCCAACCGGAGCCCAACATGTTGGAGGGGCTGCGACGAAGAGGGCACACTGACCCACCTACAATGGGAGTGTAGGGAGGTGGTGGGATACTGGACGGCTGTCCTTCACGACATCGACACACAATTTGATACAGAGATTCCCCGCTTTCCCGCATATACACTCCTAGGGCTGCCCAACGCACTCACGTTCCCACTAAAGTCAATCAGGGGGAGACAGATGGGACTGGCCATGGGAGCGGCTGTTCAACACATCTTATCGCTCTGGGGTACACAGACTCGCCCTACACACACGGGGTGGCTCCACAAACTATGGTACACGGTTGGGATGGAGCGTATACAAGCCACTCTTACGCAGTCTGCGGCCTCCTTCAATACTGTCTGGGAGCCTATTCTGTCCCTCCTGGCGAAGGAATTCAACGAAATCACGTGCCCGAAATATCTTCGCCTCCTGCGACTCACGGACACACCGACCCCAGAAGATGGCCCTGGAAAATAGATACTTGGCAGTCATCCTGTAGGGCGCCCTAAGAGGGCAAGGACGAGGCACACTGGTTCGGGGGGGGGCTCAGGGGGGGATATCCTTGTTCTATGTTTTCTGCCTTTATTTTCTGGGTTTGTTTCTTCTCTTAGGGGACTGGCAAGTAGGTTCTTTCATGGGAGCTTCGACTCCCATCGCACCCATGGGCACTTGCTTTATCGTTGAACGCTCTCTATTCTGTAACCGGATACGGGACAGGGTGGGACCCGGGGTCAGCCATCATTGTTCTTCAACGAGAGTACATGAGATTTGTATTGTGTCTATCACTTTGTCAAAATGTAATAAAACAAAGTTAAACCAAAAAAAAAATATTTATTTGCGCAAAGCACAAAGCTATATTTAAGGTTACTTTTTCCGCGTCACTTCTTCACTCTATTTAAACTCCACACCCCCCACTCTTATTGTCTCTCTCCTTCTCTCTCTCTCCCCTCTCTAATTCTCTCTCTACTTAATTAACTCTCCCCTCTCTATCATTTTTAGCCTTTCATTCTCTCTCTCACCCCTTTATCTGTTTCTCTTTCAAACTCCTTCATTCACTCTCTCTCCCCTTCTTTCTCTCTCTCTATCCCGCTCCACTCTTTATTCTATGTACACCCTTTCTCTCTCTTTCTCTCTCACCACCCTCTCTAATTGGGCATTATAGCTGCACTCTATCTCTCACTCGGCAACACCACAGCATCACTCAGCATCACCACAGCATCACTCAGCGCAACCACAGCATCACTCAGCGCAACCACAGCATCAATCAGAGCCAGCACAGCATCAATCAGAGCCAGCACAGCTTCACTCAGCACCAACACATCTCTCAACGCCATCACAGCATCACTCAACGCCATCACAGCATCACTCAACGCCATCACAGCATCACTCAACGCCATCACAGCATCACTCAACGCCATCACAGCATCACTCAGTGCAACCACAGCATCACTCAGTGCAACCACAGCATTACTCAGCACAACCACAGCATCACTTAGCGCCACAACAGCATCACTCAGCGCCACCACAGCATTACTCAGCAGCACCACAACATCACTCCGCGCCACCACAGCATCACTCAGGGCCAACACTGCATCACTCAGCACCACCACAGGATGACTCAGCACCACCACAGGATGACTCAGCACCACCACAGGATGACTCAGCACCACCATAGGATGACTCAGCACCACCACAGCATCGCTCAGCACCACCACAGGATGACTCAGCACCACCACAGGATGACTCAGCACCACCATAGGATGACTCAGCACCACCACAGCATCGCTCAGCACTACCACAGCATCGCTCAGCACCACCACAGCATCGCTCAGCGCCACCACAGCATCGCTCAGCGCCACCACAGGATGACTCAGCACCACCACAGGATGACTCAGCACCACCATAGGATGACTCAGCACCACCACAGCATCGCTCAGCACCACCACAGCATCGCTCAGCACCACCACAGCATCGCTCAGCGCCACCACAGCATCGCTCAGCGCGACCACAGCATCGCTCAGCGTCACCACAGCATCACTCAGCGTCACCACAGCATCGCTCAGCACCACCACAGCATCGCTCAGCACCACCACAGCATCGCTCAGCACAACCACAGCATCGCTCAGCACCACCACAGCATCGCTCAGCACTACCACAGCATCGTTCAGCACCACCACAGCATCACTCAGGGCCACCACAGCATCACTCAGGGCCACCACAGCATCACTCAGGGCCAACACAGCATCACTCAGGGCCACCACAGCATCACTCAGGGCCACCACAGCATCTCTCAGCACCACCACAATATCACTCAGCGCCAAGACAATATCACTCAGCACCACCACAGCATCACTCAGCGCCAAGACAATATCACTCAGCACCACCACAGCATCACTCAGCACCACAGCAGTATCACTCAGCAAGACCTGAGTATCATTCAGCATCACCTCAGCATCGTCTCCGCAACAGTCACCACCACTACCACCTCAGCATCACTCAGCACCACCTCAGCCTGCTCTCGGAATCTGGCATCAGTTGATTCTCCCCTAGCGTCTGGCCGCTGCTAGTGTTATAATACAGGTACTAGTTCCCAACCTTCACCCTCCGATTGTTTATGCCCCCTCAAAAAAAAAGCTTTAACAAACAACCATTGCAATAGGCAGAAACAAGTTGCCAGCATTGCAAGAACAAAAGAAAACAGAGGAAATTTTTTATTGTAAATACTTTTTTTAATATGGTCGTTCAGTTTTACATAATGCCTTCTTGGTCATATATAAAGTAACAAAAATGCTTCTGACACTTTTTTATTATAACTTTTCAGCATGCTGCACAGCAGCCACACTTCTCTACAGCACAGCTTGAAGACATTGGCAAAGTCAATAGCTCTGGCTAAACACTTATAAGGCCCCAAAGGCGAGACCTATTGACTATGCCAATGCTTGTTTTTAAATGGTGTAAATTCGTTCAGTAGT
Source organism: Calotriton arnoldi (assembly GCA_963921515.1). Lineage (NCBI taxonomy): Eukaryota > Metazoa > Chordata > Amphibia > Caudata > Salamandridae > Calotriton > Calotriton arnoldi. The sequence goes on from CAWUFW010001187.1 coordinate 840,157, forward strand.
TGCTGAGAAAATCAAAAAATAAAAGTTTCGATATCTAGAGGCGCGGTGGATCCGCGGACCCTCCCGACCACGAGCTTTATTCTAATTGGCTGTCAACACTCCAAACCAGGAAGTGTTGGCAGCCATCTTGTGACTCGGTAGAACCGAGTCACAAGAAAACAGGGAAACAAACACGAAAAACAAGAAAAGGGGGCAGGGTAGAAACACCCTGACCCACTAGGCCTGCTCAGGGGGTCCCACAAGGACCCCCAGGGACAAAAAAAGCATTTTTTTAAAAAACTTTCGGCAAAATTTGCGCTGGGTCCGCGAATGCCGCCGAAATTTTTAAAAAAATGAAGTGCGGGCTCCCGCGCTTTGTTATTATCTAGCCCCCGGGTGGGCCAAGTCCCGGGGGCATGCCATAATGTAATTGCGGGGGCCCAGGGGGCCCCCGCAGCCCCGGGGACCTCCACCCCCCGGGGCTTTTCTTAAATATTTGCAGGGGCACACGGCAGCCCCAGGGACCGCCACCCCCCGGGGCTTGTTTTTTTAAATGTGTGGGGGGGCCTCCAGGGCCCCCCCAGGAACCGGGGACCGCCACCCCCCCCCGGGGCTTTTCTTAAATATTTGCGGGGGGCACATGGCCCCCCTGCAGCCCCGGGGACCGCCACCCCCCGGGGCTTGTTTTAAAAAAAAAAAATTAACCTGTGTGGGGGGGCTCGAGCCCCCCCACACGCCCCGGGGACCGCCAACTCCCCGGGGCACTAAGTATGTAAATGCGGGGGTCCGTTACGGAGCCCCGGGGACCACCACCTCCCCGGGGCTGTGCACACGTTGGGAGGGGGGCTGCGCGGCCCCCCCTCCTGGAGCCGTGTTGGCCCTGGGGACCGCCACCCCACCCTCCTGCAGTGTCCCGGGGTGCCCACCCCCGGGACACTGCTGTTTGCTGTGGCAGGGCGGGAGCCTCGCGGCACCCGCCCTGTCATAGCAAACTGTGGTTTGGGTTTTGGAAGAGAGAACAGGAAACCTGCATGTTAGCAGTTCCCCGTGTGGAAAAGCAATGCCGGCTCCTGCAGGACGCGGGGAGCCGGTAGGACCGTGGGGGGCATTGGGGCTCCCCCCACGGTCCCCAACGAAGAGGTCAGGCCCCGGGGGATGGGGTCCCCTGGGCCAGAAGTGGCCCGGGAGTGGCCCCCCTCCCCCGTAATAAAATAAACAAAAAAAAACGAGGCACAGCCCCGGGGGATGGGGTCCCCGGGGCAATTAGAGGCCTCAGGAGGGGGTCATGCAGCCCCCCTCCTTAAATATATATTTATAAAAAAAAAAAAAGAAACATGTCAGGCCCTGGGGGATGGGGTCCCCAGGGCCCCAAATATCGTAAAAGAAGGTGGGCCACACAGCCCCCCTTCAACAAAACATAATAATTTTTAAAAAACGGCATCGTGCCGAGGCCCCGCCCCCTCGCAGCAGCACTCAGCAAACGCGCCCCCTGGCACGTTGTAAGTTGGGGAATTAATTCCCTTTCAATCCTGAGGGTCCCTGGGGGCCAACTAGCCCACCAGGTACCTTCTGTTCGCGCCACAGAGCTGTGTTGCAAAGAGGTGGTCTGAGGCCACGCCCCTTTTTACACCACTCTGCAATGCAGCTCTGTGGCGCTTACTGGAGGTACCTGGTGGGCTAGTTGGCCCCCAGGGACCCTTAGGATTCAAGGGGACTTAATTCCCCAGCTTAGAACGCGCCAGGAGGCGCGTTTGCAGAGTGGTGGAGAAAGAGGGCGTGGCCTGTGTCCACCTCTCTGCAATGGAGCTCTGTGGCTCAATCTAGGATGGGGAATTTAGTCCCCTTGAATACTGAGGGTCCCTGGGGGCCAACTAGCCCACCAGGTACCTCCAGGTTGTGCCACAGAGCTGCGTTGCAGAGAGGTGGTCTGAGGTCACGCCCTTTTTACACCACTCTGCAACGCAGCTCTGTGGCGCTTACTGGAGGTACCTGGTGGGCTAGTTGGCCCCCAGGGACCCTTAGGATTCAAGGGGACTTAATCCCCCAGCTTAAAACGCGCTAGGAGGCGCGTTTGCAGAGTGGTGGAGAAAGAGGGCGTGGCCTGTGTCCACCTCTCTGCAATCGAGCTCTGTGGCTCGTTCTATGTTGGGGAATTTAGTCCCCTTGAATACTGAGGGTCCCTGGGGGCCAACTAGCCCACCAGGTACCTCCAGTAAGCGCCACAGAGCTGCGTTGCAGAGAGGTGGTCTGAGGCCACGCCCCTTTTTACACCACTCTGCAACGCAGGTCTGTGGCGCTTACTGTAGGTACCTGGTGGGCTAGTTGGCCCCCAGGGACCTCTAGGATTCCAGGGGACTTAATCCCCCAACTTACAACGTGCCAGTGGGCGCGTTTGCACAGTGGTGCAGGGAGGGGGTGGGGCCTGATATGACAAGTGTGCAAAGACGCCCCCTGGCGGATTGTAAATTGGGGGATTAAGTGCCCTTGAATCCTGAGGGTCTCTGGGGGCCAACTAGCCCACCAGTTACCTCCAGTAAGCGCCACAGAGCTGCGTTGCAAAGTGGTGTAAAAAGGGGCGTGGCCTCAGACCACCTCTCTGCAACGCAGCTCTGTGGCCCATATTGGAGGTACTTGGTGGGCTAGTTGGCCCCCAGGGACCGTCAGTATTCAAGGGGAATTAATTCCCCAACTAACAACGCGCCAGGAGGCGCGTTTGCAGAGTGGTGGAGAAAGGGGGCATGGCCATTGTCTACCTCTCACCAATCCCACTGCGTGGGGCTTACTGGAGGTAAAAGGTAGGCTAGTTGGCCCCTAAAGGACCCCCAGCAGTGAAGGGGACTTCAATCCCCATCCAAGAGCGCGCCAGGGAGCGCGTTTGTAGAGTTGTGGGCAAAGTGGCGTGGCCTGGTACGAGTACTTACCAGATCTGTTGTGTGGGACTGACTGGAGGTAATAGGAGGGGAAGTTGGCCCCCAAGGATGTCCTTGGGGGCCAACTACCCCTCTTGTTACCTCCAGTAAGTCCCACACAGTGGGATTGCTAAGACGTCTTCGGAGCCCATGGCCCCCTTTCTCTACCACTCTGCAAACGCGCCTCGTGGCAGACTACGGGATGGGGGATGAAGTCCAATTTAGTCCTGAGGGAGTTTGGGGGCCAAGAATCCCTCCTGGTACCTCCTGCAAGTCCTACGCAGCGGAATTCCTGAGCGCTGGTCGGACGCCCAGCACCCTTTCTCCACCACTCTGCAAAAGTGACTACTACTTAAAGAAGCATCTTTCTGCACCTCTGACTTAGAGGTAGTTTTAATCCCCCTGCCCTATTATGTACTAGGGCCTTACAGAGGAGGTCATGCTAATCACAGGGGTACCCCAACGCATAGTGTTCCCTAGTGTATGTAGGTGTTTTCACTGTATTCTAAGTGTCTTTTAGCATAGCACTGGCTCTAGGCCTGGTTAGTCAGAGTCAGTTACCACCAGTACCCGTTAGAAAAAGTTGGGGGCACAGGATGATTTTGCAACAAGGCCTCTTTCTGCTCCTATGTTGGTTCTTTCTGCACATGTCTTGCTTCTTCCTGCACTTTTCTTCGTCTTTGTGGACTTCTGTTGCTTCTTTCTGCATTTCTTTTGCTTCTTTCTGCATTTCTTTTGCTTCTTTCTGTGCGTTTGTTCATCTTTCTTCACATGTCCTACCTCTGTAGGCATAGTTAGAAACTAGCATTTAAAAAACCTTTGAAATTCACTTAAAAAACCATAGGTTTCAGGCACGTTATAGTTAGAAATTAGCATTTAAAAAACCTTTGAAATTCACTGAAAAAACCATAGGTTTCAGGCACGTTATAGTTAGAAATTAGCATTTAAAAAAACCTTAGAAATTCACTGAAAAAACCATAGGTTTTAGGGACGTTATATTTAGTTGGACATTTCACTCGTACAAAACCATAGAAATTCCCCCGTTATAGTTAGTTCAGCTAACTATAACTCGCGCCCACAATGCACTGCTGATGACGTCACATATTACATCACTCATGACATGGTCAGTGACATCACTGATGACATCACTGATGACATCTCAAATGACATCACTGATGACATCATCCATGTGATAATTTGATGCATCTTCTCACACCCTAATATAACCTTTGATACACCCACTCTAAATTACAGACTGCCATTCTCAAAACCATAGACACTCCAACACCAATAACTACATACCCACTCACTGATTCTTAGGTCTACACATACATCCACTCACTCACCCGTACAGTCACTCATACTTACGGTCACTCAGTACAGGACTATCATATGCACTCATACACCTATATAGTCACTCACACACCGCCACTCATCCATAGAGTTACTCACACACCTAGTCAGTCATGCAAATAATTAATCACACTCCCATTTACTCACCTATACAGTTATACACACACCAGCTCACTTACTCATACAGATACTAGCACATTCTTACGCTCTTATACAATCACTGATACAAGCACACACTCATCCATACAGCCACTCTCACAATCACACACTCTCACTTATAGTCATTTATATACTCCAACACACATATATACTGCCTTTCACATATGTAGTTACTCACACATGTACCACTGAGATATACATTCACTCACTAACACACCCATACACACACTCACCCACCCATACAGTCCATCACAGATGCACTCTTCAAACCATGCATCCAGTGAATCACCCACTCACACATCTATGCACAGAGTCACACACACCCCACCCACACAAACACTCAGGCACCCATACAGATACTCAGACAACCAATCAATAACCCATATAGACACTCATGTAGCTATTCACAAACCCATGCAGCCGCTTACACAACAACAGACAGACGGATACAGACATTCACACTGTTTAGTCACTAACCCATGCATTCAGTAAGATACGTTTAATCACTCACTTATAGTCAGTCACGCACCTACTAAATCATCCATTCAGACACTTATACACCCACTCATTCTTCAATACGCCTTGGCCTATATATATTAAACATATTTAAACTTTACAGAAACACACAGTCACTGGATGATGCCATCAGTGATGTCATCAGTGATGTCATTTGAGATGTCATCAGTGATGTCATCAGTGATGTCACTGACCATGTCATGAGTGATGTAATATGTGACGTCATCAGCAGTGCATTGCGGGGGCGTGAGTTATAGTTAGCTGAACTAACTATAACGGGGGAATTTCTATGGTTTTGTACGAGTGAAATGTCCAACTAACTATAAAGTCCCTAAAACCTATGGTTTTTTCAGTGAATATATATATATATAATTATATATATATATGTTCGAGGCATATGAGCTGCAGATCATATGCTTTAGCATAGATCGCCATCTGGTGTTGGGCCCGGATGTTTGCACTTTGTTTTTGTTCGAAGAAGTCTTGTAGTCACGAGGTAGGTGACTCCTCCTTTCGGTGATAGTGCGCATGGGCATCGACTCCATCCTTAGATTGTTTTTTTCCGCCATCGGGTTCGGATGTGTATTGCTGCGCTCCGGTTCGGTAGCGTTTTCGGACCCCTTCGACGCGCAATTCATTACCCTCGACGGTATTGTTATCGATCGCGGTTCCTCATTCTACGCGCATCGTTTCACTTCGAAAAACTTTCTATCGGAAAACTCGTGGCAGGCCGTCGGGCCTACCCTTGCCGACCGCGCTAGCAGTCGATGGAACGGACTCCATTCAAGCTATGTCCCGGGTGTCATGCTAAATTTCCACGCCCCGACTTGCACGAAGTGTGCAATCTGTGCTGGTCCCCGGAACACGACGAGAAGGACTGCGACGTGTGTCGATCGTTCCGATCGAAAAAGACACTTCGTGATCGTCGGGCTCGACGCCACGAGATGCAACATCAGAGCAACGCTGTTCCAGACATCTTCGGCGAAGATTTCGATACCCAAGACCCAGCTCAAGGGGCAGAGGAAGAAGAGCAGATCTCCATGTCCGAGGCCGACTCCGACATGGAAGAAGAAGAAGACATCACTCCGGGTCAGCGTACTGTGCGTACAGATCCCCCTGTGCCCATTCAACATAAGACAAAGGCTCCGGTCCCTCCTTCGCCCTCGGGTTCAGGTCGGCACCGACAAAAAGTTTCCGATGCCCCGCCCTCCGGCCCGGCTCTGAAACAAAAAGAGAAGCCTTCTGGCTCTGGCTCGAGCCAGCCCCACTCTGATGTCGAACCGACACCTTCGGCACCAAGACATAAGACCAAGCATCCATTGGTCAACATACCTTCCACACCGAAAGGCTCAGACCCGAAACCTTCCACACCATGAGGTTCGGAGCCATAACCTGCCAAGCCTGAAGGCTCGGAGCTGAAGCCTTCCAAGGCCAAAGACTCGGAGCCGAAACCCTCCAAGCACAAACACTTGGAGCAGAAACCCTCCAAGCCCAAACACTCGGAGCCGAAATCTTCGACGCCCAAAGGCTCGGAGCCGAAACCTTAGGCGCCGAAATCACCACGTAAAGAAAAAGACACTCTTCCCAAAGAGCCTCGGTCCGATGAGCCACCTTTGGACCCGAAACAGAAAAAGCTGGTGATAAACCCTAAAACAGGACATATTCAGGCAACTCTTCCAAAAAAACAGAAAATTGACCTACCAGAGGACTATCATATCCCCCTTAAGAAGAAGAATGTGGGTACTAACCCTTCTCCTCCTTATATTCCACCTCCTTCTCCTCCTCCTAATCCTAACTTGGTTATCATACCATTAAATTCACCACCACCACCACTTACACCTGACCCACAGGATGAAGGGGATGGGGATCAGGATGCACCACAAGACACTGACCCTTGGGAGGATCACCACACAGATCCAAATACAGATAATGACCCTGATTTGTATCCCTCCAGACCCTCCCCACCTGATGACAACATTGGCTATGTCGAGCTCCTTAACAGGGCTGCTCATTATCATGGAGTAGAGCTTCATAAAGAGCCTTTAGAAGAGGATTTCCTCTTTGAAACACTTACTTCCTCGCAAAGAGCTACTCATACCTTGACAATGCTAAAAGGCATGTTAAAACACACAGACGAGGTATTTAAAGATCCTGTAAGTGCAATAATAATCACACCTAGAGTGGAAAAAATACAAATCAGCTCCTACCGATCCTATTTATATTAAAGGTCAGCTGCCCTTGAGATAACTCACAAGCCACAGGAGACACCCCTCCTTCTGACAAGGAGTCCAAGCTTATTGATGCCTCAGGCAAAAGAGTGGCTTCACAGGCAGCAAACAACTGGCGCATTGCCAACGCCCAGGCGCTGCTATCTCGTTACGACAGGGCTCATTACGATGAGCTAGAAAAAATCATGCAACATTTGCCTGACGAGTATAAATCTAAGGCTAATGACCTTATTCAGGAAGGTAAACTCATTACCAACACCTCCATTAGATGTGCACTAGATGCAGCAGACACAGCACCTCGTGCAATCAACACCAGTATACTATTACGCAGACACGCTTGGCTCAGAATCTCTGGATTTAAGCCGGAGGTGCAAACCTCCATACTTAACCAACCCTTTGACAAAGAGCATCTTTTCGGCCCAGCTGTTGATACCTTGCTGGAAAAGATGAAAAAAGACACTGAGGTCGCAAAGTCCATGGGGGCTTTACAGTTACCTGCCAGTAGAGGTTCTTTTCGCCGCTCATTTTACAGGTGTGGTTCAAAAACGGCGTCCACTGAAAATCCCTCCTCCTCTTACAAGGGCAACAACCAATCCCCCTCATCCAGAGGTTATTCTAGAGGAGGTTTTAGAGGAAACAATGGTAGGGGAAGAAGTAGAGGTAATTCCACACGCACTTGCCCCGCAAACAAACAGTGACTTCCTTTCGCTATCCCCCAATCATTCCACTCCTGTCGGGGGACGTCTCTCCCAATTCCTACCTGTCTGGAATTCAATCACCTCAGACAAGTGGGTGCTACAAATTATCCAATATGGTTACTGCCTGGAACTTACAAGCACTCCCCCAAATATTCTTCCAAGAGCACATGCAATGTCACCAGAACATCTCACCCTCTTAAAGCAAGAGGTTCTATCTCTCTTGGAAAAACATGCTATAGAGCCAGTCCCATTAACATATCAAGGGACGGGGGGATACTCCCTGTATTTCTTAATTTCCAAAAAGGACGGCTCTCTCAGGCCTATACTAGACCTCAGACAGCTAAATCTGTACATACAGTCGGACCACTTTCACATGGTCACACTCCAACAGCTGCTCCCACTACTTCAGCAAGGCGACTTTCTGTCCACTCTGGACTTAAAGGACGCTTATTTCCATATTCCCATTCACCCTGCTCACAGAAAATATCTCAGGTTTGTGGTGGACCGACAACATTATCAGTTCAAAGTTCTCCCATTCGGAGTAACTACAGCACCCAGGGTTTTCACCAAGTGTCTGGCAGTAGTCGCAGCTCATCTAAGAAGACAGCACATTCATGTCTTCCCCTACCTAGACGACTGGCTAATAAAAGCCAGCTCGCAACAAAGCTGCCTACACCACACTCGAAAGACAGTCCAACTGCTTCACGACTTGGGGTTCACTGTAAACCTCACCAAGTCTCACCTCCAACCATCCAACACACAAGTGTATCTAGGAGCCACAATAGACACTCGCAAAGCTCTAGCGTATCCCAACCCAGTCAGGATCCGCAACATGCAAGCACTAATATCACAGTTTCAGCCTCAACACTCATTACCAGCCCGAGTGTTCATGCAATTGATCGGAATGATGGCTTCTTGCATTTTAATCGTTCCCTATGCAAGACTTCAAATGCGTCCTCTACAGGAATGCTTAGCACGTCAGTGGAACCAGGCTGAAGGTCAGTTATCAGATCTGGTGTTGGTAGATGGCCATACTCATCGCTCTCTGCAGTGGTGGAACATACAAAACCTTTCCAAGGGGCGGCCATTCGTCGACCCGGTTCCACAGATAGTTCTAACAGCAGACGCATCGCTCACTGGTTGGGGAGCTCATCTGGAAAAACATACCATTCAGGGCATGTGGACTCTGCAACAAAAACAACTCCACATAAACCATCTAGAACTGCTAGCAATTTTTCTAGCATTGAAAGCCTTTCAACTTCATCTAATAGGCAAAGCTGTCCTGGTTCGCACAGACAACATGACAGCGATGTGCTACATAAAAAAGCAAGGGGCGACGCACTCTCTCCAGCTCTCACAGTTAGCCCAGAGCATCTGGAGATGGGCCATACCTCAAAAAATATATCTCCTTGCAGAACATCTTCCAGGAGTAAACAACCAAATTGCAGACTTGCTCAGTCGTCAACGACAGCAGATCCACGAATGGGAACTCCAACCTCAAGTTCTCCTCCCATTCTTCCAAATGTGGGGCTTCCCAGAGATTGATCTGTTCGCCACCCACCTAAACGCAAAATGCCCAAACTTTGCGTCCAGGCAACCACACCCATTGTCCAAAGGCAATGAACTATGGATGAATTGGTCAGGGATATTTGCTTACGCTTTTCCACCTCTCCCACTCATTCCGTTAGTGGTTCAGAAACTCAAACAGCACTCCCTGACGCTTATCCTAGTTGCTCCCACATGGGCCCGACAACCCTGGTTCACAACTCTGTTGGAGCTATCAGTAGTTCCCCACCAAAAACTACACCTTTCCCCCAGGTTTCTTACCCAGAACCATGGAGAGATAAGACATCCAGATCCCAATCAGCTCAACCTTGCGATCTGGCACCTGAAATCCTAGAGTTTGGCTACCTTAATCTTCCGCCAGACTGTATGAATGTTATCAAAGAGGCTAGACGCCCTACCACAAGAGCATGCTACGCAGCAAAGTGGAAGAGGTCGTTTACTGTAACAACAATCAGATCAATCCACTAGATGCTTCAATCCAAGACATTATTTGCTATCTATTGCACCTACAACATTCCAATTTAGCGTACACATCCATTCGCTTACATCTCGCTGCAATAGCTGCAGATCTGCAAAATAGACAGCACTTGTCTCTTTTTAGAGTGCCTGCTATTAAAGCTTTTATGGAAGGACTTAAAAGACTCATTCCCCCCAGACTTCCACCTTCTCCAGTGTGGAATCTCAACATAGTCCTTACAAGACTCATGGGTCCACCCTTTGAGCCATTGCACAAATGTGAAATACAATTTCTCACCTGGAAGGTAGCCTTCCTTATAGCCATCACTTCTCTAAGAAGAGTCGGTGAGCTTCAGGCACTAACCATAGAGGAACCATTTTTACAAATACACCAAAACAAAGTGGTTCTTAGGACTAACCCCAAGTTTTTACCTAAAGTCATCTCTGCCTTTCATATCAACCAATCTGTTGAGTTGCCTGTGTTCTTCCCTCAACCAGATTCAGTAGCAGAATGTGCCCTTCACACATTAGATGTCAAAAGAGCATTACTATACTACATAGAAAGAAGAAAATCTTTTAGGAAAACCAAACAACTTTTTGTTGCTTTTGCTCCACCACATAAAGGCAATCCCATATCAAAATCAGGCACTGCAAGGTGGATATTTAAGTGCATTCAAATATGCCACATTAAAGCTAAACGCACATTAACAATTCCCCCTGGAGCACACTCTACACGCAAACTAGGGGCTTCTATTGCATTCTTAGGAAACATACCCATAGATGACATCTGCAAAGCTGCAACATGGTCTACACCACACACATTCACAAAACACTCTTGTGTTGATGTGTTAGCAAGACAACAAGCTAGTGTGGGCCAGGCAGTTTTACGAACACTATTTCAAACCACTGCAACAGCTACAGGTTAGCCACCGCTTCAGAAATAACTGCTTTATAGTCTATGCTAAAGCATATGATTTACAGCTCATATGCCTCGAACGGAAAATGCTACTTACCCAGTATGCATCTGTTCTTGGCATATAGAGCTGTAGAGTCATATGCGCCCACCCTCCTCTCCGGGTACCTTTACCTGTTGCAGTGATATCTTACTTAAATACAATTTACATGGACATCTATCTTTACTACTTTACTAACTCCATCATCACCCTTTATGGCAAAACATTCTAAGGATGGAGTCGATGCCCATGCGCACTATCACCGAAAGGAGGAGTCACCTACCTCGTGACTACAAGACTTCTTCGAACAAAAACAAAGTGCAAACATCCGGGCCCAACACCAGATGGCGATCTATGCTAAAGCATATGAATCTACAGCTCTATATGCCAAGAACAGATGCATACTGGGTAAGTAGCATTTTCCATATACATACACATACATTAATGCATGTTTACCCAAATCTGAGGACTAGTCCTGTGTAAACATACATATGCTGCGATCAGTCACAACAAACAGCAAAACCGTGGACCAAACTTGTTGCGAAGAAATTACTTTATTTTCAAAGGTGGCACAACACTCTACGCGTTTCGGAGCCGACGCTCCTTGCTCACGAGTGGTTAATGTTGTGAAAGTGCAATTTTTTTTATAAAACACCATGTGACATTTGCATAAACACTGAAAACAGACTTCCGCGTTCGGTTTTGAGTTGAGATTTCTTTACTCAAATGTAGCGGTTTAAATTAACCAAAATAGATGCTTTACATTCTTAATTGAAATGTAACGACAAGTGGGATACACTTAACAAGTACATTCAAAATTATATGTTTGTGCGAAATTAATGCTTTTGGTGTGATTATCAGTTTCGATAAAGTTTTGAACCACCTTTATTGGTTCATTGTTATATGGACGACAGACAATACCTCTCTTAATGAATAAGTTGGCATATATAAAACAATCAATGCGCTTCAAGAAGGGCTCTATTCCTCATTGTGCCAGCAAAAAGATCTAACAGCCGCCCTGAGATATTACTACCATCATTGCCACAGTGGGCGTGTATCCCGAACGATGTTAGAATTGTTATAATCTTTGTCGGTCTACTAAAGACCCGTCTGCCTGATTGGTGAATTCATAAGGTACATTCATTTAAACCGCTATATTTGAGTGAAGAAATCTCAACTCAAAACCGAACGCGAAAGTCTGTTTTCAGCGTTTATGCAAATGTCACATGGTGTTTTATAAAAAATGTGCACTTTCACAACATTAACCACTCGTGAGCAAGGAGCGTGGGCTCCGAAACGCGTAGAGTGTTGTGCCACCTTTGAAAATAAAGTAATTTCTTCGCAACAAGTTTGCTTCGCGGTTTTGCTGTTCGTTGTGACTGATCGCAGCATTTGGAAGGATTCATTGGGAATCGCCGACCCGCCGCGTGAACGCCGTCACCAAAGAGGCTCGGGTAAGGGGAACTCTGTCGTTGATATGTATATATATATGTGTGTACAATATGCATATATACAATATACACACGTGTATATATATATATATATATATATGCAGCCTAAAAATCTCCAATGAGGCTCAAATATGCCAATATTGCATTATATTTTTCATTTAAAATAAATCATATATAACCACATTTCCATGACATAGAGAAATGCACTCCTAACTTGTTTGAACATAGCCTTTATTTTCAAGGTAAAAGGCAAGGTGATAGCAGGCTGCATATATAACACTCATCAAAAACTGGCACCATGCCTTTAAGACCTCCAGGACCTCTAGGCTCCCCTCATGCCCCACAGGTGACAGTTAAGTCAGTTCTTTTTTCTGGCTCCTTCTGTGAGGATCCTGGAGCATTGAGCTCGTCAGTTAGTGGATTTCTCTCACTAATTGGTATTTTGAGGTTGAATTTTTTGACTTCATCCGACGTTTTGTGGTACTAGAAGTACTATTTCATATTTTTTTCTGACTTTCCAGCTATTTTTCTAGTCAGAAATGCCAGCCTTATTTAATAAGTGTCCTTCCTGTGGGAAGAAAATGGCAAAATCCGATCCGCACTCGGTCTGTATTGTGTGTTTGCCATTCTCACACAGACCTGACAAGTGCTACTACTGCCAGCAGTTTTCCAGAAGGACTCTTCGCGAAAGGGAGAAGATCAAGCTGCATGCCATGCAGGAGAGAGGAAAGGAGTCTATAAGTGGCCTAGAAGGACATCCCTCTAAAGAGCCCTCCTCTCAAGTAAGGTCAGAGCACAAGAAAAAGGGGGAAAAAAAAGACATCGGTCGGATTCACCGTCGGGGAAAAGATAGACGTCGAAAATACCCCTTTGCTCTCCTTCTGCTTCTAAGTCGTCGACAGGAAGACCCTTATCACAGTCAACTCCGGAAACCCGATCACCGTCGAAGCAGACGACGCCAAGCATAGCAAGTAAGTCTAAATCTAGACATGCGTCAGCTTCTCATCGACCAACGTCGACCTTCCCTCGTCGACGGTCCAGGTCAATTTTCCCTACGACAGCGGAGTGCAGACGATCGACGTCGAAGACTCATCACCGACATGGGCAATCGCCATCGAAGTCCCCGGTGCCGACGTCAAGGACATCACCGATGTCGAGGATACCTCAGAGGTCGAAGACCCCGCCGATGTCGAAGGATCCAACAGCGACAGGTCTTGTGCGCAGACGCTCTGCTGCATCACCATCACCGTCGGCAGGGCAAGCTCCATCATCGCCGTCGAAAAGGTCGCCGACGGGGAGGTCGACGTCGAAAAGATCGCCTTTGAGAAGGTCGCCGTCGAGGAGGTCGACGTTGAGGAGGTCGACATCTAGACCTCGGTCCTCCCGTATGTCTCCACCAGCTAAGAGACAGAGAATGAATCGGCCACCAGTACCGACGTCGAGGAATCCTTCGACGTCGAGGGAGATTCAGGAGGGGAAAACTCAGGACCTTATGTCTAAGGGGGACGTCGAGGAGTGCTTCATCCTCCCTGGGCCTGAGGATTGTTCAAATCACGCTAGTGGCTTCTCTGGCTCAAGAGCAGCATACGCCTCCGATCAATCTGTCCCCGATATGGCTTAAGATTATAAAGGAGTGGAAGATGCAAAGACGCATTCCTGGGTCTGACTATTCCCAAATATATTCTCCTTTTCGTACCTCAGATAGGCAAGTGCTTCCATCGACACCAGTCGCAAGGTCGCCTCAAAGATCTCCAACTACAAGGGGACATAGATCACGATCACCTCTTAGGCGTTCTCAGTCGAGGTCTCGACATCATACGCTTAGAAAGCAGAGACGCAGGTCTCCAGCATGGTCGACCAATTCGTCCAGATCTTCGTGGCAGACTACTCTCCTACCTTGTCGTCTACTCCTCCTATCAGAGTATCTCCGGTGGATGACATCATTACGTTTAATGAGGTCCTCTGCAGAGGGGCGGCGAAACTCAATATTGAGATGCCTTCCGCGGCTCCATCATCATCTGTCATATTCAAGACTCTTCATCACAGGTCTTCCACTAGACCTTTGGTTCCTGGGCTACTAGAACCAGCGCTACATACTTTCTTAACTCCTGCGTCAATTAGAGCAGCACTACCGCGTATAATAAAGAAATACAGAGCCCCAGAACAGGATCCACTGTTCCTGAGGTCAGATCCTCCTCTGGATTCTGTCATTGTGTCAGCAGCAAGGAAGGCGCACATGGGGGCTTCCTCCTCTGCAGTCTCCCCTGATAAAGACAGCAAATCCATGGACTCCATCGGTAAAAGGATGTGTAACACCTCGGCCTCTTACATGAAAGTTGCTAGCGCTTCCGCATTGTTGGGTCGATATGACCGTTCATTATGGGACTCACTTTCAAGGTTTACTGAAAACCTACCTAAAGAAGATTGACAGGATTTTAAAGAGATCCTGCACGAAGGAGGCCTGGTAGCGAAGCAGGTCATAAGCGCAGCAGCTGACGCATCTGACCTCGCAGCTCACTGCTATTCGCATGGCATCTGCACTAGGCGATCCTCCTGGCTGAGACTCACCGGCTTAAAACCGGAGGCCCAACACCGAATTCTTAACCTTCACTTCAATGGTACCTCTCATTTCGGCTCTCATGCAGATGATGAGATGTCGAGAATGAAGTCAGAACTAGACACCTTGAAGGCGGTAGGTGTGGAGAAAAGGAAGGACTTCAGACATCCTTATCGTCCTTATGACCGCCGATAATACCAGCAGAGGGTTCAAACCCCTCAGTGGTCATTGCAAAACCATCATGCTAGATCGCACTATCACCAGCAGCGGCCTCGGCAAGGACAAGGGGCCAATAGACAAGCAACCCCTTCGGCAAAACAACAGCACAAACAGTGAGTTCTTGCTTCCCCCAGTTCTGTTACCCACTCCGGTGGGGGGAAGTATAATGCTTCATTTGGACGAGTGGCACAAGATAGTTGGGTGCTCAATATTGTGCGGAATGGGTACTCAATTAGATTCAAATCCCCACCACCTGCTATACCTCCTCGGAGATCGACAGTACATTAGCTAAAGCTGCTTCGAGAGGAGGTCTCTCCATCTTCTTACAAAAACACGCCATCGAAAAGGTTCCCTGGATACAACATTGGCAAAGGATTTATTCTTGTTACTTCTTGGTTCCAAAGAAAGGCCCAAACGAGGAGTACAGACCTATACTCGATCTCAGACTCTTAAACAAGTTTGTTCTCAGAGAGAGATTCAGGATGTTGGCATTACACCAAATTGTTCCACAAATTCATCAAGGAGACTGGTTGAGCTCCATAGACCTTCAGGATGCTTATTTTCACATCCCAATTTCTCGAAAGCACTGGAAGTTTTTATGATTCAAGGTAGAGTCAGAGCACTTCCAGTTCAAAGTTCTCCTTTTCGGACTCAAATCGGCTCCTCGCACCTTTTCAGAATGCATGGCAGTTGTAGCAGCCTTCCTACGGAAACAAAAGATCTTTGTGTATCCTTATCTAGACGACTGGCTGCTCAAGATCGCCTCTCCCAGTCTCCTGCAGGAACATCTACAGTACTGCATTCAACTCTTAAATTAGTTGGGTCTGTGCGTAAACTTCAAGAAATCTATTCTCAATCCAACTCAAAGGATACACTACTTGGGCTCTACCCTAGACGCCGCAAACGCAAGAGTGTATCCTTCGGAGGAGGGACTATCATCAATACTCCGAAAATGCTGTACTCTCCTTCGCACACCTCATCCCACAGCCAGACAGGTATCCTCTCTGCTGGGCTCGATGGCGTCTTGCATTTTCATTGTCCCAAATGCCAGACTACAGATGAGACCGTTACAACAAGTGCTAGAGGATCAGTGGTCTCAAGTCTCCTACCACTGGGAGGATACCAAAACCCTTCCTCACGCAGTCCAAGTCTCAATAGGATGGTGGATGCAGCGTCCTCATTTGCTCAAAGGAGTTCCGTTCCACCAGGAACTCCCCAAACAAACACTTGTTACAGATGCGTCCCTCCAAGGCTGGGGAGCTCACATGGGACCTCTTCAGATTCAGGGGATGTGGTCGGAAAAGGAGAAAACCTACCACATCAACATGTTGGAAGTAGGAGCGGTACATCTGGCTCTCAAAGCATTCTTTCCCTCCATAAAGACACGCTCCCTGTTGGTTCAGACGGACAATACCACAACTATGTACTACCTGAAGAAACGGGGAGGGACCAGATCCAGACCCCTGTCTCTGGAGGCTCAAACGATTTGGAAGTGGCTACTGGCAAGGAACATGTACATATCATTAATTCACCTCCCAGGTAACCTCAACGTGCACGCGGACAACCTAAGTCGCAGCTTCGTCGAAGCGCACGACTGGGTGTTAAAAGACGAGGTAACACAAGGCATTTTTCAGAGATGGGGTTACCCAGACATCGATCTATTTGCAGATGTGGCAAACGCAAAATGCCATGCCTTCGCATCCAGGTACCCTCAACCAGGCTCCAGTGGGAATGCACTTTTGATCGATTAGTCAGAGAAATGACCCTCTCAGACCACTGGTGATCAACAAGCTCTACAGATCCAGGACAGAGATGATCATGATCGTGCCAGAGTGGCCTTGCCAGTGGTAGTACCCGGACCGTCTACATCTTTCCAAGATGCCACACAGGTGACTGCCATGCCGTCCGGATCTGCTAACCAAGTTCAGAGGGAAGGTTTTTCATCCCATCCTTCCATCGCTGAGATTGGCAGCATGGCTCCTGAGCTCATCCAGTATGGTCATCTAGGCCTTTCGCAGGACTGTATGCAGATTTTGAAGGAAGCGAGAAGACCTTCTACGAGAAAATCATAAGCTTTCAAATGGAAGTGTTTCTATCTGTGGTGCACAGCCAACAAACATAATCCCATTCTTGGCCAAGAACAGGTTATTCTCTCATACCTTTTTTACTTGGCTAAAACAGGTTTACAGTTTTCATCTATTAAAGTACATCTGGCGGCAATTGCAGCTTATAGAAAGTCACCTACTCAGGTTTCTTTCTTTCAAATGCCAGTTGATAAAGACTTCCTGGAAGGGCTAAGAAAGGCCTACCCACCATTTCGATCACCTTCCCCTCCCTGGGAACTTAATATAGTCCTCTCTAAATTAATAGGTCCCCCCTTTGAACCTACTCACAAAGCCTCTCTGCAGCACCTATCTTGGAAGACCGCCTTCCTGGTGGCAATTACCTCTGCTCGCAGGGTGAGCGAGATTCAGGCTCTATGTTCCACAGAGCCTTATCTGGTTTTCCTTGCTAATAGAGTGGTTATGAGAACACACCCGAGTTTCCTACCTAAGGAGAGCTCGGATTTTCATATCAACCAGTCACTCACTCTACCCACATTCTTTCCAAACCTTACCACTCCCCCTGAGAGGGCGTTACATTCACTCGATCTGAAAAGAGTTCTAAAATTGTACCTTGATAGAACAAAGGACATAAGAAAGTCGGACTGTCTTTTTGTGTACTATGGTCCAATGAACACTGGTTTTCCCGCTTCTAAACAGTTCATTGCGGGATGGATAGTATCTTGTATCCTTATAACCATATAAGTGTCCCTTCAGAAAAACGCTGCTCGTTCCTCCAGGGATAGAAGAGGCAGGGGGGTTGGTGGGTTCCTGAGTGTACGATGGTAAGTCTCTCAAGTGGGGATTGCTGAGAGAGTCTGATATGCGACCACCCGTTGCTATGGGTGGGAAGGGAGAGAGACCCTTTTCTTTATATAGCCCTCACTCACTCTAGTAGTGACATGCTTCATCATCGGGCTCACCCCAACTCCTAGAGGTCGGGGTGGGTTCAACCATCTTCCAGGGAGCACTTAAAGATAAGTTGTATGGGGGCGTACCGTTAAAGATAAAATTCCTCACCCACTCCTAAAGTATTCTTTATTAATGGAGTGGGAGGGAAGATTAAAAACACTATAATCGGGTATCAGGATGTGATGGTCCTATGACCCTAGAATAGGCACCAACATGTTTCCCTCCTTAATGGCCTAAATAAGTCCTGGGCTTTCGTCAGGATGGGATGTAAAGAGGTTACTTCCCCCAGAGACGTGAGTGCATAAACGCAACTTGCATAGGGCACATCTAGGTGTAAAAGTTGGAACAAGCCTAATACTTGCCACCAGTTTCAGATGAGGAATTACCTAAATATGGAAAAGGAGACATAAATCACAGTTGTCATTATGTACATTTAGACAAACGCTATTGACGCTAAATTACCATCTCCACGTAGTCCCCTGTGGAGCCGTTGCTCGCACTGTGTTTTGTCACCCCACAAAACTTCAAAGCATGCTGCTACAGTGTAGTAACTCGTGGGTCATGCTTTCCATACCATGCGCACTTCTGTGACTTTCACAAGTGCTATGAGTTGTGCATATATGCATTATTTCATTCACAATAAACATACATATTTTGTATCATTTCACTACATCATACATACTCATATCTAAAACATAGTTTTCAAGATCAATGGCACTCACCCCATGTAATCAGGGCTTTTGATTTTCAAGGGAGCACAGGAGGGAGGCCTTGTAGTCACACACTATAGACAAGGAAATTGTGGCCATCTCGTTATTAGGATCGCTTAAAATTGCCGGGAAATGCAATAAAACGAATGCCATGGCCTGCCATAAGCCTATCGGGTGGCGTCTTGTTTATGCGGAACAGGGATCACTTACTTCGTCAAAGGTCCTGCCCTGCCGTGACCTACTTGCTGCTCTGCTCCCCGGCTTGTCCAAATGCTGTGTGGAGTTATCGCCGTTAAAAGCCGGTGTTCTCGCGCTCTTCCGGGAGGTCCGGGGAGTGGCTGGTCAAAGCCCACTTAGTGATTGGGCCCTGGTGGGGGCTCGATTCACGTTGTAGCGGCTGCGTCATGACATGCTAGTTTGTCATGGCGTGTGCGCCCCTCACCTCTTTTGACAGGACGCGGGCGGCTGCACGTACGTGCACTGTCACGTGTGTCAGGCCCGGAGGTGAGGCACGTGCATGCAGTGCTTCCACCCTACCGCGCAGCCTCGTGCTGATCGCTATTTATCTTGGTATTGTTGTAACCTCTTTTTTGTGGCCTTTGCTTGTACCCAGCTTGTGGAAAAACCATTACTCTTGTATTTTTCTCAAACGTGTAAAAAAAAACACCCGGTCTCATTAGATTAACATAATTTGGGAACACGGGGTTTGTGGTAAATCCAACAGTGCTTTGGGCTCAGTATATTGTTAACCAACCAGGTTAGAGCCTGGTTTATTTACGTCACGTTACGCCCCTTATCAACTGGTTACTCACTCATAGTGTTTATATGAACCAGGTCAGTATTGATAGTATTAGATTTAGAAGTGGCATGGTCACGTACCTCTTGCCACTTTGATGTATCGCATTGCCTTCTCAGTATGTTCAACATGGTTCATAATCGCCATGTTGAGCGTAATCTATGGTGGTTATTTCTCATAGTATTTCAATGACAGAACCGTATTGACACACAATAAAGTTCGGAGCGGCAGGATCAAGAAATTCGCACCAATTTATACCAGCTCGCCTTACATCATCTGTTCAGGTTATTGAGTTGGTTCCATGGTATGTCGTCATTAAGACCTAGTATGTGGGTCTTAAGACGGTGTACCCATCTTTGTTCTTTTAATAGCAGTATTTTTGGAGTCCCATTTGTGTGTGTGATTTTTTCAATGATGTTCCATTGTATGTCTGTGTGATTTTTTTCAAGGAAGTGTGTTGTCAGTTTGGTTGTTGCACGTCTGCATCTTATAGTGCTACTGTGTTCGTTAATGCGGATTTTGATTTTGCGGGTGGTCATTCCAATATACTTAAGACCACAGGGGCATACAATGATATATACAACATTGGTTCTATTACAGTTCATGTGAGACCTCTGCTCCCATGGAGTCCTCAGTCTTAGGTCAATTGGGTTTGTGTGGGATGTGAAGGGGCATACAGAGCAATTCCCACAGGAAAAATGGCCCTGGACTGGGGGTAGGTTCCACAATGTGTTTTGTCCCTTTGGCGTTTTGCTGCTTGTATCGCTGTGAACCAATCTATCTCGGATGCTTCATTTTTTTCAAAAAGAAGACATGGGTTTCTCAAACTTCAGTTTGTTCAATGTGAGTATGCATCAGTGTTTATTGATCGTTTGTTTCACGAAATTGGATCCTGTCCTGTAGGTTGTGACACAGATAAGGTTGGTGTTCTCAGGTCTAGTGGCTTTTTCCACAAGGGATGTTGCGTACTCTCTTTTTAGCCTTGTTCACAATACGGACCGGGTACTGTCGGGATTGTAGTTTGCTAGCCAATATATCTGCTTCTCTTTTGTAGTCGTCTAATTTAGAGCAGTTGCAGCGTATGCGCATAAATTGTCCCACTGGGAGATTTTCCCGGAGTGCTCTTGGATGGGCACTTTTGAAGTGTAATAAGCTGTTTCGATCTGTGGGTTTTGTGTACAGGGATGTGTTGTTTCCCTTCTTGTGCTATGATATTCACATCTAGGAATGACACTTTGGTGTTGTTATGTGTCATAGTGAACCTGAGGAAAGTATTTTTCCATTTAACCAGTTGTTAAAGGATTCGGTGGAGGTATTAGGGTCGTTCCATATGACCAGGATGTCGTCAATATATCTAATCCATAACCGTATCTGGTTGGTAAATGGATTATTATTCCAAATGTTGTGATCCTCAAACCATACCATGTACAGACATGCCACGCTTGGGGCAAAAGTGCTGCCCATAGAAGTGCCGTGGCGTTGCAGGTAGATCTTGTCCTCAAAACTAAAAAAGTTTTCAGTTAGAGCTAGTTTGGCTAGTTGCATGATCCAGTCTACTGGTGCGTTCCATTTCCACTCTTCGTATAGTAGAAGGACATGGATAACTTTAAGGCTTTGATCTTGGGGGATGCTCGTGTAGAGAGACTCCACGTCCATGTACATCAGTGTTTTTTTCTCAGGATCGAAGGTTATGTCTCTGAGTATGGTCAGTAGATGAGTGGTGTCTTTCACATAAGATTTTGCTTTCGTGACTAGAGGTCTCAGGTACCAGTCCACAAACTGTGATGGGGGTTCCAAGATGGAACCAATGCCTGAGACTATTGGTCTTCCTGGTGGCGGGGTACGTCCCTTGTGTATCTTCGGGATAGTGTAGAATCGTGGGACTCTGGGTACTTTTGTGATCAAGAACTCCTTCTCTTTATGGTTGATCCACCCTCTGTCATGTGCTGTGTCCAGAAGTAGTTTGATTTTTTGTTGAATATTGCTTGTCGGGTCTGCGCGTAGGACAGTGTAGTTCCTTTCTTCCTGTAGCAGTGACATGCATGATGTCCTATAGTCTTCCTTATCCTGGATCACAATCGCACCCCCCTTGTCTGCCGGTTTTATCACAATGTTTTCTCTCGCGTTCAATGTTTTCAGGGCGATTGATTCTTGTTTGGACAGATTGTGAAACCCATTGGGCTTGGGTTGGTAAGTCTCTATGTCCTTTATGACTGCTTCCTCAAATGCCACAATTTCAGGGGGCACTTTGGAGGGTGGTGGACTGAAGGTTGACTTCTTCTTCAAATTTGTGTAGCCTTCCTCCTCGGGTTGTTCTGGTTGGTTCATGAAAAAGGTCTTGATGCAGATTTTTCTAAAAAATTCCGCCGGTTCACATCTGATGGTGAATTTATCCATAGTTGTAGTGGGGACAAATTCTAGTCCCTTGTTGAGGACACTGAGTTTCTCTTCTGATAGCAGCTCTTTAGAAAGGTTGACTACCAGATCTACTGATTGCTCGGGCCTGCCTGTCCCAGGTCTCTTGTTCTGCTCCTGGTGTTGGTCCCGTCCGGCACGTCGTCTTTCCACTGTACTCGTCGTCCTCTCCGACCTCTTCTCCCGCGTCGGCCACCATACCCTAAACATTTTTGGTTTGGGTGGTTTTGTTGGTAGGATGGGATGTTCTGTGGTATGTTCTGTGGCATGGGTGGGCCTTGGTATGGTGGGGGGATAAAGCCCCCTGGCCAGTACACCATCTGTTGGTTATGGAATGAGGGGTTGGCGAAGTTGCCCCTTTGGTATCGTCGGCGGCCTCTCTTGTTTCAAAGGGGCGTAACGTGACGTAAGTAAACCATGCTCTAACCTGGTTGGTTAACAATATACTGAGCCCAAAGCACTGTTGGATTTACCACAACCCCCGTGTTTCCAAATTATGTTAATCTAATTAGACCGGGTGGTTTTTTTTTACACGTTTGAGAAAAATCCAAGAGTAATGGTTTTTCCACAAGCTGGGTACAAGCAAAGGCCACAAAAAAGAGGTTACAACAATACCAAGATAAACAGCGATCAGCACGAGGCTGCGCGGTAGGGTGGAAGCACTGCATGCACGTGCCTCGCCTCTGGGCCTGACACACGTGACAGTGCACGTACGTGCAGCCGCCCGCGTCCTGTCAAAAGAGGTGAGGGGCGCACATGCCATGACAAACTAGCATGTCATGACGCAGCCGCTACAATGTGAATCGAGACCCCGCCAGGGCCCAATCACTAAGTGAGCTTTGACAGGAGGGCGTGACCAGCCACTCCCCGGGACCTCCCGGAAGAGGGCGCGAACACTGGCTTTTAACGGCGATAACTCCACACAGCATTTGGACAAGCCGGGGAGCAGAGCAGCAAGTAGGTCACGGCAAGGCAGGACCTTTGACGAAGTAAGTGATCCCTGTTCCGCATAAACAAGACGCCACCCGATAGGCTTGTGGCAGGCCATGGCGTTCGTTTTATTGCATTTCCCGGCAATTTTAAGCGATCCTAATAACGAGATGACCACAATTTCCTTATCTATAGTGTGTGACTACAAGGCCTCCCTCCTGTGCTCCCTTGAGAATCAAAAGTCCTGATTACATGGGGTGAGTGCCATTGATCTTGAAAACTATGTTTTAGATATGAGTGTGTATGATGTGTTGAAATGATACAAAATATGTTTGTTTATTGTGAATGAAATAATGCATATATGCACAACCCATAGCACTTGTGAAGTCACAGAAGTGCGCATGGTATGGAAAGCATGACCCACGTGTGACTACACCGTACCAGCATGCTTTGAAGTTTTGTGGGGTGACAAAACACAACCCCCGATACCGTCACAGCAACGGCTCCAAAGGGGACTACGTGGAGATGGTAATTTAGCGTCAATAGCGTTTGTCTAAATGTACATAATGACAACTGTGATTTATGTCTCATTGTCCATATTTAGGTAATTCCTCATCTGAAACCGGTGGAAAGTATTAGGCTTGTTCCTACTTTTACACCTAGATGTGCCCTATGCAAGTTTGGTTTATGCACTCATATCTCTGGGGGAAGTAACCTCTTTACATCCCACCCTGACGAAAGCCCAGGACTTATTTAGGCCATTAAGGAAGGCTGAAACATGTTTGTGCCTATTCTAGGGTCATAGGACCATCACATCCTGATACCCGATTATAGTGTTTTTAATCTTCCCTCCCACTCCATTAATAAAGAATACTTTAGGAGTGGGTGAGGAATTTTATCTTTAACGGTACACCCCCATACACCTTATGTTTAAGTGCTCCATGGAAGATGGTTGAGCCCACCCCGACCTCTAGGAGTTGGGGTGAGCCCGATGATGAAGCATGTCACTACTAGAGTGAGTGAGGGCTATATAAAGAAAAGGGTCTCTCTCCCTTCCCACCCATAGCAACGGGTTGGTCGCATATCAGACTATCTCAGCAATCCCCACTTGAGAGACTTACCATCGTACACTCAGGAACCCCCCAAATCCCCTGCCTCTTCTATCCCTGGAGGAGCAAGCAGCATTTTACCGAAGGGACACTTATATGGTTATAAGTATATGAATTAGGGAGGACGTGTCCCTTCTAAAACCTCGTGGTTGAGGACCTCTCTACCCTTCCGTGACCTGTCGTGTCCCACGATCTTGTGTGATAGTATCTTGTATCACCTTATCTTATTAGTTAGCTAACAGGCAGCTCCCTGGTAGGCTGATGGCTCATTCCACGAGAGGGAGAGCCGCCACCATGGCCCTTCCCAAGAATGTACCCATTCAAGAGATATATAAAGCGGCTACATGGCGCTCAGTTCACACCTTTGCTCGCGATTACTGCCTAGATTCTGATACCCAAACGGACGTCCTGTTTGGGCAAGCTTCCTTGAAGAATTTGTTTGGTTAAAATGTTGTTCAGAGTATTTCTGTTATACTGGTGTTCGTCCGCAGGATTATGGGGTTGGGCTTGCTACTCTATTCAGTGCTTATGACTATTGATGAGTATCCCCTGGAAGAGAAGGATAAGTTACTTACCTGTAATCCTAGTTCTCTTCCAGGGGTATACTCATTAAAGTCATAAGCAACTCTCCCTCCTCCCGGGGGGCGCTAGGTGGCGCACATCCAAGATGGCCGCACACCTGTGAGGCTCGGGATGCTTGACGACGAAATCCGGCATTTATCCTGACAATAATCAGCTACCATCATAAATTGCCACTGCCTGCTGACTCGTTATACTTTCCGGCTGCTCGGGGAGAAAAATAGTGACGATCGGAGCTCCTGGAGGCGCACTACGGAGCCGTCCGTGTTCCTGGGACCTTTGGCGCTGTACTGGCTGGAGGCCCGGTCGGCGGCAGTTTCCAACTGGGCTCCGGGGATTCACACGTGACGCTGGGCCCATCCCGGGACGGATCCGCTCGGAGTCGCCCTACACAGGCAGCCGCATCCTCCTTATTGCCACGCTTCCTGTCGGGCTGCCGGCGCCTCGCCGCAGGGCGCTCACGACTGCAGTCGGCGGAGGGCCGGTGAGTGACCTGACGGCCGAGAGACATTGCTCTTTTGTTGGCGACGCGCCATTTTCCATATTAAGCACTCGCGGCACACACGGGGGAATTGGAGAATCTGCAAATTTCCCACATCGGAGAAACGTCTGCTGTGCCACTCCAGAGAAATAACATTGGATGCATTTACACGGGCAAACCTGCGGTGAGTGCCTGGCGCTAATGTCTCCCCACCATGACCTGCCCCTGAATGCGGCTGTCTCCTCTGCCCTGCTTTGCCGCCATTATCGTCCCTGAGGGCATGGACTGCACATCACCACTGGCGTCGCAAGCCACTACTTCATTAATGCGCGGTGAGGCAGATAGAAATCCATGTTTTAGTGAGGAGGCTGCCTGTGGCTATGATTGAACTTGTGGACAGATCCCCTCCATTTGTACTACACTCATAGCTGAACTTCTGCCTCGCCATATCGCCTCGTGACACGCACTGAGACGTCCATCGGGCACACATCACTGTGGACTGGCACTTGATCGCCCTGGACTGCCGGGGCTCGAGCGAGGGTCCGTATCAGACACGTCCTGATTGCCCTGATGACCGTGCCCTGATATCTGCATACAAAAAAGTGCAGCCCTCCTCCTATCTTTGTACTACTCTGCCCTACTTCGCCATCTGGTGACGCTCCCTGGCACTGAGCCGGGAAGTTACGGGCCACAGGCACAGAGGCTGCGGCTCGCCCGCATCGAGATCGTGCGGCGGCTCCAACTATACCATAGTGGTACTTGGGCTGCGAAGGGGGCAGAGATGGGGAAACTCGATGGCCGTCAGCCCCGACTGAACTTTGAGGCCCAAAAAACTGCGACACGATCGGCCTCCGCGGATCCCGAACATACCAACATGGACCAAGCGCAAACATCCTCGCATTCCTCCGAAGATGAAGTTAAGACCCTACTCCTGGCCGTTCAGCACAGTCTCACTGACCTCTCCGGAAAGATGGATACGATGAATACTCGGCTGGATTTTCTTGTGCAAAAAGTAGACAAACATGATGGGCAACTGAAGGAGGCTGAGCGCCGCATATCCGAAAATGAAGATACTACTACTCAGGTACAAGCTCAAGTGACGCAAATGGACAAATTGTTGAAAATTATTGCGGCTAAGATTGAAGACATTGAAGCCAGAAGCCGTCGCAATAATATCCGTATCATAGGTATTCCTGAGAGTGCGAACACAGGGCGTATGGAGATCTATATTGAGCGTCTTCTGAAGGACTCCTTCGGTGCGGATTCCTTTTCACCCCATCTGGTGGTGGAGCGCGCGCATCGCTCCCTGGGTCCCAGACCCCCACCGGGTGAAGCACCAAGACCCATTATTGCGCGTCTCCTTAACTATCGAGACCGTGATGTTGCTCTGCAGAAGGCCCGTGAAATGAAACCACTGCAATTCGATGGAAATACTTTCACTATTTATCCTGACTTTACTATGGTGGTACAGGAGGCACGTAGTAAATTCCTTGCCGTCAAACAGAAGCTCCGTAAGGCTCAAATTTAATATGCTCTCCTGTATCCTGCACGTCTTCGGATCACACATCATGGCAAACACATATTCTGCACGAATCCGCAGCAAGTGGAAGACTTCCTAAAAACAACCTTGAGACGATCGCCACAACAGGATCGTACTTCCAGGGCTTCCTCGCCATCCTTGCAATGAAAGAGACAACGGATCGCATGCTGGGATTGCCTGATGCGGGCCTTCTTTGCCTTCGTGGGCTCTGCTGTGTTGCACTGCGAGGGTGCTGCCGTGAGGCCCACATGCCTCTCCCAGATGGGAGCCGCGGTGGCCCCTTAAGATGGCACCTTTCTCCTACTGGCTGGTCACGAACAGATAAGTGCCCTTTGGGCTTTGACCATACTCTGGGATTTATGACTCTGTATGTAGGCTACCACATTACGCTATTTATAGAGCTGGAAAACATACGGTCAAGCACCCTTCCCCCCCCCCGCCACTCTATTCCCTTAGCTGTTGTGACAACTGGGGACTGCAATGCAGTAAGAGTCTGGGACACGGGAAGGTTTTACAGCCCACTGGAGCCCCCCCCCCTATGGGAGATCCCCCAAGCTATCTTTCCTCTTATGGTTTCTATTGTTGTTTTTTTCCTCTTGCTTTGCTGGCCATATCTGTGTAGAGTAAGATGGCCACATTGTTGGGTGGGATGGGGAGGGCAACTGCATACCGGCACAATTGGGGTGCTGTTGTGGGAGGGGGTGGTGTCGTTGTTAATTAACTGTTTTAATGCTAACTCATTAGAGTCATCTACTGGGGGAGGGATCGGGAGGCGATGTTTTGTTCTACTTTGTTATCTCTTGGACAACAGCACATCAACATATCAGCTACTATAGGCATTGGCACACTATCTTTTTGCACCATCATATCCACCATATTAGTATATCATGTCCGACAAGGCGACAAACACTGATCAACTTCGCATCAAACTGATCACATGGAATGTCAGGGGACTCCGTGACCCACGTAAACGGAGACTAATATTGGCATACCTTGATAGGCACCAAGTGCAAATTGCGATGCTTCAGGAAACACACCTGGATCCCCGACGCCCCCCCTGCTATGGCAGTAAATGGGCCTCTGCACGGGCGTTCTCCTCCTATTCGACATATTCAAGGGGCACGCTCATTTTAGTCAAAAGAAATACACGTTTCATACTGGGTGGCACATACAGTGATCCCACTGGTCGAAGCTGCATGCTCTGGGGTACATTGGGCACACAATCGGTCACCCTGGCCTGTAGTTATGGCCCTAACACAGACGACCCTGACCATTTTACCGCCCTATGGGGACGAATACTCCAAATAGGCTCCACACACATCATATGGGGCGGAGATTTTAATATTGCCATATGCCCAGACATGGACCGATCCAACCCCCTTCCTCATCATTATACTAATGCCCGGGATGCCCTCTCTGGTCTTTTTATGGAACACGGACTCATTGACGCATGGCGTTACGTGCACCCCACTGACCGGGAAGGCACATTTTATACAGAGGGGCACTCCGCTTGGTCGCGACTGGACTACTGGGTTTGCTCGCGTGGGGTGGGCCCTTGGATACAGACGGCAGAACACTTGGCTCGCACATACTCGGATCATGCGCCGGTATGCCTGGAGGTAGCTCTCCCTAACTTGATTGCCACCCCGAGATGCTGGAGGCTGGTGCCGGAGGCACTATTGGATACTGTCTTTAAAACTGAATTAGGGGAAGAAATTACTGATTTTTTTGCTTGAAACAGAGGCTCTGTTGTGCACGTGGGCACGATCTGGGAAGCTTTCAAAGCTACTATCAGAGGCGCATGCATGTCAAAAAGCTTTGGGGTACTCAGAGATATTAGGAGTAATTTGAGATGACTGGAAGCTGAAATCAAACAACTTGAAGCTGACATGTGGACGGCGAACTCTGGCGCCCAAAAGGCTACACTCCGGGAAAAACTTACGGACTATACTGCCACTGCAGATCGAGAAGTAAAATTGAGAGGGAAATACTTTATTGCCCGACGCTACGGTGAGGGCGAGAGGCCTGGCCGTGCACTAGCCAATGATATTAGGCAACCTCGTTTTTCTAACTACATTTTGGACGTGATCGATGGAGACGGGCTACGTCACAGAGACAGTCTTGATATCCTACAAACTTTTGCTACATACTATGCAGGCCTATATAGCTCGCAACGCACTTCTCCCCCCGACTTCACTTCTTATCTTGAAGATATAGCTCTTGGGTGGCTGGGTGATCATCAGCGGGAATTCTTAGCAACGCCATTCGAAGATGATGAGCTGCGGGCAGCCATCATGCAAATGAAATCGGGGAAAGCACCGGGATCCGATGGCCTGCCCATTGATTTTTACAAAACCTACATAGATCAGCTTCTCCCTGTATTGAAAGAAGTCTTTCTTGAGGCGCAAGAAACGCAGATTCTTCCTGCCTCCATGAGGGAGGCTCTAATTACGTCACTACTAAAACCGGGTAAACCGGCAGACCGTTGCGAATTCTATAGGCCACTCTCTCTTATAAACTCAGATGCAAAAATCCTTGCTAAGCTTTTGGCGAATCGGCTTAGTCTCCTGATGGAAGATCTTGTTCTCCCAGACCAGGCGGGATTTATCCCTGGAAGAGCTACTTCCCACAATCTGAGGACACTGTTTTCCATTTTACAGACTGTAGATCCGCAACTGGCACTGGTGGCGGTGTTTCTCAACGCCTCCAAAGCCTTTGATTCGGTGGAATGGGACTACCTTTTTACAGTATTACAGTGCATGGGACTCCCCATGGTGTTCGTCTTCTGGATCAGGCTTCTGTATACCTCACCAACAGCAAAAGTTTTGATAAATGGGCACACCTCGCCCTCGATCTCTCTCTCTCGGGGAACTCGTCAGGGGTGTCCACTGTCGCCCCTGCTTTTTGCCCTAGTTATGGAACCCTTAGCAGCTAAGATTAGGCAACACTATCAACATGTTGGTCTCCGGTGCTTTCTCCGCCCCATACTCATTTCCCTCTATGCCGATGATGTCACCTTATACATTAAAGAGCTGCATCAAAACCTCAATCCACTATTGCGCGAGTTTGTTAAATTCGGTGGCCAATCAGGCATCCATATCAACTTGGCCAAATCTCAGATCTTCCCACTGACTGCTTCCGCCACTCCATTTGACGCAGATTTCCTCATCGTGTGGTGTGCGGATGATGTAAAATATTTGGGGATCCGGGTTTCGCCAGATCGTGATGCGCTGATGAGACTTAACTATGGGTGTGCGATGGAACATATTACGGGCTGCATCAATCGATGGATTGCCCTGCCTTTAACCATGGCTGGATGCATCTCCCTCATTAAAATGATCATCCTTCCCAAATTTTTGTACTTGTTTCTTAACATTCCTTACGACCCTGGACGGCATTTTTTCTCCTCCCTTCGGTCAGAATTGATCCGCCTGGTGTGGGGTGGGAAGCAACCACGTATACAATGAGACACACTTATGAGACCATACTCACAAGGGGGTTTTAACATTCCCAACTTTGAACTTTATTATATCTGCACCCAAGCACACTATGCCTTTTTTTGGTTTCATCCACCTCGCTATACACCACATGTGGCTGCTGAGCATTGGCTTGCTGACCCTATTCCCCTCGACGGTGTCCTCCTGTCTAGGGTTGAGCCTCGTGGACGTTCCCCGACCTCTGTGGACTGTACGCTCAAGGCCTGGTCCCGCGTAATTAAGCGCATACAAGCACCCTGCCTATACTCCCCCCTGCTCCCGCTTTCCTACCACCCAGAGTTGTCGCTACTGCAAGAAGGAATATTTAAGAAAGTTGCACATACGCGAAACATCCATTGCTGGGGAGACCTGTACCTTAATGGCAAATTTCGTACTCTCCAACAACTATGCCCTAATCCCCCACCTTCCACTATGGAGACCTTTTTATACGCTCGCTTGCGACACGGAATTCAAGCATGTAGCTCTACATACCCATCGGAGCCAGCAACGGTTGCCCCTTTGCATCATGTTCTGCGCGCATCCACTGCCTCACACTTAGGGGCCGATTCCGATCTCGGCCGGTAGGGCACCGAATCGGATTTGGCTTAACCGGATCCGATTCGGAGGCCTCTTTCCCGACCGATTCGTACGTGCGTCCGGCCGAGCGAGTACGATGCGAGCGCACGCGAAATCGCCGACCGACTTGTTCGCGGGTCCGAAGCGCTCCGACCGACTCGCACGGACATGACTCGCACCGCGCGATGGAGACATTCCCCGGCCGGGCAAGTACGATGCGCGCCGCGAGCAGTCCGACCGACTCGCGCCGTCCGGCTCGAAAGAGCAGTCGGAGCCGCACT
Source organism: Calotriton arnoldi (assembly GCA_963921515.1). Taxonomy (NCBI): domain Eukaryota; kingdom Metazoa; phylum Chordata; class Amphibia; order Caudata; family Salamandridae; genus Calotriton; species Calotriton arnoldi. The sequence continues at coordinate 871,108 of CAWUFW010001187.1, forward strand.
TTGGGGGTCCGTGTCTGACCCCCTCTGTACGCGTAGCCGCGCGAGTCGCACACAGGGGGGACCCATGGGTCCCCCCTACCTGTGCATGTACGCCGCGAGTCGCTTCGAGGCGTACCCGCTGTAGGGGGCGCCCTTGTTCGCCTCGCACCCTTGGGTCAATGGGAGCCGCGTACGCGTTGTACGTCCGGCTCCCATTGACTTCAATGGGAGTCCGACCGACTCGAGTACGATTGCATGCGTGCGCATCGTACTCGTTCGGTCGGACTGCCAGAGTCCGATTCGGTCGGAAATCTCTCCGGGTCCGGCTCGGTCGGAGAGATTTCCGGCCTGAATCGGAATCGGCCGCTCAGTGTCCACGCTCTATCATGCTTTATTTGCAGATACCGACTACCCTCCATGTGCAGCCCGCGACAAATGGGTGACGGATATCACAGACGCACAATGGTTGTTCTGCTGTAAACAGACGGAACAGATCTCCTCTAACAGTCGACTAAGAGTCATTCATTATAAATTCCTCCATCGAAGTTACCACACCCCGGTCAAGCTTCACAGGTTTGGCCTTCGAGACACAAACAGATGTGATAGATGTAAGGCAGAAGCCGCTGATTTCCTCCATCTAGCCTGGGAGTGTCCGGAGATACACGCATACTGGGGGCAGGTCTTTGTTGCACTCGATTGCATGATTTGCACACACATTTCGAGGTCCCCACTCGTGGCCCTACTGGGATACTCTGAGCAAATTCCTACTAAACATCACAAATTTGTGCCCTTTAGCCTATTGCTAGCCAAGAGACGAGTGGCCTGTAGATGGGGCCGTGGGCGAGCGCCCAAGTTCAAGGACTGGCTGGGAGACATGATACTATGGCAGGACCAAATATGTACCTATGCTGAGCTTCTCCCCTGCTCCTCGCGCCCTCGAGACATTTGGGGCCCACTGCAGACGTATCTGCTGGAACACCCTGACGGTGATGCGGGCGTGCCCTGAGGCCACCTTTCATTACTATATGGCCGCTCACGGTGTTGTGAGATATGTTACCTATCTGCAGGACCTCTGGCGAACCAACTACACCTCATTGATTTCTGTAGTACCCCCTGACATTCCTACTATATCACACTTTGCAGTGGCGAATCGGTGGTTTCATCTTAGACCTGTACGATTGCTGTTTGCCTAACTGTTCTTTGATCATAATGGCGCGCATGTTCATCTGTTTCAAGATTGTCCAGATTTGCTTATGTTTCGCTGCCTGTTCATTGTATATGCTGAACTGTAGGTGTGCTTTCTTGGTGTAAAATTTCAATAAATAAAAAAAATAAAAAATAAAATAAAAAAACTCTTCCTCCTCCCCGGACGAATACCATGGTTATAGCAATACTATTTTTCCTCATGATCACTATACACTGTAATACGCCATTAAAAACCTAAACCTAACTGTCACCTGTGGGGCATGATGGGAGCCTGGAGGTCCTGAAGGTCTTAAAGGCATGGCGCCAGTTTTTGATGAGTGTTATATATGCAGCCTGCTGGGCTAATCTGCCTGCTATCACCATGCCTTTTTCCTTGAAAATAAAGGCTATGTTCAAACAAGTTAGGAGTGCATTTCTCTATGTCCTGGAAATGTGGTTATATATGATTTATTTTAAATGAAAAATACAATGCAACATTGGCATATTTGAGCCTCTTTGGAGATTTTTAGGCTGCATATTTATATACATGTGTGTATATTGTATGTATACATATTGTACATATATATATATATATTTATTTATGTATGTTTACACAGGACTAGTGCTCAGATTTGGGTAAACATGCATTAATGTATGTGTGTATGTGTATATATATATATATGTATTCATATGCATATATTTTTGTTAATGCTCTGGGGTCCCCGCACGTGGGCGGGACTATTCAGTGCTTATGACTTTGATGAGTATACCCTTGGAAGATAAGCAGATTACAGGTAAGTAACTTATCCTTTCATTCATTAGGAATAGCAATTTCCTAATTGCGATTTGCAGAAAATCAGAATAGGTAATCGCTATTCCTAATATTGATACAGCTGGCCCTTAATCTTTTAGGCATTGGCATTAGAAATGAACATAGTCCAACAACTGATATTTCAATATAAGGTAAAATAATACATTAGTCAGAATACTAGTAGTTATTGTTATAATGCAGCAAGCATGTTCCATAAAGAAATTCCGTAATATAAATTTAGTTGGAACAATAGAAGAAAAACGTGTCAGTTCAGATACCGTATAAAGAGTTCTGATGAGAATTAATGTGAAAGTACAAAGTCTTTGCATATCAAACTGAGAAATATCCACAGTCATAAATCAGCAGACATAAGGAAATAGGCTAAATAACCTCTCATGTAGAGAAGCCTAAGAAAACTCAGAGATGAGTCTTTGAGCAGAATGTCTAGAAGGGAATCCGGAATCCAGCTATCTTTCCTAGGAACATACACTAATATAAACAACCAATATTCCTTGTTGCAATATTATTTTCTTTCTTCTTCTGAGTCCTCCAATAGAATATCAGTAACTCCTTGGAATAAGCAAACTCCCCTTGTTCATATGCTGGTACAATAAACTTTCAGCTATTAGTCCTTGTAAAGTTACATCGTTGGTATTTTGTGGTCCAGACTGAGTTTCTCATGATTTATTCTTCCTGTCGCCTCCTCTCCTCTTGGTGAGAACTCACTTTCAGTTGTCTAATAAAAAACAAATGCCTATTCACTATCTAACAGAAGGCTTCTGTTACATCTGTAACAGAGAGAAAACATCATGCGCAAACAACTATTCAATGAAAAAAATAGCCTTTCAGTGTTAATGCATTATTTTTCAATTCAAATAGCATCGAGAGGTAGGCTAGCTTAAATCAGCACTTTTATTTATTTTCAGGCCTATAACATTCAAGTATGATTACCTACTACAAATGTTCGCATTTAGCATATGTTTTACTTAAATGTATGCTTTGCACATTATTGATAAAAACATTTAGTTAGTGAATATAATTCATGTCAAAAGGGTCCATTGACATAGAGGAAGTACTGCATGCTGTCACTCCTGTACTTCATTCCCTAGGGACAAGACTGGATGCCACACCTATGGAGGCCCTTTTAGTTACAGTTCCATTCATATTTTTCTGAAACAAAAGAGGCATCCAAGCTCAGTGGGCAACTTGCAACCTCTTCCCAAAAAAGGTTGTTTTTATGGTCTTTCTGGCTAGCCTTTTATGTAGGGACAGCAGTGTTTGGACTAATGACAACAACATCCTCTCACTTCTTGTATTGTTGGACCTCTCAGCAGCATTCCATACTGTTTCTCATTCTAGAGTGTTGCTAAGATTAGAGGAGACAGGAATTCATGGGACTACATTTTTATGGTTCAAGGACTTTTTAACTGATTGCACTCAAACTATTACTTTGGGAGTTTATAAATCGCGTACCATGAAATTGGATAAAAGTGTGCCTCAGGGCTAGTGTCTTAGCCCCAGGCTTTTCAACATATATGTGGCCTTCCTTGCCAACCTTGCCAAAAAGTTTGGCTTTCTTCCTCTGTCATATGCTGATGACAAGCAGCTGATATTTACTCTGGATCAAGATCTAAATAATGTTAAAGCTCATTTCTTTGCAGGTTTGATAGCTATTGCATCTTGGATGACAGAGAATTGTCTCCAACTGAATGCCAACAAAACCGAAATCATGCTGTTTGGCAAGGCCAAGCAGCTTTGGACACCCGAATGGGGCCTTCTGAACTTGGTCCAGCCCCTACTTCCAAATTGGTTGTAAGAAATGTAGGCGTCTGCCTTGACCAAGCACCCACCATGAAAGAACAGGTCGCAGCCACTACTGACACTTGCTTTTACGTGTTACGGCTATTACAGAGAGGCTTCCCCTTTCTTCCACATTCAGCGAAGAAATCACTTGCCCAGGCACTTTTCATCAGTCGCTTGGGCTAGTGTAATGCTCTATTGGCTTCTATAAATGAGACTGCTTTAAGGAAACTGGAAGTTGTTCAACACATGGCAGCATGCCTCATTCTAAATCTTCCAGCCAGGATGGCATCAGCCCCTCTTCTGCGCACGCTTCATTAGCTCCCAATTCGCAAGAGAATCATCTTCAAGGTTTGCTGCCTGACTCACAAGTCTTTCCAGGGCAATGCGCCTACCTACATTTCTGCAAAGCTTGTTCACTATCTTCCTTGTAGAATTTTGAGATCTAGTGCTAAAGCCCTGCTGGCAGTTCCACGTATCACAAAATCTTTCTCAGGAGGAAGATCCTTCTCTTACCTGGCTCCCCTTTTGTGGAATAAGCTCCCACTTCATATACGCCAATGCGCAAATCATGTAAATTTTAGGAACTTCTCAAAACTGCATTAGGCCTAATCAGTCTACTCCTTCACTTTTTTTGCTGTGTTGTGCCAAGATATCCCTCCCGTGGTGATTCGTGCGCATTATAAATTAAATTAACATAACAAATTCACATTGGCTGGACAGTCTCTATAGCAATGGGCAGCATGCTGTTGGTTGGGCTTTGCTAGAACAGTGGGCAGCATTCTAAGGGTAGAAGAACCTACTTCTTCCATTGTGTGTCATTCTAAGGGCAGAGAGGGCTCCATGTACTTTTGAACAGAATTTTAAGAGCTGGGCATCATGAGGGATGTTTGGAGGAAAGAGCATTAGTTTCCGCAGGTTGGACATTTTTTTTCATAAGGACAGGCTGGCACGCTCTTACCCTTGGTATGAAGGGGTTTTGCTCATAGGTAGGTGCACAGTGAGAAAGGAGTTTTAGTTTTCTGTCTGAGCTCATGGCCACTAACTATTTCCCCAATGCTCCAGTGCTCGATTTCCTTTGTCAGCGAGTACGCTTTGGCTGTGCTTTGGGAGTGGGCCTTAGTTTTCTCTTTCTTTTGGCAGGTACAATAATTGCATAGTGATTTTAATGAATGTCAGGAACAATGCATTACCCCCAAAGGTATATGGGTATCAAGCGAATGCTGTGGAAAGCAGAGGTGCAATGATACACAATGACAGCTTCAATGCAGCGGCAGCTCCTCCGCTAAGGCGGAGTAGCACCGCCCCACTGCTCTTTGAGCAGTGAAAAAAGGAAAAATAAAACAATATTAGTACAATTTTATTATCATTTTATTTTTCCATATATGAGTTTTGTTTACCTTATGGGGCAGGGCGGGGGTGTCGTCACAGCCAGCAGGGGCAGGAGTGGTTGGTGCACTTAAGTGCACCTGACAGTTTGGCTGGCCGTCTTGGGCCGACCAAACAGACATGTGCACTTAGCATTTCTCCACCCGGCTGTATTTCACAGTCAGGTGGAGAACATGCAGAGGCTCCCACTCCCTGTCTGAGCGCCGAACCAGGCCTCTCAGACCAATCATGATGCTGCTGTCTTGCTGGTGACAGCAGTGTCGTGATTGGCTTAGGGGAGTATGGGAGCCTGTGCGCGTCCGTGTGTCAACAGAAGAGGAAGGAGGAGAGACGGGGGCCGGCAGCCAGGTAAGTGAAATAATTTTTTCTTTTTCTACCCCCTACTTCACCCGTACTATTCCGTGGCAGCTGCCACTGCTTCAATGTCACGTCATACGTCTTTCTTCGGGTTGAGTGCATCAGTTTTGGCATGTGTGATTTATTCCAGTTATTAGCAGCATGCTGAGACTTATTCTAACTGCCCTCACTCACCCTGTTAAAAGCGTGTGATATGACAGGGCAAGAGAAAGTAGGACTGTAATTAGAGGTTTTGGAGTCAGCAAAATTATATCTATTATAACATTAAGGTATCCAAGGCAGTGTGTAGTGCATCTCCTCTTCTGCTGGCAAGTGTGTTTGTCTGCCTTCTGAGGAGGAGTCTTTCATCTCTAATAAAAGTACTCATATTTGTCATTTGTGTTTCGCTTGCATAGTGCATGGACATTTGCCATTGTTGGCTGATTCTAGCTGCTCCTTGCCGGATTCCGTAATAGATATTTAGAGGTGGCACCACACAAGGGCTAAGCAAACACTGAGTAGACCAACGAACAAGTCTTATTAGCCATGTGCTGCTCTTTCACTGTTTTATTATGACCATTGATCTTCTTTTTTATGTGGTTTGTCGTGGTGAGATCCCCTAGTCAAAGACTGAAACTTGTGAATAGATACGCAGGCAGCGTGTCCAAGTTTCAACCTGTCACACTGTTGTTAATGTACAATATGATTGGAGAGTACAGAATCCTCTTTGCATGAGTTTTGCCACATCCTTCATGTCACACCATTTTATACTTTTCATATAAAGAGCTAAGGTGACTTACTTTTATGTAACTGTTATTTTGAACTTTCTCTACAGACCATTCCCATTTGGTTTAACTGGCACTACCACGACTGTACCCCGTTTTTAACTGTGGGTTGCTTTCTGAGAGTCCCAGTATAGCTCATGCATGGCGTTCTGAATAAATAATCCTGCCAGAGAATTGTTGTTTGTGAGAAGCCCTTACTTCCTTTAGATGCGTCTTTGCTCATTGGTCTGTTAGGCTTTTATGCGATTCTTGCTTGATGCCTCTTATCTTTTGGTAGATTAACCGAAAGCTGCTTTAGTTGGTCTACAGAACCCAGGGGACACATACTTGAGGGCCGTTATGGAGTGGACCTTATATTGAAGTGTGGTTTGACACAAATGGTCGAGTGAGCCACTTGAGCCAGCCCAAAAGAAGAGCCCACCGTGGCCTGCGTGGATATGCTTAATCAATCAGTGATCTTATAAAGCGCGACTACTCACCCATGAGGGTCTCAAGGCGCTCAGTGGGAGGGGGGATCTGTGGTTCAGCCGAAGAGCCAGGTCTTGAGGTCCTTCCTGAATTGCGGCAACGATGGTGATTGCCTGAGGTGCAGAGGCAGGGAGTTTCAGGTCTTCACAGCGAGGTAGGAGAAGGATCTTCCTCCAGCCGTGGTCTTTTGGAGTTTCTGGGTGGTGCCGGCGGAGAGTGCGTTGCTGTAGTCGAGTCTGCTGCTGATGAGCGCATGATTGACTGTTTTCCTGGACTGGGTGGGGATCCACTTGAAGATCTTGCGAAGCAGGCGGAGGAGGCGGAAGCAGGAGGATGGGATGGCGTTGATTTGGCGGTTCATTGAGAGCAAGGAGTCCAGGATGATGCTGAGGTTTTGTGCGTGGTCCATGGGTGTGGGGGGGTTTGAGTGCTGCAGGCCACCAAGAGTTGTCCCAGGTGGAGGCGGAGGAGCCCAGGATGAGGACTTCGGTCTTGTCTGAGTAAATCTTGAGGCAGCACCCCTTCATCCAAGTGGCGACTGCCTTCATCCCGTTGTGGAAGTTGCTCTTGGCGGTTGTGGGTTTGTCTGTGAGGGAGAGAATCAGCCGGGTGTCCTCTACGTAGGAGATAATGTTGAGTCCGTGGCTTCTGACAATGGCTGCAAGCTGGGCCATGTAGATGTTGAAGAGGGTGGGGCTAAGGGAGGATCTCTGAGGCACTCCTCAGCAGATCTCTGTGGGATCTGATTTGAACAGCAGAAGTCTGACTCTCTGTGTTCGGACGGTGAGGAAGGAGCGATCCATTATAGGGCTTTGTTGCGGTTGCCGGCGTTGTGGAGTCTTGTGCAGAGGGTGTGGTGGGAGAAGGTGTCGAAGGTGGCTGAGAGGTCGAGGAGGATGAGGGTAGCAGTCTTGCCTCAGTCAAGGAAGGCAGGGATGTCGTCTGTCGTAGTGAGGAGAGCGGTCTCAGTGCAGTGGTTGCTCCTGAAGCCTGATTGGGAGAGGTCCAGGATGTTGTTCGTTTCGATGAAATCGGACAGTTGGGCGTTGATGGCTTTCTTGATGAATTTGGCTGGGAAGGGGAGCAGAGAGATGGATCTGTAGTTCTTGAGGTCCATCGGGTCGGCAGGGGCTTTCTTCAGCATGGGGTTGATCTCTGCGTGCTTCCAGTCTTCCGGGAGGGTTGCGGACTCGATGGAGCAGTTGACGGTGCGGCAGAGTTCAGGTGCGATGGAGGTACCGTCTCTGTTCAAGATGTGGTGAGGGCAGAGATCAGAGGGGGCTCCGGAGTGGATGCTCTTCATGATCCTAAGGGTGTTGTCAGAGGTCAGGGTAGTCCAGCTGATCAAGGTCTGCTGGGGTTTGGAGCCATTCGGTGCGGTGGTTGTTTCTCGGGTTGCGAAGCTGTCATAGATCTCCTTGATCTTGCGGTGGAAGAACGTGACAAGGTTGTCGCACAGGTCTTGTGACAGGGGAATGTCTGCTGTCTCTGTGCTGAGTTTAGCGAATTCTTTGACTACGGCAAAGAGTTCTTTGCTGTTGTGTGTGGGTGGCGTTGATGCGTTCCTGGATGGCTGCTTTCTTTGTTGTCCTGATAAGACGGTGGTGTGCGGTGATGGCAGATTTGAAGGCTGCATTGTCTGCTGTGATCTTGCTGCTCCTATTTCTTTTCTTGAGCCGTCTGCAGGTGCGCCTGGACTCTTGGAGGGCGGGGGAGAACCAACTGGCTTTCTTGGAGGGCCACTTGCCTGAGGGTTTTCTGAGGGAGGCCAGTGTGCTGGTGCAGTCGGAGATCCAGCGGTGGAGGTCGCGTGCTGAGGTGTTGGCGTCTGTGGATGTCCGTGGTGGGGTCTTGCTGCGGGAGGTGGTAAGCTGGTCTTCGGTGACCTTGTTCCAGCTTCTGCAAGGATTGCGGTGGGCGTGGTGGCATACAGTGGGTTTGGTGAAGGAGAAGTGGATGCAGTGGTGGTCTGTACTGTGTGGCTCGGAGGTGTAGCTGGCTGAGATGTTGTTACTTGTGGAGACGATAGGGTTGAGCGTATGTCCTGCTGAGTGGGTTGGCATTTTGACCAGTTGTTTGAGTCTGATTTTGGCGAGGTTCTCCAGTAGGGATGAGGTGTTGTGGTCCTCGAGTTTGTCCAGGTGGAAATTGAGGTCGCCGAGGAGGATGTAGTCCATTGAGGCGAGAGCGTGGTGAGCGATGAAGTCAGTTATGGCTTCGCTGAAGGAGGGCGGGAGGTCTGTAGACGAGGGTGCTGTGGAGGGTGGCGTTGGGGTTGGTCTGAATCTGGAAGTGAAGGTGTTCCATGTCGGATGAGTGGTGGTCAGAGCTGGTTGTGAAGCGGAGGGTGTCTTTATGTACGATGGCGATGCCTCCTCCCCGACGGTTGACGCAGTCCTTGTGGATGATTTTGTAGCCGCCGTGGATGGCGGTTGCGATGTCCGGGGTTGAGCTGGAGTTCATCCAGGTTTCTGTGAAGAAGGCGACGTCGGGGGAGGTGGAGTTGGGCAGAGGCCAGATCTCCACGGCGTGCCTTTTGAGGGAGCGGGTATTGAGTAGGATGCATCTGAGGTGGTCGGGTCCGGTTTTTGAGGGTCGTGCAGTCGGTGGGTCTGGTCTGCGGAGGCCAGAGAAGGTGCAGGTGCGGCAGGTTGAATGGGCTTTGGGTGTTCTTCAGTGACGTGAGGTGGCAGGCAGTGGAACGTCCGGTGTTGGGGGCATGGAGGGCGCTGTAGTCGTAGCCGTGGATGGTCCGGGGACAAAGGTCCGTGGTGATGGGCGCGGTCCAGGCTTGTACCTTGATGTGCTTCAGTGTAATGTAATATGATTTAATGTGTTCTGGGAGCTATGGACGTTGACCAGCCAGAGAAAACAAACACATTAATCCAGGATTTTGTAAATCTAGGTTCTAAATTATTTAAGGAAGTGAGATCGGGACTTCTGAGTTCTTAACCTAGGCAGAAGCTGATTCCACCAGGTCACGTCCAAAACAGCAAACTTCAGTAGCGGCTGGTGTTGTGTAGGAGTGGTGGAACAAAATAAATACATTTTAAAAGACTTCCCAGCAGCCGGCCGCGTCACACTCTTCTGCTCCTCTCCTCGCAGGCACAGACTCCCAGCCTCCCCTGAAGCCAATCCTGACGCTGCTCTCATCTCATGAGAGCAGCATCAGGATTGGCCTGAGCACTCTGAATTTATGCTCCCAGGAAGACTGGGAGCCTGTGCCTGCTCTCTCTAACCCAGCAATGCAGCCGGGTTGGAGAGAGCTTCAGTGCGCATGATGGTTTGGCTGGCCTGGGAAGGCCGGCCAAACCATCATGCGCACTAACAACAGTGCACTATCACTCCTGCTGTGCATTTCATCCCCCTAGCCTCGCCCACAAGACTCGGCAGAAAGTGTTTATTATCGTTTTAATTTTCCTTTCCTGCCGTTTTGAGGCGGGGGTTATGCTCCTCCAGCATAGCGGAGGAGCCACCGCTGTCAAACATACCGACCCTGTCTTTTCTTGAAGAGAGATCTGGAAGTGACGAGATGGCCAGAGTTGAAGGACCTCAAGGTTCTAGGGGGAAAGTATTGAGCGATCAGTTTTTGAAGACTGGAGGGGCAAGTTTTATGTACCGCTCCATGAATAAGCACTAGAGTTTTATACTTGATCCTATAGGAAGCCAGTGCAAAAGAGCTAGTATCGAAGAAATAGAGCATTGTTTGGGGAGACCAGAAGACGATCTGCTGCATTTTGTACTGCCTGAAGTTTATGAATCAGGGTAACAAGAAGGAGTAGAATTCATGTTACCTAACCTGGAAGTAATGAGCGCATGGACCACCATTTTTCTGGCTTGGGCAAGAAGATATTTAATTACCTTTCTGAGCATTTTTAAAATACTAAAGCAAATGGCAGTCACTGCTGTTGTAGGGTGGATCTTTTTCAAAGCAAACTCCCAGGTTTCTAACAACCTCAGAAGTAGTAGGGGAAGAGTCCAACTATTGTGGCTACCAGTTCTGGGTCCACAACTGCTGTTTTTTGCCTAAGATTAGAATAGCATTTTTTTCTGAATTAAGTTTCAGACAGTTATCTGTCATCTAAAATGAAACAGAGCAAAGACACTGCCAGAACTTATCCTGGTCTTGATTTGGATTGTTAGGGAGAGTTAAAAGTAGCTGAGTGTTATCAGCGTAGCACTGGACTACAAATCCATAACTACGGACCAAGGCACCTAGTGGAATCATATAAATATGAAAACGCGTAGGGCTCAAGGAGGATTCCTGATGCACACTGTACTGAAGAGGAAGGGCTTTAGAGGAGATTGGAGATGTGTGGATGGTTTGGCTTCTGCTTGAAAGAAAGTCCTTTATCCATTCTAATGCTGGACACCTCATCCCTATGTCCAACAGTCTGTGAATCAGGATTGTATGGGATATTGTGTTGAATGCAGCTGACAGGTCCAACAAAGTAAAGCAATCAGTACCTCCTGAGTCAAGGATGATTTTTCGATGTTCTGAAACCCAAAACTGCCTTAAATGCAGCGGCCAGAAGGTGTAGGCAAAATACAGTGAACATGCTTGCAATTAAGTAAAATGAAAAAAGCTCACCATGTTGTTTTGTAAAAGCCAACTATGCAGAATCAGAATGACTCCTAGTGCATTCACTTCTATCTCGTAGCAACCAAGCCAACTGGCAGTATATTAACTTATTAAATCAATTAGAGCAAACGGGGTACCTGGCCCCAGTGGCTTACCTTTGTCACCTTTTAAATTGAAGATTGATTTTTGGACTGACCTGTTAACCCTTGTTTAGGTGGACTGCCTTCATTCCGCAGAGGTCCTACAGTCATGGAAGGGGTCTATTCTTCATCCAATCTACAAAAAAATGGATTGCTCCATCCAAAGCTACTATAATTTAATTGCATTATTGTATGGTGAAGCTAAAGTATATGCAAACATTTTATTACAGGAACTAGAGCCTACGCATTAGGGGCTAAGATAATTAAATTTTATCAGACGGGATTCAGACCACATTCCTCTACAATTGACAACATTGTTGCCTTGTTTTACTTGCCATCCCGGCTGCCCCTTTTTGCATGCTTTGTAGACTCTCATCAGCCTTCGATTGAACTGATGAAAACAGACTGAGCTAAATTAGTGGATTGGGGAATCCCGTCAAACTTGCTTAGGGCTATCATTTAATTTTACTCAGATACGTGGGTCCGCATCAAAACAGGTAATGAGAAGTACACCATAAACTAAATTACAGCAAACCGGGGCTTAAAACAAGGGTGTGTTTTAGCCCCTATGTTGCTAAACCCCATATATTGCTGACATTTGCTGCACGTTTGCCTGGGTAAATTCCATCCCTCCGATGATTGGCTCACAGAGAATTCAATATGCTGACAGTCTTCTCATTTGTGATCACACCAAAATGGGTATGCAACATGTCCTTGTCGTGCTAAACAGCTACAATGAAGACAATAAACTGGTGGCCAACATCAACAAAACAAAGGTATTGATCTTTGGGAGATCTAAGAACAAATCGAATTTACGCTGGAGATTAGGGCACCTAACTTTTTCACAAACATCAACCTACAACTATTTAGGCATATGGTTCTCTGATACTGGCAAGCCCGGCTTACAGCAAAACATATCACAAGGAAGTCTGTGGGAGTCACATTTGCCTCATCCAAATTAAACTCCCAGCTCTATTCTCTGTCGGCTGAGGACATTATTCGAGTTACCTTCTTGTACAGGACCAAGCCTTCCACGGGAAATTTTCTTCTGTACTGGATAAGGTACAATGTATCGTTTACAGAAGACTCCTTCATCTTCCAAAATACACTTGCAGCTCTCTCCTCCATCTGGAGTTTGGCTTGATTGGGCAGGATTTTGAATGTAAGGTGTCCTTTCTCAAATATTACTATTCAACTCAGCAAGCCAAACCTGACACCTTAAAGAAAGCACTCCAGGAGATCTACTCCAAGCCTGATATCTTGGTCTCAGTACCTAAATTGGCAGCCAAAGATTTGAATGTCAATATGGCCACTCTAGCCGCTATCACACTTTTGTACTCAGGCATCAAAACTATTTTGAAAAAACAGGCCCTGGTTTTCTCAAGAATGGCTGACTTGGACACTATCCAAGCAAGTAGCTATACTGCTCCAATTGTAAATTCTTATGAAGGACCTGTGATGCAACCCCTAACTGAAAGCTGCACTTAGCAGGGAAACCAGGTTTAAAATCCTCAGAGCAAGACTCATGGTACTCTCAATCAATGAATTGCGCTCTGGCTGGGCATCAATCTGGAATAGGCATTTTCAGGTTTGGCAACTACAAGAGTGAGTCCATGCTTCATCTGCTTTGCTGCTGCCCTGAATGTTTACCTGCACAACACACTTTACTGAAGCCATTGTTTTTAAAGCATGGGATTACCACCTGCAAGGACGCCGTGGACTTTTGTTTGGCAACCGAAATTCCTGTGAATGTGGCACGTTTTGGCAAGTATATGGACTCAATATTCATCCTCTGCAATTAAACTGCGAGCGAAAGTATCAGGTATTGCTTGGGCATTGAAGCACCAGACTATATATAGAAGCAGGCTGTTTGTTTTAAATGTTTTATCTGTCTTTTATGTTTGCTCAGAAGACTCTACTCTATCTTAATTTTGTATAGTTTTACCTCTGCTGGAGCAGTGTACAAACTGATTCTCATCTTCTTACCATATGTAGGAGGTATTGTGCCAGCGTTTAGCTCTCCACAGCCGGAGTAGTGCAAGTACTGTTTCAGTTTTCCATTATTTTATGTATTTTGTACCAATTTTAATTAATTGACACATTACATTTATTCATTCATATCCTGACTCTTATTTTGGCCATGGCGTCACACTTATCTAGTCCATGAACAGGCACTTCAGCCTGTCCATAATGGAAGGTCCAGGACCTATCCTGTGACCTGGAGGTATGCACCAGTAATGGCCTCAGAGATAGTGTGCTACTGTCCCTGTACTCAGTTTATCACGTAGTATACATTGTTTTGTGATTCACCATTTAACCAGACCATTTTCTCTGTGTTAGTGAGAGCGTGGTCTACTTACACCTCTGTTCTTATGTGAAACCAGAACATTGCGCTGACCTCCTGTGCACATATCATGTGTGTGTACAGTGAAAATGGGATACCTTTAAGGTAGTAGGAATCTGTGTCTGAGTGCTGAAGCCAGTGGGTTCCATCTTGGATGCCCCTAGTTTTGCATAGCACAAAATGCAGGATTAGAACAGCTTACCCAAACATTTGAAGTGTATTGCCTACATTTCTGTGGCTGGTGGGTGGTGTGTCAGACACTGAAGTGAGGAGGATGGGAAGGGGCTCCCTTTAGATGTTTCAAGAAGATTTTGTAGCAAGAGGCTGCTGGGTAGTTCTTCATGAGCACTGTCATTTGGTTGATGGCAGAGGTGAGGGTGGGACTGCAGTTTCATTGCTGTAGGTGATAAAGTTTCTAGGTTAGGCCTACCCCTTTGTCTATCCCTGAGTAAAGGTTCAAGAAGGCTGATGACAACCAGCTGCAGAGAGCTCATACGTGTTTTGAGTACTCCTCGTTTCGAGCTAGACCCATTGCTACCTGTTGTAAGAAACATAATTTCACACAAAGGCGGTGTCTTGAGACAGTGGATCTACACCCCCTCTGTGGAAAATCTGCATAAAACTGGGATCAAAAACACCCACCTTTGTTATAGTTCAAAGTTCTTCGTTACCAAGGACGGGAGTACTCCACGGAGGGTTATAATGACTGTTTTTTCCCTTTTAAGTATCCCCCTCCTTGAATTATATGTGTTGGGAATTTAGATAGAAATATTGAATAAACAATGCACATTTATCCATGTTATTATTCATTGTAATGTGATAATCAAATCTGCCTAAATATATCATATTATTTATTATGAATTAATGAACAAAATTTCTTGAAAGCTGCTAACTTCACTTCTCTTTTACTGTTTATAAACAAAGGGCACGCTTCTGTAGAATATATGTCATGATTCCACAGAATGTAAGTCAGTGAAAGGGTACGAAGGCCTTTTCAGCGAATTATTTTTTGTGAAAGGTTTAACAATGTTAAATAAACTAAGAACAGTTTGAGTGATAGCGAGGTACTTTGTTAACAGGGACTCGAGATAGAGGTTGTACAGGACTGGATCACCTTCCTTTGCTGAAGGCTACCAGGAGACGCATTTAACCTTCGCTCGGTGGACTTATTGACATGTCTGCCAATGCAGACAAGAATAGCAGATGCTTCTGTTGTTCAGGCGAGGTATGTGGGTGTGATCCATCTTTGAAACTCAAATTAGGCCCTGTCTTTGGTGCTAAGATCGGTTTAGTTAGCCAAAAAAGACAATTGTAAATATTGACGCAAAAAGAGCTTTATGATTTTACCAATATGTTACATTATTATAGCTTTATGATTTTACCAATATTTTACAATATGTTACAATACTTGTTGCAGTATTATTTGCTATTCACTCTGTTTGTTACTAAATTGTTACTATATTGTTTATATTCATAATAGTTACTATTCATATTGAGTAGGGTTTTGTTTTTAAAAATAAATCTTTAAAACATGTCCCTGGTTTCTTAGTGTTCTTGAATGTGCCTTTCAACAATGAAAAAGGGTTTGAGTTCCACTAATTATCGCTATGATATCTCATATGGTCGATCGTTACGTGAAACGCATTTCACTCAGACACTGCTCATTGGGTTGCGGACTGGGTGCAGTCCAGTTGGCTTTTTCTCTCAGGTTGGCACAGAATGATTAATGCTAGGGAGTCTAGAAAGCCTATTTCCTGGCCATGTTCTGGAGAAAAGTCCAGAAAATGTACCAAGAGCACACAACTTTTTGTGGTACTAGTGCTGGTGTCTGACAGCCTGTCTCCCAAAGGTGAGGGACCATCAACTGATGTCTGCACGTTCTGCTAAGGGAGCTGAGTGTCTGCTTAGTGCCTAGAAGCCTGCCTGCTTGCTGAGATAGAGAGTCAGCCTGGCCATGCAGTAGTAGAGACTGTCAAGGAGGAGAAGCCTAGTGTATTCCCCAGCATGAGTGTTGGAAAGTAGGATCTGCTTCTTATGGTTACCCCCACTTTTTGATAAAATGTGATATTGTTTGGGATCCTGCTAATCAGGACCCCAGTCTATCTGCTTTCTCCCTAAACTGTTATGTTATGTACAAAGGTTCACTCCAGATTGGATACTGGGGTACCCTTGTCAGTCCCTAGTATACGGTACCCATGTACCCAGGACATAGGTACCCCAGAGGCCTCCCATAGGCTGAAGCATGTATTATGCCACCCATGAGAGACAATTCAAAATGGAACTACAGGCCTGCCATTGCAGCCTGCGTAAGTTGGTGCATGCACCACTTACTTAAGATATAGGTTTACTATATCTGAGGGTCACTGCACTTAAAACCTATAAGTCACCCCTATAGCAGGCCTTAACAATCCTGAAGGCAGGGTGCTTGGTTCTAAGTGAGAGGGTGCCACTGCATAAGCAGAACACCCCTGCAGCCTAAGAGTCCGTTCTCCCGGGTTGTCAGTGAGGCAGCCATTTACGACATATAGAGTGGCATTATGCGACCGTGTGATGACCAGCTCTAAAACGGCTGAAACAAACCCTATCGTGTTTGGTGTCAAACATGTTGGAATCATACCCCACAGCGGTAACCGGTGTGGGAGGTATGATTCCACCCCTCAGAAGCTCGCTTCGTTGGGTCCCTGGTGTTCCCGGTGCCAGCCTTCTAGTCCCGGGCTGCACAATGGTTGCTGCAGACCAGAGACACATTTCTGCCCTCCTGCTGCTGAGCCAAGCTCGAGCAGGGGAAGGCAGAACAATAGGCATCCTGTCACAGGGAGGTGTGACCACCTCCCAGACAGGATTTAGTGTATTAGGGCTGGGTGGGTGCGCTTGCCAGCGACCGAAAGTCTGCATGAGGGGCACATTTGGTGTCCCTTTGCATAGTCCAGTTCAAACCAGTCCTGGGAGCCGTTGGCTCCTGCTCTGGCGTGAAACTGGACAAAGGACATGGGAGTAACCTCCCCACTGTCCAGACCTTCCCCTTGGAGGGTCTCCTGAATCTGTCCAACCCTCTCCCGTGGGTACTTAAGGGCTTACCAGGCTGTAGGACCCTAGATTAGACGTGGACAAGATTCTGAACCAGAAACCACTGAACTTCGACCCTCTGGACTCTCTGGACTTCACTGGACTTCGTTTGGGCCCGACTTCGTCTCCCTCTCGGTGTGAAGCATCGTCTGTGCCCATGCACCATACAGGATCCGTGCAGGACCTGTGGAGCATCAAGGACAACCGAAGATATCTCCCTTGGACTGAAGGAGTCACTCCCCTGCATTCGCAGGCACCGCAACACTTCTGTCTAGTCTGCTGTCCCTGAGCTCCTTCGGACTCCGAAGGCTTCAGCAACGCAGGAGGTGGGTTTCTACGTCCCTCGAGGTCCAAGCTGCCCTCTCACCAAGTTTGAGGTCAGAATCCCTCGTGGGGGCTGCAATACCTGAACCCCTGTGCACCGCGTACATTTGCAAGTGCATATGCTTGTTGGCGTTTCCCGAACAAGTGCATTGGGCTCTGAGTAGCCCCAACCTCTGGCACCATTTCCTACCAAGAGCTCCGGCCTCCTCGCACAGAGTGCACAGTGGGCTGCTGTTTGGTGAAATCGCTCAAGGTCCTCTCGCGACTCCTGTGCCTCCGGCCTGTGGGTCCAGTTGAGGGTCAACTTTACTTTTCTTGGGCTCCCCTGGTTGCTCCAGGCCTGCCCTGACTCCCCTTGCTGTGGTGAGTCTCCTGGACGTTGCTGGTCCGAACTATACACATCCTTGACCTTCTGCGTGGGTTGCCGTTGCCAAGGCTTGTTGGTGCTCCAGCCAGACACCGACCCCTTAGTACTCGACATCCTTTGTGGGACAGCTCTTATTCGGCTCCTGGTTGTCCTCGACATCTCCTGGTCCCCGTAGCTGCAGAGTCAAGAACTCCATCAACACACCTGAAGCACCCAACATCGGTGGGCATACGTCTACCGAGCCCCTGGTCACTCCTTAGTGACCCAGACTCTGTCGCCTCTGCTTTCAGGTACTCTTCGACAAGAATCCACCTTTGGATTCCAACAGACACTTTTCTTCCTTCCAACAGCGGCTCTTCTTCGAAGTCCTCCATTGGGTTCGACAGCGGTTTCCAACGCCACTTCAGACCTATGCACCCGGCTTCCCTGGGATAGGTAACTTGGGTACCTCGGTATCCACAGGTGGGGTGGCTCTCCAACCTCCTAACTTCCACGGGGTTTCTTCGAAGTCCACTGGGAAGGGTCCTTAATCTCTAAAACTTCAACCGCGACTTTCCCGTAGAATTGTACAGAGCACGCGGTCGTGTTCCCACACTGCACCCGTCCTCCGTGCGGTCCCTACTTACTCACCTTGGGTGGTTCCTTGGGGTCCCAGCGATTCTACAACCTCCCGACACTGTCTGGACTCGAAGCGTGGTTCTTATACCACTATTTTAGTATATTGTTTGGTCCCCCCCTGGGGCCCACTGAGTATTAGTGCTATTTACTATTATTTCTGTGCTTAAGTATTGTGTGCTTTGTGATTATCTCCCTGTAGGAGATATGGTGTCGGACTAGAGAGTGTTATATTAATGAATACATATTTTTATAACTACTGTGTGGTTCTCCTTTCATTTAACCAATACTATAAGGTTGCATTCTGGTAAAACAAGCTGTTTAACATTCCTTCAAGACTAAGCCTGAAGGCTGCTCTCCACAGCTACCACTTGGATAGCTTTCTAAGGTTATCTTTGACCTCTTAATTCACCATAAGGGTTGTTTGGACTGGTGCAAGGTGCCCACTTTAATTAGTGGACAGCATATACCAGTGAACTTCTCACAATAAGGAACACCCGGAGAATGCGGACCACTTGAGAGTGTAAAGCTAGGATCGACCTGTAGGTAGATCTCACTCTGCGGTTCCTGTTAAGAACCCCACCCAAAAGACCTCACAAATCCAATAACCATTATGGCTGTCTTTTATCCATTGCGATATGGGACTGCTGACAGAGGAAAAGCAGCGTCTACTTATAAGTAGAGCTGATTGGCCTGGGAAGGCTTTAACTGCCAGGAGCAAGTAATCAAGCCCAATCAGCACGGTAGGGGGCACCATTATCTTGCCAGGGACCAGTGGAGGCTTGCAACTGCATAAGATGCCGGGACCTCCTAGACAGGACCCACCATGCTACATTCGTCTGAAAAATCCTGTTCCACAGGGAAGGCCGCTGCACAGTCCTAAGACATGGGCTGCATCTGACCTTCCCCCATGACCATTGCAGAACCAACAAGCAGGTGACATTTGGAACAGAGAGATTGTAACATTCACCAAAGACTCAAGCGCAAGGACTTAAGAATTTTCTTCCCATACCAATAACAGGGCAAACTGATGCACATCTGACCGTGTACATAAAGTAATCTGCATCTGTGCCTTATTCAAGCCTTTGTCACAGAATACGGAGGGGCTATAATAGATAGGGTCATCCAGGTGAGAGAGTACTGGAGGGAATGGGGGAGGCTGTACACCCACATTTTCATGGGTACCACCCTGTATTCACTGTTTGGCTAGCTTTTGTTCTGCTGTGTGAGTAACAGTACTGTATTTTAAGTAAAGACTAGCACTGGCTGGACATTAAGTTAGTGTGTCTTTTGGTTGGCTATTAAGTTCTGAGCTCTTACCCCTCCCCCCAACACACATCCTTCTTGAGAAGCCTGTGACTTCTCGCACTCACTACCCTGAAGTCAAGTGAGTAAAAGGTTGTATACTTGGCAAAGTTTGGAAAGCCTTACTTACATAGTCCCATTTCACCAGTGGCAAACGACCTCAGCTACCACATTCAGGACCCAGTCGCTCCTGTCTGCCCTGTGACTCCTTAAACTGGGGTCTGAAAACTGTGCAAGGGGTAACTTTCAGAGAAAGTCTGAATGTAGTATCCATTTGAATTGGATTTGATTAGAGTGAAAATGATTTTACAGTAGGAAGTAAATTATCGTGTAACTCACATATAACTTAGCATGGATGAAGGCAAATGTAAAGCACAGAAAGAAGTACTCCAAACATGCACCATTTGAGTAAAA
Organism: Calotriton arnoldi; assembly: GCA_963921515.1. Lineage (NCBI taxonomy): Eukaryota > Metazoa > Chordata > Amphibia > Caudata > Salamandridae > Calotriton > Calotriton arnoldi. Next base: position 891,018 of record CAWUFW010001187.1, read on the forward strand.
TGATAGGTGGCCTTAATAAAACAATGAAGGAATGATTTGAAGACCTAAATAAAGGACAAAAAACACAGTGATACAGCAGAAGTAATGTATAAGGCCATCACAGGACTTTGTTATTGTTTGTATGATGATGCACTATCCCAGAGACGCATACGTTACCTCCTTTCAAAGATGGAGGTATTTAGTAGTTCTGTGGATGAGCTGGCAAACCCAACAGACCCACTCTCCTCACGCACTGCTAATTTGGAAGTTGAAATGGGGCACTACAGTGGTGATGTTGCCAAGGGCATGGGTTACAGCATCTTTGGAGGTGCTGCAGACCGTTCTTGTAGCCACTGCAGAGAATAAACCTACTCCTGAGAGTGAAGAGTTTAAGCCTAAGTAGTGTTTCTCTACCAGGTATGCATGATCTGAGACTCATCACCATCATCATGAGGCTTACCCTCGACCTCCAGCCTTGCACTCACATCACCCCGAACCTCAAAGAGCTCCAATGCCACTAGCACTCTTCAAACTCCTCACACACACACATACAGAGCCTTACACAACACTGGCCCCATGTACCTCAACAACTGCATAAACTTCCACAAACCTACCAGACACCGCCACTTAGCTGGACTCCTACTCGCACACACGTCCTGCATACATAGAACCAGATCCAGCGGTCATGCTTGCTCCTACCTCGCTCCTAAAGCCTGGAATGACCTGCCCCTGCATATCAGATCCTTCTCCTCAGTTCTTGAATTCTATGTCAGGATCGGAGCCTCAGATTCTGCCTTAACTCTTTCATTTATTTACTCAGCAGCTCTAACAAAACATTTTTATTCAAAGACTACAAGTTCCATGAGTCTTTGCAACAACTCAACATAATAACCAGAGTCAGTCCCATATATCCAACATCAAGGAAAAGGAATTCTCCTTTCTTCGCTGCTCAGCAGCCAGATAAGTACTTTTCCTTCATGTCTCGGATATTGGGTGTTGGTTTTACACTGTTTGACTTGTAGAATGCCTACTGTTGACCGTTGTTCATACTGTGGCTTATGTGGTGCTTTCACTGTCTGAAACAAGCTGCCCGGTGCAATAGCTTTTCACTAGGGGGCAATTGCGGCCTGGCCCTTCGGGACCTAAATTCCAAGGTACGCGGCCTCCCGCTGGCACCTGAACCGTTCACTCCGCTTATTCCCGACACGCCATGCCTTTACAAAAAGCGAGACACGCGGTATAGAGCAGCGTGCAGCCTTCAGCATCACGCCCACATTCTTGGCATTCCTGCACAGTGACCGAGATGCGTGGAAGGCGCATGTGTCCTACAGAAGGAGATGCGCCTCTCTCTGCTGCATTCCCCACATTCCTTGTTGTATGCCTCAGCGTCACATGTTTCTTTTCCCCTTCTGCTGTCAGTGAAGGTCAAAGAGCATAACGAACGCACGGGAGACAACCATCTCAACGCATGCTTTACAACGCATGCGTTAACATCGCGTGCCGTCACAACGCACGCGACGGTACAACGCGTGCGTTCACTACGCGCGCCATTACATCGCATGCGCTTTGACAACGCATGCTTTTAGAGCGCATGGGATGTGATGGACGGGACGTGCGCCGGGACGGGCTCCGGGAAGGTCGTGCGGCGGGACACAGACGACGGGGAGACAACGCTGGAACCACGACGAGAGACAGGTAAGGACTCGTAGTGTTTTAGGCTTTAGGGTAGTTGATAGGGAGTGTAGTGGGGGATAGTGTTTTAGGCTTTAGGGTTTAGGGCATAGGGTTGAGGAAGTACTATATGGTCGTGTTTTAGGCTTTAGGGCTTAGGGTTGAGGATGTAGTATATGGTACTGTTTTAGGGTTTAGTGATTAGGGCTTAGGGTTAATACTAGTGTAGGGTACTGTTTGGCTTTCGGTGTTAGGGCTTAGGGTTAATAGTAGTGTAGGGTACTGTTTTTGGCTTTCGGTGTTAGGGCTTAGGGCTTAAGGTTAATAGTAGTGTAGAGTACTGTTTTTGGCTTTCGGTGTTAGGGCTTAGGGTTGAGGTCGCAGTCTAGGGTCGTTTTATAGGCTTTAGTGTTTAGGGCTTATGGTTAAGGGTAGTGTCAGGGGGCGTAGTGTGTTTGGTAGGTTGCTATATTAGTGTTACGGGGGCCGTTAGGGAGAAGTTTGCGAGGTAATAGAATGCGTGGTATTTGTGTGCGTTGGGAAGGCATTTTGCATGCATGTGAAGGGAAAATGCGATGTAATGGTTTGCGTGATGAATGCATGCGGTGTAACGGTGCATGCGATGTAAAAAAAGCGATGTCTTGGCATGCGTTGTTTTGGTTTGCGTTGTATGAACATACATCCCGAACGCACGAAACGCCTCCATTCTGCATATCTGTCATAGCTTATGCTCCTAATAAGCGGTATCATCCGCGTAACGTTTTTCACTTGTAGCCCATTGTATTTAGAGGGCTGGATTACAGTTTCTCAGAGAGCAGCCAACAGGCATTGGCTAAACCAAATTTGCCTGGGCCTGCTAGGGAGTGTTATTACCACATTTTACTTAATTAATCTTGCTTATTGACTTCTAATTGCACCTGATCAGCCATGGCAGGTGCTTTTGACGAATACTGGGAGTCTGTTGAGGCGGAGCAGTCACTTTTCCCTATCCATGAGAAGCTAGGGGATGCCGTAGGGAAGGCGTTTTTTTCGGCTCTGTAACCCCTGCTTCACCAAGGTGTTGCGGCCTTTCATGGAGTGGCTTCGTGCTCGAGGAGTTCGCCGAATAGTGTACCTGGATGACATTCTCCTAACGCACTAGGAAAAATCCACTTTAGTCTCCTATCTTCAGATGGCCAAGTCTCTTCTGCAAGAACTGGGATTTATAATGAACTTCCAGAAATCTGACTTTTTCCCGGCACAACAAATGACCTTTTGAGGATAAGAGATTGGTATAGTGCAACAGTACCTCCGATTGCCCCAGAAAACGATGCTGTTGATCCATCTGCAGTTGCACAAAAAGTTGGAGAGGGAGAACATCTCTCTACGTCATCTGGTCAGGATTGTAGGCCTTCTGTCTTCGTTGATCCATGTGATCTTTCTGGGTCTTCTGCACAACCGGGCCCTGCAATGCCTAAAGGCGCAACACCTCCGGAGGGGCCTGATGTATATGCAAGAGATTTCTCTTTCTCCAGAGGCCCAGACAGAACTTTAGTGGTGGCTCGATTGCATGCAGGCCTGGAATGGCAGGGCCATCTTTCGGTCAGCCTCCAATCTGGTTATCGAGTCAGATGCCAGTCGTCAGGGTTGTGGCGCACGCTAGGGAGATATTACCACAGGAGGACAGTGGTTAGAGCGAGAGAAGGCCCTCATCAGTTGTCTGGAACTCCTCCCGGGATCTTTTGCGATTCGGAGTTTAGCCGCCAACAAGGTGTCTTGTGCCATTCTGTTAAAAATGGACAACATTACGGCGGTCAGATATATCACCTGCGGAGGGGGGGGTACCCGGTCCAAGGTACTGACGGACTTGGCCAGGGATTTCTGGAACTATTGTCTGGAACACAAGTTATCCGTGACTGCAGAATACCTACAGAGACTCAACCAGTCTGCAGACTTGCAATCCAGGCACCTGAAGGATTACAGTGCATGGAAACTGGATCCCTCTCTGTTTCAGAGACTCCTAGATCGATGGGGCCTATGCCAGGTAGATCTCTTTCCGTCGAAACTCAACCATCAACTTTCACCTTTCTGTGGCGTCTAGGTTCTCTAGCAGAGGCGAAGGACGCCTTCCTGCAAGATTTGAGTCAGTTTTGGGGATATGCATTTCCCCTGTTTTCAATGATAGCCAGACTCACGGCGTTAGTCAGGCAAGAAAAGGCAGAAGTGATCCTAGTGACACTACTTTGGAAATCGCAAGTATGGTATCCAGTTCTTCTGGAATTTTCTATGGATTTTCCAATCCCATTTCCCCTGACTCATCTATTGACAGACCTTCATGGCAACTTACACCAACTGGTTTATGATGGGACTCTCCTACTGATGGGTTGGAGGACTACAGGGGACGTTGGGAAGTCCCAGATCTTTTCTCATGGGATGTCTCCCTTATCAGAAAAGCCTGGCCAGATTTTACTGTTAAGGGATACGGTTCAGCATGGAGGAGATGGTCACGCTAGTGTCTGCTAAGGGATCTTGATCCCATGGGGGCAGATATAGTGCATATTGTCAATTTTTTGTCTGAATTGATTGACATAGGGTTTGCTTACCGCACTATCAACGCATGCAGATCGACGATCTTGGCTGGCCAAACGCCTATTCATGATGTCCTGGTAGGGGAACGCCCACTAATCTATTGTCTCCTGAGGGGTATTCAACTTTTTTTCCCACTGGAGCCGAAGTATTCCTCCCATTTGGGATGTTAATATTGTGCTCAGAATAATGCACTCTTGGCATGATAATCAGTATTTGTCTCGTAAGGAGTTAACAGGTAAGTTAGCAATCCTGTTATACCTCATTTCTTGCAAAAGGGTTTCTGATGTTGGTCCCCCTGATATTACTGCACATTTGTTTACCCCGGAAGGGGTGTCATTCACTATTTCATGACGTACTAAATCCAATATCAGAGAGGTTCATTGCCTGGCTTTTCCGGGTCATCCAAAGTAGTGTGTGGTCCGTTGCTGAAGAGCACATGAGACTATGACTGAGGAATATGGACCACCTAAGACGTCTCAACTATTCATTTCGCTCAAGAATCCTTTCAAACCAGTCTCAGCAACGACTATCGCCCAGTGAGTGAGATGGGTCCTGCAAGATGCAGGTATTGATATGTCCTCTTTTGGGGCGCATTTCACTAGGGGAGCTATAGTGTCGAAGGCCTTCTCCCCGGGGAGCCGCATGGAGGATATACTCAGAGCGGCTGATGGGTCTTCCTATTGAACTTTTTATTTTAAGCCGATCACTGGCATGGCTTCACTGGTTGTCAACCAGCTTTAAACTAGCATAATCTACGCCTCCGGTCCTGACATAGAATTACAAATTTCTTAGCTACTGTGAAGGAAAGTTTCAATTCTATTAAGGACACGAAGGTGAGGATTATCCCTCCCGATTGGGTACAATCTATTACCCTCCTTGTACCCGAAGAAGTCTTGTGGGTTGGATAAGTATATATATATACATACATATATATATATATATATATATATATATATATTTATTTTTATTTATTTATTTTTAATTAAACTAATTTTATTAAAGTTTGAGCACATCAAGGTCTGGAAAGCCAGCGCATAAATGTCTACACTGCAACACAGCAGGCCCCAATGAACCTAGTGTAACATAACCCCAGAAAATATGCACAGACAGAACACCACCCCCCTGGACCCTGGTCAGTGATGATACCCCTGGCTGCATATATCTCCCCGATGTAGGTCTTGTACTATGTTCCAGAGCTATACAACTGTATCTTCCCCTCTAAAATAGCTTCGGCAGGTCAGGTGGGGGGTAACAGAATACTGCGGTACTCCGTCCACCGCCTCCAATTTCCCCATGCTTCTGGGGCAGCCTCTTGCCTGGAAAACTGCAATCTCCAACTTCATGCATCTATCCTTGGCTGCTTTCCACCCCCCTACTGAAGGTGGGGACACCGCCTTCTAGTGCTGAGAGATGTCGTGCTTGGCCAACGTTAGCCCCAGAAACAAGAGGTGTTGTTTGTATCGGTTCCCTCCGATCTCCTCCGTGCTATGCATGAGGACCAATTTGTATTCAAGAGAAATCTCCCGAGCTAAGACACGGGCCAGGCAAGAGGTCACCTCATGCCAAAAGGGTTGTAATGCCGTGCAGCTCCACGCTTTGTGAATAAAGGTACCCTCTGCGACATCGCAGCGGAGGCGCCATAAGAGGTGTCTAATGTAGTAGGCTCTATGTAGATATTTGAATTGGATTAGGCGATAATGCAATGATATTGCGGCTCCCCAGGGGGCCGTCAGGGCCTCAGTCCAGTCACCGTCATTCAAGTCCTCAATATCTCCCTCCCAAGCCGCCCGTAGCGCTGGCAAAGTAGTAGGGCTGTGTGTTAATATGGTCTGGTATAGTTGTCGAATCTTGTGGGGGCCTATGTCCCACAGCAATATCCTTCCCTCTGATGGGTTAAACTCTGGTAGGTCCGCTAGACCCTGAATATGAGACAAGGTACGCCTGAATTGTAGATATTTGTAGAATTGACTACGATGTAGTTGGTATTCCTCTTGCAGGCGTTGGTCTCTTAATGTGGATAGGCCTATGAGATCCCACCCTCGGAACCCCGGTAACTCGACCATTTAGCGCAGGACAGTCGCGTGCCATAACGGAATCCCCACCGTCAATCTACCATCCCATGCGGCGAACAGACTGCCTCCACAGCTGAATAACCACCCTGGTGGCTGGGGCAGATGCTCCACTCCCGCCCGACTGTAAAGGAAATCCAGGACCAATCGTGCACCCATTGCCCATCTCTCCACAGCAAATGCGGGATCAGCCTGATCACCGTACCACCACTCGTTGATATTGAGGAGGTGGGAGATGGTATATTAGGAATGCACATCCGCCACTGCAATTCCTCAACAAAAAGTGGATTGGACACAGGTACGGAGAGCCACTCGAATCATACCACCCCCTCCCCCACAGAAAGTAGTTAAGGATTGCCTTCACCTGATGGAACCATGATTCTGGGATGTTATATGGGTAATTTTGAAGCTTATACAGCAGTTGAGGTAAGGACACCATCCTGGAGATGGCGGACCGGCCCAACAACGATAGGGGCAGGGGAATCAAACTTTCACTTCATCTCGAACATGAGACAGCAAAGGACCACTGTTTTGCTGCCATGATATAGCCGGGATCGGGGAGACATAGACCCCTAGATATTGAAAGCCCTCAGTAGCCCGGGTCATTTGTGAGGCCCACATCTATGTCCCCTGGACACCGCAAACCGGGAATAGTATTGACTTTGTCAGGTTCATATACAGCCCTGAGGTCTCCCTGAAGACCCGCAGAATCTGTAAAATCCGTGGGCCAGGGAACGGTGGGTCAGTAAGCAAAAACAGAACATCATCCACGTATAGGGTGATTCTGTCGGTTACCTCAGCAGTCCAGTCAAACCCGCGCACCAGGGGGTAACGCCTCACCCATGTGGCCAGAGGTTTAACGGCAAGCGCAATAATAAGGCGGACAGCGGGCACCCCTGTCTGGTGCCTCTGCGTACGGGAAAAGGATCTGATACTTCACCCGCTACGCGGACAGACACTGATAAGTCCGTATATAGTAGACAAATGTAGGCGAGGAAGCGTGGGCCCAGATTGAGGGCTTGCAAAATGATAAAACGGTATTCCAAGCTGATCGAATCAAAGGCTTTATCTATGTCGGCTAATAAAAGGGCCACTGGTTTCCCTATATCTGGTGCCTTAACCAGTGCATTATGGACCGGTCTAATGTTATGATGGGTGGACTGTCATGGCATAAAGCCAGCTTGATCTTGGTGAACCAGATCGGTTATATGTTGTAGAAGGTGATCGGCTAGAACCTTGCCCAACAATTACACATCAACATTTAACAATGAGATTGGTCGATACGAAGACGGGTCCTGGGGGTGGGGGGGGGGCAACCTGGCTTGTAGAAAACCACTATTTCAGCATGTCGCCAATCCGGCAGAAGGATTGGCATGCCAACGGCCTCCTGTAGTGCCTTCAGCAAGTGTGTCCCCAACTGGGACATATGGGCTTTCAAAATTTGCATGGAAATTCGTTTGGTCCCGGTGCCTGGCCCGAGTGAAGACTTGCCAGCGCCCCCGTCTGCTCCTACACCATGATAGGTGCGTCAAAATGCTTGCGCACCAAATCCGACACCGACCTGGGAGGCATAGTGCGCCCAAAATCAACAATTTGGTCGTGGGTCAGGACTTTGCGTCGAGCATAAAGGGTCTCATAGTATTCCGCAAACGCCTGAGCGACCTCCCAAGGACCAGAGCCTAGCTCGCTCCCGCATCATGGAGCACCGGTTCCGGCGCTGCCCCCGCGTGATCTGATATAGGCGGTGGAGAGTTTTCCTCGACTTATCGCCCCACTGGTATATCCTGTTTTGCACCGCCTGCCAAGCCATCCGAGCCTCATCCCGGAGCAACTGCTGTAGTTGTAGTTGGAAAAAGTATAGCCTGCGCCCCTCCACCTCCCCTGACCTCATCCTCAAGGGCCCATAGCTGGGTTTCTAACTCTACCACCCTCTCAATTTTACAGCGCCGCTCTCCCGCGCAAAAACGAATGTTTGCACCACGTAATGTGGGCTTCATGGCTTCCCATAAAACCACTCCTGAGAGAGCTGTATCCTTGTTAAAGGACAGGTATTCATTGAGTGACCGGTGCAGCGCCAACCTATACGCAGGGTTAATTAAATGTCAGGGTGACATGCGTCAGGAGAACGGGAGCCAAGGTGCAGTGTGAGGGCCACCAGAGAATGATCCAACAACCTGCACGGTAAGATCGTAACCACAGAGACACGTTGGATGTAAGAACCGGGGAGAAAGATATAGTCCAATCTAGAGAAGGACACATGGACCGCGAAGAAGAAGGTATATCCGGGCTCCGCCGGGTGGTAAGCCCTCCATGCATCCTTCCACCCCAAGCAAGACGCCAGAAGGCGCAGCCTGGAATCGCGGGAGGTCTGAACAGGTGCGGTTGCACTCCATCTGTCTTCCCCCAGTGCCACCACATCATTCCAGTCCCCCTCACTACCAACAGCCCGGCCGGAAGCTCACGCCAAAGTCGTATGATCCTGTTCACAAATGTCAGACCCAGAGGAGGGGGGCGTCCACACACCTATTTTCAGTGACTCCCCGTGCAGTAGTCCCATCACTATGATGTGCTTCCCACCCGTGTTCATCCATACTTTAGTGGGTATATAGGGAACCCTACGGTGAATGAGAATTGCTGTGCCCCGGGAACCTCACACAAATCTGGTATGAAAAATCTGATCAAACCCAAACCGTGCTAAACACAGCACTTTCTGGCCCATCATGTGAGTTTCCTGGAGCAGTAATATGTCTGTTTCGAGCCTTTTGGCCTGTCGCAATACTGCGCCCGCTTGATTTTGTCTAGGAGATCCCTTATATTCCTGGTCATGACTTGGACCGTCCCGGCCCTATCACCATCTGTTTGCTCGGCCATCTATGCGCTGGGAGGAAACCATGTACAGCCAGAGTGTCTATGGGTCATAGTGTATCCGTGTCTGTGCCCAGGAAGAACATAACCACAAACCCCAGGAGATAACAAAACCCCCTCCTTCACCACACACCCCAATACCACATCAAACAGGAAGCATGTGTCGCGGGGGGGGTTCCCCGGAACCCCAATGGGGGCCCAGGGGCGCCCCAAGCCAATGGAGCCCCGAACTTTCAACACCCCAAAACATGTGTCCCTGGAAACTACAGGAACGCACTTCTAAGGGGGCAGTCAGGCCTGAGAAACCCCCACAGGACTAAAACGGTGTAGAGTTATGGCGCAGAGTCCAGGGCCACAGCCATAATCCATCCAGAGCCAGCACAGTCACCAACGATTTTGTCCATGTTGTGTGCCATCTGCCTGTGGCTGAGCCTGCCAGTTGGATCGGGAGCGGCATAGACTTCTTTTGGCGGCTTCAAGGGTCCCCCTGGGAAGAATCAGATTCCAGCAGAGGTGGTGATGGCGGCCGGGGGCACACTGTTTCATCTGTCCATTGAAAGACTGCTTCAGGGGTATTAAAGAATAAGGACTGTGATTTGTATACGTCCCTCATCCGTGCAGGGTATAACAGCATGTATTGGATGTTCAGTTCACGCAGTCTCTTCTTTTCCGCCACAAAGGATTTGTTGTTGTTGTTGAACCAATCTGGTTTAGTCCGGGAAAATTATAATTGGATGCGAGTCATGGGTCACCTTGTCTTGGCCCCGGGCAAATTTCAGGATGGCATCCCTGTTTGAATAATTCAGCAACTTTGCAATAACTGGCCGGGGTGTGGGGCTTCTTCACGAGAGCTCGGTGAGCCCGCTCGACTGCGAAGCACAGGGACAGAGACCCCTGGGCATAATAGAACAAAGCCATTGCATTAGGAATTCTTCCATTGACGCACCTTCACATCCTTCTGGGAACCCCACAAAAATAAAAAGATTGTTCCGGTGGCGTTCAGCGTCCTGTCATGTTCGGCGTCCTCCACGCCCGCCACTAGCTCTTGCATAACCACCGTCATTTTATTTACTTTCTGCTGAAGCAATGCCACCGAGTCTTCAACCGTTAACACCCTGTTCTCCGCCTCTGTTATTCGGTCCACTGCCTTTTAGAAGTCTTGTCGGAGTCTGGAGACTTCTGACCCTACTTCCCGATCTTCGCATCAAGCGCGTCCCCTGATTGTGTGATGGCTGCCAACAGTGTAGCATTGTCTGGGACCACCCATCTCATGCACAAGGCCACAGGCCTGGCCGCATGGTCGCTCGCCACAACAGACAGTCATAGCGTAGGTCCCACCTTGTTGTGGTCAAGGGATCCGATTCACAAAAGTAATCTGAGACAAAATCCTAACTTTACGACTTTCGGTATTCTCAAAAGGCATTTAGGAGTAGTAAAGTTAGGATTCCTAACTTTACTACTCCTAAACTGAGACAAAATCCTAATACGACTTTCGGTATTCACAAAAGGCATTTAGGAGTAGTAAAGTTAGGATTCCTAACTTTACTACTCCTAAACTGATAAAAATCCTAACTTTACGACTTTTGATATTCACAAAAGGCATTTAGGAGTAGTAAAGTTAGGATTCTCCTAAACTGAGAAAAATCCTAACTTTCGGTATTCACAAAAGGCATTTAGGAGTAGTAAAGTTAAAACTTTACTACTCCTAAATGCCTTTTACTCCTAAATGCCTTTTGTGAATACCGAAAGTCGTAAAGGTAGGATTTTTTTCCAGTTTAGGAGTAGTAAAGTTAGGAATCCTAACTTTAATACTCCTAAATGCCTTTTGTGAATACCGAAAGTCGTAAAGTTAGGATTTTGTCTCCTTGGTTGTCTATGGCCCCGCAAACTCTCTCGCGCCGAGCAGGCACTGCTTTCAGGCCCTCAGCTGGCACCGCGAGGCAAAGCACCCAGCGGCTGCAGCCCCGGCCTCACTCCGCGGCTCCAAGGCCCCCGCCTGCCGTGCAGGTAATAGACCGTGCCGTGGGGCCTACTCCTCGTCCTCAAACTGTGGCAGGCTGCGTGCCCCGGCACACCAGGGGCTGCAATCCGATCCCTGGCCGGGCTCGGAGTTCTTTCCACGCCACCCTGTGGGTGGGGGAAGCGAACTGTGCGGCAGAGACGTCGGGCCGGCACCTCAGCAGATGTAGTAATTAGGTCCCCAGGGGCAACCTCGCCCCGGGCCACCGCCTGTGCTCGGGCGTTATAGGCCCACAGAGCCCTGGGCTGTTCAGCCATCAGACATCGGCCCCCGAAACACAGCAACTCTCACAGGGAAGCTGCATCGGCTCCCGGACTCCTGTAGATGTATGGATGGTGGTCGAGAACGCGTGTGGGCAGGACGATGGCAGATAAATCGGCCTGACTGCTCGGAGCACTCTCAACTAGCGTCTGTCATGCTGGTTCGCCAGACCACGACCCCCGGATAAGTATATTTTGAAGGTTGTTGTCACCGTAAATGTTTGTCAAAGGCTCTTTTACAATATTGTGTTCTGAAGTATGCCTAATACTATGTTTCGCATGGAGCTTGGTAATCTGTAGATATCGTAATTGCTGGCAATGTCTGTTGATATTGATGACTGTTTTTTAGACATGATTGATGGGTCTGGGAACTTACCCTTTATATCTAGTCATTTTTTCATTAGGATCAGAACAGAAGCAAAACTTCTTAAAGAAAAGCAGAGTTTAGGATGTTTTTCTCGAAGAAAGAGGAAGTGCTATTCCTTGATGTTGGATATATGGGACTGACTCTGTGGTTACTATGTTGAGTTGTTGCAAAGACTCATGGGACTTATATTCTTTGAATATAAATGTTTGGTTAAGGCTGCTGAGTGAATAAATGAAAGAGTTAAAGCATAATCCTCGCCTCCCTGTCCTTAATTGAATTGATACTTTCCATCACGATAGCTAGGAATTTTTTTTTCCACAAGAAACTGAAGACGTGGCCCTTCAACTTGCCCCCCTGCTTCAGCACCAGCATACTTTCACAGAAACCGCAGTAGAGAGATAGATAGATAGATAGATAGATAGATAGATAGATAGATAGAGAGAGGAAAAAGGCAACGATAAGTCTGTAATAGGGAAAAGAATAAAAAATAAATAGAATGTTGACATTTTATTGTTCTAATTACATAACATTAATTTGTGTGCAAGTTAATTTATATATCCAGGACTTCATTGAATGTTTATCTGGACAATGTTATTTTTGTTGTTTTTGTTGTTGAACCTGTAAATAAACAGTAAGACTGTTAGAAACACATCTTGTAGATTGCTTTATTTTAAGAAACGTATTAATTGTGCAACACTAACCTCAAAAATAGTTGTTGGTGACATCAATGCAGCATGACCTTCCTGCACCTGCTTGAGTGGCATCAGAACCTGTAGTTACATGGTGAGGTGGTAGGCATCATTTATCTGCGGCATCTACCTCTGGGTCTAATGGTAGGCCTCTCTATGCAATATTATGTAATTTGTCACAACACACTGTAATCTTGCTGAAAGTTTCTGGAGAATACTGAAGTGTGCCTCCACTTTTGTGCATAATGGTAAATGTGCCTTTGAGGAGGCAAAAGTGCACTCTATCACTGAGCCTGTCTTTCTGTGTGCTGTATTGTCCCTTCTCCCCCGTGGTGCCTGTGTGGCAGTGGTTCTTATCCTTTTGTCTTCTGTGGCCTCCCACTAACTCATTACAAGAAGCTGGGGACCCAAGCAGTTTCTACGATTTTAACCTCAAAATAATGCACATAAATACAGATCCAAGTATTCTTCAAACAAATTATGAAATATTTTATTTACTTTACAAAAAAAATACTAACATTTTAATTGGAACGTTGGTGCTAAAAGTTGGCTTTGTTTCAAAAAGACAAAATGATATGCTGGACTCTCGCATATCACTTTGTCTTTTTTGCTTCTTATGCAAAAACTCTTCTTGTGGGCACCTACCAGTGCTTCAGTTGAGGCCACCAATCATCAATACTAGATTTTGTTAACTGTACACGGGCTAGTTCCACGAATCAAGTTAAGGATACCACCACAATATTCTGCCTCCAATATCAAATTCCTTCGCATTTTCAGTGCGTTTTAACATATTTTTATTTTTGTATTTTGCTAACCATGTATTCATACTTTATTAATTTGCTAATATTTCATTTTCCAAACAGTGGCGGACCCCTAATTAGTCACTGCCCACAGGTTAAGAACCGCTGATGGTTGGTGTCAAGATCCAAGAGGGTACTGTCTCGTACAAAAGGTAAATAACGTCATAAAAATGTATGTTTTCTTTACAGTCAAAATACTTACAAATAGGTGTGAAGTTGTTACTTGCCTAATAGCCACCTGTCACCAAGGCCTCCTCTGGTAAGATGCATATAATGTGTGTGTAAACATATAAGAATCATGTGTGCTGTCAAAAAAAGCATGCAACTAGGGGCCATATGTACTAATATATGGTCGCAATTTGCATATTAAAAAGGTAGTACCGAAATTCTGACTCACTACGATTCAGTGGCCTCACAGAGATGGTGGCTTGCTAAGGTCAGCAGACCACCATATCTGTGATTGCTTATAAATAAAGCAATATATATATATATTTTTATATTTGAGCTTGTTTGCTTCAAACGAAAATGGGATGCGTTTAATAAAAAGTGAAAAGTTTCACAAACTTTTTTTAGGAGTAAGCATTGGCCCCATGGACCACTGATTACTTCTAGTAAATGTGTTTTTCACCATTCACAAAGGGGACGGGCTCCCTTGAGGACCCCTTCTCGTTTGCGAATGGGTTACCATTACCTTTGAATAGTCGGTAAAATATTTATGTTTTGTAATCGGATTTCGGTCGCAGAACATTAATGCATACCACAAGGAATTGGTATTTCGAAGGGATGCCCTCAACACGCCCTTCCAAATACCGATTCTGTGTAGGTTCCTAAACCTTTTAATGAGACGGAAAACCTTTTCTGAATTGCTAAATGGGCTTAGTACATTTGAAAAAGGGTTTTAGCATTCAAAAACCCTCTGGTTTAACGAATTATATGGTTTGTGAGCGGTGAAACCCTTTCTACATTTGGCCCCATAATTATGCAATTCAAGTTAAATACCACCTGAATGTTTAACAAATGATGTTTTTTCTGTTTCTGTAAAGATGTTGATGGCGGACATATTAATAAATGGGTTTCATCTACACAACCCAGCCTGTGTATTGGGCAATGCTATGTGGGAATGTATCCTAAACAAGAAAGCATCTAAAGTGCTGTAAATTGAATTTAAAAGTTATGATCTGTTAACACACTAACCTGACAAACTAAGACTAACGCTATCACAAAAATTGCCATGGGCTCTGCACTCTCAGTGAACACACAATGGACAAACTAACAAAGTCTGCTTTCCACACTGAAAACACTCACATTTTTCCCCATCTTGGATTTTCTTAAAAGGTTCAGTCAATATCTCACATCTTCTCAAAAAATGATTACATAAATGGACTGTATCACAAGATCCCTTTATCAATCATGAGACAACTTTAGAAATTTCAATACTCAGCTGCTTACTTCTACATGTAAAGATACACATATACGCATGTACTCTGTTCTGATGCAATAAAGGTCATAAATTCCTCCAGATGAAAATCGACAAATACTTCCAACCTAGGAATTTATGCTCTCCAGTATTGGGACTTTGAGAGAATCTGTTGTAAATGGCCTGCGTCTATTTAGTCCACCTGAATGTTTCAGTTTTGTTTTATTGAGTTTGTAACATTACAAGCAGAGTATTGCAGTCACAACAAGTACATCATATAGGCCAAGAGTTACAGATATCCTCTAGATACACTCAGCTTTGTCATAGGGTTTCTGCACATACACAGAACTATGCACAGGATAATAGGACCCCGGAATACAGTGGTTTGCCTACCATATACCGTAGCACCCAAAACCCCAACCCAACTAGCTTAGCATCCCATTAGTACCAAAGCACCAATGATTGGACAACCCAGAACACGGTGTCTTTATCTCAGGACTCGCAGAAGCAAGAACACTCTTTCGTCACTCACTCGTACTTGTCCACAATGCGCGTATGAAGAGACACAGGGTAGATTAAAATATTTATTTCAACTTACGTGCTCTAAGGTACAGTACACGTGTCAGCACTAATAGCATAATGCATATGACTAATATAAGCAGCATGGTTACAATTCCATAGAATACAAACGGGGAAAGCATTTCATAACTCAGTGGATAAATGTCTAAATAACATTACCACCCTCCCGTGCAGTAAGATAGTTTATTATAAAAATAGAAGACCTCTGGGCTTTGACTAGCGAACCCTCATACCTCGGTCTCTAGATGCAGAACTACATCAGCAGACAATCACAGCTCTTCTCCCTGGAAAGGATTCCTCCAAGTGTCTTAAGCGCCAGTAAAACCGCAGTATTAAAGGCACACAAAGTTTCATGTCATTTGCGCCTAATGTTATGTCTGGGTGCGCGAGACTGGCCATATCAGGAAGAACCGAAATACATTGTTATGCGACCTTGTACATGTTGTGCAGTCTGAGCCCAAATCGAACAAGAGAAAAGGTGAAAGACAGAAAGTGCAGACAGCGCAAAAGAACTTGGCAAGAACAAAGGGCGAGGGAGCCCTGGCTCAGTGTAACGTGCGCAAAGAAAAGCAGCATGGCAGCTAGGCCTAGGCCAACATAACAAGGCAGGCAACAAACCACAAGACACCCTCCCCTGGACAGTCCGGCGGCCAGGACAGAGGGCCAAAAATAAAATAAAAAACACATCCAGTAGAGCACAGGGAGCGCCCAAACGGCGGAGGACAAGTCAATCCATGAAAGTGTAAGTGCAGAAAAAAGCCATACCCTCCAAGAGGACATCATTGGAATCGTCAAAAAACATAGATGCCATCCAATCCATGAGATCAAAAGAGCAGGAATGCTCCTCAGCAGAGGGAGCATCCAAAAGCAATGCGGGACAACTTGCGTGATAATCGAAACAGCTTTGATGTAGGAGATCCTGGGCAGCCGCCCAGATATCCCATTGCGCCAAAATCCCCAGTGCAGCCGCACGCGCCATACAGCCGGCAACGGAACAGTCCTGCTCATGGGCCTCTAAGGGACCCATTAACTGAACAAAATCCGGAACAGACAATGACGAATTGGAGAGGCAATAATCCAAAGTCCAGGTGAAAGGACAGCGGATACAAGTCATTACAGGTTGCACGCAAGTGAAATACGCAAAGCGAAAAGAAAGAGTATATGACACACTCAGTGTCGCCAATGGCAAGACACCAAAACCAGCCAAAAGGCGCTCACGGAGCAGCTGGAGGCGGTCCGGATCGAGCAGGTCCCATCGGGGAGCAGCCATTGCGCAGAAAACAAATTAATAGCAGGACACCAGCCGCCAAAGCGATGATCAACGGGAAACCGCCAAAGACGCTGGAAAAAATAGAATGAATAAATGCCGGGATGACACCAAAAATAGTTTGGAAGGAGGACACCAAACCAGACCCCACGACCTTAAAAAGTGTACCAGACCCTCAGTGTTAGATGCGTTAAAAATACGATGAATTAACTCCCCAAAATGTTGGGGGAGATTAGTGTTCAAAAGGGCCTGTATTTCACTGTGGGTACTCGCCACCTGGAGAATGAATGTCTCCCGGGCGGACGTGAGCATAACTTCCTCGTTCAATAATAGTGCCTTTATTCTGCTCAGTCTATTGAAATCTGCCTCCATGGTAGGGATGGAAGGCCAAATAGAGATATCAACCTTGCCATGAGGGGGAGGAAAAAGCACATTTTTGCAGCAGACAACCCTGTGCGAAACTGTTACAATGTAAGGAATGCCAGCCTGCAGGCCACAACAGTTTCCGTTATTTAAAAGTAAATAACTACCATTGGAAAGGAGAGTGAAAGTAGGAGAAATAACAGGAGCAGGAATACCTTTCAGCACACAAGCAAGATTAGGAGCGGAAACGCTACATGAGCCATGCAATTTAATGTGTTTACAAATAAGCGAATGACCCATAGTCGAGTCGCAGGACTCCCCCGTGAGAAAAACTTCCTTGCCGTCCCGAAGGCATTTATACATGAAAGGCAAGGACCAGAGTTCATGCAGGAAAGCACTGCCCAAGGGCTGGTAACGGCCCACAGGATAATGTTTCATGCACGAGTCAAATTCAAACAAGGAAAAAGGTAAAGCGATAACCCCATGAACTAGCCACACAGCAGAATCGAGTTCTGCAACAGAGAACGGCAAAGGATCCATCTTTTCGATATGTAATAAAGTGTAAGTTGCATCTTTCATGGACATGAATTGCTGTTTGTCAGTTAAATTAAAAGGTAGAAACAAGGCAGAGGTGTTCAAAAATGCCAAGGAACTTTACCTAACTTGAGCGTTTGTAAAGTCCATGCAAACTGCATAACTGAGCGCAATTGATTCTGACCATGATATAACACAGAAACATCATCTTGTACAATATCAACAACAGAGGACACAATATTCTCTAAAGTGTAAATGCGAGAAGACAGGGTATTAATACTATTGTCAACAACAGCAAGCACCTTTTCCAAATTTGCTTGATCTATTTCCCGAAGACGGGAAGCAGCTTCAATTTGTGACAGCTTCCAGAGTTCATTATACGTTTCATAAATGAATCTCTTAGGTCGGGGACCACGAGGTCCCAAAACAAAGTCGGACAGATCAATATTGCCTGAAAGGAGGGACAAATGTTGTTTAACAGAATCAAGGGACGAATGTTGCAGCCATTGTTTGCATAATTTACCAACAGAATATGTAGTGACAGTACGGGAAGCAGTAAATCTCGGATCAGGCCTATCCTGTGTGTAGCTAGTACCTGAGTCGTGAAAACGCATTTGACATGCATTAGATGATATAGGCCATACCAACCAGGGTGACAGATCGATCTCGGAAACATTAAACGAATTATTCTGTAACAGAGCCTGTAGGGTCGCCAGGGACAGGTTAAGACGTGAGCTATCATTGGGAAAACTCGACAAGGATGGAATTGAGGGCGTGTTTAATTGTTTAGTGGTAGCTAAGCCCCAACACGTAGTCTGATAAATAGAATCATTTAGGAACATAATTTGGGTAGGGATAAGGCAAGCACGGTGCAATGCCTCGGTTCCTTGTACCTGCCATGGCTTGGAGCCCCAAATAGATTTCAAATCTACTGTATCCTCCCAGTACTCATAACCACCCACTGCTAGGGCACTTAAAAAGGAACCCGAATAAAGCAATTTGGTGTGTGTTAACATAATTTTCTGAGTTGACGTGGTATTTAGTCTAAAATAATAGGATGCGGGGTTTGACCGATTAAAATCAGTAAAATAGGTAAACTTATTTCGAAGAGTTTGTGAGCTACCTGGCAAGGGGTTTGGACAATGTTCCCATTGGGTGTAGTTAACAGAACTACGCAGGGCACTTGGCTTATGGAGAAAATGATTACCCCAATGTTGGTAACAATACAAATCGGCATAATTCGCAGAATTCATATATAAATCTTCAGCATTAAAAGATGCATAATATTTTAAATCGGCAAACAATGCTTCAACGGCATGCACATCCCAATCATCAGAATGAATGTTATTTTGTACTACATCACCAATTGAAACACGAAGGACATTAGGTACATTAATAATTTCTGTCGGACCATGGATTTGATAGTTCACTGCATCCCATACGATGCCATCAGCAACTGGAAAAGCTGAAATGTTCACAAATGTGTGGTCACGCTTCATGATGTGAGACGAGGAATGAGGAGCCAAAGTTCCAGAAACATAGTCTACAGCAGAGCGTTCAGGTAAAAAGTGACCATTGATTAGTAGAAAAAACACTGTGACAAAGCCAATGGACATGAACAAAAAAATCAAGAAAAGTACCAACCAGATGTATGTCCAGGGTGGAATCAAAAAATTGTCTCTAAACCAGGATACCAAAATACTGAACTTGGATGGGACTTTGGAAGAAAAGGAATCCGAATCAAAGGAATAACGAGTCGGGCCGAGTGGCGTCGTTGGTTGATGTGCCACCGATTCAGATGCAGGATAGGTATACTCGTCCTCGTCGATGTTGGTGGAGAGTTGGGGATCAATTATAGTTTCAGGCAAAGGAGAGGATTCAGGCAAATCAACCATCTCAATTACAGCATCAGCGACCGTTCGTGTAGATGGGCCACGAACATATGTCCGATAAATGGCAGGACAAGAGACCGCTGGTGTGACACTATTCAGGATCGGCCAGGCGCTGTAGCTTGACATTTTCCACTGAGATGTATCTGTTCTCCTTGCGACCAGGAAGCGGTGGTAAAATGACTGTACGTGTTCCCTTCAAGCCCAGAACTGGAACCGGTGCACGAAAAGAGGGGCCGAATTCTTTTTTGTTTTCAACCTTCTCTCGAACCAGTTCTCCAACCTTTGGAAGCCAGCCGGCTACCGGAATCTGCAACGCAGGATCTGTGGCTGAAGGCAAA
This sequence comes from Calotriton arnoldi, assembly GCA_963921515.1. Classification (NCBI taxonomy): domain Eukaryota; kingdom Metazoa; phylum Chordata; class Amphibia; order Caudata; family Salamandridae; genus Calotriton; species Calotriton arnoldi. Next base: position 910,696 of record CAWUFW010001187.1, read on the forward strand.
TGTGTAGTTGCAAGTTTGTCTCGGGCTTCTTGTAAGTCCTGTAACATAGCAGAATGATTATCTACATCAAACTTGGCGGATTGCGCCGCGATGTCTGGACCCTCAAGGTCAGGCACAAACATTCGTATGCCAAAGAGCATTTCGTATGGGGTCCGCCCACCCAGAGGTCTTCTAGGGAGATTATTAAGTGCACGCTGAACGGTATACAAGTGGGCCAGCCAGTTCCTGCCAGTACCTATAACTCTAGCTGTTAAGGATTGCTTTAAGTCACGGTTCATTCGTTCAACGATAGAGTTGCCCTCAGGCCTATACGGAGACGAAAATTTCACCCGCACCCCAAGCGAAGCCATTGCATCCTTGTAAGCCCTAGAGGCAAACGCCGGACCTTGGTCCGAATGGAAGGTGCCGCATGCGAAAATTCCCACAAAGACACGCAAATCCCTGATTACATTTCGAGCGTCAGCACTACGTTGTGGCCAGACCCAGAGGAACCGTGTGCACGAGTCCACTGCTACTAAGATGTATTTATAGGCAGTGTCTGATGAGAATGGACCGCAGTGATCCAAGTAAACACACCCAAAGGGTCTGTTAGCAATGCAGAGCGGGGTCTGTGGAGGGCGTGTTACCGTGGAAGGCTTAATCTGTTGACAAACGTCGCAGGAAAGCACAAAAGCACGGGTGTCTTTATACAATCCACGCCACCAATAACGCTGCTGCAAGATGGAAACTGTAGCTGACACACCTGCATGAGCAGAAGCCATGCCTTCGTGTGCAGCTGATATCAAGGCACTCCTGCGGTCCGCGTTGGGGATCAGCCGATCTCCAACGTCAGGTATTGTTACATAAGGAACCTGTTCGGGACTTAACTTGTAAGAATACTTGGAAGGAAAACCTGTAGGGTAATTAACACCTTCCTTTGTTGCAGCAATAGCTGCTAGAATTACAGAGTCAATTTTAGACATGGACCTGGTAACCGCTGCTACTGAACACGTGATTACTGCCGAACGGGCAGCTTCATCTGCTAGATCGTTACCAATAGCGTGTGCGCCCACCCGCTGATGGCCTAAGGTGTGAACCACCTGTGTGAGGGGCAGACGTTGTTGCAATTCTGCCACTCGAACCCAAAGCATTTTATGCTTAATTGTGCTCCCTTTGCGTCCTTGTAGTCATTTTTCGACCAGAAAAACAGATTGTCATTGTAAGATTGTACACAGTAGAAGGAATCACATACAATAAGAGTGGTCTCATCCTGAGAAGCGAACTCAAGCGCAAGTAGCAATGCATGCAGCTCGGCCAATTGTGCGGTACTATCTCCAAGTGTGCGAGTGTGCACTACAGAGGATTTGAACGTTCCATTTACAAAGGAACCCGCAACAATAGCACATGCAGCTGAATAAGCGTGCTTGGACCCAGTGGCCGGTTGCGCCGAACCATCTGTGTAGATCACACATTTGTAATCCTCAAGCGGCAATATAAACAGAGGAGGAGGATGAACGAATTCATACTGTAAGAACTCCTGAGTCTGAAGAGAAGAATCGAAAATAAAGGTGACGTCTGATGACGTCAAGGATGTAGCCCATTGTATCCAACGGGGATGCATTGCTTTTGAGTTCGGTACACTTGCCTTTGTTACTGCCTCTAGGGCAGGACAGGGTGTTACCACCAGAATTCGCTTTCCCTGTGCCAGTGTGCGTTCTTTTAGAATCGCCATTTGCACTGCAGTTAGAACTTTTTCGACAGATGTAAAGCGCAATTCAGCGGAAGTGTACAGATGCGACTTGTATGCGATGGGCACCGTATCACCTTCATTAAAGGTTAAGTACGTGAATCCCACCGCCCCCGGAATTATTCTAATCACCAGGTTTGTGTGGTTATCACGAGTCAAAAGATATTTAGACTCCAATAGGTCTGTCTGCAAAGACTGCAGAATTAAGGTATGCTCAGGCAGCCAGCAAGACCTTGAATAAGTAGGTTGTATCAAAGCATACAAAGGCTTGATACGCTGGGCATATTCGGGAATGTAAGTACGCCCGAAATTCAGGAAACCCAGCAAAGACTGAAGTTTCTTCAGAGTATTTGGGGGCACAAATGTGCACATTTTTCCAAGAAATGGGGGCTAAGCCCTTACCTTCGTTGTTGAGCTCATAGCCCAAGAACAGAACGGTAAATTCAGCAATGTGTGACTTAGCAAAGTTAAATTTGTAACCCTGCTCCGCAAATTCAAGAATAATGCGGTCCACACGAGACAGATGCGGAAATAATTCGTCGTCCGTCAGATAAATGTCATCAACGTACGAACATGCATCTTGGTCTATGCTGTCTAGCAAAGAGACAACACGGGCGGCGAATACACCCGGACTATTTTTGTAGCCCATGGGTAAACGCCGGAACTGGAATAATTTACCACCGGATGTGAATGCGGTCCATTGACCACTCTCCGGGGCTAGGTTGTGCGTGTAGAAACCGTTTGAAAGGTCAAGTGTCGTTTTGTATTTTTTACGAACAAGACTGTCTACAAGCGCAGAACTGTGTGTATTCTGCACCGCAAAGTTCCGACAATGAGAATTTAAATGCCGGTAATCCAAAACTAAGCGGTACGATCCATCGGGTTTAGAAACCACGAATAGGGGATTGTTCATAGGTGATACGCATGGTTCGATTACTCCCTGATATTCCAACTGTGTCAGAATTTCGGAGACGGGGCCTTTTGCCTGCCGTTTGATGGGATATTGGGGTTGTGGCTGCGGTAGTGACCGCAAAGGTATTGCATGGGGAGGTGATTCTACATCCCATCCCACATGGTTGCGGTATAACGCTGGAGCCAGGTACACAGCCCACTCAGCTGCAAGTGCTTCAGCTTTGTCTTTTGGGACATGCCGTGAAAAGCTTGGAAGGATAACCTTCTCTCCTTTATGTGCAGCGAGAACGAATGGGGGTGGCCAATCCACCTCTGCTAACAAAATGTCATATGAAGAGGTTAGATTTTCCCAAAAATCCCTGTTATTTCCCGCGGTATATCACCTTCAATTTGGATGACTATGTTGTAAAGTCTGTCAGGGGGTGCCACTCTGGTGTCAGCTGTCTCTACAGTAACGAATGTTTCAGTTGCTGTCGCCTCCATATGAGGACGTAGCGCCTCCCGCACTATGGTAACTTCCGCGGCGCTGTCTAGGAGGGTCACTGCCCACGTCCAATTCAGGAGTCTCGTTCTCACGGTCTGTGGCATATTTCGCTGTTACAGCGGCAACTTTTTTCTTCTGAAATTGCGGCCGAGAAAGGTGAAAGTCTTCTGCTTTCCCTCTGACTTGTTGTCGAGGTTGGTCTCGCTCCTGGGGAGCCTCTCGGCCCCTTCCTCTATCTTGCCGTCCTCCTCCACCAGCCTGTGACGACGTCTGGGCCTGTGAAGAACGAGGAGAACGCGTATCAGAGCTCTGAAACCTTTCTGGTGATTTAATTCTCGACCTATCACGTAAATCATAAGTACGTTCAGAAGAAACCGAAACTGGGGAAGCGCCTCTCGACCCCGGCTTCTTTTGTTGCTTACCCTGTTTTTTCTGTCTCCAACTCTTTTTAGTGAAGACTGGTCTATCATCTTTCTCAGATGTACTTTTTGTTTGTGTAATTTGTGGTTGCGATTGAGTTTGCATTTTTACAAAAGGCTTGTTGCCTAGGCTATTTCTTCCAATTGTTTTATAAGCCCGGGCTATAATTTTCGGTAATTCGCGAGGCCTGTCCAACTCTGGGACCAAAGCCAAAGCATTCGCTACTTGAAAGTTCATAGCATCGCCCTTGACATTTCCAAGGATCAGTTCAGCTACTACATCAAACACTCCCACTAGTCTCATCCCTAATTCCACAGCCGCTTCAGGGCCATGTTCGTCCTGTACTTTTTTAATTACAGATGGTAGAACCGTCATGGAAGGAGTACCAAAACATTTTGAATAAACTGCTGCGAATACCTTACCCCAGTTTTCACATGATGTCAAATCGGGGATTAAGTCTTTTGGCAAACTTATCGTAAGGATGCGGTGTTTATCCACTGGGGATGTATGTGGAAACACCGCTTCTATCTGATCGAACTTTTCTGCAAGCCAGTAAGGATAATCGTCCTTATTTTGTGGACGTTTGCCCATCACAGAATTTACCATGACAGGACTTATGGTCACTCCAGCTGCAACAGCTGGTTGGCCAGCGACTACAGGAGCAGCTCCATGGAGACTACCTGTAACGTATGTCACTAAGGCTCGATGCACTCGCACCAGTTCGGTATGCATAGTGCGCAGATCCGCAATCGGTAATGCCAGATAATTTGGATGCGGGGTATACCCGGCCAATACAGGCCAAGTGGCCCCCTCAATGGATAAGGGGCCTAAACGAACTGTGGTATTTGGTTGTGGGAGGGCGCCATTAAACCAAACACGGTGCTGCCAAGCCGTGAGAGGCACTTCAAGATTAGTATAGGGTCGATAGGCAGCAGGAATAGCGGTGGGTTTATATTCATGAAACAGCTTATCACCTGCATCCACCGCCTCAAAAGTGATCCAAGTGTAAAACACTTCAAAGTGATAAGCCGGATCGGCTTGAACCACAAAGACCAACTCGACCCCAGCATCGGGCACTCCGTATACACCTAGGTGTTCTCGGAGTGGTCCTCGGCTATGTGCAGCTATCGCCACACCAGCCATAACTAAACAATTGTATTCGACAACCTAACAGGGAGCACAAAATGGGTTATTTATGTAACCTTTTTAATAACTTCAAGCTTGAAAGAACCTATAAAACGTTCAATATAGGAGGTATCACCGTCACTTACGCCTCCGGAAGCGTACGTGAGGGTTTTGTGGACAAGCACAAGTACTACTCAAGCATCTCGCAGATAAGCTGCCCCACGTTGGCCGCGCCATGTCATAGGGTTTCTGCACATACACAGAGCTATGCACAGGATAATAGGACCCCGGAATACAGTGGTTTGCCTACCATATACCGTAGCACCCAAAACCCCAACCCAACTAGCTTAGCATCCCATTAGTACCAAAGCACCAATGATTGGACAACCCAGAACACGGTATCTTTATCTCAGGACTCGCAGAAGCAAGAACACTCTTTCGTCACTCACTCGTACTTGTCCACAATGCGCGTATGAAGAGACACAGGGTAGATTAAAATATTTATTTCAACTTACGTGCTCTAAGGTACAGTACACGTGTCAGCACTAATAGCATAATGCATATGAATAATATAAGCAGCATGGTTACAATTCCATAGAATACAAACGGGGAAAGCATTTCATAACTCAGTGGATAAATGTCTAAATAACATTACCACCCTCCCCGTGCAGTAAGATAGTTTATTATAAAAATAGAAGACCTTTGGGCTTTGACTAGCGAACCCTCATACCTCGGTCTCTAGATGCAGAACTACATCAGCAGACAATCACAGCTCTTCTCCCTGGAAAGGATTCCTCCAAGTGTCTTAAGCGCCAGTAAAACCGCAGTATTAAAGGCACACAAAGTTTCATGTCATTTGCGCCTAATGTTATGTCTGGGTGCGCGAGACTGGCCATATCAGGAAGAACCGAAATACATTGTTATGCGACCTTGTACATGTTGTGCAGTCTGAGCCCAAATCGAACAAGAGAAAAGGTGAAAGACAGAAAGTGCAGACAGCGCAAAAGAACTTGGCAAGAACAAAGGGCGAGGGAGCCCTGGCTCAGTGTAACGTGCGCAAAGAAAAGCAGCATGGCAGCTAGGCCTAGGCCAACATAACAAGGCAGGCAACAAACCACAAGACAGCTTGTTGACAAGGTCTTAGCGCCATACTTGACCGTACTGAAGTATCCCGATCTACTCCTTTCGCATTGTGCATTGCATCATTCGTCAGGCTGCCTTGCTGTGGGACCTTTGCTACACAGCACCTGTGTGACCAATCTCAACTTGAAGACCTAAGAGGGGCAAATCTACAATAGTATACAGAAAATAAAGATAGAAAAAAACTAAGTGATAACCAAACTAATGTATCATGGTGTCTATGTTGCAAAGCGGGCCGAATGGTGGGGTGATTCCGTGGGCGAGGGTTTGGGTCAACTCTTGCTCCTCGTGTGCTCTCCTAAGACTCACCCCCCATTAGTTAAATGTGAAAGAGGTGAAGTGCTCGGAGTCTGGGGCCGCATGCAAATAGGGGTAATCCTTCTGACAGATATTCCACCAGCGGAGATCAGATGTGATGGATACCCTTTCTTGAACCCTCTGTTATATCTGTGAACCGCTCCAGGGCTAACGCTCGCCACAATCTGGCATGCCATTGCGTGATGGACGGGGCCTCCGCCCTTTTCCAGGCTGCAGCAATAGCCATTTTAGCGGCTTCCAGGCACAACCACATGACGGAGCGGTCTCCACATGTTTGCCGTTTTAGTATCGGGTCCCGGACCCCCAAGAAAGTGTGGTCTATGGTTTCCGGGATGGGGTACCCTGGTATCAGTTTAATCTGTGAGATAATCTCCTTCCAGAATGGTTGAATAGAGGGGCAGTCCCACCAGATGTGACGGAAATCTCCCAAGAGCCCACATCCCCTCCAGCACCTATCTGTAGAGTTAGGGAATATTTTATGTAATTTCTGGGGATGCAAGTACCAGTCATACATAATTTTATAGTGGGCCTCTCTCAAGTGCATAGAGCAGTTGTATTTGGCTATATCCTTACATAAGCGGCTCCATTGTTTCTCCTCTAGTGGCCTAGCAAGGGTAGCATCCCAGAATGTCCTGTGTCTTGGTGTCGAGTGTGGGCTCAGCGCCCTAATGAGGGAGTACAGAAAGAAAATAGTCCCCTTAGTGGATGCCCCTGATTGTGCGAATTTCTCTATTGGGAGCAGGTCTCTGGTCGCGGCCAGCCGCACCTGGGGATGTTGTACCCAATGTTTAAGCTGTGTGTAGTGGAAGCCCTCTGTGGATTGTAACTGGAATGTTTTGGCGCACTCTTCAAACGTCAAGAGTACCCCGTGTTTGTAAAGGTGGGAGATCACAAGGCAGCCCCCTACTCTCCATTATCTAAATGGACCATCTTGCAACGCCGGTGGGAACTCTGGGTTGAAATGAATGGGAGTGTATGGCGAGGGGAAGGTTGTCAGGGATAATGTTTTTGTGAGAATGTCCCAGACCCGCAAACTAGTTGCTGTGGGGGTGCTGATGTAAGTGTTTGGGGGTCTATGCTGCTTCTTTAGCCACAAAAGATCCCAGATGGTCCTGCCTGTTATTTGACGGTCCATGTGGAGCCAGTATTTTTTGGATTCCCTAAGGGACCATTTCGTCAGCACACGGAGCTGGGCAGCCTTATAATGTCCCCGGAAGTCCGGGAGGGCTAAGCCTCCCTCATCCCGCGATCTGGTCAATACTCGGTAAGAAAGTTGTGCTCTTTGACCCTGCCATATAAACTTAGTAATCAATTTTTTCAGCGCTATAAATAGATCACTGTCCACCGGAATTGGAAGGCCCTGAAAGAGGTAGAGTAGCCGGGGGAGGACATTCATCTTAATTGCATTGATCCTCCCAATGCAGGAGATAAAGGCAGTTCTCCACCTGTTTAGATCTGCTTTAATCTGCTGCAGCAAAGGTGGGTAGTTGGCCTTATAGAGGCCAGCAAGTTTTGGAGTGAGCTTGACACCTAGGTACGTGATATCTTTGCCTGTACAGCAGAAAGGGGAAGTCTCCTTTATCTGTCACAGTACTTCACCCGACAGGGTTAAGTTGAGCAAGAATGACTTAGAGAGGTTGACCTTAAAGCCGGAGACTACTTCAAAGCGGTCAAGCTCTGCCTGAATGGCAGGGAGCGAGCTCAGCGGGTAGGTGATGGGAAGTAGGACATCATCAGCAAAGAGGGAAATCTTATGGTCGTCAGCCCCAAATGTAACCCCTTTTATATTTGGGTTTGCCCTGATCCGCTCCGCCAGTGGTTCGATGCTGAGAGCAAAGAGCATGGGGGACAGAGGGCAGCCCTGCCTTGTTCCCCGTGAGAGTGTAAAAGAGTTGGAGGCCATCCCGTTTACAAGGACTTGAGACCGGGGTGAGTGATAATTGGCCCGCACCATGCCTATGAAGGTCTCACCAAAGCTGAATCGTCTCAGTGTTCGCGGGAGAAAAGGCCAATCGACCCGATCGAAGGCCTTCTCCGCGTTCAACGAGAGGAGGGCAGCGGGAATGCCCTTCTTTTGTACTTTCTCTATTATGTGAGTTATTCTTCGAAGATTGTCGTGGGTCTGCCGTCCCTTAATGAACCCCGACTGATCAGGATCAATCAGAGCCGGGAGAAGATTTTCAAGACGGGTGACCAGCATTTTAGAGTACAGTTTTGCATCTAAGTTCAGGACAGCTATGGGCCTGTAAGAGGTGCAGGCCTTGGGGTCCTTCCCCGGTTTGGGAATAACGGTGATCAACGCCTCCCCCATGGAATCCGTCACCCGTTGGGAATTGGCTATGTCATTAAAAAGGGACACTAGATGAGGAGTCAGCTTGGGAGCAAAGGTACAATAGAATTGAGCATTTAGCCCGTCTGGGCCGGGGGCCTTCTGTAGCTTCAAAGCCTCTATTGCTTTCTGAACATCTTCCCCGGTGAAGTGGCGACTAAATTCCTCGTTGATGTGGGCAGAGATCTGAGGCAGGTTGAGGGGCGCCAGGTAGCTCTCCTGGGCTTGGGGTTCTAGCGAATCGGCTGTGTAGAGATTGCGATAAAGATTTCTAAAGGCATTTGCTTTACCTTCCTCATCAAGGTGGGAGACTCCCGCGTCGTCCACTATTTGTTTGATATATTCTTTTTCTTGCTTCGCCCGCAGCTGCAGCGCTAGAAGGGTGCCTATTTTGTTGCCACTTTCGTAGCCACGCGCCTGGAGCCTTAGAATAGATTTCTCTGCCCTATTAGTGTATATGGCCTTTAGTTTACCTTTTAGAGACGTGACCTTGCGGAGTGTTTGGGTCAACGGATTCTCTTGGTGTGATTTTTTCTGCACTTTGTAGTTCCCCTTCTAACAGGAGTCTCTCCCCCCTCTGCTGGTTTCTAAGAGTTGTAGCTAACTCTATGCACTTGCCCCTAATAACCGCCTTAAAGGCGTCCCAATTGCGTACGATGTAAGAGCGGGGTCATTGTTATTAAAATACTCTGTGATTGCTTTCCTGAGTTCGTCTCTGAGGAGACTATCTCTGCTGAGGAAGTTGGGGAAGTACCATCTTCTGTGTCTCGACCGTGGGGCTGGCCAGGTTAGTACTACCTCTAGGGGGGCATGATCTGAGAGGCAAATTGAGTGGAACCTAGTGTCCGAAATTGTGTAAAGAAGTGATTGGCTGAGAAAGATGTGGTCTATTCTAGAGTAGGTTCTTGGCAATGGGAGAAAAAAGAATAGTCTCTTGTCGTGGGGTGTGTTTCCCTCCATGCATCTAGTAGGCCCAAACGCTGAAGGGAGGTTTTAAGGGTCTTGCTGAATGTCCCACCTGTTGTCAGTCCTGTGCGGGTGCGTTGTGTCTAATGCCGGGTATCAAATTAAGTTGAAGTCCCCCAGCAGTAAAATGTCCCCTGATGCAAATCCCTCTAGCGTTGTTAAAAATGCCTCCAGGAAATCTAGTTGCCCTGAGTTAGGTGCATATATCGTGGCAATGGTGCATGATCGACCCCTGAGCTCCCCCCGGACCATCAGAAAGCGCCCCACAGTGTCTGTTTCAGTAGCTTGGTGATTAAAGGGGACCGATGTGTGGAAAAGAAGAGCCACACCATTCTGTTTCGTGGGGGCCGAGGATCAGAAAATCTGCGGGTGACGTTTGTGTTTCAGCCGAGCCTCCTCACTTTTCTTTAAATGGGTTTCCTGTAGTGCGGCTATCATAATCTGGTGATCAGTTAAAAATTTCCATAGGCTCTGCCTCTTGTTAGGGGAGTTAAGACCCCTGACGTTCCAGGATAGACAGTTAACCGCCATTTATCATTTTATGGGCCCCCTTCCTCCCGTACATTCTCCCCCAAACTTCCCATGAGCCAATCATCTCTCCACCCCCCGCCTCCCCCCACCCGCGGCGCCGCTAGAGTCATCCACTGTATGAGCACCATGATCCAAAAAACCTGAAACAAACATAAACAAGAACTGAGAGTCGTGGGGACTTCCATCCCAGAGGAAGGCGACACCATGTCTAACTCCAGGAGCGGGCCTAATTCCGCTCCCAGGAACCCCTTTACCAATTAGATAGGGCACTTGTGTGTTAACTTTGTGGCGAGGTCAATTACCCTTAAACCTTCATTTTGACAGGAGCAAAAAACGTAGAGAGTCTATCTGAGCAGGAGTCTCGGCACTCAAAGTGACAGTCATAGGGCCATTCCCCCATTGATCCACCCAGCGAAAGTTCTTACACCCTCCAAACTTCAATCCGATGCTTTCTTACTTCCCCGTCCAGCCGTCCGCCAAGTGCCGCCACCGCGTCGCTCCTTCTGCACTCCTTCGCCATCCCTCGAAGTGGTCGCTCGTGTCGGGGAGGGGAATCTGATTCCCAGAAGGCCTGCCGCTTCTTCCATTTCTGTGCAGTGGAGATGTTTATTGTCCATTTGGAAGGCAATGCCAAAGGGGTAGGTCCAGCGATATCGTATTTAACGTTCTCGCAGAGCTTCAGTGATCAGCTGGAACTGATATTGTCGCACTAAGGTGGCCTGAGCCACGTCCTGGAAGAGTGATCATGATACATTTTGGAATGATATCTTGTCCATGTTTCTTGCTTTTTGCAGGACCAGTTCTTTCGTTTTGAAGGAGCTGAATTTCGCTAAAACGTCTCTTGGTCTTCCGCTGTTCCCGGACAGCCACTGCCCCACTCTGTGTACCCGCTCTAGTTGCACTGCAGGGCTTTCCTCTCCGAGAACGGTGGAAAAGAGGCCTATCATGAACACTTCCAGATCAGGGCCCTCACATCCCTCTTCCAGGCCCCTGACCCTTATATTATCCCAACGGGAGCGATTCTCTAAGTCCTCGCATCTGAGGGCAGAAGCTCGTAGCTGACCGCGCAGTTCCACAGTGCTCTCCTCCAGGGGCTTCACGCGATCTTCCAGATTCTGGCATTTCGCTTCCAGGTCTAAGGTGCGCGTTCCCACCGAGTCTACATCGGCCTGCAAGGCCACCAACTTCACCCTCATCTCTGCTCTAAACGGGTCGAAGGAGGCATCTATGTCTGATTTGATATCATCTTGTAGCTCCTTTCTGAAGACTCTGAGGGACGCCAGCAAATCCTCCCGGCCACCATTTGGCTGCGCCCTCCCACTGTCCCACTGTCCCACGAGCGAACCAAGAGCAAGCCCCTCGCGCAAAGTCCCTCCGCTGGCCACGCGCCTGTCGCCTCAGTTGAGATTATTACTCCCCAAGGGGCTCCAACCGGGTCCCTAAAGGCCACCTCGAGGGCTTTAAAGCTCTGCACTTCTTCCTTTTTTCCTGGGGTCTTCCTAGATGATGGGATGGCCGGGGGGGGGGGGTCGTGCTCACTGCCCCCAGGAATTACTCAGATTGGGGACTTTTCCTGCTGCCCCTTATACTCCCTCGTACCTTGTCGAGAGTGCGCTGAAAGATGCCAGCGCCATCTTGAGGTTAGACATCTGAAATGGACGGCCTGGCACCCAGCCCTTCTGCCCAGCTGATGAGATGGCCGGGGAGGGGGGATCAGTACTCGCCACCTCAAATCGTTATTCAGATTGGGGATTTTTGCCTTCTGCTCTTAAGATTTCCCCCTGCCCTACCGAGGGCGCGCTGTGGGGCGCTGGTGCCATCTTAAAGTCAGGCATCAAGAATGGAATGCCCGGCGCCCAGTCCGTCTTCCCCAGCCCTTTGAACTGCTCCCAGGGGCCCCGCTGCCAGACGCTTTCCTCCTTCTAGCAGATGCCCACAATCTTCACCGCACTGACCTCTCTTCTCGGTAAATGCCGGAGCCGGGTCCGCCGCATGGCGCTGGGTAGGCTCGCCGCTCCTGGGGACACTCTCCTGTGCCACCCCCAGCGGGATCCATGTGGGTGCCGCCCCGCTCACCTCCGCAGAATTCAGCTCGTTGTCTCCGCCGTTCGAACGGGGCGCCGGAGGGCCTCTCCCACTATTACCAGTGCAGACCGCTGGCCTCCGCCATCTTAAGTTGCTCAGCGGCACCACGTGGGTCTCTCGTCTGGCCCTTTGCCCCGATCATCCACCAGTAACCGGAGGCTCACAACTGCTGTACAGTGCCCTCGTCGCCCTTGTTGTGGTGTAGGCTGGGTCCGGGGCCAGGTATCGGGCCCTTTTTCACTACATTTGCGGGGCCTGGGACGGAGCCGTTCGGAATCACGTCCGAGCGGCCATGATGGTTGGCCACGCCCCCGATGTTTCAGTTTTGATCACCATTTGATCACCAGGTTTTTGGGCCTTTACAGTGGGGAGCCTCACTACCTGAGTCTCACTCATGGTAATTTCACAGTAATTAGACTGAACGTGTTTACCGCCAGTGTCTGCCTTTTAAGATAAGGCCGCTGTGGCACAGCTAGGTTAAAAGACACTGGTCTGGTTACACATGTACACATACGTGTGCAGACTGCACGTGCTAGCCTACCTTCCTACGGAGCCTGGCAATTGTGCGCAGGTAGCCTGGTGCATAAGGTTCTCTGCAAGAAAAAGGACTGACCTGAGGCATGATTCATAATATCAGGTGCATTCATCGATGGGTCACTAGGGCTTACTGGAAAATTTGTAGTGCTTTCATTGTTTTATACATATAGGTGAAATCTGCCTTAAAGTGCAGTTTCACTCCACTTAGACCTACACAGTCCAGCAAGGTGTAAAATTGTAGTAAAACATGCATGCCGAGTTTGAATATGCTGGTCCCAATTATACACCTATACGTCTTATGAGATGTTGAGAATTGTCATATTTCTCTGGACCCGCTCATAATCAGATTCCGGGCCTTTGTCTCACCTGCTGGGCCAAGTTAATTGCTCTGTTCCCTAGCAGAGAGAACAAAGGTCTCCACACACAAAAGGAGCAATTATCAGTGATTTACTTCCTGGGAAGGAAGGGGTGGAAAGGAAAATCTGCATCTGATAATTAGCTGTCGTGTTGCTCCTGGACTGGTTCAATCCGAGCCCACAGAACAAAGGAGAAAGCCCAAACATCTGGAGTCAACATAGGAGAAGCCCCACTTTAAAGTTTTGGGAGGATGGATCTGGCAGTGATGGCAGCTAGGGGTGTGGCTGAGGCCCTCAAAGGACCTCGTCACAGAGAAAACTTAACAGCGCCATATTGGGTTGTCCCAGAATGCTGTAGGGTTGGGACAGGGGTAGAGGGATGATATGGCATCCAGGGATTGACGAAGGGTGCCTGGCATCTAAAACTTTCCACTCCTACTTATAAACCCCTGCATAAGGGAGAGAAAGAAAAGAATATCATGGTTCTGGCTGATGATGGGAGTGGGGGAAATGGCCAGCTAGAAAGAGGAGCCATCTAATGCCCTGCAATATGGACTATGGACTTTGACACCAGCTGACCTGCAGGGCTAAGATTGGTCCCTCCAGGGACAGTGGCACTAGCCCTCCTTACGCCCCCTGAGGATCAGTTGGGACAAGACTTGGACTCCACTGTCCCCCTTAGTGCCTTTTAAGAAAGCTAGGAGCCAGGCAGAGGAGAAGCCAGAAAAACAAGCTCCTAGCAAAGTGTGCCCTTTAGAGTCCAGGAGGCATGTTGAAACTGCTCCTGGTGGCTAGAGGTTGCCACCAGGAGCACAAATTGCCAAAGATTGACAAAATCAGCCTATCTGGGTCGGAGTTATGCACCTGGAAAGATTTGCTTATTTTAAAAAGAAGAACGAGCCATGCGCTTTCCCAATCTCTCCCTTGAATCCCCCGGGCAGGGCCATGTCCCCGGTGGTCAGTGCATCTTTATTTAATTTAATGGCTGGGAAGGTGGACGTGCGTGGGTCCCCCTCCACACATCAGGATTGCCCTGGTGGCCTCCATCTCCCTGGGGGCTGCTGCAACTGTGAATGGGGCCGGGACCCCATCCCCAGACCTGGAGAATTCAGGCCCTGGGGACCTTGCCCCACAGGCCACAGCCAGCCTTGACCGGAAGCGTTGCATGGGGGTGGGGGTGGGGGTGCAGGTGAAAGCTGAGCCACTTCCACCTTAGGCGGGGCCAGGAGGAAGGCTGCTGCAATCCGGTAGGAGCAAAGAAGAATGGTGCTAGCTCCTGCGCCAAGTGGGAGGCACGCAGGGTAACAGCAGAGTTGTGAGGGGCCTGGGGCTCCTCTGTGGCCCTCAATGAGAAATGAAGGCTGTGGATGTCCTGGGTGGGACCAGGGCACCAAAACTAAAAGTAAACACTGTTGCATAAGGCAGCATACTTACTTAGCATATCCGTCTCCGTGCTTGGCAAAAAGCCACTGCTATACTATTCATTGCTCCCGGCCTGGAACATCTCATAATGTCCTGCATAGGCTTCTTTTGCATAGTTTCTGATCCTTGTGGTGCCCCAAAGAGGGGCAGGGGCCCACCACTACGAGTTGAAAGTGTTGTGAGGGGCCGAAGAGAGTGTAGCAGCACCCCCCCCGAAGTAATTCACAAAAACATAATCCTAAATTTCAGGGGGCATTGATATTATGAATCCCCCCAGGCAAGCCACCACTGATTTAAAGTACATTTGGAGCTGGAGCTTTTACACCTTGGCTCTGCAATAGATGGACCCCTAGTGGTTGGTCTGATGGCTGCATTGTGTGGCCTGAGCAATGTAAAATAAGGACTTTTTTTAAAATTCATAATTTACAATGATTATATTAATGAATTCGGTTTAATTGTGATTCCCAACATGAATATTGTTTCATTAATGGGTTGAGCCCTTGACAAATCCAATAGGCCTGCCTTATATCTAATGACACCCCCCCCCCCCTTATATTGAGATGTTGGATCTGGTATAGGTGAGGGGTATTGTGATTATGGGGTCATGACCCGCTAGTAGTCAAATGTAATACATGGATGCCACTAAGGGTATTTTGATTTATCTACTGTAAATAATTGTAATTTAAGGCATGATATTTAGTAGTGTGTGTGTGTAATAAATGTACTTTTCCTTCTTAAAAGAAAAAGCGTGGACTGAATAATAATTTATTTGGTATTGTTGATGTGTGCTAGTGAATTGTCATTGCTAGCCCACACCACATCCTCTGAGCAGAGCAGACCTTGGACTGCTCTGATTCATCGCCCTTAGAGAGTCAATTGCTACAATGGGGTTCTTGGTTCCTAGTAAGGAGATAATTGTGGACTTATTACTTGTGAACGACTCACATCCATCACAACTAATAACCCAATTTCATACAGTCAGTTGTATGACGTTACAGCGCTCACCATTACTACGCATGCTTTTACAACGTAAACACCACTACAACTCATGATTTTACAACGCATGCCATTACAACGCAATCCCATAGAGCAGCATTATAACTACCACTACAACGCATACCATTACAACGTATGCCATTACAACGCACATTACAACGCAACTATAGTAAACATAAAAAATAGTGTTTTTCAGCACCCCTTAAATTTTTGTAAAAATTTGTAACACTTCGTTTTGAGATAGCAGTAAAAAAACTAATTCGAGAATGAACATTTACTGTACTTAACAACGTAAAAAAACATAATCAATATAATGCTGATAGAAAAAGAAGCAGATACATTACAAAAACAATTTTTCAGGTGTACTTTCTCTATTTTTACTAAATCTCTGTATTCAGTGACCTACCTAAATGCCTGCCGTTCTAAACATGAAAGAAAAAAACTGTGTTTCTAAATATTTCATATTAAATACAGTTTCTGTCAGAATTAAGATCACAATTAAAAATACAATCGAAATCATATTTTGTTTTAAATTACCATTCACCCTACAAAAACGTATAAATTTAGCCGTCCACCAATTTGTACTCAGTGGATCACTGACTTTCCTGGTGTCCACACGCATTGGAGCACGGAGAAAAAGAAAGACAGATTGCTTTTGAACACTGGCACCTACAGATTAAGTAAGTAAAACAGTTACAACAAACACACATACAGAAGTTGTAATAAAACTCCAAAACATTTAATATTAATATTTTTTTTAAATCCACAGAGTTTCGCAAGACTATCTACAGTCTTGAAAATAAGAGCATTAACAGACCACTTAGAAAAGAAAGTCTATGTTATAAAAATCGATTGGTATTTTAAAAGGTTTTTTCAATTATTTATTTTTAAAATAATGTAAAAACTAAATTACTGAGGCTGTTTTAAATATTACCAATAGAAGGATGGTAGTGGTGGACAAATATACTATTCCAAACCCCAAAAGGTGATTACCTTAGGGATGGTGCAGGATAGTGGAAGGGGGCAAAATTACAATTCCTACTCCAACAGATATTTGCCTCAGAAAAAGTGCTGGATAGTGGAGGGGTGGGGGTGGAGGGGAGTCAAAATTATTAGTAAAACTCTGACAAGTGTTTGCCACAGGGAAAATGCTGGATGGTGGTGGAGGCTAAAATAACTATTCCTACTCCGACAGGTGTTTGTCTCAGGGAAGGTGCTGGGTGGCATTGGGGGGCAAAATTACTATTCCTACTCTGACAGGTGTTTGCCTCAGGGAAGCTACTGGATGGTGATAGGGGCTAAAATTACTATTCCTGCTCCGACAGGTGTTTGCCTCAGGAAAGGTGCTGCAAGGTGGGGGTGGGGGAAAATTTCTATTCCTACTCCAACAATTGTTTGCCTCGGGGAATTTGCTGGATGGTGGTGGGGGCAAAATTACAATTCCTACTCCAACAGTTGTTTGCCTCAGAAAAAGTGCTGGATAGTGTGGGGAGGGGGAGGGGTAAAATTACTAGTAAAACTCCGACAAGTTTTTGCCACAGGAAAAATGCTGGATGGTGGTGGAGTCTAAAATTACTATTCCTACTCCAACAGGTGTTTGCCCCAGGGAATGTGCTGGATGGTGGTGGGGGCAACATTACTATTCCTACTCCGACATGTGTTTGCCTCAGGGAAGGTGCTGGATTGTATTGGGGGACAAAATTGCTATTCCTACTCCGACAGTTGTTTGCCTCAGGGAAGGTACTGGATAGTGGCGGGGGCTAAAATTACTATTCCTACTCTGACAGGTGTTTGCCTCAGGGAAGGTGCTGGAAGGTGGGGGGGATTATTATTCCTACTCCAACAGTTGTTTGCCTCAGGGAGAGTGCTGGATGGTGGTGGGGGCAAAATTACTATTCCTACTCCAAAAGGTATTTGCCTCAGGGAAGGTGCTGGACGATGGTGGGGTGCAAAATTACTATTCCTACCCCAACAGTTATTTGCCTCAGGGAAGATGCTGAATGGTGGTGGGGGCAAAATTACTATCCCTACTCCGACAGGTGTTTATCGCAGTAAAGTACAAGTAGCCCTGTGGGTGCTGTCCTGAAAGAAAATGTATGACTATACTTAAACATAAAAAAAAGAAAGCATGAACAGTAAATAATACTGACATTATCCTTTCTTCACCAGAACTGCAAATTTTTACCTTTGAAATAAAAGGTTCTAATACCACAGTGCAACAGAAAACAAATGATCCAAATAGTTTACAAATATTGAAAGAGCTCAACAGGTAAGGATTTTATACTAGAAACTATATAATTCCATAAAGTATTAAAATCTGCAGCAATATAATAAGGGAAATGTAAAATCACTCCTAACCAAATCTCACTAAACAAAAAAAATGTAAATCTCGGTAAATGGAGTATTTAAAACTAACCAGAGAAAAAGACATTGGGCCTTATTTTGATGTCGGTCGGAAAGCGGTCGGAGGCTTTCCTACCGACATGGAAGGTTTACATTCTGAGCGCCGAATTACAATGTCGGCAGTCAGAGTGTAAACCGGCCGGGGAAACCGACTGGCTTCTGACGGCTCAAGGAGCACGTCGGCCAGTCGGAAACCGCACATAACCCCTTAAGGACAGCATTTCCGCTGTCGGTATTATGATGTCTGTTTCCGACAGCCTTTCCATGTCAGCCTTTCCGACATGGAAAGGCTTTTGGAGAGCGACTTTGGGGGGCCCTAGTAGGGTCCCCTTCTCCTCTGGCCCTCTGGTTGAGGCTCTTGGGAGCACCTGTGGTGTGCAAAAACTTCCATTTTACAATGGGAGCTTGTGCTGCGGGCGGTTTCGGACTGCCGCAGAAGCGCCATTGTAAAATGGAAGTTTGCAGTCGCATCCTAATTGCGGTGTCGGGACCACCGACCAGAGGTTGGTCGGGTCCACATCCGCGGCGAAGTCGGTCAGAGGAAACTCCGACCGACATCGTAATGAGCCCCATTGTCTCTATTACAGATGTATGCAAACCATCTATCCATCGGAAAAAAAAATATATATATATACCACCATGTCTTCTTTACATTTCTCTACAGATCAACCCATATCACACCACCTGACTGGAGGAACCATCCTCAAAAAAACAAAATCATCACCATCAGAAGTTGCTGTTCACACAAGAGGCCAACCATTGAAGGTAAAATTGAACAAAAACACAGTTATCACCAATAATAACTTTCTTTTCACAGATTTCAAGTAAAAATATTTTTGAATGCAATCATAGCATTGCCTTACGAATATAACCGTTATCAATAAAAAATCTAGAATGTCAAATAAATAATTTCTAAACATTTTCCCGTGCAGGATAATATCAAAGGCACGTTTATAAACCAAATTATGAACACTTTTTTTTTGTCTTTTCCTTTCTGTATAGATCAAGCCATAGCACAGCACCTATCTGGAGGAACACAATCTTGACAAATCAGAAAAACCAAACCATTTCCTTCGAAAAATTACTATTCACGCAACAGAGAAACCCATTTAAGTTAGTATACGACAAAAACTCAATTATCACCAAAAATAATTTTCACAAGTATCAACTAAGAAAACATTTCAAAGCAAAATAGCAATACATAAGAAATATAACCTTTGTTATCAAAAAAAAATGTATTCTGTGAAATAAGTGATCTAAAAACATATTTCCGTTGCTGGTTAAATTTGAAAAAACACATTCATATGCCAAATCACAAAAACATTTTTGTATCTTTTTTTTCTTTCTACCTGCAGATAAAGAATGGCATCAAGAAATCAGGCAAGCTATACCAAATCAAGAAGGGGAAACAGACTGCTGATCTACAGTGACTACCTTTAACTGAGCCCAGGAATCATTGGAGGTGTGTGCAGTATTATGCATTCCATTGCACAGGCAGAGCGGTTACTCTTGGTGACACTGTTAAAAAATAACCGAGCATAACCACTCTGCCTCTGCAATGGCAATTGAAGTTCGACAGAATATTAAACAAATGAAAACCCTTGCATCCAGCTCCAATGAACCTTGTGGCTCAGTTTTGAGGGAGATTTCCCAAAACTTACCTATGCATGTAGCTAGTTGTATGCCTACAATTCCTAATATACTTCGTATTATACAGAGACAAAAACAGGCAAGTAACACTCAGCGTGTAACACCTCAAACCTACTCCAATATCAACATGCTTGATGAATTGACAGTAACCTTTACTAACAAATCTTTCCTTTTGCATGACAACAAAAACCCTCTAAAACGAATACAATTGTTTTAGCACCCCCCTTGTTAAACTGTAGAATAGTGTTTTTTTGAGGAGGGATGGTAACTTTAAGTCCACCCCCCATCCCTTCAGCCAAATATATATTATTCATGTCAACATTAATAACACCACTGTTCCTTTAGTGTACAGTTTACTGCCTGATAAGCAAGCTTCAACCTACACTGAATTTTTATCAGTGATAAAAATTAAAACTCAAAATAAAAGTCCTAGAAAAGTGATTATAGATTTTGAATTGTCTATGATTAATACCATTACAAAATTATACCCAGAAACCAAAATTCAAGGATGTTTTTTCCACTTTTCACAAGCATATTGGCAAAAAATACAAAAACACCTGGAACTGTTACTCGACCTGCTTAGAGGGTGGCACGAAGACTAATAATGCCATTGAGGGATGGCACAACTCCTTCAACAAATCCATTGGAAAAACTCACTCAAACTTTTATAATTTTTTGGAAACCTTGAAGAAGGAGCAAAGTCACCTAGAAATGAGAATCGTGCAATCTTTAACAGGTATTCTGAATCCACGTATATCCCAGAAAACGTAAAGAGATGTCAGAGTGACTATTGGCACTAATGCAACAGTTTACGGTGTCAGTGGCTTCAGACTACCTGGAAAATATTGCAAGCATACTACATTTCTAATACAAACTAACACATTCTTTTAACTTACTTGCCTGGTTTTTTTACAATTAAATTGTCATTTTTGAAATTATTTTTTAAAATTAATAGGAATGCCGGAAATCCTACCTGCAGATGTCTTCTTTCTTCAACTTTTGGTGATTTTTCAAATCATCCTGTCAGCAAAAGTCTTCTGTACTCCAATAATTCACAGGATTTAACCATTAATCTATGAATTTCCAAATTTCCTGATAAAGAAATAGAAACACAGAGTGGCGTAAACACCAGTACCAACAACGTATTAGTTGGTTAAAAAATCTGTGTTTGTGTTCTAAATAAATAATGCAATCCCAAAACTAAATTAAAAATAACCAAAAAGCATATGTTTAAAAAAAAATATATGGCAAAACTAATCCATAGTTCAGATTCATGTTCCAAATTGAAAAACAAATGTCTGAATCCTCCTTGTTTTCCCATATCCAAAACGCAGTAATCCATAAAAAATCTGTTCCAAAAAAAAAAACCTTCTTCGCCCTTTTGAACGGCCTGCATCCGATCCCAGTAATCCTATTCCTTCTTTTAAACATGTGACGTATATCACTCAAAAACTCCGAACAATACTAAAAAAAAGTCACACAAATCAGTAAAAAGAAATTGCTATTATTTCAAATAAGTAAAAAAAAGTATATTAGAAATACTTTTTTAAATTTATCTTGCAATAATCGCAATCATCCCGATGTAGGCCTGCAACAGCTACCTGCATAGGATGAAAAATGGGTTAAAACATACATAACTTTGAGTTTAATACTAACTAACTTACAACTACCTCTCTCCTTTCTCCTTACAAAAACATTGACCACCTACAACTCTAAATTAAAAAAATTAAAAGTTCTTACCTGACTTCAGCTCTCCCTTGCATCTGATCTTGCCCACGACTCTCCACCGACTGTAGAAACAGACGCTGAACTGCGTACGTCAAGGCTGAAAGGAAAAATGAAAAAAGGACAATTATCGTTGAATACAATGGAAAAGTGTGGGAAAAATATGCTTTTAATGTAATAAAAAATATTTACACAGTCCAAAATTACAAAAACATTTGTAAAAAATTGAACATATATATATTTATTTTTAAAAATGATTACTGATTTTTTAAAGTCTTTCATATTTATTACTATTTATCAAATCTCTTGTTTGTTTTTAATTATTAATCAAATATATTTGCTACTTTAAAAAGCTATTAGGTGTTGTTTAATGCTTCATTTTTTATTTTTATTTTCTACAATTTATTCTAAAATTTCAAATTAAACAATCTGTATGAATGAATACTCAGTTATTAAGATTAATACCTGAGTATTAATACACTTCCCCACCCATAACCCCTTCACTTCCCGTGCCAAGGGGTAATGTTACAAACCCTTTCTTATTATAAATTAATTAAAAAAAATATAAAATTATACTTATTAGTTTCTCTAAAACCATTAATACTCAGGCATTAATATTAATACCTGAGTATTATTACACTTCCCCACCCATTCCCCCTAAATCCCTCACAGCCCATGGCTTAAAGGTTGTGCTTCAACCTTTTATTAATCAATTTTAAAATTATTAAACATTACCTCTTATATTTCATTTTTTTTAAAAATAATCAAGTATTAAAATTAAAACCTGAGTATTAATAACTATTCCCCACTCCATACACCTAAACCCTTCACACTCCATAACTAAAAGGTCATGTTAAAATCCTTTTTTAATTAAAAAATTTTTTTTTAAAACTAATTATATACTCATTTTAAATTATTAAAACAATTTTTAAAACAATAAACAATAAATGTAAAAATGTAATAAATACGTTTAAACTCACCTGAACACTTACCTTAACCATAAATGCGTTGTAAAGGCATGCGTTGTAATGGTACCTGCATTGTAATGACATTTGTTGCAGTGGTACCTGCATTGTAATAGTGTTGTTGTAATGGCATTACGTTGTAATGCCTGCGTTGTAATGGTAGTTACCCTACAGAGTCACATGCTTGAATTATCCTAGTCGTCGAACTGAGAGTCCCAAGATAATATTAAAATAGCAGGCCCATGGTAAACCTAGCTTAGAGTCTGTAACCGTGTCTCTTAAGTAGCCTAGTCACATAATTTTAAAAGAACCAAGTCACAGATAATCAGACTGAAGACTACACCCATCCACCTGATTTCTACCGCACGTCGTGTGTGAAGGGAGTCCCCTTGAGTTCTGCTCTAATTACATCAGATAAGTTATTCTTTGAGTTTTTCAGACTTGCAAGACATTTTTATAAGGTATTTCATAAGCCTTTCTTCTTAGAATATTTCAGGATGTGAGCTACTCCTAAAAATAGCCTTTTTAAACATTGTAGCTTTTGTGGTAAAAAGAGGTTATAATCTAATGGCCCTCATACAGACTGTATTTATTGCTTTCATCCATCTTACAAGCCTAAAGACTGCAGAAAAGATTCCTCTAAAACCTTAAGAGATAGAGAGGCAAGACTTCTTCTCACAAGAGGTCAAAAAATCTAAGCATCACACAGGTCTTCTCAGGTAGCTGTCACCCTGCTAAATCAAAAGCTTCAACTAGAGCCATTCTCTCTTAAGAAGTTGCATACTCAGTCCAGAGCTCCTTTTCCAGAATGTTAGAAGATACTATTTCCACCTTCTACTTTCCTCTCACATTGATTGAAAGCTTCATTTTCAGACACCATTAGTGAGCAAAACAAATGTGTTTGGGTTGCCTCGACACAGAAATTCACATCAAAATCTCAATTGATGACTCCGTCAGCTTCGCTGGTGTCATCGAGAACAGAACAAAACAAAGAAGCAAAAGTCGATGGCACTGTCTACAAAGAAGTTGTCAATGGTATCTCTGTTGATGAAAGCAAACACAAGGAGATGATGGATGTAGCTCTGAAACTTTTCAGACACCCACCCCCAGTCACAGATCTGGGTTGAATCCATCATCGTTCTTTAGCTCACTTCGCCACCCCAGTTCAGACCCAGCCATATGCAAATCAGTCTTGACCTTGTGCCTCATGGGAACAGTCCAGCCCGAACTGCCAAGCCAGGTCTTCCCTGGACCGGAAACAAGAATCCTGGGACCGGTTTCGGGGTAACACCCCTCATCAGCCAGGCTACAACATCTCTGTTGGCGAGACTCCTGTTTACGATAAATGCGTCAAAGACATCTTCATCAACAAGACACCTGTCGACGGCATCACCATCGAGACTTGTGTTGATGACATCTCCATTGACGAGACACCTGTGGACATATCACTGTAGACTAGACACCTGTTGACATCACAATGTCCACTGCAAATTCCATCTACAGCTAATGAACCTTTCTCAGCTCAAATAACATACGTTTAAGATTCTGGAGTGCCATTAGAAATTATGCCTGAACCTATGTCTCCAATAAAAATATCTGCACAACCACCTGTGCGACTCTTGGATATATAGGGCCATTTGGTCCTGCAGGATTCCTGGCCAGTTAGAGTAAAATGCCAGGAATACCAAGAATATCCTATATCAACTCCACATTTAGGAGCACTTGAAGAGCCACATCTTTAGCGGTTATGGAAGAAGGGTTTTTCCCATCGAACTAGCAATCTCACCAATAATATGACTTGTATTATGAGGACCAACATTACCATGACCTGACCTGGACACAATCTAAATCTCAGTAGCCCTTCCGTGGAATCTCAGAATGATGAGGTCAGATTATAGGCAATTTTCTGATAAGTGCAAACCACAAGCTACACTAAGGGGCCGATTCCGATCTCGGCCGGTAGTGCTCCGAATCGGATTCGGATTTACCGGATCCGATTCGGAGCCCTGTTTCCCGACCGAATCGTACGCGGGTCCGGCCGAGCGAGTACGATGCAGGCACCCGCGAAATCTCCGACCGACTCGAACGCGGCTTCAACACGCTCCGACCGACTCGCATGGACACGACTCGCACCGCGCTATGGAGACGTTTCCCGGCCGGGTAAGTACGATGCGCGCCGCGACCACTCCGGTCGACTCGCGCCGTCCGGCTCGAAAAAGCTGTCGGAGCCGGACTTTGGGGGTCCGCGTCGGACCCCCTGTGCGCGTAGGCGCACGAGTCGCACACAGGGGAGACCCATGGGTCCCCCTACCTGTGCATGTACGCCACGATGCGCATGGACGCGTACACGCTGTAGGGGCGCCCTTGACCGCCTCGCACCCATTGAGTCAATGGGAGCCCGCGTACGCGTCGTACGCCAGGCTCCCATTGACTTCAATGGGAGTCCGACCGAATCGAGTCCGATGGCATGCGAACGCATCGTACTCGTTCGGTCGGACTGCTAGGGTCCGATTCGGTCGGAATTCTCTCCGGGTCCGGCTCGGTCGGAGAGAATTCCGGCCCGAATCGGAATCGGCCCCCTAGTCATCAAACCCCACAACTCTCCCTAGAGTGCAACATGCAGAACCTGTTGCCCAAGCTGTATTTCCTGCTCAAATACCTCATCCAGCTATTTTAATCCTATGCCTGGATCAGACGGATTTCACAACTGATGACGACCACAATGACAGAATACATTTTTCTTGGAGAACCCCAGAATGGGATGATTATATAGCCCCTTCATCAGATTCTCCGGTGCCAGTGCCTATAGACTTTCCACCAGATTCTATGTCAGGACTGGAGGCGAGGATTATTCTCAACTTTCTTCACTTTTAATATAGCAGCCATTTTGAGAAACACTTTAACAAAACTACAATTCCCATGATGCCTTGGGAATTTCAACAATAGAGTCCAGCATGGAGACAGTCTCTTCCATCAGCCAAACAGGGACACGCAGGACCAGGTATAGTCCCTCAACTCTGTCCACCCATCCTCTTTCTTCGCTGCTACGCAGCCAAAGATAAGTGCTCCTATTTTCTTTAGTCACTTTGATTGTTAACACTGCCTGTATCTCAGTAATTTTGTTATTGCTGGTAGTCGCTTTAATTTGTGGCTCGCATTTAATGTGTTCCGTGTTTTCGTGGACCTTGGTTATGCATTTCTCTATGTTCTTTGAGGTTTATTGAAATTGTTTCCACTCAGCCGCGGTAGCGTACTGACCGCTCCTTCGCGGCTTTTTCTCTTGGTGCGGCTCCGCGGTGCGTTCCTCCCACCGCTTGAGGGCGTCTGGCTGGCGCCTCCGGCCGCGACGCGCTCTCGGGATTCCCCGCATTACGCACATTCCTCTTCCCGAGCAGCGCGCTGCGGTTGGGAGCCTGTGAGTCTGGAGAGTTACGCCCTCTGTTTGAATGGCCTTGTACTGCCGTTAGGCAGCTATTTTACTGACGCCCTTTGTCTGGGTCCGTAGCAGGCTAATTAGCTTTCGCGCCTGAGGTGATTTTTCTTTCTTAGTGATTTCCACTGTTTTCCCCTCACATTCGGCCTATGCTCCTGTGGGAGTCTGTATTATTTTGGGACTTTATCTTACAGGGACCCTCCCAGACTTTGTTTCCCACCCCTTATTAAAGTTTTTCTGCACCTGGGGTGAACGGTCCCTGGGGCCTGGACACCACACAGTGAGTTACCCTCACTTTCAATTTAGGCTGACACCCAGCCCCCCATAATTGGCACTCTACCCAAGTGTTGTATATATAATTTGATTCCCTTTGCGTTCCATTGACTTCTAAGGGCATCTCCCTAGCATGGATCCCTATGATGAATTCCAGGGGCAGGGCTTCCCTGGGATGATGAGTTTTATGATGCAGTAGATGCATCAATACATAGGGCAGTATCCGAAGCCATGGCTCCCCTGGAGGAGCGTCTTACGCGCCAGATAGCCCAGGCTTGTGACCGCCTTACGGGGCATTCCTCTACTGCCCCCTTGTCCAGGGGGCCCGCCCAGCCTCAAGATCCGGCACACCCATCCCTCAAACGCCCTCGTGAAGCCGAGGTGGATGTTGATGCCTTCGCTAGATTGAAGCAGGCGTTTTTGGCCAGTTCTGGGACCACCCCAGTATCGCCTCCCCTGGCGGATGATGAGCATAGGGATACGGATGATGAAGCAGGTCCGTCCCGCCCCTGGTGTCCCTCCTCTCAGCCCCCGGCCAATCCCACCCCTGCCGTTGATCCCCAGGGTTTGTGCTCAGACATGTTGGATCCTGACGAGATCCTTCACCCGAGGTCGTCCGAATGGGCCCCGTCTGAAAAAGTCGCGCAGTACGTGGCGGGCCGCATTCGGAAGCCTCTGGAGAAGTATTCCTTGAACTGCCTGCGGGCGGAGTGCCCCCGGCCCTCCCTGGATGGCAAAGTGGCGATGACCCCAGAAATAGATCCCTGAATGGCCACATTTTTGCAAAAGTTTATTAAGGATCCCAAAAAGGGGATAGACAGGTCCTGGCGGGCGTGCCAGGACAAGCTTCTAGACACCATGGGCCCTCTAATGAAGATTCTAGATATGGCGGAAGAAGCCAAAACATCAGGCGCCCTGATTTCCCCTGACACTCTCTCCGCTTGGGCACAGCGGGCTATTGTGTTACTTGAAACGCGAATTGCCCGTTATCTACGGAAAGACGCCGCTCTTTGCTTATTAAGGTCGACCCCAAGCTGGGGGACTTGGCCGATTCGGAGGCAGGTTCTATCGCACAAGGCGGTCTTTTTGGAGAACCTTTTATCAAGGAGTTGGGGCGTTTTGTAAACACCTTCACCTCTCTTGATAAGGCACAGTCCTCCATCAAAAAGGTTTTTCACTCTCGGGTTTTCCGAGGGGCCGGTCGAGGCAGGGGCCGCTTGTCCGGACGGTCCAACCAATATCTCTCCAGAGGTCAAGGCTCCCACCAAGGCCAGTATTAAGACCAGGCCCGTTTTGGTAACTTCTACCCGACAAGAAGAAGACGGGGCAAAGACAGAGGAGCCAGAGGAACAGGTGCTTCCAATAATACTGATGAGTGTCCTCCCCTTTTCCCATGTAAAAATAGGGGGCCGGCTGGCGAATTTTTTCCAGGCTTGGACTTCCATCACGGGGGACGCCTGGGTTCTTCAAACAATCCGAGGGTTCAGGATTGAATTCTTTGGCACCCCGGTCCAGGCCGCTCCTCCCAGTCCTTTACATTTTTCTGCAGAGGACGCGTGTTTGGTGGACGCCGAGGTCCGATCCCTTCTAGCAAAAGGCACTATATCTCCCACCATGGCACATCCCAGGGGGTTTCTCAGCAACCTCTTTTTAGTGGACAAGACAGATGGAGGTCGCCGGCCAGTCATCAACTTGCGCGAATTCAACGAGTGGATCGTCTACCGTCATTTCAAGATGGAGGGGATCCACTTGTTGCGGGATATTCAACTCCCCCGGGACTGGATGGTGCGTCTAGATCTCAAAGACGCTTATCTATCAATACCAATTTACTCTCCTCACAGGAGGTTTCTGCAGTTCCGTTGGAAGGGCCAGACTTACAAATTCACCACTCTCCCCTTCGGCCTCTCGTCGCCCCCCTGGTGTTTCACAAAGGTTCTCAAGCCGGTCGTGGAGCACCTAAGGTCTCACGGAATGGGACTTATTGTCTATCTAGACGACATCCTCATCATGGCACAATGTCCCAACCGTTTGATGGCGCAGCTTCGGCGCACGGTCGACCTCTTACAACGGCTGGGTTTCGTAATCAACGTACTCAAGTCCCTTCTGGTTCCCTCTCAGAGGGTGACTTTTCTAGGTTTCTCAATCGACTCCATCGCTTCTACTCTCAGCCTCCCGTTGGGGAAGGCCACGAAGATCCGACACGAGTTGAGGCGGGCTTTGGCCAGGCCACGAATCTCTTTGCGACAGGTGGCCCGTCTGGTGGGTCTCGTTTCGTCATCCATCCAAGCCATCTTCCCGGGTCCCCTTCATTACTGCGCCCTCCAACGCCTGAAGGCAGCGCACTTGCGCAAGGGTCTCTCCTACTCCCGTCAGGTGACCCTCTCCAGCGAAGCCAAGGAGGAAATCAATTGGTGGTTGGCCAACATGGAGGCGTGGAATGGTGGGCAATTTTTGGCTCTGCCCCGGACATCGTTATAGAGCCCGACACCAGCAGGTCCGGTTGGGGCGCCAGATGTGGCGATTTTGCTACAGGACGAACAACGTTTACATATCAATTGTCTGGAGCTTCTGGCGGGCTCCATCGCCATTCGGTGTTGGACCAAGGACTCTGTCCAGTCTTGCGTTGTGCTCAGGATGGACAATGTCTCCGCAGTCCGCTACATCAATCACTTGGGAGGCACCCGGTCGAAGGCCCTCTCCGACCTTGCATCAAATCTTTGGCAGATCTCGCTCACGGCGGAGTACCTCCCGGGTCAGGACAATCAGATAGCGGATTTCCAGTCCCGCAATTTCTGAGATGGGAGTCTGTGGAAGCTCCACGGTGGTGTGTTCTCGGACCTCCAAGCCAGATGTGGTCCTTTCTCGGTGGATCTATTTGCGTCACGCCTGGATCATCAGCTTCCCAGATTTTACAGTTGGATGCCGGATCCGCTGGCAGCGGCAACATATGCATTTCTCCAGGACTGGAGAGAGGAGAAGGATTATGCCTTTCCCCCATTTGCCATGATTACAAGAGTCTCGGCACAGGTCCGCCGGCAGGAGACGGAGTTGGTTCTGGTCACGCCAATTTGGAAGCCTCAAGTTTGGTTTCCAGTTCTTCTGGAACTTTCTTGGGATTCTCCAATCCCTCTCCCCCTGTAACCAGAGCTGCTTCTCAACCCAGCTCAGCGGCCGCATCCCCTTGTTCTGCAAGGGTCTCTTGCTCTCATGGCGTGGTGGTTTACCGGGGACGATGGGCGGTCCCGGGCCTTTCGGAAGCAGCTGAAAGCTTTATGTCCAAAGCCTGGGCAGGCAGCACAGTCTAACATTACAAATCTTCATGGCAGAGATGGTCCCGTTGGTGTCTGCGAAGGGATCTCGATCCCGTGGCAGCAGATGTGATTCATGTTCTGAATTTCCTGGCCTCTTTGGCGGAGGAAGGTTTGGGGTATAGATCGGTAAATACCTTCCGCTCTGCTATTTCAGTGGGTCATGCTCTGGTGGAAGGCTCTCCGGTGGGAAAGCACCCTTTGGTATGCCGTCTGTTGCGGGGAATTCGTCTCTCCCTC
The DNA here is from genome assembly GCA_963921515.1 of Calotriton arnoldi. NCBI lineage: Eukaryota > Metazoa > Chordata > Amphibia > Caudata > Salamandridae > Calotriton > Calotriton arnoldi. The sequence goes on from CAWUFW010001187.1 coordinate 940,040, forward strand.
CCACCGGAACCCAGGTATTCTACCCTCTGGGACGTGAACCAGGTCCTGAATCTATTCTTTTCGTGGCAACGAAATAAGTTTCTTTCAAGGAAAGAGCTTTTGGCAAAACTTGCCATGCTGGTGTGTCTGGTGTCCTGTAGACAGGTTTCAGATGTTCGGGCCTTCTATGTCACTGATCGGATTTTTACCCCTTCGGGAGTAACCTTTACAGTCCGTAGTCGGACCAATTGCGGCACAAGGGTGATCTCGTATCCGGCTTTCCCGGAATCGCAAAAATTATGTGTCGTGGCATGCCTTAAGGCTTATGAGGAGATGTCAGAGGAGTTTCGACCACCTGGGTAGCGCCAGCTCTTGATTGCCCTGCGGAAACCTCACAGGGCGGTGTCTTCCCCCACGATTGCCCGGTGGGTAATGCAGGAGGCAGGTATTGATCTGCGCTTGTTTGGCGCTCACTCCACGCGTGGGGTGATGGCTTCCAAGGCCTTCACACTAGGGGTCCGACTAGAGGATATCTTGAATATGGCAGACTGGTCCTCGGACTCGACCTTCAAGAGGTTTTATTTCAAGCCAGTGCTGCATATGGCCCAACTGGTGGTAAGTAAGCTTTGAACCAGCATAAGCCTCGTCTCAGGTCCTGACAATAGAAGGAAAAATTTCCTAGCTATCGCAACGGAAAGTTTCAATTCTATTAAGGACGCGGAGGCGAGGATTATCCCACCCTTTGAAGTTACCACGACTTGTGTGGTTGGATCCCTCCCTACGTCAGTAAGTAACTGCTTTGATTACTTTTGTTGCGTATTTGCACTGATAAGATGAGTTTTCCTATGCAGTGGTTGTTGCTTTTTGCCCTTTGTTCCGTTTACAGATTTTAAACCTTAGCCATGGTCGGGTTTCTAATCTCCCCTCTTTGTTTCAGGAATGGACTCGAATAAACAGGATGTTTGAAAGTTTGGATTTGGCTGACTACGCGCGGCGAAAGAGGATGGGTGGACAGAGTTGAGGGACTATACCTGGTCCTGCGTGTCCCTGATTGACTGATGGAAGAGACTGTCTCCATGCTGGACTCTATTGTTTTTTGTTGAAATTCCCAAGGCATCATGGGAATTGTAGTTTTGTTAAAGTGTTCTCAAAATGGCTGCTATATTAAAAGTGAAGAAAGTTGAGCATAATCCTTGCCTCCGCGTCCTTAATAGAATTGAAACTTTCCGTAACGATAGCTAGGAAATTTTTCATTACATTGCAGGACTTCATGCTGTTGCTGAAAAGGCATTCAAACTTTTTAAATCTGTCTTTACTGGTAAAGGATGTTTACTGCTTCCTTTAGGACTTCAAAGATAGACCAAAGAAGTCAGTGAAGTCAATATCAATTACCGACCATGTATGGAAATAGGGCCTCAAAGGCATGCAGAACCCAGTCACAGTGTTACCAATGGTCCAGTGGCTGGATAAGAATTGTAAGGCGTTGGATACTACCTTAGCCTGCTTAATAGGTTATCCAATATCAGACTCATTGGTTATGCAAACGGCACAAAGAAGGTCTAGTTCATCTACTCCTTGTACTGCGCCTTCAGAGGGAGAGGAGAAGTGCTTCAATATCATTGGTAAAAGGGTCTCCGCAGTGGCTGCAACAACAATCAGAGCTGCTAACTCTATGGCTATTCTAAGCCATTTTGACAGACAAATGTTCGATATGGTACTACTGTTAGACTGTTTGGCAAAAGATAAAAAGAATGACGTGATAGCCATTTTTGAAGAAGGAGAACAAGCATCAGCAGCGATTATTGAAGCATCTATGAATGTAGTAACTACAGGTTTCAGACAACTTGCCAGAGTTGCGATCTTAAGGAGACAAGGGTGTCTGTTCTGTACATTATTTAGAACAGAGTGTTGGAGTAAAACATGTAGACAAGGTGTTGCAATTCATAAAGACAGACACTGAAACTGCCAGATCACGGGGAGTCCTTCAACAGTGCAGGCAAGGGCCCTTCCAGCTTTATGGGGGAGAGGATAACCAGCCTATAAAAATGAATACCAGTAATACAGGTATAACCCATTTCATGCACAACATCAGTCATTTCTTCAGCAGTAATAGCCTCAGTACAGACCATCATCAATAGCATACTCTAGAACCCCTCCAAAAAATAGTGCCACAGAGTCCAGGTCGCAGGAGGGGCTGACATATTACAGGCACCGGTCACCCCATTCCATAATTTACCACTCCTTTGCTAAGTAGGTGGGAAGTTGTCCTCTTTCACAAAATGACGGACATATAGGTCATCGATTTGGTGGACACTGGCCATACTTTACAGTTCATCTAGAAACCTCCAAAAATATCGTAAACCAGAATGCAACATCTACATCTGCAAACATTACAAGAGGAAAATCTCTCCACAATAAAAAAAGGGGCAATAGAGAAGGTCCTCTGATCCCAACAAAATTCAGGTTTCTAATCTTGTTTTAATCAGGAAACATTCAGGAGGACGGGACAAATTTTAAATCAACTCAATGTTTTCCTCAAAAAACAAAAGTGTTCTCCATTGCTACGGGAATAGAATATATGACCACAGGATGCATACTTTCCCATCCTTATTCACCCCAACCATCAAAAATATTTTTGTTTCCAGTTTCTTGTATTTATGTGCCAGCCAGCACAATTTTTGACACGCTTTTTTAGACGTTTTGACGACTCCTTTTTTGGTGTGTACGTTTTTCTCATGTCAAAGAAGATTTCTGTTTCAAGTTGGGCGCGCCTGTGACCGCGCCATGTGCTGACGGACCCGCACCTGTTTTGTCTTTGGTGTCTGGAGCATGGCCACCACTCAGTCGTGCTCCGACTGCCGGACTATGGCTCCGAAAGCTCTGAGGGAGCAGCCCCTAGAGCTGCTTGAGGCCCGGCGCATGGCACCCGGTCCTTCTCCCCGGAGGGCTCGTTCTTGGTCCCGGTCAAGAGGAATCTCCAGTCACTGCTCCGGGAGTCCCGAGTCGGTCTGGTAGGAAGCACAAAAAAAACATAAGAAATCGAAGCATGCCTCGACTTCTTCCCATCCGTCGGCCGATGCGACGGAGAAGTCTCGGTGCTCTAGGCCTCGTTCCTCGGAGCCTGCTCCTGGGTTGGCTCTGTGCTTTCCAGCCTTCCCGGGAGCTGGAGCGACCTCCTCCTGCTCAAGGAATTTTATGATGCCATGTGCCTCATATTTCGGCAGCCTGACCCTGCCGGCACGCCTTCGGGCCCCGCAGGCTCAGAGGGGCTCCATCAGGTTCCACGCCGGCAATAGATCTGGACCGGCGCCGATCATACCACTGCGACCTTTCCCGCCGCCGATCCCGACGCCGAGACTCCCGGCGCCCACCAGCAGCACCAGCCCCATTCGTATCCCCAATGACCTGGCCACGAATTGGCGCCTACTGGCGCTGATTACGGCACCAACAGAAGCCTTAGGTTCTTGGTCGCTTCCTCAGCCCTATTCTGAAGGGCTGGGAGTGGAGGAAGATTGGGAGGGGTCGCCGGATCCTTTACAAGATCAGCCTTATGACATGGATTGGTATGAGGAATTGGGTGAGGCCAGCTACTGGTTACCTCTCCAGATTCTGGCCTGCTTTCTCCCCTTACCGTGGCTACGGAGGAGGGACCATCATACGCTATGGTGGTGAGAAGGGCAGCTGAGGTCCTGGCCCTTCAGTTCCCTTCTGTGGCAGTCAAAACGAACATCTTGATGGTGGTCTTGCAGCCTGGTGTCCCCTCCTCGGAACCCCTGCTGTCTTTCAACAAAGCCTTAACTGATGTCCTGCTGGTAGCCTGGTCCAAGCCCAGCGCAGGGGCTCCTGTGAATAGGACAATCGCCCGCGGCCATCGCCCTGCATCGGGTGACCCAAATTTCCTCACCGACCACCTTACCCGAGAGCTTGGTGATCCAAGCCTTTACTCCCAAGGTACGTTCCCTTCCGCACCCCCGGATAGGGAATCCTAGAGGCTGGATAGTTGAGGCAAGAAAATGTTTTCTTCCACCAGCCTTGCATTGTGGTCGGTGAACACTGCATGCTTATTGGGCCGTTACTCCCACACTTTGTGGGAAACAGTTGTGCAAGTGCTGCCACAGGTCCTGGAGGAGGCCCAGGCCATCCTCTCCCAACAGTACCCCCGTCTCTTCTGAAAAAAAGCAGACCTGGCGCTGGAGCGCTATAAGGACTCAGAGGCTACGGCCAAGTCCTTGGGCCTCTCAGTGGCCACTTGCCCCCAGTCTGCCTTTCGCCCCTTGTGTGGCTACGGAAAGGGCTTTCAGCCTTGCCAGCCATACTCCAGCCACAAGACCACTCAAGTTCAGCAACCTGTGCAACCATGGGCGTGGTTTGTTCCGACCCCATGGGTTTGGTGGCCAGAGGTCAGGTCGGTTCACCTCCCGCCCCCTCCATCTGCAACCTCAGCCTTAGAATACCCTCCTTCTTCAACTCCGCTCTACCAATGAATATCTGCAATTTCGGAAGGCCTTAAAGACCTGGCTGTATGCATGTGCAAATCCCCGGCTCGGTCTCAGCATATCCTCACCTCATTGCAGTCTATCTTTAGAGCAGCAGCTGCACTTTACAAATGCACATAATAAATGTCAAAGGATTTGAGAGCAAGGCAGGCTTCATACAGGCAATAATGCGAACCCAGGACAAATATTACAGTGTACTAAGAAGAAATAGGAAGCCGAGAAATGAAAATAAAAGAAGGAAAACATGTAACTTTTTTTCTTCTTTAAATATTACCTATTTGTTTTCTGCCATGGATTACATATCCTAGAGCGAAATCCTCCGAATGGTAATTTGTTGGGGACGTCTGCAGACCTGAAAGCAAAGAAAAGAATCAACAGTTAAAGTTGTTACGTTGCTGAGTAACATTTCGAAGCAGAGATAGAAGTGGTCAATAAAATAAAATAATCAACACTCCTTCTCTAGCCCAGTTTCTACTTCTACCCCTTCAAATACACCTGTCTTGTCAGACATAGACAAAAGCTAATTTTAAATGACTATCATGCAATAAATAGGTTTAACATTTTCATTTGATATTAAGAATTATGTAGTTACCTACTCTGTTTCCAGTTCTCTTCGGGCCATAGTAAGTCAAAATCAAGTATTAGTTTTTAGGTCGAGCCTGAGTCAACGCACCTGCGCTGCTCAGCGAGACTGCTGTAGTGGAGTACGGAGGAGAAGCGCCGCCAATGTTTGTCATTGGCTTGTGTCAGTGTCCTTACTAAATGCTGGCGTCTGATTCGTAAAGAGGCTTGTTAGTGCCTCCTTCCTACCGCCTTGTCTTCATCTGTAACCTCCCATGGCGACTAGCCCCTTTACTTCAGTTGTTACACGGTACGTGTTTTTGAGTGTGTAAGCACTATTTTCTTTATTTACGTTCAGCGCGCCTGCCCGTTTTCTCTTTTGAAGCAGCCGGGATAATGGCTGACGTTTCTTTGAAATGCAATAGGTCCCTATTGCATTGCAAATATTTTTTTAATCTCGGCATGTACTGGACTGAAGCTGCCACAAGGACGGCAGGGAGGCACGTTTTCCTTTCAGACGTCCCTTGTTTGAGAAGTTGTAGCCATGTTGTGTGTTTTTGGAAGTTCTGCACTTGACTGGAAGCTTGCAGGGCAGTGACGGCGTGTCCTCCGCTCCCGAGTAGAGTACTGCTTGTCCGAGAGCAGCGAATAAGCAATGATAGCTGAGTAAACACAGTCCGTCTTTCTCTGAGCAGGCATGGCACGGTGCCCACGGCGTGCAGCAGGAAGGTGCGCTTCACCCCTGCCCTTCCCCAACACTGGTATTAAAGTATGTGCCTGCCAATTGTTGGAAGTGCCTTGGGCCCAGGGAGAAAGGTGCGCTTTGCCATGGCCCTCTCCCCACTGTATGTGTTTTCTACTTATGCCTTTGGAGGACTGCGGGATGTACTAAAATATAACAATGCTTCGCCTGAGTTTGCAGTGATTTGTGGTCCATATGTTGCACCTCGGAGCTGTGGAATGCTTACTACAGGGTGGTGATGATGGGGGAGGGGCAGTGTTAGGGGTAGAGGGTGGTACGACCCAGTTACTTCTTTTGTACAAAATTGTGATTTATATATAAAAAGTGCTTTAACTGATCCACAGTCCAAATGCTATTCAACACTGTTTATTATACTCGTGGTAATACGTTTTGTAAACAAAGTAATTCATTACAATTTCAATTGCTCAGGTGTTGTCTGATCTTTCGTTCAATTTCACACGAACATTGCCTTGTTTTGGGGAGAGTATAAGAACTCTCACAAGCTCTTGTTTTTCATCGCCAACTTATTGCAAATCTTGATTAATAATGAAAATTGATCTGTTCTGTGGCTTCTCCAGTGATCAGCTCTGTTTGCACTTTTGGTACCTGGCCTGTCCAAAGTAAGGAGCTCCTAGTCAGTGCACATTGAATCATGAGATTTAACCAGAAAAATCATGTCCCTGCCCGCCCAGCAAGTGAGGAGTAGGGTGGTGAAGCGCCCAGAGGTCTTTAAATTAGTGATGAGAGCTATATAAGAGTCCTCCCCGCTTGTTTTAATTGTATAAGCAGTGCTAGTTTTTCCTAACAGTGTGACATGGAATGGATTTGTTGATTCTAAAGAGACGTACAAGAAAATGAAAAGAGGTGAAAATTGATTGCTGAAATGTACTTTTGTGGATTTGCACGGATTGTGTGGATCAGTGCTTTCAAACTCAAAGAGAGCGCTTCCTTTCCAGTAGGTCTGCTAGGGGTGTTCAGAGTGACTGGTGTATGCGCTTCGGTGGGCCTTGCAGTTACTGGGACGCAGCACGTGTCGAGGATCAGGAACAGCATTTGGATCTGCTCAGTGAAATTCTGCTATGATTGGGCATTTTATAACCTGTTCCTTTAAATAAATGCACCTACCCAATAGGAGCTTTGTTGGAGAGGTTTAGTTCAAGATCACCAATAGGACGACAGGCTGGCCATGTGTTAGTAGAGTCCACTCGGAAATGTATTTAATGGCACCTGATTAGAGCTGGCCTTTGCCAACGTCAGCCTAATTGCGTATTTTGCTCCAATTTGGCAAAATAAGCTGAAAAAAACCACAACTCCCATAATGCATTTCTTTATGAAGTGAAAGCTCAAGGCTGGAGAAATGGTGCAGCCACCATATGATGCTAAATTGTCACACTGTGCCTGGTTGACCTTTGATGTCAGTTGAACAATTTGTTGCTCTGTGTGCTGTGACAAATTAGATAAGTATATCAAAATAAGCAGGCTTGGACTGTATGAGTGAATCAAGGGTGGGGGGGAACCCTCACAAAGTGTTGTGAAGTCCCTATAAAACCTATATAGGATCTGCACGTTTAGACAACATACACTGCAGGCTTGGTGTCCAGACTGATTTCAGACACCCCCACCGGGTATGTTGGCCTGCATACCAGCTAGCTCACAGTGCACCTAGAAACTCCTCTTATCAAGGAGAGAATAGCTCTTGGCCATTTTCGAACATGACAACCCTGATCCCTCAGAATCGTGGAAACAATGCAATACTTTTCACTCAGTCACTCGTGTTCACTTGGTCTCAGAGAGATACACAGAATAAACGATATGGACTGACACTGATACACGTTCCTCTCAAGGTTCATCAAAAAACACCCGAGAGGGAAGAACGGTCAGAACACAGACAAGAAGAGCGTCCAAAGTCCAGAGACTCGCAACGCACTTCAGACTACGCTTCCAAAAAAGAAAAAAAGACTAAAGCAAAACCTCAATTCAAAAAGAAGAAAGTAGCAGGTCTCAAAGTTAGACATGCCCAAAATTCTGAGGACTCAACTACTGAACGGGGAATGGGCTCTGACGATGCTAGACAGCGCAGCAGAAGTAACAATAGCTCGCCAGAACCTGATGGAATTTCTGGTGACAGCAGAGTTGAGTGAGTATATCACGGTGGAAACACCTGATACTAGTGTAAGTGTCCCACATAAGTTAAACAAGATAATACTCAAAATGGAAGGGGACAAGCCCAGAAAAATTAAAGGTCTCTTTTGGGAGAACCTGACTTTTGGCTACAACATCCTTTTAGCTGAAAGAGATTGACCGCCTACTATTGTTATGGATTGCCCAAAGGGAGAGACGGTAATTATGCCAGCCCTTTCTGACCTCGTTCCCCAATACTTAAAACACACATACGTGCGGGAGTGGGCAGTAGCCCTTGCTCCTGCATTATATTGCAACCATGTTGGGAGGAATGAAGAGTCAACTCACCACGTGATACCACTAAAATCTACTCCAACTCCACAGAGACAATATCCAATAAAACAGGAAGCGAAAAAACTGGTCAGGGAGATATTAGATGAACTTGAGTACCAAGGTGCGATTGAAACATTCACCCCTTCAATGAATAATCCTTTGTTTCCCGTAATGAAACCCGACAATTCATATCGTCTAGTTTTAGATTACAGACATCTGAACTCATGTACAAAAACATTTGCAGTACAGAACGCACACAGTGCTGCATTAATGAATAACATTGTGCGGAAAAAATGCAAAACAACACTAGATATCTCAAATGGATTTTTCTGCCAAAATATAGCACCTGAGAGCAGGTATTTGACAGCATTCCCAGCGCTGGGGTCCCAGCGGCAATTTTGTCAACTCCCCCAGGGGTATAAGAACAGCCCGGGGTTGTGTTCCGCCAGGGTAACTGAGTTACTTCAGAATCTGGACGAGGAGGCATTGTCCTATGTGGATGATATTTATCTGACGGATGATGACCCGGAGGAACACTTGACCAGGGTGAGCGCCATAATTTTGGGATTTGCCTCTGAGGGCTATAAGTTTAACTTCAAAAAATCAAAAATAGCCTATCTCAATGTCCTATTTTTGGGATATAAACTTCCAAGTGAAGGAAAAAGCCTGGCAGGCAATTTTTTAGAAAAATGTGCGCTGCTCCAACCTCCAAATTCATTGAAAAATCTACAATCCATACTGGGTTAAACCTTTCTACGACCCCATAAGACCTGATTTCTCAGTTAGGCAATGGACACAGGAACACACAGATATCCTTCGTTCCCTACAAGCTGACATGATAGCATCCAAACACTTACAGACACGCGTAAATGTTCGCAATCTAGTGATCAGTATAGTTTCTGGTCAATCTGGGTACACCTACTTAACATACAATGAAGGTGAAACTGTCCCAATAGCGTACAAATCACACTTGTACACAAACCCTGAGATGAAGTTTTGCATCTACAGAAAAAGTCTGACAGCCGTACAGACTGCTGTAGTAAGAGAAAGAGCACTAGCTCAGGGGAAACAAATTATTGTCGTGACTCCAGTACCGGCCTTAGAGGCTGCTACAAAAGCAAGCGTTCCAAATGCTAAAGCTTTACATACGCGATGGATACAATGGGCTAATTCTCTCACTGCATCAGATGTAGAATACAGGTACGACCCAAGTCTAAAAACACAGGCATTCCTGCAATATGAACAAGAATATCCTCTCCCGAATGCCTCTAGATCAGTATGAATTCATAATTTACACTGACGGATCTGCTCAACCGGCCATAGGAAGCAAACAACAATACAGCGCCGCGTGTGCGATTGTTAAAGGTCGGATGCAGGATGGCACGTTCCATCCGAGCTGTACAAAGACACAGTCTCTAGGAGACTGCACAGCTCAGCTGGCAGAATTAAAAGCTCTGTTACTGGCACTGATTAATACGGATCGAGAATTCCCCACACTAATTGTGTGCGATTCCTTTTACTGTGTCCAGTCATATAATGAATATCTACACTATTGGGGACAAAATGGGTTTAAAGACTCAAAAGGTGGCACAATAAAGCACAAAATGCTATGGGAACAGGTAACAGAATTGAAAAACGAGCTACCAAGAGCTCACGTGATACACACGCTGAGTCATCAACGTGATGGTGTTCACGTTGAAGGGAATTCCTTGGCTGATGAAGCCGCGAAGGGGGCAGTACAAACTGCGTCCGTAGCTGCAATCACTCGTTCAAAAACGAGAATATACGGACAGATAATGCTAGCTGTCATTGCTTCACGCTAAGACAACAAAGCACTTCCGAAAGGTTTTCCACTCAAGTACTCCTACAAGTTAGATGCAAACAACTTTCCATTTGCTCAGATTCCAGGAGTGGGGGATAGAGTAATACCAAACATGGATCGCCGATTAGGCTTAATTTTAGCTGCACACGAGGGTCTAGGTTCTGCGCACGCAGGAGTTACGGCAACGGTTTCTTTACTGAAACAACGCTATTGGTGGCCAGGGTTAACAAAGCAGACCAAAGACTATGTCTTAAAGTGAGACATCTGTCAACAGATGAAGGGCTCTACCATAACACGTCCAGCGCAGACACCATTTTTGATATCAGACAGACCTCTTGCGTGTGTCTATTTGGACCACTGCGGCCCCTTACAATCTGATGGGGCTTACAAGTACATAATGGTTGCAGTGGACTCCTGCTCGAGATTCCTATGGGTATGGCCTCAGCGCTCGGCTGACGCTCGAACTGTTATCAAAGATTTGCGAGTCTTTATAAGGACATACGCAGTTGGCACATTACATTCTGACCGTGGCCCCGCGTTTAGCTCTAGGGCTTACAAGGAGGCCATGGGAGGTTTGGGTGTAGCATTGCAGTACTACTCTCCGTACCATCCCGAGGGAAATTTGGTCGTGGAGAGGAAAAACCGGGGCTTAAAGCAATCATTAACGGCTAGAGTATTAGGCGCGGGTGGTAGTTGGGTCAATCACTTATATGGGGTTCAGAGGGCCTTAAACAACATGCCAAGAAGCTCTCTAGGGGGGTCAATCCTGATGAGGTCCTATTTGGGAAGAGAATGTGGGTACCAGACGTAGATTGTGAAGGCACAGTGGCGGATGAAAAACATCAATAAACGTTTGGCTGTTTTACAGGAAAAGAATGAATCACTAGCTCTACAGAGCAATGTCCAAGTGAAAAGGTTCGCCACTGGGGAAGTCAAGTCAGTCACGGCAAGACCTGTCTGGATTCCTAAAGTCGGGGATCTGGTCAGAGAAAAGATAACAGACAAAAGAGAATTTGGACCATCATACAGAAAGCCTGTACCTGTCCTGGCAGTTGAAGGAACAAGAACTGTACTTCTGCTGCCTCTTGCCGGAAAAAAGGAGAAAAGATTTGTCTCCATTGATCTGATAAAACCACACTATGTGGCCGATGATGAATAGCAGGCCTCGTGGGCACCTGTGTAGCCGACGCCCTCCTATCGCTACCATACAGGAAATTCAGACAGAAAGGCTCATCACGTTTGAAGAGTCGCCCTTACAAAGCACTGGAAAAAACAAAAATGCCATGGAACTAGTTCCTCTTGAAACAGAAATTCAAAATCAAAACTAAAGAAAAATTTCAATTCGACCTAACACTCATGTCTACAAAAACATGCTTCAACAAGAGCCATCTACAAGTTCAACAAAACCTGCTGAGCTACCGAAAATAGATCGAACTGCATCTGGCTATTTCATCGACTTTGATACCTTTTCATTGGATCCAAGTGAACCTGAAACTACGCCAGCCCCATTATCACATACACAACAAATGAAAGACTTCTTCATCTTTCTTAAAAAGACTTACCTGGTGTCACCTTGGGTACAACTATAAAGTTTGGTATAACACCAAGGACCGTCTGAAAGGTGCTTAACAGTCCCGAACCTAGTGTCCTGATACCTGTCAGGTTTTTTAATGTTATTTCTATTCCTAAGGTAATACCTCCTTTCGAGGGGCTCCTGCTGAGGAGACCTGCCCCTGGATTGAGATCTATTCTTTTGTTGTTTGTTATTTTCCCATTTCTTTTTTGAAGAAACTGGTGTTTGCTTTGCCTGTTCTTTATCTGGACCTCCCATTAGTTGAGGTTTTACTGGTCTAGCTCCCAAACTATCCCTACCTAATTCTGCATAAGCAGTTTCAATAATTTTAGGAAATTCTGTCTCCTGTTGTAAAGGAGTAAAATCTCTCAGGCGTTGCCGTATTGCCACTGATGCTACTTCCCCTTTAATGTTTGCTAATATTATAGCTGATACCTGGGCAAAGTTGTTTAGTAACTTCATCCCTAAGTTCAGAGCACGTTCTGCTCCATACTCGTTCTGTATTTGTCTCAATACGTCTGGTATTACTGCTAATGAAGGGATACCATGAGTTCTGGTATATATTGCAGCGAAAACTGTACCCCAAGAGGTACAATCCTCTATTGGGAGAGCTATTCCTATCGGCAAGCGAATTGTTAGCATTCTATGCTTTTCGTGTGGACCAGTGTGTGGAAATACTGCCTCCAGCTGTGTTATTTTTTGAGCTATCCAGAATGGCATTTGTTCACGTTTAGTGGGCATTTTACCCATCACTGCGTGTAACGTTTGTGGTGTAATTTTAGTTGTAGAAGTTTGGACTGGTCCTGGTTGTGTAGCCGGTGTTGGCTGAAGTGTGAGTGTTCTCATCACAAACTGTATCATGTTTCTGTAAAGTCTTATTAGTTCTTTATGAAGTGTAAGTAAGTCTCCTGCTGGCATTGTGTCAATGTCAGGGTGTGGTGTGTAGGCTGCTACTACCGGCCATGTTGCTCCGTCTCTTCCGAGCGGACCGAGTCTTACTCTATTTCTTGTATGGGGTAGGGCGCCTTTAAACCAGTATAAATGTTCCTGGTAAGTGAGTGGAATTTCAGTGTCCTCATACGGACAATATTCGGTTGGTATGTCATCTTTGACATAGTAATGAAATGTTTTTGTTCGTGCATTTGCCTGTGGGAATCTAATCCATGAATAGAATACCTCTGTTCTATATGATTTGTGTGCCTCAATCATGAAGGTTACTTGCCCACCCCTAGATGTAACACCGTATGCTACTAGTTTTAGGGTGATGGCATTTCTAACATTTTCTGCAATTTGTATTGCGTCTGCATCTTCTTCCTCAGCTGAGAGATTTAGTTCATGCACAACATCTCCTGGCCCAGTCATTGTTTTTAGTAAGAAGAGCTCTTCAAGGGGACTGAGATAAGGTTTTATGCACAATAGGAACAATGTATCCTTCAAGCTTGATTAAATCAACAGCCAATACATACGATTTTGCCTACTCAGCTGTGGCGGATTTTGTTCCCTCCCACTGCAGACGTCTCTGGGGAAAATGTGAGTAGGGGTCTCTGAGAATGGCACCACTGAACTACTCAGATTTGACCGTTAAATAAGTACCCAACCAACGTTGGCGGCGCCATGTCGTGTAGTCCCTATAAAACCTATATAGGATCTACGCGTTTAGACAACATACACTGCAGGCTTGGTGTCCAGACTGATTCCAGACACCCCCACCGGGTATGTTGGCCTGCATACCAGCTAGCTCACAGTGCACCTAGAAACTCCTCTTATCAAGGAGAGAATAGCTCTTGGCCATTATCGAACATGACAACCCTGATCCCTCAGAATCGTGGAAACAATGCAATACTTTTCACTCAGTCACTCGTGTTCACTTGGTCTCAGAGAGATACACAGAATAAACGATATGGACTGACACTGATACACGTTCCTCTCAAGGTTCATCAAAAAACACCCGAGAGGGAAGAACGGTCAGAACACAGACAAGAAGAGCGTACAAAGTCCAGAGACTCGCAACGCACTTCAGACTACGCTTCCAAAAAAGAAAAAAAGCCTAAAGCAAAACCTCAATTCAAAAAGAAGAAAGTAGCAGGTCTCAAAGTTAGACATGCCCAGAATTCTGAGGACTCAACTACTGAACGGGGAATGGGCTCTGACGATGCTAGACAGCGCAGCAGAAGTAACAATAGCTCGCCAGAACCTGATGGAATTTCTGGTGACAGCAGAGTTGAGTGAGTATATCACGGTGGAAACACCTGATACTAGGGTAAGTGTCCCACATAAGTTAAACAAGATAATACTCAAAATGGAAGGGGACAAGCCCAGAAAAATTAAAGGTCTCTTTTGGGAGAACCTGACTTTTGGCTACAACATCCTTTTAGCTGAAAGAGATTGACCGCCTCCTATTGTTATGGATTGCCCAAAGAGAGAGACGGTAATTATGCCAGCCCTTTCCGACCTCGTTCCCCAATACTTAAAACACACATACGTGCGGGAGTGGGCAGTAGCCCTTGCTCCTGCATTATATTGCAACCATGTTGGGAGGAATGAAGAGTCAACTCACCACGTGATACCACTAAAATCTACTCCAACTCCACAGAGACAGTATCCAATAAAACAGGAAGCGAAAAAACTGGTCAGGGAGATATTAGATGAACTTGAGTACCAAGGTGCGATTGAAACATTCACCCCTTCAATGAATAATCCTTTGTTTCCTGTAATGAAACCCGACAATTCATATCGTCTAGTTTTAGATTACAGACATCTGAACTCATGTACAAAAACATTTGCAGTACAGAACGCACACAGTGCCGCATTAATGAATAACATTGTGCGGAAAAAATGCAAAACAACACTAGATATCTCAAATGGATTTTTCTGCCAAAATATAGCACCTGAGAGCAGGTATTTGACAGCATTCCCAGCGCTGGGGTCCCAGCGGCAATTTTGTCAACTCCCCCAGGGGTATAAGAACAGCCCGGGGTTGTGTTCCGCCAGGGTAACTGAGTTACTTCAGAATCTGGACGAGGAGGCATTGTCCTATGTGGATGATATTTATCTGACGGATGATGACCCGGAGGAACACTTGACCAGGGTGAGCGCCATAATTTTGGGATTTGCCTCTGAGGGCTATAAGTTTAACTTCAAAAAATCAAAAATAGCCTATCTCAATGTCCTATTTTTGGGATATAAACTTCAAGTGAAGGAAAAAGCCTGGCAGGCAATTTTTTAGAAAAATGTATACAAGCTAGCTCACAGTGCCACTAGAAACTCCTCTTATCAAGGAGAGAATAGTTCTTGGCCACTATCGAACATGACAACCCTGATCCCTCAGAATCGTGGAAACAGTGCAATACTTTTCGCTCAGTCACTCGTGCTCACTTGGTCTCAGAGAGATACACAGAATAAACGATATGGACGTTTTTCAATAAGCATTTATTGAACACTCGTCATTCTAGTGTAAAATAGATGTGCTGAAACAACCACTACACAGTAACAGATATAAATGATTAGAAGCACTAAGAAGGTGAAAGGATGGTAGATTTCTACCATTTTGCTATAATCATGAACATAGGCAAGTATATAAAATACATGACAATAAAATGCGTACTCCTACGATGTAATCCTAACTATATGTACCTAAGTGTACCTAACATGTGTGTAGGTGTTAAGCCAAGAATCCCTCTAGGATAAAGTCAACCCCATTACCTGAAGTGAGAGACTGTGGGACCCCGTCTTGGTCTCGAGCTGGACACCCTGCAAGGGATGTTAGACCACTGCGAGCTGGAGTATCTGCATGCAGGAACCTCAGCGTCTCGCGTCAGAGTGTCGACATGGAAGTCGTGATATCCTCTGACTACCTCAGCAAGATGTGATGTTTATATACCCGAAGGTATCCCCAGGGGTTCTACCTTGCTGTGCCTTTGTCGGACTTAGGATGACGTTGGGAATTAACCTTGTACATAGTAATTATGCAGGAGATGGTAGTCCTGCTGAGATTCCAAGAATCCAAGGATCCTCATGCATAATGTATGAGGCTATTGTTCAGGGAAAACCCCACGTTCTATAAGCAGTACTGTAACTAGGTAAAGGGTCAGTCCTAGCAGCCCGTTATGTATGTGATGTAGGGACGAATATAGGTGAAAGGTTGGGATGTTACCCAGGCCTATATTGGGGTACCTAATTGAATGTAACAAAAGAAACTGATGGGCTCAGAAGGGGTGCCCTACAACTATGAATTAAATAATTAAGCCATTGAGAAGCATCCATTTCTACATCCTGTGCCTCCCATATCCTTTACTCTCTAAATGAAACCTGGTCTATCCCATCCTGATTAGGGGGTGCAGCTCTGATATTTATTGGACACAGCAATCAATGTACAGAAAGGAGTCCTGGGCAAAGCTCTTGTTTTTTGCATTTAGTTGTCACAATTTTCATCCTTGTGTGAATAACCTGCAACATGTGGCATTGTTTGGGGTCTGCACTATATGCTTAAATCACCTTTACACTTCTCAGTCGCTTCTCATAATGAGGCGTATTTATCTGCACACAGGACCTCCATAATTTTAGGTCAGAATGTATTACTGAAATCTAAAATACTCCTTGTGTAGCTACAGCGGTGAGGGCTTAGTACCACAGCGCACTAGTTGATTAAAAAATAATGATAAATTTGCTTTTTAAAGAATGTTAGTGCTCACTCCTCATGGTCCACCGCATCAAAACCATGCAGAGAAAATAAATTTTATAAAGGAGGAGCACCAATATCAATACAATCAATTATTGTAGTCCTTCTAATGATTAGTCCTTAGGCAGTGGATTCAATTTAAAAAATTTTTTTGCATCATCAAGTCCTCCGTTTCAAATGACCAGCGGGATTTATCGGGCCGCGCTGAGTAGCAACACACGGAATAGACTCGATGTAGTTTAGAATTGAAACGGAGGACTTGATGATGCAAAGTTTGAAGTTGGAGATTGCCCTGATGATGTCCTAAATAGGACGAAACGCGTTGGCTGATTCAGGAAGTGAAGTTTTGATGTAAATGATGGAGTTTAAAACAGTAATTGGAAATGAAAATTAAGCGTGTTTGAAATGAACTTTTGTGAAATTTTCAATAAAGAAGAAGAATTTTCAATTGAATCCACTGCCTAAGGACTAATCATTAGAAGGACTACAATAATTGATTGTATTGATATTGGTGCTCCTCCTTTATAAAATTTATTACTGAAATCTATTGATTTTGCTACTATGAATCAAATTTTGTACCAAATCTAACTTCTTCTCTTGTTAATATCAGTTTATTTAGTGGTACTGTGATTCGAGTTTGTTGATGCTTTTGTGATTAAGGTTACTTTACATAGGCCAAATTTATCCAAGATCTTCAATGCAGAGAAAAGACAAAAAAAATAAGTGGGGGTGGCGAGTAAGATTGCCATCCTATAATTCACAACTTTTATTTCACAGAGGGATATCCAACATCATATTAACAAAACATTGAACACAGTGATTGAGTGTCGACATGTTTCTGCACATCAGCGTGAGGTTATCACGAGCTTTCATGAAGACCTCATAATAAGTTTACCTACTTGGTGGGAATTATACAGAAGGGTGGTTCATGACATTTGGATCAGACATACGATCTCATAAAAGGGCGTGTTGTACATTATCAGACATTTCCCTAAATAAAAGGTGAGTACAGGTAGTTTTGCCAAACTCGTGAGTTGAGGATGAAACTAGTCAAAGTGTGTAGCTCCCTGATTGGATGTACTCGTTTGAATTTGGTCACTTCTTTTGAGTCGTTGTTTCCCTTCCGCAAGTGGAGAATTTAGTTTGTGTTGTGTCAATCTTCTGCTGTGTCAATCTGCTGACCCTGTGTGATGTCATTATTAGAGGGATTTAATCAGAGGCTTATTGATATTGGCCATCTCCCATTCTGGCTGAACTATTCCCTTTAAAGGGAAGTAGATTACATTGGATATTAAACACTAAACGGTTATGTACAGTTTAACGGTTGATCAAGGTGCAGTTAATGTTTAAAACAGTTTTAAAATATTTGAAATTGTAAAATGCGATGTGCGCATTAAATCCCGGCTCTAATACACTGCCAGATGTATAGATATCTTATTGTGAGAATCACCTTGACGAAGGTGCTGGAATGTGTATAGTGTGTGCCTATTGAAGCTTTCTTCATCTAGGTCATCTGTTTTATTGTTGGTCAGGACTGCAGGCCAGGATATTTGCTGCATAGCTAAATACATATAAGGTCCCAAAGGCGAGACCGATTGCATTGCAAATGCTTGTTCTTCAGAGGCACAGGACCTGGTCCTTCCATACTGTAGGATGTAATTTCAGATGAGTTCATTTTATTTATTGCTTAGTTATTACTACAATAATGCAAAGGTCAAATCTCGTGTTCTTATCAGAGTACAGAGTAAATTCTTCTGATTCGTTCTATTATATTCATATTCACTGTTTATGGGCCTATGCAATGAGGGTGTGCTTTGGTTTTGCTTAAATAACTGATTTTAACTAATACACATGAGAGAACAGAATGGCATAAACCATATGTGCAGAGTGTAACATGCTAATAATTATCATTGTTGAGGGATCGGAGGGGCAGCATGTCCCACTGGACGCTTATGATTCATTGCCCGGTTACTCTGCATATGTGATACCTTGTGTGTGTGTGTGTGTGTGGGGTGTGTGTGTACGTGCACATGCAAAAATGATCTTTAGGCTTTCTGATGGCAACAGTTTTTGTGAGGTGCCCACAGATGTACTCCATAGCATTTCGGCAACAATCCAGCCTAATAAACAACAAACACAGCAGCTTTACTATGCAGTGCCCTAATGCCCACCTCAGCAGATGAAAAACTACCAATTCCCCCACAATCCTGCTCCTGTCTGAGCTCATGGATACAAGAAGTCAATGTCCTCCCTCCCTCTGTCCTCAGCCACCCAACTTCTGCACCCTCAGGAAACTGGAAGGACTGCTACATGTGTTCAGGAATGGAACAACATTACATCCCCAGATGGGTTGCGGTTCTGATCCATTGGGGACATACCATTAAATTCATCCAGATATCCATTCCTATTTTACATCAGAAGGAACCTCATGAACAACTGTCGCAAATGCAGGCAGAGATCGTTTCCATGTTGCAAAAAGAGGCACTTGGGCTGTCGTGTAGCTCCTATAGTACCCCTGCAGGACCTGCGCATTTGGATTACATATACTGCGGGCTTGGTGGCAGACTGACTCCGTGCACCCCCACCGTATATGTTAGCCTAGTTTGCATTAGCTAGCTCGCAGTGCCACTAGTGTCTCCTCTTATCGGGGAGAGATTAGTTTCTGGCAACCTTAGATCATGACAACCCTGATTCCCTCAGAATCGTGGAAACAATGTACTACTTTTCGCTCAGTCACTCGTGCTCACTTATTCGGTTTGTCTCAGAGAGTTACACAGAATAAACAGTCGGGCGTTTCAATAAGTATTTATTGAACAGTTGTTATTCTAGTGTAAAATATATGTGCTGCTGTAACCAGCAGACAATAGCAGAGATATATTATCAGCAGTACGATAAAAGCAAAGGGATAGAACAGTTCTACCATATTGCGATAATCATGAATACATACATGAATATAAAAGCATTATGCAAGTGCGCGTACTCCTACGATGCCTAACTAGATGTACCTGTGTGTACCTAGCATATGTGTAGGTCTAAAAGCTAAGAGCCAAGAATCCTTCTAGGATTTAGTCGAACCCCCATACCTGAATAGAGAGAGTGTGGGACCCCGTCCTGGTCTCGAGTTGGACACCCCGTCAGGGCTGTGTCAGACCACTGTCAGCTGGAGCGACTGCATGCAGGAGCCTCAGCGTCTCTGGTCAGTGTGTCAGCATGGAAGTCTCGGTTCCCTCTGTCTTACCGGGGCAAGATGTGGTGTATTTATACCCTAAAGAGTCTCGGTCCTTAGTATGGATTGTATTGGTCTGTCGTTAGACATGAGGAAGACGTCAGGGGTGAACTTTGTACATACATATTATGCAGGTGGTGTATTCCTAGAGAGCCATGCATAACTGATGAGTACAGTGTGGGCCTGTGTTTGGGAAAAACCCTGCTGTATTCAAAACCACGGGATAGATAGCGTTCAGCTCAGAGCACGTTGGGTACTAGCAAGGACTAATGTAGGTGAAAGATCATGCCTATATAAGGAATCATGACTATAATAGGACATGTAGAGTTATGACCATAATTGGGCACATGCGGCTATGACCATAATAGGGCAAGTACGACTATGACCATATATGGGCAAATATGAATACGTCCATTTTAGGGCATGTACGAACGGGTCTACATTAGGGCCTCTATACGGGACATAACACGCACTCCTCTTCCGAATTGGATAACAATGACCATACTTAAAATCTAGACAATTTAAAATCATATTTAAAAGCAAGTAAAAACATGGTTTTAAAATCTTTTAAAAAATGTTCTTCTAAAATGTTAGTAATTCAGCTAATTTCAATTGGCACTAAAATAATGTATATTTTGTTTCTCCATATAAGTTGCCTCACTCAAAGCGGAAGAAGGCCATGCTTTTCTCAAGCAAAAGTGTCAATTTAGGAAATGTTCCAATTTTGCTCGTTTGTTTTGAAACGAGTGAAGAAGCCGAATTCTTTCCCAGGTCACGATGAGCCAATTCAAGATTAAGCGTCCTGTCTGGGAAGCACAATATTATCGGTGTTAGCTGCTGCGGACGACAAATCCAACGCCTCACAGAGAACATCAATCGCACAGAGATGGAATGTAGCACTGCCAACAGTCGGTGCTGCGGCAGCTTGTGCGGCAGTTGTTACCTGGGTGCCTGTGGAGGAGTCACCTAACCCAGCAGGAGCAAACGGCACCTGTGGATTCTCCAGGAATGCGTTCATCAGAATTGGAAGCCGCTGAGGACAACGCAGAGCGTGGGCCTTTACGGGGTTCAGCATTACATCCGTGTCCAGAGGCGCATCCGATGGGAACGTTAGACAGAGATCCAACGTGCATTCTTCTCCGCAGAACAGGCATCGAAGAACAGGTAAGATGCAGTCTACCCAGACTGGTCTAAATGATAGAAACAAGGAGGCTTTGAGTTCTCGCAGGCAAGAAATGCCCAGAAGTTCTACCATGCGTTCACGGTATTTCCGCTCCAGGAGCGTGTTTACCATTCCCTCGGAAAGTGGGCTGTCCATTGCATAGCAGCAATATTACAATCAGGATTCCTGCGATTAGGAACAGGATGAGCGGGTATCCTCCAAATACGCTTCCCAATACGGAGTGTATAAAATTTGGGATTACTCCGAGGACTGTCTGAAAAGTGCTTAACAGTCCGGACCCTATGGTCTTAAATAGGTGTACAATACCGCTCGTATCAGACATGTTGAAGATACGACTAATCATTTCTGTGAAATGAATGGGGCAGTTTGTACATATGAGTGCCTGTATCTCGGTCGAGGTCCTTGCAACTTGAAGTTCATAGGTTTCTCGAGCAGAGGTTAAGGGCACGGGTTGCTGTAAAAGCATGGCTTTCAATCTGCTCAGAGTATCAAACTGTATGAAAGAAACATTCAGCGAAGGCCATAGCGGCGCCTCCCTAACTGTGTTCAGTGGCGGAAACAATACTTGCATACAGCAAGTAACCCTGGAGTTAACAGTGACTAGATATGCGACGCCCGGAAGCATCCCACAGCAACCTTGATCATTTAGCATTAAGTAAAGCCCATTCGAGAGCAGCTGGAAAACCGGCGTGATCATGGCCGCTGGGGTCCCTGACATGTGACAAGATAAGTTCGCCACTGAACCACTGCAGGCTCCGTGTAGAGAAATATCCTGACACATGAGAGAACCGCTTAAAGCGTTCTTGCAGTTTGTACCACTCAGATACACTTCTTGATCCCCATTCCGGCATCGGTATCTATATGGTAACTCCCAAGTTTCCTTGATGTAACCCTTACCCATCTTTTCATATTTGCCTGCCTGCCTTTGCTCAAGGCAATATTGAAACTGAAACGTGGTGACCGGCAGAGTGATTTGGCCATGAATTAGCCATTCTGTTGATGGTGATTCGGCTACAGTGAAAGGTAGCCTTTCCAGTGTCTCAATATGCAACATTGTATATTTGGCTCCCCTTTGTGCCATTTCTGTCTGTTTATCAGTTAGATTGTATTCTGAAAACAGAGACGTGGTGTTTATAAAACACCATGGCACATAGCCTGCATGCAAAGATTGCAGCGTCCAGCTTAACATCATAATAGAACGTAGCTTAGATCGCCCGTGTTCTAACAAGTCCAGATCTTGTTCTAATATGTCGATTGCCGAAGACACAATGTTGCCTAAGGAGTAAATCCTGGAGGTCAAAGTAGTTAACCCATTATCCACCACAGCTAATGCCTTTTCTAAGTTAATACGGTCTATTTCCCGTATCCTTTCTGCGGCCTCTTGTTGGGATATTTTCCAGTTTTCATTATAGTAGGCATAAAGGTCTGCATATATGAAACGTTTCTGACGTTGTTTCCTGGGACCTAGTAGAAAATCTCTAAGATCCATGTCAGGTGTGAGTAAGGTCAAGTGATGCTTTACTTCTGTCAGTGTTGAGGTCTCTAGCCAATCAAGGCACAACTTCCCAACAGTATACGATGTCACTACCCCTGGGTGTTGTCTTTGTACATAGCGTGGATCTGGCCTATGGATACTAAACCCTTTGGTTGTATTAATAAATCTCTGTTGACATTTGTTTGTGTCAATGGGCCAAACCTGTCCAATCAGGATCTGATCTGTTGTACTGGAAAATGTCATCTAATTTCACCCCATGTGTAGTTGAATTCAGCCCCTCACCCATCTGCGATGGTGTTGGAAACCCAGGTGTGTTCATTTCCTTGCCTTTGGCTAATCCAAGACAGGATGTTTGTTGCACAGTTTCATTCAGAAATAAAATCTGCTGCGGAATGATGCATGCTCTAAAAAGTGCTTCTATTCCCTGGACTTGCCAGTCCCTAGAACCCCAGATCGATTTGGAATCTATTGTGTCTTTCCATAGATCGAAACCCTGTTTAGACAACTGGTTCAGAAAGGATGCAGAGTAAATATGTTTGGTGTTTGTTAACATAATTATCTGAGCTGAAATTTTCGCCACTTTATAATAAAATGACTTCGGGTCGGATGTGTTAAACCCTGAGAAGTATGTGAATTTCTGTGCATATGCTTGCGAACTACGTTTTGGAGGTGTTGGGCAGTGTTCCCACTGGTGGTATTCAAATACATTTCTAGGTGTTATAGATTTGTGTAAGAAATGATGACCATATTTCTGGTAACAGTACATGTATCATAGTCTGAAGTACCTTCTAACATTTCATTGTTCGGAAATGCTGCAGTTTTTTCTAAATCAGACATCATAGCATTTACAGTTTCAGTGTCCCAATCACCAGAAAATGTACTGGAGGTAATGATATCACTTAAAGAAATTTTAAATACATGTTTAAGCTTTAAAGGTTCAGTCGGACCGAATACATCATAATCAATCTTGTCCCATACTATACCGTCCGGTATAGGAATTGCTGTGATGTTCACTGAAGACAAGTCTCTTGGTTCACAATGTGAAGACTGGTGTGGTTTTAAAATCAAATTGACTCTTTGGGCTGTAGAGCTTTGCTGGAGGTATCGTCCATTTATAAGCATTCTAAAAGTTATTATTAAACCTAGCCAGAAAATGAAAAATAAAATTCCAGTGATATACCATAGTTCTATCCAAGGTGACACCAGGTAAGTCTTTCTAAAAAAGTCATTGAGTTTCTGTTGGAGTGATTTTTTGGCTGGCGTCGTTTCCGGTTCGCTTGGATCCAGTGAAAACGTATCAAAGTTCATGAAATAGCCAGAAGCAGTTCGATCAATTGTTGGAATTGCATCGGGATTTGTTAAAATCGGATTTTGCTCTTGACGAGGCATGTTGACGTAGATGTCTGTATTAGGTCTGATTGCAACTTGGTTGTTAAGTTGATTTTCATTTTGGAGATGAATTTCTTGTTGAAGTGGAACGAGTTCCATAGCATCGTTGCTTAGTCCTTCATTCCGTACAGGTGGCTCCTCAAACGTGATGAGTCTTTCTGTTTGAACTTCTTGGATTGTAGCGAGAGGAGGGCGTCTGCTACTGTGGAGTCCACGAGGCCTACTGTTTAGTATCGGCCACATAGTGTGGTTTGATTAAGTCGATTGAGACAAATCTTTTCTCCTTCTTTCCGGCAAGAGGCGGCAACAGTACTGTTCTTGTGCCTTGGATTGCTAGGACCGGTACAGGCTTTCTGTAGGATGGCCCAAATTCTTTCTTGTCAGCAATCTTCTCTCTGACCAGATCCCCTATTTTTGGGATCCAGATAGGTCTTGCCGTTACTGCCTTGACTTCCTCAGTGGCGGCCTGTTTCTGGAGCACGTTACTTTGTTGTGTCCTGGATTCATTTAGATCCTGTAAAACAGCCAAACGATCATGGGTATCAAATGGTTTTTCATCCGCCATTGTGCCTTCACAATCAAGATCAGGTACCCACATTCTCGTCCCAAATAGGACCTCGTAAGAAGTGACACCCCTAGAGAGCTTCTTGGCTGATTATTGATCGCGCGCTGTACCCCATAAAGGTGATCGACCCATCGACCGCCCTTGCCTAATACCCTAGCTGTTAAAGATTGCTTTAAGTCTCGGTTTTTCCTCTCCACAACAGAATTTCCCTCGGGATGGTACAGAGAGGAGTACCGCAATGCTACGCCCATTCCTTCCATGGCCTCTTTGTAAGTCCGAGAGCTAAACGCCGGACCACGGTCAGAATGTAACGTGCCAACTGCGTATGTGCCGATAAAGACTCGCAAATCTTTTATAACAGTTCGAGTGTCAGCCGAGCGCTGAGGCCAAACCCATAGGAATCTAGAGCAGGAATCCACTGCAACCATGATATATTTCTTGGACCCATCAGATTGTAGGGGTCCGCAGTGGTCCAAATACACACATGCGAGAGGTTTGTCTGATTTCAGCAATGGTGTCTGTGCTGGGCGTGTTACGGTGGAGCCTTTCATCTGCTGACAGATGTCGCACTTTAAGACATAGTCTTTGGTCTGCTTTGTTAACCCTGGCCACCAGTAGCGCTGTTTCAGTAAAGAAATAGTCGCTGTAACGCCTGTATGCGCAGAACCCAAACCCTTGTGTGCCGCTAAAATCAAGCCTAGCCTAAGATCCATATTTGGTATTAATCTATCCCCCACTCCAGGAATCTGAGCATATGGAATGTTTTGTGCATCTAACTTGTAGGAGTACTTGAGTGGAAATTTTGTAGGTACTGCTGTGCTGCCTTTGCGTGAAGCATTGACAGCTACCATAATCTCGCCGTCTACTCTCGTCTTTGAACGAGTAACTGCAGCTACGGCGGCTGTTCGAAAAGCCCCTTTGCGGCTTCATCAGACAATTAATTCCCTTCAACGTGAACGCCATCACGCTGATGACTCAGTGTATGTATCACGTGAGCCCTTGGTAGTTCGTTTCTCAACTCCACTACCTGTTTCCATAGCATTCTATGCTTAATTGTGCCACCTTTTGCATCTTTGAACCCGTTTTGTTCCCAATGATGTAGATATTCATTGTACGACTGTACACAGTAAAAGGAATCACACACAATAAGTGTGGGGAATTCGTGATCCGTATTTATAAGTGCCAGTATAAGTGCTTTGAGTTCTGCCAACTGAGCCGTGCAGTCTCCTAGAGATTGCGTTTTAGTGCAACTCGGATGGAACTTTCCATCGAGCATGCGACCTTTAACAATCGCACACGCCACGCTGTAAGCTTGCTTACTCCCTATGGCCGGTTGAGCAGACCCGTCAGTGTAAATAATGTATTCATACTGATCGAGAGGCAAAATTTCATTTGGTAGAGGATATTCTTGTTCGTATTGCAGGAATGCCTGTGTTTTTAAACTTGGATCAAATCTGTATTCAACATCCGTTGCAGTAAGAGAATTAGCCCATTGTATCCATCTTGGATATAAGGCTTTAGCATTTGGAATGCTAGCTTTTGTAACAGCTTCTAAAGCTGGTACTGGGGTCACGACAATTATGCGCTTTCCCTGAGCCAGAGCTCTTTCTCTTGCTACAGCGGTCTGCACTGCTGTCAGGATTTTCTCTGTTGAAGTGAAACGCATCTCTGCGTTTGTGTACAGGTGTGATTTGTATGCGATTGGTACAGTTTCGCCTTCATTAAAAGTTAAATAAGTGTACCCGCATTGACCCGCTATTACTCGGATCACTAAGTTGCGCACGTTTATGCGTGTCTGTAAATGTTTAGAAGCTTTCATGTCTTCCTGTAGGGAACGCAGGATATTTGTGTGTTCCTGTGTCCATTGTCTGACTGAAAAATCAGGTTTTATTAAGTCGTAGAAAGGTTTTACCCTTTCTGCGTAATCCAAAATGTATGTTCGACCAAAATTTAGGAATCCCAGAATTGATTGTAAATTCTTTAATGATTTTGGAGGTTGGAGCAGCGCACACTTTTCTAAAAAGTTAGCTGCTAGGCTTTTTCCTTCACTTGACAGCTCATATCCTAAAAATAGGACACTGAGGTGGGCAATCTTTGATTTTTTAAAGTTAAATTTGTAGCCCTCAGAGGCGAATCCCATAATAATGGTGTTCACCCTGGTCAAGTGCCTCTTTAAGTCATCGTCCATCAGGTAAATATCATCTACATAGGATAATGCTTCTTCATCCAAATTTTGGAGTAACTCTGTTACCCTTGCTGAAAACAACCCCGGGCTATTCTTATACCCTTGGGGAGTCGGCAAAATTGCCGTTGGGACGCTAACGCACTGAATGCGGTTAGATACCTGCTTTCAGGCGCTATATTTTGGCAGAAAAATCCATTTGAGATATCAAGTGTTCTTTTATATTTTTGTCGCACAATGTTATTCATTAATGCGGCACTGTGTGCATTTTGAACTGCAAATGTCTTTGTGCAAGTATTCAAATGTCTGTATTCTAAAACTAGACGATATGTATTGTCAGGTTTGGCTACGGGGAACAAAGGATTGTTCATAGGTGAAGTACAATTTTCTATCACCCGCTGATATTCAAGTTGATCTAGAATCTCCCTGACTTGTTTTTTAGCTTCCTGCTTTATAGGGTATTGCCTTTGGGCATTTGGGGAAACTTTTAACGGGATCACGTGGTGGGTTGAATCCTCATCCCAACCAGCATGATTTTTGTACAATGCTGGAGCTAGGGCAACCGCCCACTCCTGCGCATATTCATGTTTTAAATGTATGGGAACGAGGTCAGAAATGGCTGGAAAAATTACAGTTTCTCCCCTAGGGCACTCCATGACAAATGCTGGCGGCCAGTCTTGTTCTGCTAATAGAATGTCATAACCAGATGACAGATTTTTCCAAAAGAGACCTTTAACTTTTCTGGGCTTGTCCCCCTCCATCCGAAGTGTTATCTCATGTAACTTATGTGGGACACTTACCCGAGTATCAGGTGTTTCCACCGTGATATACTCACTCAACTCCGCTGTCACCAGAAATTCCTTCAGGTTCTGGCGAGCTATCGTTACTTCTGCCGCGCTGTCTAGCATCGTCAGAGCCCATTCCCCGTTCAGAAGCTGTGTCCTCAGAATTCTGGGCATGTCTGATCTTGAGACCTGCTACCTTCTTCTTTTTGAATTGAGGTTTTGATTTTTGTTTATCTTCTTTTTTAGGTGCGTAGTCCGCAGCGCGTTGCGTGTCTCTGGACTTTGTACGCTCCTCTTGTCTGTGTTCTGACTGTCCTTCCCTCTCTGAGTTTCTTGATGAACCCTGAAAGGAACGAGAGGAACGAGTATCAGTATCCTGATACCTGTCAGGTTTTTTAATATTATCCCTATTCCTGAGGTTATACCTCCTTTCAGAGGGCTCCTGTTGAGGAGACCTACCTCTGGACTGAGATCTGATGTCTTTAGACTTTTGTTGTTTTTTATTTTCCCACTTCTTTTGAGAAGAAGTAGGTGTCTGCTTTATAGTGTTCTTTTCAGGACTGCCCACCAGTTGTGGTTTTAATGCTTTCCCACCTAGACTGTCTCTGCCTAATTCTGCATATGCAGTTTCAATTATTTTGGGTAGTTCGTGTTGTTGATCCTCTGGACCGAACTCCCTCAGGCGTTGGTGGATCGCCACTGAAGCTGCTTCCCCCTTAATGTTAGCTAGTATTATGGCTGATACCTGATCAAAGTTGTTTAGCAACTTCATCCCTAAGTTAAGGGCAGGCTCTGCTCCGTACTCATTTTGTATCTGTTTTAATATTTCAGGTACAACTGCTATTGACGGGACACCATGTGTTCTGGTATATATGGCAGCAAAGACTGAACCCCAAGAGGTGCAGTCCTCTACTTGTGGTGTCAGACCCATGGGCAAGCAGATTGTTAGAATTCTGTGTTTATCACTGGTGGTAGTATTCGGGAATACTGCTTCAAGCTGAGTTATTTTCTGAGCTATCCAGAATGGGATTTGTTCGCGTTTTGCTGGCATTTTGCCCATTATCGCGTGTAATGTTTGTGGAGTTATTTTATTAACTGTTCCTTGGACTGGAGCATCTTGTGCTGCAGCCGGTGCAGGTTGAACTGTTAAAGTCCTCATCACAAATTGTGTGAGGTTTCTGTAGATTTTAATTAAATCTCTGTGTTGTACGAGTAAGACTGGCTGTGGCATTGTGCCAATATCAGGATGTGGTGTGTATGCCGCTAATATGGGCCATGTGGCTCCTGCTCCTCCGAGCGGGCCTAATCTTGCTCTTCCATGTACGTGGGGTAGGGCGCCTTTAAACCAGTAATTATGCTCCTGGTAAGTGAGCGGAACCTCTAATTCCTCAAAAGGAGTATAGTCCGCTGGTGTTTCACCTTCTAGGTAGTAGTGAAATACATCTGTAACTGCATTCGCTGCTGGGAATGTAACCCAGGAATAGAACACCTCTGTTTTATTAGATTCGTGTGCCTCAATCACGAAAATTACTTTACCACCCCTGGCTCTTAAGCTATGTTCTAGAAGTTTTATGGTGACTGCCCTTCTGAAATTTGGTGCAATTTGTATTGCATCTTCAGGCTCTTCTTCTCCTAAACCGAAGAGGTCTGTTGCAACTCTCCTTGTTTCGTCTGCTTCTTCCACCATTTTTAATTGGAAGAAGGGAGGTTAAAGAATTTTTAAGATAAGGTGTAAATGCACAATTGTAGGAACTATATGTCCTTCAAGCTTGAATAACCAACAGCCAATAAATAGTATTCTCGTACTACTCAGCTGCGGCAGATTTTGTGCCCACCCACTCCAGACGTCTCTGGGGTTTTGTGAGTAGGTTCTCTGAGAATAGCACGACTGAACTACTCAGATTCTACTGTTAAATAAGTACCCAACCAACGTTGGTGCGCCATGCCGTGTAGCTCCTATAGTACCCCTGCAGGACCTGCGCGGTTGGATAGCATATACTGCGGGCTTGGTGTCAGACTGACTCCGTGCACCCCCAGCATATATGTTAGCCTAGTTTGCATTAGCTAGCTTGCAGTGCCACTAGTGTCTCCTCTTATCGGGGAGAGATTAGTTTCTGGCAACCTTAGATCATGACAACCCTGATTCCCTCAGAATCGTGGAAACAATGTACTACTTTTCGCTCAGTCACTCGTGCTCACTTATTCGGTTTGTCTCAGAGAGTTACACAGAATAAACAGTCGGGCGTTTCAATAAGTATTTATTGAACAGTTGTTATTCTAGTGTAAAATATATGTGCTGCGGTAACCAGCAGACAATAGCAGAGATATATTATCAGCAGTACGATAAAAGCAAAGGGATAGAACAGTTCTACCATATTGCGATAATCATGAATACATACATGAATATAAAAGCATTATGAAAGTGCGCGTACTCCTACGATGCCTAACTAGATGTACCTGTGTGTACCTAGCATATGTGTAGGTCTAAAAGCTAAGAGCCAAGAATCCTTCTAGGATTTAGTCGAACCCCCATACCTGAATAGAGAGAGTGTGGGACCCCGTCCTGGTCTCGAGTTGGACACCCCGTCAGGGCTGTGTCAGACCACTGTCAGCTGGAGCGACTGCATGCAGGAGCCTCAGCGTCTCTGGTCAGTGTGTCAGCATGGAAGTCTCGGTTCCCTCTGTCTTACCGGGGCAAGATGTGGTGTATTTATACCCTAAAGAGTCTCGGTCCTTAGTATGGATTGTATTGGTCTGTCGTTAGACATGAGGAAGACGTCAGGGGTGAACTTTGTACATACATATTATGCAGGTGGTGTATTCCTAGAGAGCCATGCATAACTGATGAGTACAGTGTGGGCCTGTGTTTGGGAAAAACCCTGCTGTATTCAAAACCACGGGATAGATAGCGTTCAGCCCTCAGAGCACGTTGGGTACTAGCAAGGACTAATGTAGGTGAAAGATCATGCCTATATAAGGAATCATGACTATAATAGGACATGTAGAGTTATGACCATAATTGGGCACATGCGGCTATGACCATAATAGGGCAAGTACGACTATGACCATATATGGGCAAATATGAATACGTCCATTTTAGGGCATGTACGAACGGGTCTACATTAGGGCCTCTATACGGGACATAACACGCACTCCTCTTCCGAATTGGATAACAATGACCATACTTAAAATCTGGACAATTTAAAATCATATTTAAAAGCAAGTAAAAACATGGTTTTAAAATCTTTTAAAAAATGTTCTTCTAAAATGTTAGTAATTCAGCTAATTTCAATTGGCACTAAAATAATGTATATTTTGTTTCTCCATATAAGTTGCCTCACTCAAAGCGGAAGAAGGCCATGCTTTTCTCAAGCAAAAGTGTCAATTTAGGAAATGTTCCAATTTTGCTCGTTTGTTTTGAAACGAGTGAAGAAGCCGAATTCTTTCCCAGGTCACGATGAGCCAATTCAAGATTAAGCGTCCTGTCTGGGAAGCACAATATTATCGGTGTTAGCTGCTGCGGACGACAAATCCAACGCCTCACAGAGAACATCAATCGCACAGAGATGGAATGTAGCACTGCCAACAGTCGGTGCTGCGGCAGCTTGTGCGGCAGTTGTTACCTGGGTGCCTGTGGAGGAGTCACCTAACCCAGCAGGAGCAAACGGCACCTGTGGATTCTCCAGGAATGCGTTCATCAGAATTGGAAGCCGCTGAGGACAACGCAGAGCGTGGGCCTTTACGGGGTTCAGCATTACATCCGTGTCCAGAGGCGCATCCGATGGGAACGTTAGACAGAGATCCAACGTGCATTCTTCTCCGCAGAACAGGCATCGAAGAACAGGTAAGATGCAGTCTACCCAGACTGGTCTAAATGATAGAAACAAGGAGGCTTTGAGTTCTCGCAGGCAAGAAATGCCCAGAAGTTCTACCATGCGTTCACGGTATTTCCGCTCCAGGAGCGTGTTTACCATTCCCTCGGAAAGTGGGCTGTCCATTGCATAGCAGCAATATTACAATCAGGATTCCTGCGATTAGGAACAGGATGAGCGGGTATCCTCCAAATACGCTTCCCAATACGGAGTGTATAAAATTTGGGATTACTCCGAGGACTGTCTGAAAAGTGCTTAACAGTCCGGACCCTATGGTCTTAAATAGGTGTACAATACCGCTCGTATCAGACATGTTGAAGATACGACTAATCATTTCTGTGAAATGAATGGGGCAGTTTGTACATATGAGTGCCTGTATCTCGGTCGAGGTCCTTGCAACTTGAAGTTCATAGGTTTCTCGAGCAGAGGTTAAGGGCACGGGTTGCTGTAAAAGCATGGCTTTCAATCTGCTCAGAGTATCAAACTGTATGAAAGAAACATTCAGCGAAGGCCATAGCGGCGCCTCCCTAACTGTGTTCAGTGGCGGAAACAATACTTGCATACAGCAAGTAACCCTGGAGTTAACAGTGACTAGATATGCGACGCCCGGAAGCATCCCACAGCAACCTTGATCATTTAGCATTAAGTAAAGCCCATTCGAGAGCAGCTGGAAAACCGGCGTGATCATGGCCGCTGGGGTCCCTGACATGTGACAAGATAAGTTCGCCACTGAACCACTGCAGGCTCCGTGTAGAGAAATATCCTGACACATGAGAGAACCGCTTAAAGCGTTCTTGCAGTTTGTACCACTCAGATACACTTCTTGATCCCCATTCCGGCATCGGTATCTATATGGTAACTCCCAAGTTTCCTTGATGTAACCCTTACCCATCTTTTCATATTTGCCTGCCTGCCTTTGCTCAAGGCAATATTGAAACTGAAACGTAGTGACCGGCAGAGTGATTTGGCCATGAATTAGCCATTCTGTTGATGGTGATTCGGCTACAGTGAAAGGTAGCCTTTCCAGTGTCTCAATATGCAACATTGTATATTTGGCTCCCCTTTGTGCCATTTCTGTCTGTTTATCAGTTAGATTGTATTCTGAAAACAGAGACGTGGTGTTTATAAAACACCATGGCACATAGCCTGCATGCAAAGATTGCAGCGTCCAGCTTAACATCATAATAGAACGTAGCTTAGATCGCCCGTGTTCTAACAAGTCCAGATCTTGTTCTAATATGTCGATTGCCGAAGACACAATGTTGCCTAAGGAGTAAATCCTGGAGGTCAAAGTAGTTAACCCATTATCCACCACAGCTAATGCCTTTTCTAAGTTAATACGGTCTATTTCCCGTATCCTTTCTGCGGCCTCTTGTTGGGATATTTTCCAGTTTTCATTATAGTAGGCATAAAGGCCTGCATATATGAAACGTTTCTGACGTTGTTTCCTGGGACCTAGTAGAAAATCTCTAAGATCCATGTCAGGTGTGAGTAAGGTCAAGTGATGCTTTACTTCTGTCAGTGTTGAGGTCTCTAGCCAATCAAGGCACAACTTCCCAACAGTATACGATGTCACTACCCCTGGGTGTTGTCTTTGTACATAGCGTGGATCTGGCCTATGGATACTAAACCCTTTGGTTGTATTAATAAATCTCTGTTGACATTTGTTTGTGTCAATGGGCCAAACCTGTCCAATCAGGATCTGATCTGTTGTACTGGAAAATGTCATCTAATTTCACCCCATGTGTAGTTGAATTCAGCCCCTCACCCATCTGCGATGGTGTTGGAAACCCAGGTGTGTTCATTTCCTTGCCTTTGGCTAATCCAAGACAGGATGTTTGTTGCACAGTTTCATTCAGAAATAAAATCTGCTGCGGAATGATGCATGCTCTAAAAAGTGCTTCTATTCCCTGGACTTGCCAGTCCCTAGAACCCCAGATCGATTTGGAATCTATTGTGTCTTTCCATAGATCGAAACCCTGTTTAGACAACTGGTTCAGAAAGGATGCAGAGTAAATATGTTTGGTGTTTGTTAACATAATTATCTGAGCTGAAATTTTCGCCACTTTATAATAAAATGACTTCGGGTCGGATGTGTTAAACCCTGAGAAGTATGTGAATTTCTGTGCATATGCTTGCGAACTACGCTTTGGAGGTGTTGGGCAGTGTTCCCACTGGTGGTATTCAAATACATTTCTAGGTGTTATAGATTTGTGTAAGAAATGATGACCATATTTCTGGTAACAGTACAATGTATCATAGTCTGAAGTACCTTCTAACATTTCATTGTTCGGAAATGCTGCAGTTTTTTCTAAATCAGACATCATAGCATTTACAGTTTCAGTGTCCCAATCACCAGAAAATGTACTGGAGGTAATGATATCACTTAAAGAAATTTTAAATACATGTTTAAGCTTTAAAGGTTCAGTCGGACCGAATACATCATAATCAATCTTGTCCCATACTATACCGTCCGGTATAGGAATTGCTGTGATGTTCACTGAAGACAAGTCTCTTGGTTCACAATGTGAAGACTGGTGTGGTTTTAAAATCAAATTGACTCTTTGGGCTGTAGAGCTTTGCTGGAGGTATCGTCCATTTATAAGCATTCTAAAAGTTATTATTAAACCTAGCCAGAAAATGAAAAATAAAATTCCAGTGATATACCATAGTTCTATCCAAGGTGACACCAGGTAAGTCTTTCTAAAGTCAAAAGTCATTGAGTTTCTGTTGGAGTGATTTTTTGGCTGGCGTCGTTTCCGGTTCGCTTGGATCCAGTGAAAACGTATCAAAGTTCATGAAATAGCCAGAAGCAGTTCGATCAATTGTTGGAATTGCATCGGGATTTGTTAAAATCGGATTTTGCTCTTGACGAGGCATGTTGACGTAGATGTCTGTATTAGGTCTGATTGCAACTTGGTTGTTAAGTTGATTTTCATTTTGGAGATGAATTTCTTGTTGAAGTGGAACGAGTTCCATAGCATCGTTGCTTAGTCCTTCATTCCGTACAGGTGGCTCCTCAAACGTGATGAGTCTTTCTGTTTGAACTTCTTGGATTGTAGCGAGAGGAGGGCGTCTGCTACTGTGGAGTCCACGAGGCCTACTGTTTAGTATCGGCCACATAGTGTGGTTTGATTAAGTCGATTGAGACAAATCTTTTCTCCTTCTTTCCGGCAAGAGGCGGCAACAGTACTGTTCTTGTGCCTTGGATTGCTAGGACCGGTACAGGCTTTCTGTAGGATGGCCCAAATTCTTTCTTGTCAGCAATCTTCTCTCTGACCAGATCCCCTATTTTTGGGATCCAGATAGGTCTTGCCGTTACTCCCTTGACTTCCTCAGTGGCGGCCTGTTTCTGGAGCACGTTACTTTGTTGTGTCCTGGATTCATTTAGATCCTGTAAAACAGCCAAACGATCATGGGTATCAAATGGTTTTTCATCCGCCATTGTGCCTTCACAATCAAGATCAGGTACCCACATTCTCGTCCCAAATAGGACCTCGTAAGAAGTGACACCCCCTAGAGAGCTTCTTGGCTGATTATTGATCGCGCGCTGTACCCCATAAAGGTGATCGACCCATCGACCGCCCTTGCCTAATACCCTAGCTGTTAAAGATTGCTTTAAGTCTCGGTTTTTCCTCTCCACAACAGAATTTCCCTCGGGATGGTACAGAGAGGAGTACCGCAATGCTACGCCCATTCCTTCCATGGCCTCTTTGTAAGTCCGAGAGCTAAACGCCGGACCACGGTCAGAATGTAACGTGCCAACTGCGTATGTGCCGATAAAGACTCGCAAATCTTTTATAACAGTTCGAGTGTCAGCCGAGCGCTGAGGCCAAACCCATAGGAATCTAGAGCAGGAATCCACTGCAACCATGATATATTTCTTGGACCCATCAGATTGTAGGGGTCCGCAGTGGTCCAAATACACACATGCGAGAGGTTTGTCTGATTTCAGCAATGGTGTCTGTGCT
The DNA here is from genome assembly GCA_963921515.1 of Calotriton arnoldi. Lineage (NCBI taxonomy): Eukaryota > Metazoa > Chordata > Amphibia > Caudata > Salamandridae > Calotriton > Calotriton arnoldi. Next base: position 975,013 of record CAWUFW010001187.1, read on the forward strand.
GGGCGTGTTACGGTGGAGCCTTTCATCTGCTCACAGATGTCGCACTTTAAGACATAGTCTTTGGTCTGCTTTGTTAACCCTGGCCACCAGTAGCGCTGTTTCAGTAAAGAAATAGTCGCTGTAACGCCTGTATGCGCAGAACCCAAACCCTTGTGTGCCGCTAAAATCAAGCCTAGCCTAAGATCCATATTTGGTATTAATCTATCCCCCACTCCAGGAATCTGAGCATATGGAATGTTTTGTGCATCTAACTTGTAGGAGTACTTGAGTGGAAATTTTGTAGGTACTGCTGTGCTGCCTTTGCGTGAAGCATTGACAGCTACCATAATCTCGCCGTCTACTCTCGTCTTTGAACGAGTAACTGCAGCTACGGCGGCTGTTCGAAAAGCCCCCTTTGCGGCTTCATCAGACAATTAATTCCCTTCAACGTGAACGCCATCACGCTGATGACTCAGTGTATGTATCACGTGAGCCCTTGGTAGTTCGTTTCTCAACTCCACTACCTGTTTCCATAGCATTCTATGCTTAATTGTGCCACCTTTTGCATCTTTGAACCCGTTTTGTTCCCAATGATGTAGATATTCATTGTACGACTGTACACAGTAAAAGGAATCACACACAATAAGTGTGGGGAATTCGTGATCCGTATTTATAAGTGCCAGTATAAGTGCTTTGAGTTCTGCCAACTGAGCCGTGCAGTCTCCTAGAGATTGCGTTTTAGTGCAACTCGGATGGAACTTTCCATCGAGCATGCGACCTTTAACAATCGCACACGCCACGCTGTAAGCTTGCTTACTCCCTATGGCCGGTTGAGCAGACCCGTCAGTGTAAATAATGTATTCATACTGATCGAGAGGCAAAATTTCATTTGGTAGAGGATATTCTTGTTCGTATTGCAGGAATGCCTGTGTTTTTAAACTTGGATCAAATCTGTATTCAACATCCGTTGCAGTAAGAGAATTAGCCCATTGTATCCATCTTGGATATAAGGCTTTAGCATTTGGAATGCTAGCTTTTGTAACAGCTTCTAAAGCTGGTACTGGGGTCACGACAATTATGCGCTTTCCCTGAGCCAGAGCTCTTTCTCTTGCTACAGCGGTCTGCACTGCTGTCAGGATTTTCTCTGTTGAAGTGAAACGCATCTCTGCGTTTGTGTACAGGTGTGATTTGTATGCGATTGGTACAGTTTCGCCTTCATTAAAAGTTAAATAAGTGTACCCGCATTGACCCGCTATTACTCGGATCACTAAGTTGCTGCACGTTTATGCGTGTCTGTAAATGTTTAGAAGCTTTCATGTCTTCCTGTAGGGAACGCAGGATATTTGTGTGTTCCTGTGTCCATTGTCTGACTGAAAAATCAGGTTTTATTAAGTCGTAGAAAGGTTTTACCCTTTCTGCGTAATCCAAAATGTATGTTCGACCAAAATTTAGGAATCCCAGAATTGATTGTAAATTCTTTAATGATTTTGGAGGTTGGAGCAGCGCACACTTTTCTAAAAAGTTAGCTGCTAGGCTTTTTCCTTCACTTGACAGCTCATATCCTAAAAATAGGACACTGAGGTGGGCAATCTTTGATTTTTTAAAGTTAAATTTGTAGCCCTCAGAGGCGAATCCCATAATAATGGTGTTCACCCTGGTCAAGTGCCTCTTTAAGTCATCGTCCATCAGGTAAATATCATCTACATAGGATAATGCTTCTTCATCCAAATTTTGGAGTAACTCTGTTACCCTTGCTGAAAACAACCCCGGGCTATTCTTATACCCTTGGGGGAGTCGGCAAAATTGCCGTTGGGACGCTAACGCACTGAATGCGGTTAGATACCTGCTTTCAGGCGCTATATTTTGGCAGAAAAATCCATTTGAGATATCAAGTGTTCTTTTATATTTTTGTCGCACAATGTTATTCATTAATGCGGCACTGTGTGCATTTTGAACTGCAAATGTCTTTGTGCAAGTATTCAAATGTCTGTATTCTAAAACTAGACGATATGTATTGTCAGGTTTGGCTACGGGGAACAAAGGATTGTTCATAGGTGAAGTACAATTTTCTATCACCCGCTGATATTCAAGTTGATCTAGAATCTCCCTGACTTGTTTTTTAGCTTCCTGCTTTATAGGGTATTGCCTTTGGGCATTTGGGGAAACTTTTAACGGGATCACGTGGTGGGTTGAATCCTCATCCCAACCAGCATGATTTTTGTACAATGCTGGAGCTAGGGCAACCGCCCACTCCTGCGCATATTCATGTTTTAAATGTATGGGAACGAGGTCAGAAATGGCTGGAAAAATTACAGTTTCTCCCCTAGGGCACTCCATGACAAATGCTGGCGGCCAGTCTTGTTCTGCTAATAGAATGTCATAACCAGATGACAGATTTTTCCAAAAGAGACCTTTAACTTTTCTGGGCTTGTCCCCCTCCATCCGAAGTGTTATCTCATGTAACTTATGTGGGACACTTACCCGAGTATCAGGTGTTTCCACCGTGATATACTCACTCAACTCCGCTGTCACCAGAAATTCCTTCAGGTTCTGGCGAGCTATCGTTACTTCTGCCGCGCTGTCTAGCATCGTCAGAGCCCATTCCCCGTTCAGAAGCTGTGTCCTCAGAATTCTGGGCATGTCTGATCTTGAGACCTGCTACCTTCTTCTTTTTGAATTGAGGTTTTGATTTTTGTTTATCTTCTTTTTTAGGTGCGTAGTCCGCAGCGCGTTGCGTGTCTCTGGACTTTGTACGCTCCTCTTGTCTGTGTTCTGACTGTCCTTCCCTCTCTGAGTTTCTTGATGAACCCTGAAAGGAACGAGAGGAACGAGTATCAGTATCCTGATACCTGTCAGGTTTTTTAATATTATCCCTATTCCTGAGGTTATACCTCCTTTCAGAGGGCTCCTGTTGAGGAGACCTACCTCTGGACTGAGATCTGATGTCTTTAGACTTTTGTTGTTTTTTATTTTCCCACTTCTTTTGAGAAGAAGTAGGTGTCTGCTTTATAGTGTTCTTTTCAGGACTGCCCACCAGTTGTGGTTTTAATGCTTTCCCACCTAGACTGTCTCTGCCTAATTCTGCATATGCAGTTTCAATTATTTTGGGTAGTTCGTGTTGTTGATCCTCTGGACCGAACTCCCTCAGGCGTTGGCGGATCGCCACTGAAGCTGCTTCCCCCTTAATGTTAGCTAGTATTATGGCTGATACCTGATCAAAGTTGTTTAGCAACTTCATCCCTAAGTTAAGGGCAGGCTCTGCTCCGTACTCATTTTGTATCTGTTTTAATATTTCAGGTACAACTGCTATTGACGGGACACCATGTGTTCTGGTATATATGGCAGCAAAGACTGAACCCCAAGAGGTGCAGTCCTCTACTTGTGGTGTCAGACCCATGGGCAAGCAGATTGTTAGAATTCTGTGTTTATCACTGGTGGTAGTATTCGGGAATACTGCTTCAAGCTGAGTTATTTTCTGAGCTATCCAGAATGGGATTTGTTCGCGTTTTGCTGGCATTTTGCCCATTATCGCGTGTAATGTTTGTGGAGTTATTTTATTAACTGTTCCTTGGACTGGAGCATCTTGTGCTGCAGCCGGTGCAGGTTGAACTGTTAAAGTCCTCATCACAAATTGTGTGAGGTTTCTGTAGATTTTAATTAAATCTCTGTGTTGTACGAGTAAGACTGGCTGTGGCATTGTGCCAATATCAGGATGTGGTGTGTATGCCGCTAATATGGGCCATGTGGCTCCTGCTCCTCCGAGCGGGCCTAATCTTGCTCTTCCATGTACGTGGGGTAGGGCGCCTTTAAACCAGTAATTATGCTCCTGGTAAGTGAGCGGAACCTCTAATTCCTCAAAAGGAGTATAGTCCGCTGGTGTTTCACCTTCTAGGTAGTAGTGAAATACATCTGTAACTGCATTCGCTGCTGGGAATGTAACCCAGGAATAGAACACCTCTGTTTTATTAGATTCGTGTGCCTCAATCACGAAAATTACTTTACCACCCCTGGCTCTTAAGCTATGTTCTAGAAGTTTTATGGTGACTGCCCTTCTGAAATTTGGTGCAATTTGTATTGCATCTTCAGGCTCTTCTTCTCCTAAACCGAAGAGGTCTGTTGCAACTCTCCTTGTTTCGTCTGCTTCTTCCACCATTTTTAATTGGAAGAAGGGAGGTTAAAGAATTTTTAAGATAAGGTGTAAATGCACAATTGTAGGAACTATATGTCCTTCAAGCTTGAATAACCAACAGCCAATAAATAGTATTCTCGTACTACTCAGCTGCGGCAGATTTTGTGCCCACCCACTCCAGACGTCTCTGGGGTTTTGTGAGTAGGTTCTCTGAGAATAGCACGACTGAACTACTCAGATTCTACTGTTAAATAAGTACCCAACCAACGTTGGGCGCCATGCCGTGTAGCTCCTATAGTACCCCTGCAGGACCTGCGCGGTTGGATAGCATATACTGCGGCTTGGTGTCAGACTGACTCCGTGCACCCCCAGCATATATGTTAGCCTAGTTTGCATTAGCTAGCTTGCAGTGCCACTAGTGTCTCCTCTTATCGGGGAGAGATTAGTTTCTGGCAACCTTAGATCATGACAACCCTGATTCCCTCAGAATCGTGGAAACAATGTACTACTTTTCGCTCAGTCACTCGTGCTCACTTATTCGGTTTGTCTCAGAGAGTTACACAGAATAAACAGTCGGGCGTTTCAATAAGTATTTATTGAACAGTTGTTATTCTAGTGTAAAATATATGTGCTGCGGTAACCAGCAGACAATAGCAGAGATATATTATCAGCAGTACGATAAAAGAAAAGGGATAGAACAGTTCTACCATATTGCGCTAATCATGAATACATACATGAATATAAAAGCATTATGAAAGTGCGCGTACTCCTACGATGCCTAACTAGATGTACCTGTGTGTACCTAGCATATGTGTAGGTCTAAAAGCTAAGAGCCAAGAATCCTTCTAGGATTTAGTCGAACCCCCATACTTGAATAGAGAGAGTGTGGGACCCCGTCCTGGTCTCGAGTTGGACACCCCGTCAGGGCTGTGTCAGACCACTGTCAGCTGGAGCGACTGCATGCAGGAGCCTCAGCGTCTCTGGTCAGTGTGTCAGCATGGAAGTCTCGGTTCCCTCTGTCTTACCGGGGCAAGATGTGGTGTATTTATACCCTAAAGAGTCTCGGTCCTTAGTATGGATTGTATTGGTCTGTCGTTAGACATGAGGAAGACGTCAGGGGTGAACTTTGTACATACATATTATGCGGGTGGTGTATTCCTAGAGAGCCATGCATAATTGATGTACAGTGTGGGCCTGTGTTTGGGAAAAACCCTGCTGTATTCAAAACCACAGGATAGATAACATTCAGCCCTCAGAGCACGTTGTGTACTAGCAAGGACCAATGTAGGTGAAAGATCATGCCTATATAAGGAATCATGACTATAATAGGACATGTAGAGTTATGACCATAATTGGGCACATGCGGCTATGACCATAATAGGGCAAGTACGAATATGACCATATATGGGCAAATATGAATACGTCCATTTTAGGGCATGTACGAACGGGTCTACATTAGGGCCTCTATACGGGACATAACAGGGCCTGTCCCCGACTCCCAGTGAGACCCCAAGATTCTTCCTGGTTAGAAAGTACTCTGCCGAATGGCGACCAATCTTAGATCTACACTTTCTTAACAAGTTCCTCAAAATTAATTGCTCTGGAAGATCATTCGTCAAGAGATCTTTCTACTAGTGCATAAAGAAGAACATATGACCGCTAGATATGCAGGAAGCTTACTTCCATATCCCTGTCATTCCCAAGCATCAAGCTTTCAAGTAGCTGAATGTCCTTACCATTGTTGAGTTCTAGCCTGTGGTTTCATATCTGACTCCTGCATCTTTACAAAGTGTACAGCCTTGGTGGTGGCGTACCCCCCAACATCATGGGCATCTAATTTTCCCATATCAAGGCAATTAGTTCAGGAAGGGGAAGAAACTTCTGAGGCAGCTTCCTCCACCAAAGCTTGCCTATGATTGTTCCACAAACTCAAATTGACCCCGAACCTAGCAAAATCTGCATTCCAAAGATGGAAAAGCTTTCCTCTCAGAAGAGCGCACATAGAGAAAAGCAATCCACGTCTTTGTGTCTATGCTAAGAATTATATCCTTATACATCCCTTTGAACCCTAACTTTCATCTGTAAGTGACACCTCTGCAGGAAGGTGTAGATGCACAATGGGTGCAATCTCAAGAGTTCTTCAAAGTGACATTTTCAGCACATGTAAAATCGTCTCTTCAGCAGTGACCCAAGAGGGTACATTGTAATAGGTCTCCCATTCATTCCAAAGCCATGTCTTTTCCTAATGAGCAGGGACTCTGCCTTGGAGGGCTAGGGAGCCCATCCTCAGGAGCTGTCAGTGAGATAGCTATGGATCCATGTAAAACAAGCATTGGGAAAGCCAATGGGTCTCGCCTATGTGAGATTTATTGGCTTTGCTAATGTTTTTAGCTATGTTGCAAATGGCTGAAAGTAATGTAAAAAAAGCTGTATGAGAGCCAGCGTTGTCCACATTACAGTGCTTTTTTTTCAATTAAGCTGCACTGAAGCTAGCGCTGCTCTATAATATGGCTAAAAAACATTGACAAAGCCAATAAATCTCACATAGGCGAGCCCTATTGGCTTTGCCAGTGCTTGGTATGGAATCCCATTTGGTAAGTTCTAAGTATTTATAAAGTGTTTATAGCGGCTGAAGTGCTAATGTTATAGAATGGAGAATGCCATTGCCAAAGTGTTAGTGTGTCCAGATTCAGAAGCATTTTAGGACCATACAATAACTGTGAAAATGTTCCATATAAATGCGCTGAATCTAACATAAGTTACAGGTAGATAGAAAAGTGCAATAGGTTGCAGCTTCTATTACAGTGATGCTTTAGGCTCTATGGTACTTTGGGTGCAATGATTACAAAACAACCAAAAAACACTCCTAACTGCTTGTTTAGTAGTAAAATTTAGCAGTAATCGGTGTTCAGTGGGTTTCCTAGACCTTTGCCACTACACCTGCTGCACCATTCCAATCATGACCACCGTGCCCGCAAGGTAACTGCCCTTGTGGCTGCTTGATTAGTAGTAAAATATAGCAATAATCGGTGTTCAGTGGGTTTCCTAGACCTTTTGACCCCTGTGCCACTGCACCTGCTGCACCATTCAAATCATGACCCTAGTTCCTGCAAGGTAATTGTACTTGACTTCTAGTTTAGTAGTAACATAGAGCAATAATCAGTGTTTAGTGGGTTTCCTAGACCTTTTGGCCCCTGTGCCACTGCACCTGCTGCACCATTGAAATCATGACCTTAGTGCCCGGAAGACAAAATGAGAAAATCATTTATATCCAGTAATATATGTGTTCCAAAAAAGGCACAGTTTGAGATGGAATACATAAGTTTGTTTAGCTAAACATAAATACAAAAGCTTTCATAAAAAGTGCCTTTAAACTTATCCAACTCTTTGAAATGAGTTGCTAAAGATGTTATAAATAAAGCATAATACTTTACACATCAAAGTGAAAACCAAGCATTGTTAAATTGTGTTACAATGTGCCTGGCTCTTTCATTTGAAAATATCTTATCCTTTGCTTGACAGTGAAGGGGCCATAAACAGTGTAATTGCCCAAGATCACTATATGTTAGGCTGACGCTGAGACTAAAATGCGGTTTTGTACTTTGTTCCTAAAAAGGCAGTTTCACAAATTAAATGGACTCACCAAAGAAGAGGAATTTTGCAAAACATGTGCAAATGTTTTGTCCAGCTGAAGAATGAGATACCTTTTGAGATGACAGCAGTCCATGGCTCACGCATACATCAAGTGTAACAGAGAAATTACAATGGTTTATACAAAACAAAAGAAAAAGAGCGTTATTTTTTCAGATCTTTGTCTTTAATTCTTTTCGCCCACTCAACACGTGTTTCGTCGATAGGGGAATACCCCGCGACTTCTTCAGGGCTGTATGGCTTGTTAATTTCTTGATATCCTCCACCTCTCTTCCGGTTCTACTTCCGACCCGGCTGGTCAAATAGTGTAGTCCACTTAAAATGAGTATAAAGCCCCTCAGTAGTTACAACCTATTCATGGGCATATAATCTGACCGAGTTAGGTCCCAGTAAGTTAAATGTATAATGCCCAACAGTATCGTCCGTTCCTGGAGCGAGTGCACTCCAGCATGTACTAGTTCCTTAATCGTCTCGTTGAGCGTACCTGGAAACTTTTGAGATGGCTATGTCTAAAACAAAATTTTAAAAAATAGGGCACAAGCAGGCTCCATGGAGAAGGTATGCTGCATTCCCCTTTCCTATAAATGCTCTCACTTTAAAATCCACTAAAAGCAAAATAAACACCAGGCTCCCACGAAAACACAGCTTGACATTTGACCTCAGTCTTTGAATGCCCAGCAAATGTGACGCGATAAGAACAAGATTTAAAGGCCTGTTTATTACAGAGAACTAGTTTGTGGAAAAATACTTTAAACATGGCTTCAGCATGGGGAGATACGAACTCAAGCTTCACAGCCTAAAACAAAGATAGCTAGCAAATAGAAAGGCAGAAAACGTGAGTTACAAACCACAAAGCCAATTGTAAGCCATAGGCTTACACGAGCATTCCCAGGTCAACTTTCTGAATTCCTCAAGATGTCTTTCGCATAGCCAGACAGCTATGCTGTCTGGTAGGCGGCGACCTAAAAACAGCTCTGAATAAATGTTTTACAGCTCCGAGCCCTAAGAATGTGTTGTCTCGTTTGTTCCCAGGATTCAACAATCATCAGTCCTCATTCACACAGACATCACCTTGTCCATGTTTTTCGTAAAGAAGCAGGAAGATACTCTCAAACTCTGTCAAACGAAGTGCAGCTCTTATGAAAATGGACAATTCAACATGACATGTCCCTCAGAGTGGATTGCAACAAGTGGGCAGATACCCCAAACAGTGGGAGAATGCCATGAATGGGAACTAACCGAACAGATTGTGGATGGAGTATTCTATTTATGAAAAAAATCGAACTCCATCTATTTGTGACAAGAGACAACAAGAAATGCTGGTACTTAGCCAGCAGGCACTGGTAACCAGCAAGGAGGTTAGATGCATTTTCAATGAATAGGTACAGAGTGTTTGACAACGCCTGTCTACATTATCCCCTCATTCTACAGATGATCGCGAAGATCAAGAGGGAAAGATGCTGCAACATCCTAGTGGCTCCAGCATGGTCCTTACAATTCTGGTACACAGATCTCTTCAAACTGTCCATTGCCACTCCTAATCCTCTGTGTAACAGCCCATTTCTACTATCGTACTATAGAAGTCAGATATTTCATCTGGATCCATCATCACCCCTCCGGGCAGCTGGGCTCCAAAGCACAACTAGTTTGGTAATTTACACATCCTTGACAACAAAAGATTGAGGTCCCAGACTAGGGTGTGCAGTTAGCCAACAAAGCCTATACAGTAAAGGTGAAACTCTCTCATGCTTATGTGGTTTCAGATATCATGCCAAGCCAGCTAATTACTTCCTTATCTACTGTAACTAATTAAAACTGGACTTAAATGTACTCCATTAAAGTGCACTAATGGCAATTTCCAGATACCATCTCACAGCAGCCACACCATTTTTATGGTCATCTAGGCTAATCAAGGATGTTTATCAAAGGGCATTCCCACTTGTGAGGAAACCTTCAGTACAGTGGGTTATGAATACAGTTTTGTCACAATTGATGAAAAGTCAGTTTGAGCCTATACATATGGCGAACCTAAAGTACATTTCTTGGAAAATAGGGTTACTTTTAGCCTTTATGTATACTAGACGAATCAGCAGCTCCAATCATTCACTATTAAGGAACCTTACGTGACGTTCCTGAAGTCATTCTTCGTTCTGATCAGACCTTCATTCACAAAGTGCCATCTTATTGTCACCTGAGTGAGCCTGTGGTCCTTAGATTTTTCTCCCCCAATTCCTCTAACGAAGCAGAAATGGCTCTTACTTCTCTGGACATTAGAAGATACCTAAGGTTCTTTATGACCAACACTTGCAGGCAATCAGATCATCTGTCTCTTATGGCCACCCTACCAATGGGAGGTTCTTCAAGCAAGGTAGCATCATGTGAATTGGAGTTGCCATTACAGTTTGTCACAATTAAGCCAAAGTTCTCCATTGAGGAGGAGTTAGAGCACACTCCACAAGAGGTGTTGCATGACAGCATCTCTTCCTGCAGGAGTTCGATTGGCTGATCTTCAGGGCAGCTACCTGGGAGAGTCATTACACATTTATGATGCATTACTGTTTGGACATGGAATCAGTGAGTGTCACGGTTGAGGGACAGATAGTTCTTCACAACCTTTTTAGATAAGACCATCCCCCCTCCTTATGTGCCATTTTTTTATATTGCTTGCTATTCCGATTCAAGCATGTCAATTCATGAAAGATCCATTGCTTTAAAAGAAAAATGTTACCTTGTAACTAGATCTCCAGAATTGGTAGATATATGCTCCTCACACAAATCTGAGCTACTATGGGGACCTCTAAGGGCAATGCGTTTAGAGGACTGGCTGAATTTAGTGTATGTTTACAATGATGTGGATGCGCTTCTAAATGAGAGATATGTAGGTATACATAGCTTCATATATAGAGAGAAAGGCAGAGATGCATATTTTTACCCAGACATATATAATAAAATTTTAACTGTAAATAAAATATTTAAGTAATGAATGTTTTTTCAGACTTATGTCAATTTAAATAATAAAAAATGTAAATAATAAACTTTTGTCTGACATAAATAAATATGTAGGAATATCAGCATTATGCTTGCTGGAAATTTTTATCATATGATTTGTGTTATGTTTTTGAGACTAAGATAGATCCAGTAGTGTAGATCTTGACAGACCTGTGGGTGAGCGACAATCTCCTTGCTTCTGGGTAGAAGCTAGTAGTTTGGAATCTCAAATGGGAGAGGTTGTCTAAGTTTATATATCTTTGAATTATGGGTGCTTTGAGTATTTGCCCATGTTTTTTGCCCTTTTAGCTCCTGAATTTCTGTATCTCCCATAATGCGTAAACTACAACTTTGGCGTATTTCTACAGGGTTTGCTTCCCCACCCACAGGTGACAAAGGGGAACTCAGTTCAATGCACCAGCGCTGAATATGAAAGACAGGTTATTGTAGCCCCACAGAACCCGATCTAGTACATTGTTGAAATAGAGTTGCTGTTTTTGGGTTACTAACAATCCCTATTAAGTGATCAGGGGCACCATGGTAACAAAAACAAAACTATTTTGTTACTCACTGTAGGAAAGGGCCCCTTGTTGCATGGTTACCCCGCACTTTTCACCTGACATCTGATGCAGACTGACTTGATGTGCCCTGGGTGCCTGCCAATCAGGTTTCCAGGGCCTGTGTTCTTTCCCCAGACTGTACCTTTGTACCCACAATTGACACATCTCTGGCCACAGGTAAGCCCCTTGTAAAAGGTAAAAAGGGAACCAAGGGCACTGTGACCAGGGAAGGCCTCTAAGGGCTGCAGCACCTCTTGTGTCACCCCGTAGAGGCCCTGTACCTTAACACCCACAAACTGCCATTACAGGCTGCGTGTTTTGGGGCAGAGAAAAGTGAAGAGTCGACATGGTACACATCCCTGTGTGCCATGCTTGCAACCTACTGCCTGAGGCCTAGGTAAGTCACCCCTCCAGCAGGGTGCACTAGCCCTAAGGTGAGGGCACAGTGGCATGAGCCCTGGACCCCTACAGTGTCTAAGCCCATTCTTAGACATTGTAAGTGTAGTAAAGCCATCAAGAGTATATGGTCTGAGAGTTGGTCATTCCAAACTTCACAGCTCCATAATGGCTTTACTAAAAACTGGGAAGTTTGGTAGCAAACCTCTCAGCACATTAAACCTACCCTGATGCAAGTGTTGGATTTAATGTAAAATGCACTCAGAGGGCATTTTAGAGATGCCCCCTGAAAATCAACCAGCCCCGGTGTGGTTTCTGAATGTCTGCCCGCCATTTGCCACCACCAGACAGGTTTCTGGACCCCTGGGTAGAAAGCCTCCACTCTCTGGGTTCAGAAATTAAGCCCATCCTGGCCAGAGGTGTCATGCTTCCTCCCCCAGGACGGGCTGGGTCCACGAAAGGGAAAGCTTGAAAGGCCTGCCACCTTTGGAAGCTGTCCCTGCCTTTTGCTGCCCCTAGCAACTGGCTCCCACCGGTTCTGGCCCCCACAGGAGAATCGGCTGGAAAACCAAGCTAGGAAGAGAGGTGTGCCCACCTTTGCCAACCCCACCCCTCAGGTGGGGGAGGCGAGGTGAAGCACACATCCCAGTCCCCTCCATCTTGAAGATGAGGGGACTCAGCCAATTAGGGAGAGGCTCATGGCCCCTCCCACCCACTCGAGGGTGGCATAATAGGGGGTGTACCCACCCCAAGGAAGGGACCCATTGGTCCCGACCTGCACACCCCTTAAACGCCCCTAAATCTAGTAATTAGAGGCAACCTTGAACCTTGCCTCCTTAGATTCGAGGAAGAAAGAAAAAGGACTGAAGAGCCGTGCTGGCCCAGGAAGAAGACGACCTGCCTACAGCAAGAACCTCGGCGAGTCCAGCAGCCAGCAACCCCCAGAGCCCGGAGGACCTGCCCTGCAACCCTCTTACAGACTCTATCTCCTGTGAGCACCGGATTTGCTCAAGCAAAGACTCACCCACAGAATCCTGCGACTCCGCGATTCTGCACCACTCTGCACCTGACACCCACGGCCCGAGTTCTAGTGGCCCAACACCACGAGGAGGTCTCCCCAGCGATCCTGACCTGGTGATCCCCAACCTCCCTCAAATTTCGAGAAAACGAATGCAGCCTCAACCTGAAGGGTCCCCCTGACCGCGACCGGAGCTGGTAAAAAAATCAGATGCCAGAAGAAACCCCTTTAGCCGACGCCCCACGGGCTTGGGTGGCCCAACGGATGGTGTCCAGGAAACCCAACTTACCTCTCCAGCCGGTGGTTGCCTTTAGGAAGTCTCCCTGCCCGAGCCTGCAGCAACATTGCCGAACAGAAGGTCTCCATTGAAAAGCACAGGGTCCCCAACGTCCTTTTTGCACCCTGCACCCGACCACCTCAGTGCCGCTGGTGGTGCAGCTCCTGTGCTGGTCGTTGGCCCCTGCAGTACTCACCTTAACCATAGGAGCTTTGCTCCCACACCCAAGTGGCATGGTTGCCCGCAGTCCCTAACCAAAGGCCCCCTTAGCCCCATTGGCTAACCTTGGGCCCCTGCACTCTGCACCTGGCCGCCCTAGTGCCGCTGGTGGTGCAACTCTGGTGCCTGTCTAGACCTTGGGGAACCTTGGTCCTAACCCCCAAAACTCTCCCTCGTAAGTTGTGTACTTAACCTGAGTAACCGCTAACACTGTTTCTTCCATAGGAACCCATGTTAAGAGATTTTTGGGCCTAAAATGTTCTAAGTGTTGAACTGATGTTTGTATGGAGAAAAGAGAACTAAACTGCAAATGTATTACAAGTCTTACTTAGCTTGTATTGTGAGATCCTAAGGTGTGGTATCTAGGCATACCACCCCAGTACTCAAAGTAATCCATAAGTAACTAAAAAGTAACCTGAAAGTAATTACTGTGTAATTTAAACTGTTTCCAAAACATATACAAACCTGTAATGATTGCTACTTCAACCACAACTGCATTTCCTTGAACAGCCTTACTTTTGAGAGTATATTTTACTTACCTGTGCCAAGTCCTGCTTGGTTCTAAAATAAAACATAAGTATACTTTTTTTTATACTTACGTAATTGGTTTGGATTTGTCTGAGTGTGTGTCATCAGTCCCTGCCTGAGTGAATACAATAAATGCTTAACACGCCCTCTGGATAAGCCTAATTGCTCGCCCACACTATCACAGAGAGAGCTGTTAGTACTTACCTAATTTAGCCTCTGCCATACCTCTGGGGACTCCCTGGACTCTGTGCACACTATACCTTACTTTGGTATAGTATATACAGAGCCAGCTTCCTACACTCACAGTATCACACACACACACACACACAATCATGCACGCGTGCACACACACACACACTGCACTAAGAAGAATAGGTACTTTAAATAAAAAGCATTTATTATGACAGAGATAACCTGTTTCTCAGTTAATCTAAAACAGTATTTCACAGGATATCATAAAAACAGCAAGTGAGCAACAAGAATAAGATTAACATTTCTAACATGGTTCAAATGTAATCTAAAACCTAAAACCCTATAACCTATTTCTAGGTGCACCACTGAGAGAGCATGGAAAGCAGAGCAACTTGCAATCTAAAGTTTCTTAGGGAGAAGTGAAGTACTGTATACCTTGTTAATAGCAAAAGCAGTTATCATCAGTGGAGGCGTGAAGGTAGTGTTCCTTGTCTAGGGCACATGCGCTGCAGCAGCAACCTTCCTCTGGGACTTGGCTTTCTTAGCCCTGAGCGAGATGTAGCATCTTCAAAGTGCGCCGGCAGTAGGTGAGACCATTTTCAAGCAGAATCTCTGGCGATATTCTGGACCTCTCAATTGAGTGGTCAAATAGCTGTCCTTATATACTAAATCTTATCAGAGATGGGAATTTCTGACATAGGAGAATGTCAGTTTAATCTTCCTCTGGGACTTGGCTTTATTAGCCCTGAACGAGATGTAGTATCTTCGAAGTGCGCCGGCAGTAGGTGAGACCATTTTCTGGCAGAATCTCTGGCGATAATCTTGACCTCTCAATTGAGGGGACTCTGCACTTTGGGGACTACATCCCCCATCCCTCAACGCGCCTGGTGGCGCCAACGCGTCCTTGTCTGTGCCGGAGGCGCATAAAGCAGCTTCTACACCTGAACCAGCACTCTGCACTTTGGGGACTACATCCCCCATCCCTCAACGTGCCTAGTGGCGCCAACACGTCCTCGTCTACGCCGGAGGCGCATAAAGCAGCTTTGGGCTCCCGCGGCACGGCAGCCCTCTACACCTGAACCAGCACTCTGCACTTTGGGGACTACATCCCCCATCCCTCAACGCGCCTCGTGGCGCCAACGCGTCCTCGTCTGCGCCAGAGGCGCACAAAGCAGCTTCGGGTTCTCGCGGTACGGGACGCGCATGAGCGTGCCCGGGCTAAGAGCGGGCCCATCTGCGCCCGTCAGAGCCCGGAGGAGGCTGGGCCCAACCTCTTGGTTCTTTGGGTGTTTTATACTGGGACCCAGCCATCAAGTTCAACCCTAGCAAAGCAGCGTCAAGGTAAAGGTTTCTTTTTTCCCCTAAATTGGTTACACCCTAAGTTAAACTTTTCTGAAAACCTATTCTTATTCAACATGGGGAAACGGAAAACTGCCCTTGCTCCAAAAACAACGGACACTACTTTAGATGGCTTTCTGCAAAAGGGGGTGGGGGCACTAAATAAGGAAATAGAATTGGCTGAGAGGAGGCTGTCACTAGCGCCCCTCCCTGTCCTACCAGTTACCGCCACGGCTACTGAGAACTTTCACACGGTAGATATTGGAATACATCCTGAACCAAGGCCACAACCCCCACTTTCGCCCTCTATTATCATTGTGAGTCAGGGAAACCAACGTGCCACACATGAGGGAGAAGAGATTTCCCTGCAGCTAATTATGGAAAAAACTGGGTCCCTGAGTGTGATAGGAGGGAAGAGGAAGCAAATTGAACTGGCAGGGATTGACCCGAAAGCGAAAGGTCAGTCGCCAAGGGTTAAGCGATCGAAACAATCTCACCCTTTAGGTACTGCATGTAGAACACTTAATGGTGGAGGAAAAACTGTACAGGTTGATCTGGACATATTGACTGAAAAAATCAGCAAGGTTGTTAAAGACGCCCTAGAACCTATTCTTTCTCACTTGGCTAGTTCAGAAGAGCATCTTGTGCGACTTTTGCAGGACCCAAGGGATCACCTAGTACTTCAAGATCAAAATGCGGCGGACCCTTTACCCAGCCACAAAAATAAAGAGGTAACTGATGATCTTTCTAGTGCCTCCCCGGCGACTTTGAAACCATCGAATGGACTATCTACTACAGATAGTCGGGCTATCTTGCCCGATACCAGAAACAAGTTAAGTGATATGAGAATAAGGGAAATCGGGATGGTTGAGACACTCAACGGGGATAGACAAGGGAGGGGGCAGAATGGAAGAGAGCGACTAGGATCTGGCATGCTTGGGGGGGAGGAGAGAAATAAAAGAATCGTTAAGTACTTTGGACCCTGGGCATAGACGTTTAGTTGAACAGGGGGCAGAAAATATTTTAAACTTACCCCCTGATTGTACTCCTTACACATTGATCTTGGCAGGTGTCCCTCACCTCCTCCTAGGGCAACAAGAAAGCTGCTCGAGCCTTATAAACAAGTCAGCATACGGGTGCTTTAGTAAAATTCCATTACACATAAATTGGCTTGAACACATTATTATGGCAAGGAGGGTGGGCTGGGTAGGCCCTACAACCAAATGCTTAGAAGGGGATTGCGTTGTACTTAATTTTAACAACAAAAGGTGCGCGCTTTTTGCCCTGAAGCACATTAGAAACTCACCAAAAGATCTGATAAAGGCCTGTCGTCTGGGTTTTTTCTATCCCGCTTACCAGGGGACTAGTAAGAGGCAACATCTCCCAGGGTGTGGGCCAAAAAGATACTTTCCCCTCCAGCCCCTTTCATTTATCCACCCCAATCGCTTTGATGATCTTTCTGGCCTGACATATATTGACTGACTGCCTGTTCAATCAGGCAGTCTAGTCGATCTGAAAAGATCATGCCTACGGCGCCCTGATTTAGGGAGAGTTGTAGATATAGACGATATTGGATATCGGGAATAGGCAAGTAACAGATTTATCTGGTCCCATCTTGTTAAACATCAGTAGCCCTAGCAATGATACAGTAAATACTGAAACCCTCATCTGGGACTTAATTCCGGTTTCTAATGCCAATTCGGGGGGGGAGGGGTCTGGTATAGCAACCCTGCTCACCGTGCCCGCCATGCAATCAACAAAGGTGGGCCTGGTGAGTCAGGCACATGCTACCCCCGTGTAGAATCATTTCATGGAACATTGCAGGAATACGTGCAAAATTAATTAATGAGGATTGGGTGGATTATATTAGGGGCTTTGATATTATTTGCCTTCAAGAAACATGGTATCAGGCTGATATTGTGCTGGACGGTTATTGTTCCTTTACCGTCCATGCAACAACCTCACCGGCTGGGAGGGCGAAAGGAGGGCTTGTGACTTTAATCTCAGTTAAATATGGGCACATACAAACTCACGTTGTAAAGACCTCACCTTGGTACCAGCTAGTCCTCATTTCCAACTTGATTTGGGCTAAGTTATTGATAGTAAACTGGTATTATAATATCTTTGACCAGAATAGCAGTTACGTGATTGAGGACCTAAAGGTGCAGATTAATAACATTGCGGGGAAGTGGCAGCCCTTATGTACTCTTTGGGTGGGGGATTTTAATTGTACCATTTGTTCTTTCAGCAATAGTGGAGCCTGTGGGCTGCTAGAAACAGAGGGTCAGCCACACCCACATTTTATCCATACTTTACAGGGTGAGGCCTTGAACTCCATTATTATTGACAACGACCTAGGCCTTATTAATACTAATAATTTGGTCTGCAGCTCCTCACCCCAGTGTCCCACCTTTGTCGGAGGAGGTAGAGAAAGCACATGTGATTTTATGTTTATCACTAGGAAGTGCTCCCCGCTTGTCGGTGATTTCGAGGTAGCTCCAAATATTGCAAGTGACCACAACCCTTTAACCGTTGTTTCAGTATAATAGCTAGGGTTGGGAAAGGTGATGGTTGCCCTATTGATTTGAATCAAAATAAAGGAATGATATTAAACTGGGGTAAAGTTGATCCCATCCAACTTGAAGCAAAAACTGTCACGACAAATTTAAACCTCATTATGAGTCGTCTCCATGCTGACTCTTCCCCTGATGAGGTGGGTCAGGACTTTGAACTGGTCTGTGCAGATGTGGCAAAAGACCTGACCAGATCAGTTCAAAGAAGGGAATCCCAGGAGGTGCGATGGTTCAATGCGGAGTGTTCCAGAGCGCATAAGAATCTTACAATGGCCCTCCATACCAACCCTCGTGATAGAACACAAATTAAAAATTTAAGGCAGACCTATAAGTGTACTATCAAACAAAGACAAGATGAATTGAGGAGTTTTGCATGGGAGGACCTGGTGAGAGCCAGTGCCCTGAAAGACTCTAAGAGTTTCTGGGACATAATTAATCACCCCCTATTTAAGGATGAGCCTAAACCCATGGATTCTCTGATCCTGGGGGAAAACTGGGAATCCCACTTCTCAGCCATATTTAATCCAAAAAACGCCTCAATAGTTGAAGGAAGTGGGGGACCGGATTTTGATCTAACCTTGGCCTCACAATTAAGTTTATCAATCACAGTGGTGGAGATTGAGGAGGCTCTAGCGAGGGGAATCAGCATGAAAGCCCCTGGCCCTGATGGGGTTTCTCTGGATTTGTTTAAAAGAAACTCCAAATTATGGGCACCCTTGCTCACTAATGTTTTTAAAGCTGTAGTGATTGGCCCCATTCCATCAACCTGGAAGGAGGTAATCGTTGTTCCAGTATATAAGAAAGGTAACAGGAGTGACCCTGCCTGTTACAGGCCAATCTCATTAATCAACGCCACTGCTAAGGTACTGGGAGGGTTATCCTTGTGCGTCTTGAGACCTGGGTGAACAGTACAGGGATCTTGTCCAGATTGCAATATGGTTTTAGAAGGGGGATGGGTACTACAGAACAGTGCCTTAATTTGTCCCTCATTATGGGCAAGTACGTGAAGGCCAGGAGGGGTTCTATCCATCTGGCCTTCATGGACTTATCCAGCGCCTTCGACACAGTTAATCGGGAGAAATTGTGGGGACTGATGGAGCAAATGGGTTTTGAAGAAGCTCTTATATCCCTCCTACGTAGGCTTCATACCTCTGCAACGGTTGCCGTACGATACGGTTCTAGGGGGGAGAAGACAGGGCCCATTGTCTCCACAGAAGGTGTCCGGCAGGGTTGCATTTTAGCTCCATTCCTCTTTTTATTGTATACAAATGGTTTAGAGGCTTTTTAATAGAGAAGGAATGTGATTTTCCTAAAATTGGAGGCAACGCGTTCCCATTGTTATCTTATGCGGACGATACTGTTTTAATGGCTCTGACAGCCAACAGCCTCCAAAAGTCACTCAATGCTTTTACTGATTTTATGGCAGCATTGGACTTAAAAGTAAATTTTATTAAATCTTATGTCATGGTGTGTGGTCCTAAAGTTACGAAAACAAGAAAATTTGAGGTTAGTGGCAAGACCATTGAGAAGCTGAAAAATTTCACATTTTTAGGGAATATTTTTAATGATACTATGAATTGGGACCACCTTATCACAGCTGGGGTACAACATACTAGTCGGGTTGTGGAGGGTTTATTTCGCTTTGCCCGCAAGCTAGGCCATAAACCGGTGACAGAACTGGTTACCCTCTACAAAGCTAAACGTTTGCCTGTGGCAACCTATGGGGCGGGAGTCTGGGGCTACCATAAAACCCGACAACTACAGGTCCTGGAAAATAAATTTATAAAGAGATTATTGCTGGCCCCAAATAGTGACCCCACACCTTTTTGCCACCAGGAGCTAGGGTTGGCCTATCTTGAAGATCAAATTGATATCGCCCCACTGCTCTTATGGGCCAAGATTTGGTTATCTGAGGACTTAATGTTCTCAAGGGACGTTATCAAAGATTGTACCAACTTAGATAGTGCATTGTCTATCCCCTGGCTCCGTTTTGTGAAGGACAAATTACATGAGTTAGGTTTGGGGCACTATTATGACAATCCTGCAATTATCTATACAAACGTGAAATATGTTATAAAAGAGGCATTTTATGCTAGGGCACAACTGCGCCGTGCACAAATGGTAGTATCAGGCCCCCCATGCTCATTTCCCGGAGAACAGAAATTTTATCTTACTTTTACCACTAATGTTCAAGCACGATTTTACCTGACTAGGTTTCGATTAAGCACATTGCACTTTCTAGTGGCATTCCCTAAACAATCAGGTTGGGTTCACAGTTTACCACCTTGTCCGTGTGATAACTTGGCAGCTCAGAGCACGTTGCACTTCATTTTGTTCTGTCCCCTTTATAAAGAGAATAGGCGGAAATTTTTAACCCCACTTTTGAGGGAAATACGGCCATGCACCTATATTGGCGGTTTTAATTTCTTACAGTCTTTGTCTACTCCAACTATCTGCATTGCTGTTTCGAATTTTATTAGAGTTGCAATGTCTATAAGAAAACGCTATGAGCTATTATAACTTAATAAAACCTGTGTAACCCTTTTATAAAAATTAATTACATGGACGAAATTGTATGGGTGATAATAGTGATGGACGTTTGGGGTATTCGATGTTAGGGTTCATATTTTCTCTCAATACTGCTTGAACGCTATTTATTGTCTACTTTTCATTGTTTGTTTTTATCCATGCCTCTGTAACCATGATATGTAAATTTTATTTTAGCAAGTATTTGTGTGAAATTTTTATGGTTCTTGGAACCGAATAAAGTTATTTTGACTTGAGTGGTCAAATGAACGTCCTTATATACTAAATCTTATCAGAGATGGGAATTTATGACATAGGAAAATGTCAGTTCAACCTTCCTCTGGTACTTGGCTTTATTAGCCCTGAGCGAGATGTAGCATCTTTGAAGTGTGCCAGCAGTAGGTGAGACCATTTTCTGGCATAATCTTTTGTGATAATCTGGGCCTTTCAATTGAGTGATCAAATGGCCGTCCTTATATACTAAATCTTATCAGAGATTGGAATTTCTGATATAGGAGAATGTCCGTTCAAACTACACTATTTTGACTATATGTCTGTACTTATTCTTATTTGACGTAGACATGGTGATAAGTAGACACTTGACCCAGACTTGATGTCCCATCAGGTGTTATATCTGTGTCATCAGTACAACAACTAGACACTTCACAGCTCTTAGAAAGATATGGTTAGACGTCACATGGCAGACATTACAATGATTCTGCATACATTTTAAAAGATTGCGATCTCCATGATCTAAAATAGGCGTCCTCCATGATCTAAAATGGCGACATGGCCTACTTAAAATAAAGTCGGATGAGTCGGACCTTAGGGACTTTACATCACCTGATTGTTCAATACTTCTGTTAGATGTGTTCCCTACTTTTTGTTTGCCCCTCTATCCGAAGTAAAGTACACATTTACTTTTGGTCTGAGCACATGGTGGACGGTACCTTATTTGCAGGGGAAGCATTGAGTGTTTTTAGATGCAGTATTTTAGTAACAATGTCCAAGCATTTTGGCTTAACACCTTGCCTGCGGCAGGAATTCCAGCCCGGTGCTGGACATTACAATCGCGGGCGTGGTCGTGACGGAACCATGCCGTCATGAGCACAGCCCAACCATGACTCATGACGGCATGGTTCCGTCACAAGCATCGAAGGGGTTAAGAAGGCCCCCGACTTACAACAAACAGGACCTTATTCTTGAAAATATGTGTGCGTAACTCATACTTTTTACATACAAGTAACTTCATTCACAAATGCATAGTCACTTTCCTAATTCAGAACGGTTGGGTTTTCACTTGCAAAGGGATTTACTTGCACATGTGAATAAATCATGTGAGTGGTTTTCAGGTGAGTAAATTTGCTTTTCTGGGTGGGCATTCTATGCCATAAATATTCTGGAAGTCAGCACACCTCCACAAACTTTCAGTTTTCTAAGTATTCACAAATCAATTCTTTCCCTTCCCACCCAGCCAGTGGTCAGAAATGTATTCCTGTCAAGGACAAGAATTAATCCCTTTCCATGTTAAGAATAAGTTTCCACCCAACAAAATTGGTGGCGGTCCCAGGGAAGGTGTTTTTACACAGGGAAAAGTATTTTCCCTATGGAAATAAAAGCTGAAAAAATATTTCCCCTATTAAGTAAAAAAGGACAAATGTATGTGCATGTTAACTCGCTTATTTTTTTCACAAATGTATATTCTCGTATGACAAAAACCAATTCGCAAAGCCTATCCAGTGTTATCTCTGGAAATCTGTGCGGGTGTAACCTGAAAATGTTTTGTGAGTTCTTGTAATGATTAAATCTACAGCCATACTAGGCAGTAAATGTCTGGGTGCACATTTACTAATTTCTTTAGGTTTTAGGCTCACAGTGTTATTTAAACATCATAGGTTGCTTTGGAATCCTGTGATGTATCTTTTTCTCTCAGAAATATGAAAGATGCTCCTGTGAGGGGGGATATGCAAATAGTCAATATGTAGCTGAACTTATGAACATTTTTTGGCACGTTCAAGCAAGAAAAAGTATGTTGAGCACAGTGGCTATTATAAGTTTGAAAAATCTACAGACTAGCCACGGAATTGTCACCACTGCAAAATGTCCTCTGAAGCTGTAGCTGCACCATAACCCAAAACACCACCTCTTTTAACATTTCTTTCTCATGTTACTCATTCATTTGCCTGTCTCACTTTCCTCCATGCTCTGCACACACTCTCATCTGTGGCTGCCATGAACGTAGCCATTGATACCTGTCAAGATTTAGAATGTGCTACAAGATGAGTCTGATATATCAGTGAGAGCGAACACAGTAATTCAAGCATGATGATGATGTCGAGGCTAGGCGAGTTTCAAGGCTACACTATGAATGTCAAGTTCTCTACCTTTGGGTTAGCGAACTCAAATTACTAAAAGTTTGATACATTAGGGTAGAATTAGATTCAAAGGTAACAGAGGGCCTGATTTAGAGTTTGGCTGACGGGCTACTCCGTCACAAACGTGACAGATATCCCGTCTGCCCTATTACAAGTGCCAAAGGATATAATGGACTTGTAATACAGTGGATGGGTCCTCATGTTTGAGACGGAGTAACCCAGTCCACCAAACTCTAAATCAGGCCCAGAGTTTAAAACTTAGCAGGTGCAAGTAGAGGGGATACTATAACTAGTCCACAACCTACCTTGAACCCCACTCACGAGCCAAATATGACGTGCCAAGTATGCAGTGGGAGTGAGGAGGTTTAGACAAACTGACAAGAGGGTAACAAAGCAGGCAACCACAGACAACAGGTATGGAAACTAGAAGAGTGAAGGGAACCGAGCAGGGCAGAAAACAACAAAGGTGAATGGATGGAACAAGTCAATTGAGAATTGAAGCAAAGAGTCACAACTACTGATGCCAGACAAGGGAGCTCTATGCAGTTGGGGTTTAAATACCTGTTTTGCCAATATTGGCCCAAAGGTGTGCCGTATTGTACTTGTCTCTTGGGGGCTGGGGTTGTGCATGTGAGATTGGGTGATGTCGTTTTACATATATATTCATATTTACACTGCCCTTTGTGCTAGCTGTTCCATGTTCCCAGTCTTCTGCATCCTAACATGTCTTTTGAACTGACAGGCGTATGACATACCTATAGACATTTACATAGCTCCTAAACCCCAAGGTATTAATCGGGCTCGAATACACCCCAGAAAAGAAATGGGTTTTTAGGCATTGTTTGAACTGCTGAAACTGCTGATGTTCTGTAACTCAAAGCGAAGTTCATCGATTAATTTCAGGCGTAATGAGAACAGAGCTTCTCATCCCAGGCGTTAGCAACAAAATCGTTTGCTAGTGGCCAGATTAGCCCTTATAGATCTGAACTCTGTTGGAGTGGTTTAGCTCTTCTCCAAGCGTTTTAACAGTTTTGCAGCAGTTTCCCAGAAAAAAGAGGGTAGCCGAAGCAAGTCCAAAAACTGACAATAAATTGGGCAGTGGTGACTTACCACTGTGAAGATGTAAAAATGGCTCAGCTTTCCTATTTGACAAATGTAATTAGTACAGTTTTTGTTTATTGTGTTGGCCTGTTCTTTTAGTGTACGCTAGGAATCAAACACAAAGCCTATTCTTCCCTTCTGTGAGATTGAGATCTGTACTCTCATCACCTATTGAAACCTAAAGTCGGATGAAGGATTAAAGGGCTTGCAACATTCACCATAAGCTCTGCTTTGGCCATGTTCATCGCAGCCGTCCAGACATTTGAAGCCTGTCCTCTCCTGGATTAAGCCACTTTCCTATTTAGTTCCCCTGAATCTTTTCTGTAGATGCATGTTGGAGGAGAGAACAGCTGTGTGTTTTTGGTTCAACAATGAGACCCTTCACGCCTTCAAACTCCTGCAGGAGTACATACCATGGTTGCATCTGCAGGACTCAAAAAATCTATTCGCCCACTCCCTATGGAGTGTCAGTTGTTATCAGGGTGAGGTATCTTTAGGGCTTACTGGCCCGTTCTGGCGAGAGAGCTCAAGCTGGCAAAGGCCAGGACAGGTGTTCTGTTCAATCAGAAGGTGAATGAGCAATAAAGATGACTTAAATCTTGTTTTCGACTTGTGACATTTGTTGTGTGTTCAAAGACAGAGGTCAAATGTCAGATTATGTCTTCCTACAAATTGCTGCTTATTTTATCATGGAGATTTGTGTTTACTATTCTTTCTCTGACTACATGACTACAAAGTTAGAGGATTCTGTAAAGCGAACTGTCTGACAATTGTGCTGGTGTACAAGGAGAGGAAAATGAAAAGCTGCAGGATGTTAGTTTTTTTATACATGACTTTTGAAGAGATTATAAAAGAACTTCACAAATATTTCAAAATATATCAGCAGTTAGGAAAGAACTTTGTCTTATAATTCTAAAGGGTGATGGAAACAAAGATTTTAATAGGTTCAAAACATATCAGAACACTTTACTTGGTGATGTGCAAATGGCAAATATTTGCTGAAACCCGATTTCCACACATTGTTTGTCCAATATAGTTTCATCAGCAAAACTTCATGTCAGTGGGAAAATCTGTGGCCATTTCAATGGAAAATGTGCTGTCTGTAAATAACAGTGGGCTACCACATCATGCTTTAGTAATATATTTATTAAAACTGATAGTTACTCCAGTATTAGAACTTTCATAGATTCACAAGCTTGTATCATTCCCAGTCGTCAAGATGGCAGTCCCCGGTATATTTAAAAAAAGTTATGTCACAATAGAGATAGGACTAAGGCCTAAGGCCTCATTATTTAGTAACATGTCCAAGTCCTTATTTGAACAAGCATTGGCATAGCCAATAGGTCTCGCTTTTGGGACCTTATAAGTATTTAGTTATGCAGCACAATATCCTTGGTGCAACAACATCAACCGTTGCAGGGCTCAACACTTATAAGGTCCCAAAGGCGAGACCTATTGGCTATGCCAATGCTTGTTTAATCTGCACTTTGCGACAGCTTTAGCTGTTTTGCCAGACTTTTGTTCTCCAAATAAATTCTACATAATATACATGCATAGAGGATCAGCAGGCTTTATTTATTGGTCTGTTGAAATGTCATTCACATTTTTTTGTTTTCAACCACCACAGCGTACAGCACGGGACAATGCATCAGCCTACTTTACCCGTTGGCGCCCTTGACTTTGAGTGACTGCAAAATGCTTGTGCACAACGTTCACCTCGCTTAAAATAGTTCCTTCCTCTGTAGTGACAAAGCTTTTTAAAGTGTGTTTATTAGTATTTTATCTTTAACAAAGATTTTTGCCTGCACTTCACAGGATGATTTATTTTCTGTCTCTTTTTAAAGATGGTGCTATAAAATAAAATAAGTACTTAAAATAATTCCACTAGACAATTTCTGTAGCGGTTTTCAAGGCAATGGGCCATTTCAAACTGTTGATTTGGTGTTTTGGTGTTTTGGTGTTTTCAGGAAAACCCAAAATCACAGGGTATGTCAGAAATGTTCTTTCTCCAGCAGCAGACAGGATTTTGTCATGCATTTATTTTTACCCTATTACCCTATTAAGAATATATCTTCTTACCCAGAAAACACCTGCATGCTGCAGCGTGCCCTGTTTTGGTGCCATGAGGCGGCATGACCCAGGTTGCTGTATTGGTCTGGGATTAGGGAACATGTGTGATTGGTTTCGTCTGGGACACAGATGCCCAAGCATGGGAGAACAGACAGAAGTAAGTGTAGCTACCAGTGCTTTACTTTCATCCTTCCCTACAGGGTTATTTGGGCAAGGAGGACTAGTCTCTTCTAAGTGTCCATGTATTATCCATAGCAGGAGAACTATTTTTCTTCCAGAACAATTGTGAACTTTCTTTTATGATGGTTAAAATAATCCGTTGGGAAAACTTGTGTCCACGTGAGGGACGCTGAACCAATCAGTAGGCTTTTTCCAGGGATCCATCCGTCAGCGACCAGCATAGTAGTGTGTCTCATCACTATCCTAGTATATATACAGTTATAGGTACACTTCCTCCTTGCCTCCATCTTTCGGTTGGTTGGGCGTTCTTACCTGTAGTCTGAACCAATGAACACTCAGAGCAGCAACATGTGATGCTGTATGGTGGAAGGCCCTTTGCAAAACTGGACTGGTCACCTTTCTGTTGCTTATTGCTAGGTTTGGGTGTTAAACTGGTACTAATGAGGTGCAACCAATACCCAAACAGGGTTACCAAGCTTAAAAATGACGATGATAATGAAGCAATGCTAATACAAAATGTGCCACATCATACTCAACTCTGCAGCATCATTTTGCCCTCCTCTGCCGCATAGTTCTAGTGGTCCTGCCTATATGCCAGTACCATTGTCACTGCTGCCAAGTATCACGCATTAGGCGTTAGACTAACGCATTTCAGTGTGGTACTCCGCATTACCGCACTGAAATGCATTGTCACGCATATGCATGGTGTCTGTTACTGAAACGCAGCCTGCCTAAAACCTAAGTGGGGCAGCTGGCAGTGCGCAGCCTATGGTGGGTGCGCTGCTCTACCAGGCTTGGGGCTCACAGCTGAGCTAAGGCTGCTCAGCGCTGGCAGGCTCACACTCCCTGCTAAGACTACGTTTGACTTGGCAGGACTGTGCTTCATTATTAATGTTCCCGCGGAATGGCTCTCACTTGTCAGTCTTATGTCACTGGGCCCAGTCAGACTGTGTGTTACACGTCGGCGCGCGGGGACGTCACATCCTGCGTGCTGGTGTGGGAGGCAGGAGGCTGAATTTGCGCGCCCGCAAACTAATGATAATCATGGCGCTCGCACCGGCCCGGGCCGCAGCTTGCTGTCAGCTGTGCTGCACCCTGCGGAATTCAGTTCTTAAGGCAGCCGAGGGAGACGGAGAAGGAGTCAGTGACCCGGTTTGCAGCGGCCGCCAGGAGTGAGGACAGTTTGTTACTGGACGGGTCCCAGGGACAGCCTGGACTAGGACTCACATAGCAATTAGGATACGTGAGTGATATAATATATATGCACAAAATTCAACTTCAACATTTAATTTTATCCGCTTTCATTTTACCAGGTCATGGTGATAATGTTGCATAAGTCGTACTGCACCACAACAGTCAGCCGTTTGTTTTCTGAGTGCTAAATGTCAACACAGAATAAAGACTTCCTGCCAGCTTCATGCAATCATAGACTTACGCTGCTTACTTTGAGACGTAGTTTGAGCAAGGAAAGAATAGTCTACTCTGGACAATCCCCACTCCAGCTATCCGATTACGAACTGCTGAAATCAGATGGCTCCGCATTTTATTGGCTGACGATACGCACGGTGGTCCGGGGCCATGTTTGAATGGGAGTGTATTTTACAAACAGGGAAGGGGCACGAGGTCGGCATGTTGGTAGTGCTATAAAATGAGGCCCACAGAGATACAAATACCTGGAGTTTCCTGCTAAGCCTCAAAGTGTGCAATAACCCTATTGTCTTGCAAGTGTGATGTGGTTTCTGCATCATTTTTTGAATAATACCATTGTGGGTGGCGTGGTTTCTTCATTAGTGATCCGATAAAATATTGACATGACTGCAAAAGATTGTCTTTAAAACTAAGAAAAGACTGGCAGTGCAATTTGTGTTTGTTTGCACTACCAAGTGTTTAGAGTAAAACACTGTCAAGTTTTGCGCTGGTGTTTCCCAGCATTCTTTTTTTACCTTATTGCATTAGCAACCGATTATGCCTGTGACTGAGTGACGGCATAATCTCCTAGTTGCACTTGCTATGCTAAAAAATGTCCTTTTTGGGCTAGCTCAAGTCATGAATGAACACATCAATGAGAACATCAGCAGTGCCTGCCTGCCCTCTCTTACTGAGACCTGCAGCCATGCAGTCTGTCTCTGGTTAGTGCGGTGCCCTTCCTTCCGTTTTTGGTGCTTTGCAGATATGTTTTAAGATCTTCGTAGAATTTCTCGTTGCTCAAATTGGAGTAATTTCTGATATTTATAGTTTCCCTTGTCTTCACTGCTTTATTTTGCCCGGGAGAAAGTGTCACTCATAGTCATTGAAATGTCACTCATAATTACTCTTAAATTATGAAAATGTTACACATAGCAATCTGAAACCTTGACAGCTATGCATTGTTCATTGATTCTGTCTTAGAGCGAAACACTGCGCGCTGTAAAAATATTTCCCGGAGAACATGTCCAGCTCCCCGCTGATACGCGTTGAGAGATTATTTCTGAAAAGCCTGGTACGCGCACGATCTACATTTTCCGTGCAGTGCCCTCCTGTCACCTGCTCTGTCTCGTGTGCAAGAGACCCCTGTCAGTTCGTGGCGCACCTGTAAATAAGGTCGAGCTGTGCGGCGTCAGCCGGAGGGCCGTGATTGGCTCTCATTGGCTGCTGCCCTGGCCGTGTTTACTCAAAGACACACGAGAAGGTCTCGTGGACGCCGGCCCCGCAGGACTCTCTTCCGCATGGTGCCCATGTGACAGCAGCGCGTGCCTGCTGGTTTACAGCAGCGTCTGCCTGCTGCTGGGTTTCAAGGTCCGTGAGGTTTCGGAGTGTTCAAGTGTTTACAAGACAAAGTTCGGTTTCAGTTTTATTTTTAGTTTATTTCAGTTTTATTTTTAGTTTATCTCAATTACAGTCAGTGCTTGCAATGGAAGTAAAAAAAAACTGCAGGCAATCACCACCACAGAGTACCGGTTTGCTAGTGAAGAGTGCTAGTACTCGTCCGTGAAAAGTATTGCACCCCTGCTGAAAAGTGTTGCTACTCTCTCTTCCTTTCAAATTAAATAAGCGCAGAGCAGTATCTAACATTACACGCATTACAACATTGGAATTTGAAATCATCAAAAGCAGTCGTGCACACACAAACAGCTGCTTTTCATTCTTTTCCACTATAATCGCAAATCATCACTTGTGCACGCTGTGGGAGCAGATGCTCTGACGGCCCTGTTGAGAAGGTCTTGCACAACATGTATTCCGGACACCAAGCACAACGGAGCAGAAGACGGAAGAAGTGTGTTCGGCATGGCACTTACTGTTGCACTGGCCTTTCGGGCACTGCCAGATGGGCCAGCTTGAAATAGCGAGTGCAGGTTTGGTTTTCATGGGAGCTGGTGATAGTCCGGACAAAAAAAAAAAATGCTTAAGGTAACGAGCGAGCGCGGCAGCCTGCAGAGCTGACCAGACGCTCGTGGGTCATGGCCTTTTGCCTGCGATTACACGCACGGCAGGCATGTGTTTCCAATTATCGCGCCCACGTCTGGGCACGATAATGGGAAACAGATGTCGGCCCTGCGCGCATAACCGCAGGAAAAAGGCCATGACGCACGAGCGTCTGGTCAGCTTTTGAAACTCCCTAACTATAAGTCTCGCAGAGCAGCGCTTGCGCGCTACTCGAGGCTCGACCTAAAAATGGACCAAACTTAGAAAACAACCAATCAGATGACACCACCCTGTAGAACCTTCCTGAGAGAAGCTCTAGTCCTTCAGATTTTCTACTGCATGTCGTGCTAGGGAGTCTCCACTGAGCTCTGCCCATTGTTTTTCCTCACAACTCTTTGGAATCACCTTTTCTTCAGGTTTTTTCATATATATATATATATGTATATATATATATATAAGTAATTATCGAGTGCTGAGATCTGAAGTCTTTTTACTATTTCAGTTTGATTGAACCCACGTGAAAGCTTGATATATTAAAGTACACCGGCACTCTCACCAGTTGAAAAAAGCTGCAGGGACAGCTGAAACGCGTCCTGGATTTTAAAACTGCTGAGTTTCTTGCCATTAAAAGAAATGTTAAACTTACGCCACAAGTGCAGATTCCTTCTTACATTTGGAGGAGTGAGGTGAATGTTTTACAGACGCCAGCGGTGACGTCTTTACTGCACCACCAGTGATTTGGAGCGCTTAGGCAAAAAACGTAATCAGTGAAGGTCACGACTTGTGAAGCCAGAGCGCCCCCGAGGCATTATCGTGTAACGGAAGGAAAGGGAATGGTTTCCATCCTGATGACAGAGATATTCTCGGAGCTGGGGCCACAGAAGGCAGCTGCCTTGTGAGGAGGGCGCAAGACATGGAAATTAATTGGTGAGACTGAAATGGATTTTAAATACTTACAACAGCAGTGAATAGAAAAGGAATGCTGGTTTTATTAATGGCACATTTGCACAGTGAGGTTGACTTCAGCTCGCACTCTGAACACTTGTCAATGAACTATTTAAAGAGACACTGGTCCAAGATGTATTCAATGAATTATCGAGTGCTGAGATCTGAAGTCTTTTTACTATTTCAGTTTGATTGAACCCACATGAAAGCTCTATATATTAAAGTACACCGGCACTCTCACCAGTTGAAAAAGGCTGCAGGGACAGCTGAAACGCGTCCTGGATTTTAAAACTGCTGAGTTTCCTGCCATTAAAAGAAATGTGAAACTTACGCCATGATTGCAGATTCCTTCTTACATTTGGAGGAGTGAGGTATATATATATATATAATACAGATCCCAGTATCTGTTTTTAGGTGGAATAAACTGACACCTCCATGTCAGACACACCTGAAAAAAAGGCCTCTTCAGGCCCTGTGGCACCTGCATCTCGACGATCCCCATAAGGACTGCCTTTATTGTCTATACCCACACCATAAATCTAAGGACTGTAAGGTATGTTGCAGGTTTTCTTCAAAGACTATAAAAGATCGTGAGGGGAGGCTTTTACTATGGCTGCAGAGGCTTAAAGACAGAGATGATCCTGTTTCTGATGAGGAGAGTGATGTTTCCTCAAGATCCTCCTCTAAAACACCTCAAAAAAGACCATGGATGACTCTCCAGGTCACGTCTCTCAACAACCTACAAAGAAGATGCACAAAATGTCTTCAGAGGCTGCTGGAAAGCAGGACTCATCTTCCTAGTTGCCTCCTCCACAACATGTTAAGAGTTCAGTTTCTGTCAAAAAATCCTCTCAGAAACTTGCTTCAGAACCTTCTACTCCACCTGTGAAGGTTAAACATACTTTCAAAAAGCCTATCTCAGCCCCACCGACGGACAGCTCGTCGACAGCAGACTTGACGACGAAGAAATCCTCCTCGGGTGCTATTGGGGTAACATCGTCGACGACCACCGTCTCCACTATCACAGTGTAATCGGCAGCGATCACCTCGTCGACAACGTCATCGTCGACAAGCCAGGTCCCCTGGTCGTCGACAGTGAAGATCACCAAGGTTTCTAAGTCATCATTGACGAAGTTTCCGACAATGAAGATGACAACGAGTCTTTCGTCGATGGCGATTCCCGCGTCGACGACGAGCCTACCATCGACGGACCTCTCGACGATCTCTCCCATCATTTCGGCAACTGCCTCGTCGGCAATGGATGTATCATCGACGGCGATGCTATCATCCGCCCCTGTATTGTCTGTGGAGGTTTCGCTGTCATCGTCGATGCGGCTTACCTCCGTTGACGGCTCATCGTCAACGGCGACGGTCTCTTCCTAGATCCAGGCACATATTCCAGCGACGACGACTGCGTCGACGACATTGTCGATGACCCCAGCATCAAAAACAGGAAAATGTATTTTTCACCCAAAATTTCAGCAGGAAAAGTTTACACCTTCTTTGACATCACCAAGTACAGTTCAGCCCTTGTTACCAGCACACCTCTTAGATGGTGAGGATTATTCTGATGGCGACAGCCTCTTTGGAGCAGCGCAAAGTCCGACAAAGCTTAATGTAAAGTACCATGAAGACTCTGATGAGCAGGAGTATTATGATCAGCAATTTTATTACTCTGACCAACGCAGTCAACAGCAACCACAACAGGACATGGTATGCCTTCCTTCCAATCTTGTTACAGATCTACAAACCATGCTAGCGGATTACAGAAAGAGATTTCCGCCAACGTCGCAGTCTCCTTCACCAGCACCTCCACCACTTCCTATGGTCCAAAGTCAACCTCCATCTTCTCCTCAATCACAAGTGCCTGTACAACAACTATCATCCTCTGACTAAGAGGAAGAAGAGCAGAAGGAAGGGGAAATACAGCAGGAACAAGAGCAACAACATGATGAATGGGACGATTACATTATTCCTCCAGCAACGTCTCCATCTCCGCGCAAACTGATTCACCTCCAGAAGACATAGGAGGTTTCCATAACCTGTTAGAGAGAGCAGCCAGGCGTTTTGAACTCCTGATGCCTGTGCATCAGCAGGACTGTTTCCTTTATGATTTCAAGGAGCCTTTCAGGAAATCAGTCAGATCAATGCCCATTATTGACTATATCTGGGACCAAGGTTTGAAAATAATGTGGAATCAAGCAACAGTGCCGCCAGTCTTACCAAGACTTGACAAAAAGTATAAGGCTCCTGACGATGTGCCTGCTTGTCTCACGGGTCATCCAAGACCTGATTCAGTGATATCACAAGCGGCACAACGTAGATCAAAGAACCCTTCAGAACCATTATCGGCACCCCCAAACAAGGAGGGTAGAAGACTGGACAACATAGGCAAACGTTTCTCAACTATGTCTGCATTAACTGTCAGGGCTTCTAATGCCCTGGCTTTATTAGGCCGTTACAACAGGCAAATGTGGTCAGATATTGCTTCTTATATCAACAATCTTCCATCGGACGTCAAAGATGAGGCTAAGAAAATATTACTGGAGGGCAAACCTTCAGCCTCAGAGATAATCGATTGTGCGATGGACATCGCTTCTACCGGTTTCCGCCAACTGGCCGGGGCAGCAGTCTTAAGACATTAAGGATGGCTGAAGGCCACAACATTCAGGTCAGTTGTTCAAACCAAGATTTTAGATCTGCCTTATGATGGAGAGGAGCTTTTTGCAATTGATAAAGAAAGATACAGATACTGCTATGGCTCTTGGAACACTTCAGTATAGAAAGATGCCCTTCCGTGGTGCTCGGGGCAAGAGTCAGTCATCTTACAGAGGAGGCTACCAACAGTACCGGTATCCAGTTTGTACCTCTTCCAGCCAACAATACAGACCATAGTTTGCCCAGCGGCAATGACCAGGAGCTGCCTACAACAAGTCTTCCTTCAGAGGGAAAGCAGGACAACAGAAGGATACCCTCCATCGTCAATGACCTCCCACTACTGCCGGCTGCCACTCTTCCACTTCCTTCCAAAGTAGGAGGCAAAATTTCCCACTATCCAAAAAATTGGAAACAAATTACAACAGATCGTTGGGCCTTAGACCTGATACAATTTCGTCATTCTCTGGAATTCATAGAGCCACCACCTCCGACCCCTCCTCAACCTCTTGTTCACAAGCATTTGCACCTCTTGAAGTTAGAGATCATCTCCATGATTCAAAAGGGAGTGATAGAAAGCATTCCATTTCGCCAAAGGAGAAAAGGATTTTATTCCCGGTTCTTCTTGGTTCGCTAGAAGTGGAGACCAATTCTAGATTTGAGAAATCTAAACAAATTACTCAAGAAACAGTCGTTCCGCATGATTACCATCCAGGATGTGTTGCAGCTTCTCAATGGAAACGACCTTCAGGACACATATTTCCACATACCCATACACAAGAAACACAAAAAAATTCTCAGATTCACAGTAGCCGGCAGGCATTACCAGTTCCGAGTGTTGCCTTTTGGGCTCAAATCGGCCTCTCGCATTTTTACAAAATGTCTAAAGCCAGTAGCAGCGTATCTCAGACAACATCACCACCAAATTTTTCCTTACCACGACAACTGGCTAGTCAAAGGTCCGACAGGCAAAGCCGCAAAAGCGTCTAGCAAGGCATGTCTGCGCCTCGTCAGTCAACTGGGTCTCACTTTAAATCCAGAGAAATTAGTCCTTCAACTTACCCGGCGACTAATATTTCTAGGAGCCATCCTGGGTACTACTTTAAACAGGGCTTATCCCACATTGGAAAGACAACAAAAGCTTCTGACTTTAGCGGGCCGCATACAAAGAAGAAAGTCTCTTTCCGTACGCATTTACAAATTTTTCCTGGGCATGATGTCCTCCTGTATTCTTCTCATCCCTCACTGCTGCCTACACATGCGTCCTCTTCGGGAAGCTCTGAACATCCAATGGGTGCAGGTCAATGGAACATTTGACGACTTAATTCAAGTAACTCCTCCAATGGTCACCTCACTACTTTGGTGGACACAGCCTCGTCATCTGTCACAAGGATTACCATTCCTGCCACAAGCCTCTCCCCTGGTGATAGCAATGGACACTTCTCTGGAGGGCTGAGGAGCCTTTCATACAGGAACTTCGGATCAGCGGCAAATAGCTGCCATCTCAACGGAACCTACATATAAATCTTCTAGAACTGAGAGCTGTGTTCCTTGCTCTACAAGCCTTCCTGCCCAGAATAAAGAATTCCTCGGTGCTTGTCAGGACATACAATACTACGACAATGCACTACTTAAACAAGCAAGGAGGAACACGATCTCTTTCTCTGTTTCAAGAAGCTCAACTGATTTGGTACTGGGCAATTCGACACAAAGTCTCTCTGACAGCGGAGCATGTACCAGGGAAGCAGAACACCATAGTGGACTCTCTAAGCAGATTACAACCAACCTGCCATGAGTGGGAGTTGAATCAAAGCACTCTCAATCGAATTTTCTCCCGCTGGGGCAAGCCAGTTATAGACCTGTTTGCCACTTGCGACAACGCCAGATGCCAGTACTTCGCAAGCTGGCATCCCCAACAGGGATCCTGGGGGGAATGCTTTTTCAATAGCATGGTCCGGCGTATTTGCCTACGCTTTTTCTCCCATTCCTCTCCTTCCAAGGGTGCTAAAGAAGATGAAGGCGGAACCCTGCAAAATAATGTTAATAGCTCCATTGTGGCCTTGCAAACAGTGGTACACAGAACTCCATCTTCTAACTCTGCAACCTCCGATACCTCTCAAGCCGATTCCGTCTCTTTTAACCATGAACCAGGGACAAGTTCGACTTCCAGACCCAGGTTCTCGGAGATTATCCGCTTGGCTCCTGAGTCCCAGGAGTTTCAACACCTGAATATCCAACAGGAATGCAGGAAAGTCCTGTCTCGGGCGGACAGTACCAACAAAACATACTCTGTAAAGTAGAAAAGATTCTGTATTTGGTGTAGATCAGCTAAGGTGCACCCTCTCTGGTCATCTCAAGAGGAGATTTTTCTGTATCTCCTCCATTTGGCACTTACAGGTTTAGCTCATGCTTTGATCAAAGAACACTTAGCGGCTATCTCCTGTTTCCGGAGATCATCTGAGAGCCAATCTTTGTGGTCTAGCAGACTAGTAAAGCAATTCATTAAGGGACTCTTCAGGACCTTTCCACCTGTGAGATCTCCTCCTCCGACATGGCAACTCAACACAGTACGTGTTCAGCTAATAAAGCACCCTTTTGAACCTATACATAGAGCTGATGCAAAGTTCCTCTCCTGGAAGATCGCTCTCCTCCTGGCCCTTGCATCTGCAAGGAAAGTTGGTGAACTCCAAGCTTTCACTATCCAAGAACCATTTTTACAGTTTAAACAAGACAGGGTCATCATCATCATCAAAATAACTTTATTTCGCCTACCAAAATGGTGGCATAAAAAGTATACTAAAAACAGTTACATTATAGCACAGTCATATAATTACAATTTTACATAACAAACCCAGTAATATAAAAACCAATTGATCTCATAATCTTATGCATAAGTCCATCCTTGAGTAAATATATCAAATAACAGATTAAAAAGTCAATCTTCTCTTCTTCAATGCCGACAGGAAAAAGGACGCCAGTGAAAAACATGTAAAAGGGTCAGACAATAGCTGTAAGTAAAAAGGGCCACACGACACTGTCTAAAATTCATTTTGCGTATAAGAGGGATAATAAACCTTTTTCTTTGTTCCTGATAAAATTTACAAAAAAATAAAAAGTGAAGATTATTCTGAATAGATAAATCATCACATGTACAAAGAGGCAATTCAGAAAGTGCATACATTTTTGATGGAAAACCTAACATCAAAGGGATATAATTTAACCGAAATCTCACTAATATGAATCTATGTTGCTGGTTAGTGACAAAAGACAGATAAGTTGTATTAGAATCCAGTGACGTAATACTTGGAACAGCAGAAAATGTTCTAACAGTTGTCAGCCTAAAATTAGCGTTCTGCCTCCTTACTTGTAATCTAGACAGTAATTGGTATTTTAACTCTTTCTTTGAAACAGAGCAACATGACACAGGGTTAGTATACAATTCATGTAACCCAACTGCCTTAAGTATGGATTCTACATAGCATATCCATCTAATCCTACTAGCCCCATCTAACTTCTGGACATCATTTATTATATCTCTAGTCAGCGCAAGAGTGTCCTTACGCCAAATCGAATGCCACAATAAGACGGGTGAAATAGAGATTTTGTCACAGATATAAGGGACATCTAATTCAGTGTGACAAATAAAATTAGAACAGGATTTGGGTAAGGAAACTAATTTCTTCAAAAGAGTATCCTCAATCATTTGTAGTTTCGAGCAATCTACAACACCCCACACTGCTGCTCCATATGTTGCAACAGATACACTTTTAGCCTGTTAGACTTTCTTTATGATTTCAATCGGTTTCGATCCAATCTTTTTTACAAATTTACTAAGGGCCCCAATAGTCTTCTCCATCTGCAGACACCTATTTTCAATCATACACTTCCAATTACATTGTCCATTAAATACAATCCCCAAATAATTAAAAGAATCTACCACTTCCATTTTACCCCCTTCAATATGAATATTGGGCTGTTTCCTCTGTTTAGCACCTGCCACTAACACAAAAGATTTGGAAAAATTAATTCTCATATCCAGATCGTTCATAAATTTAATATACTCCCTTACTATCCGACGCAGTGCATTACCAGTGCGAGCTAAGATCACTGCGTCATCCGCATAAAGGAGTAGTGGTACCTGCATAGACTTAATGTAAGGGACATCTGGAGTAATACCAATTAGGGCAGATTCAACAGCATTGGTATACAATGAAAATAAAAAGGGGGCAAGGACGCACCCCTGGCGTACACCTCTTGCAATTTTAAAATGTCTCGTACACTCACCATTTTTCCCAAAACGAACAGAAGCTGAGGCCCCACTATACAAATCCTGGATAATACGTATGATCTGGGTCTCAACTCCCATTGCCTCCATGATCTGCCACAGCCTATGCTGTGCCACGCAGTCAAAGGCTGCTGACAGATCCATGAAGGCAAGATACAAGTGGCCATTTTTCGCAGCCGTATATTTTGCTATTATCAGGTTCAAGTTCAGGCACTGATCCACCGTTCCTTTCCCTTTCCTAAAACCATATTGGGTAGGGATAATAATATTCTTCTCCATTGCCCAAACCTCGAGTCTATTTAAAAGGAGCCGTCCCATTAATTTTGCTGTGGAATCTATCAAAGATATCGGCCTGTAATTGATTGGCAATGTCCTATCTCCCTTTTTATAAATTGGGACAATTACAGTCGTTTTCCACGACTGGGGTGCTCCAGTTTGAGAAATATTGTTAAAAACATTAGTTAGAAGCGGAGCCCAAAGGTCTTGATTATCTAAAAAAAGGTCGATCGGAACACCATCCGGCCCTGGTGCCTTCCCTCGTTTACATTGGCTGAGAGCGTGTTTAGTTTCGTCTACTGTAAACCAAACATCTATTCCTACGTTATCAAAGCTAGGAGGCGGAGGCTGAATAAATACCTCCTCCAAGACCCCAAACAGAGCTTCAAAATGTGTGACCCAATCCTCCTCAAGAACATGACTATCTAAAGATATAGTTAATTCGTCTTTTAAAAAGGGTGCATTTATTACGGACCAAAATGCCTGTGAACTTTTTATTAGGACAGCTTCATATAGGCTGTCCCACCATTCTTCTTTTAGAGCGTTTTGCCTTACCCTTCTGGCTTCCTTATAGACCTGCCGTAGAGATGTAATCAGATGCTGGTTACGTGGTTTTACTTTAAGGGCCACATGTAGATTTCCAAGTGCAGTTCGGCAATCTTCATCAAACCAAGTACAAGTCTTAGGGGATCTATTACGTATGGAGCGCATAAGATTAAACTTAACTTCCCTCAGTATCAGTTCAAAAGCATTGACCATTCCATCAGTGATTGAGGGATCTAGGCATAGCCTTATCTCTAAGGCACACTGTGGCCTTGCAAACAGTGGTACACAGAACTCCATCTTCTAACTCTGCAACCTCCGATACCTCTCAAGCCGATTCCGTCTCTTTTAACCATGAACCAGGGACAAGTTCGACTTCCAGACCCAGGTTCTCGGAGATTATCCGCTTGGCTCCTGAGTCCCAGGAGTTTCAACACCTGAATATCCAACAGGAATGCAGGAAAGTCCTGTCTCGGGCGGACAGTACTAACAAAACATACTCTGTAAAGTAGAAAAGATTCTGTATTTGGTGTAGATCAGCTAAGGTGCACCCTCTCTGGTCATCTCCAGAGGAGATTTTTCTGTATCTCCTCCATTTGGCACTTACAGGTTTAGCTCATGCTTTGATCAAAGAACACTTAGCGGCTATCTCCTGTTTCCGGAGATCATCTGAGAGCCAATCTTTGTGGTCTAGCAGACTAGTAAAGCAATTCATTAAGGGACTCTTCAGGACCTTTCCACCTGTGAGATCTCCTCCTCCGACATGGCAACTCAACACAGTACGTGTTCAGCTAATAAAGCACCCTTTTGAACCTATACATAGAGCTGATGCAAAGTTCCTCTCCTGGAAGATCGCTCTCCTCCTGGCCCTTGCATCTGCAAGGAAAGTTGGTGAACTCCAAGCTTTCACTATCCAAGAACCATTTTTACAGTTTAAACAAGACAGGGTCATTCTACGGACCAATCCTAAGTTTATTCCTAAAGTCCCCTTGGACTTTCATCTTAACAAACCGATTGTGCTAATATCTTTTTTCCCAAATCCTCAGATGGCAGCTGAACGTGCTTTGCATTCCTTGGATATAAAACGATGCCTCAAGTTCTATCTGGATAGAACCAAATCCTTCCGCAAATCCTCTCAATTGTTTGTAGCTTACAGCGCACCTATGAAAGGCTTCCCTCTCACGAAACAAAGCATCTCTAGATGGAACTCTAGTGCAATCCTCTTCTGCCATCAACAGACAGGCCAGCCGCTGCTGTCAAAGGTCCGTGCTCACTCTACTAGAGTTGTGTCTAGGTCTGTGGCACTGTTTCCCGTTGTGTCCCTATCAGTCATCTGTAGGGCAGCAACCTGGAAGACGCCACACACATTTACTAAGCATTACTGCTTGGACTCTGAGGTCATGAGAGATCTTGCAGTGGGACAAGCGGTGCTGAGACATCTGTTTTCAATGAAGGTGAGCCTTTCTTTACTTCCCACCATCCATTTTTTGACGCACATTTTCTTTTTCTGTTTGAGATGTATTAATTTACTATTATGTATATGCAAAACATAGTTACTTACTATCTGCATATGTATATATCTTTCTTATTACATAGCGAAATGTGCTAATTACTGCTCTTTACTCTTGATTCAAGCATGTGAATCTATGAAAGTTCCAATACTGGTGTAAAAAAATAAGTTACTCACCTGTACCTGTAGTTCTCCAGTATTGGAATCTTTAATAGATTCACGTGCGACCCACCCACCTCCCCTAGAAAGGCTCATTTTTGTCTCTCAGTTACGTCTTTTTGTAGGCACTGTGCTTAAGAAAATCTGAAGGACTAGAGCTTCTCTCAGGAAGGTTCTACAGGGTGGTGTCATTTGATCGGTTGTTTTCTAAGTTTGGTCCTTTTTTAAATAAGGACTTGGATATGTTATTAAATAATGAGGCAGGCATTAGCCCTTTAAGTCCTATGTCTATTGTGACATTACTTTTTAAAAAATATACCGGGGACTCCCATCTCGATGACGGGGAATGATTCAAGCATGTGAATCTATGAAAGATTCCAATACTGGAGAACTACAGTTACAGGTAAGTAACTTTTCAATTTCAAACATGATCTGAGACGTCATATGCCACAGCCACCCTGACAGTTGGTTCAGAGGGCTTCTTGATTAATATTATCAAAGACAGCCAACAAGCCCATCAGCACCAAGGAATGGCGGACTCTCGTCAGCAAACATTTTCTTACATCTTTTGAGTTTGAGGTCTGTTCCGGCATACCCGCAGTCGTCTTTCCCAGCAGCGGACCCACTGCATCAATTCTTTTCCCACAGCTCCATCCGTCGGTACCCCGTCCTGGGCCCTGCACCGGAGCTTCGCACGTCCCGATATAGACGTAGCAACGGGAGACCTTCTCCCGCTCCTCCTCAAATAACTTGACTGTCAGCCATACTCGGCCACAGCCTTGAATCACTATCAAGGACGTTGTCTGTTACTCGAGTTTACCATTGAATTATCCCTAACCAGCCGGGACAGAAGTATAACCGGCAGAGAGATCCTACAGGGAGGCTTCAGTTTGCCATCAAGCCCTGAAGAAGTCTAGGGGTATATCCCTGACAAAACACGTGTTGGCTGAGCAACCGTTCGTAAGTAAACGAGAAGAACATTCAATACGCCTGAACATTCTTTCATCATTAATTTTGTACTATTTAGAGTATTATAACCACCTTTGTGACTATATGAGATAGAGAGATTGCTCCATATTTACTCTCAATGTGTGCACAGACCCATTGTTATCTCATTTACCTTGTGGTTGTTGTTTGGGGTTCAGGGTTAGCCCTAAGTCTGTAGCACCATCAGATTCTGAAACAGTTACACACTAACGCACACTAGGCAGAGGCGCCATCGCATACCGCACACTTTTAAAACCCGTCCTGTCGCAAGTAATGCGCAATAATTATGGGCAAACGCTGGAAGCCCTAACTGACTCCATCACAAGATGGATCTCTATGCCCCTGTCGATGGCAGGACGCATATCCCTAATAAAGATGGTGCTACTCCCGAAGCTACTCTACCTGTTCATTAATATTCCATATACGCCTAGCAGACACTTCTTTAAAACTCTAAAGACCCAATTGATTCGATTAACATGGGGAGGGAAACAGCCCAGAGTGAAATGGGAACTGTTGACTCAGCCCTATGCTAAAGGGGGATTTGAGGCACCTGATATGGAACTCTACTTTCAGTGCGCCCAGGCACACTTCGCAGCGTATTGGATACACCCACCACCGTATATATGCCACATTTAGCTGTAGAACAGGGATACATGTATCCCGTCCCGACCACGGTATTCCTGGGCTCCACCAAGCATCTGAGGGGCAAAGATCCCACAACAGTTGACTGTACAAATATAGCCTGGCAAAAAATTGCCCATCGGCTACAAGTACCCATGCTATACTCCCCGCTGCTGGGGATACAGCACCATACAGACCTTCCGGTTACGCACAAAGCAGGCTGCAGACAAATGCTTCGGAGGATTGGGAAATTGACATGGAAAGAGATGTACAAAAACGGAACTTTTTGTAATCGGCAAGACTTTTTCCGGGATCGACAACCCACCACATAGGAACTGTCTTTGTATGTGCGGCTGCGACAGGACATTAAAAAAGCCACCCCAGACTTCCCCACGCAACCCGCGACACTGGCGCCACTGCACACTTTGTAGCAAAATCCCACACCTACGCATGTGGTCTCCATGCTCTATCGCACTACCCAGGCAAATAGTCTTCCCCAAACACTGAGCTCGCGAATTCACTGGGATGAGGAATTGGGAACCCCCATTAGTGATGACCAATGGGCATATTGCTGCCAGCTAGCAGTAGGTTAAGAATTAT
Organism: Calotriton arnoldi; assembly: GCA_963921515.1. Classification (NCBI taxonomy): domain Eukaryota; kingdom Metazoa; phylum Chordata; class Amphibia; order Caudata; family Salamandridae; genus Calotriton; species Calotriton arnoldi. Next base: position 1,017,096 of record CAWUFW010001187.1, read on the forward strand.
ACACTTTAAATATTTACATCGCTTATATTACACCCCAACTAGACTTCACCGATTCCAACTCCGGGACAACGATCGCTATGATAGATGTAATAGGGAGGGAACAGGTTTTTTTCATCTGGCATGGGAATGTGACTCTGTTCGGAAAAACTGGCGACAGTTGTTGGAGGCTTTAGAGCAGATGACGGGCTCCCCTGTCCCAGACACCCCAATGACAACACTACTGGGATACACAGCGGGGATAGAGACTTCAGTTAGAAAATATATATCACTAGGTCTACTCTTGGCTAAACGTAGAATAGCATGCAGATGGGGAAGGGGAAGGGCACCTAAATTTAAGGAATGGGTGCGCGACCTCATATACTGTCAAAACCAACTTGTCACATATGCGGAGCTAATGCCGGTCACATCCAGACCACACAATATATGGGACCCACTGCGAATCTACTTAGCAGAAAGCCAAAATGACCCAGATAACACTGGAAGCAACACATATGGGAAATCAAATGCATGTGGGGATGATAGAGAGGGGGAGGGAGGGCAAGGTATAGGCCACTGAGGAGAAACACCCCCTCAAATACAAAATATTGTACAGAGCTGTATGCGCAAAGAACTGTAGATGATTGGGCGAAATGGGCTATAGGAGATCGAACTGTAGATGTCAAGAGAGGATGCTCATACGCTCACTTAGCGACGAAGGTGAAGGGCTGAGAATTTGCCTAATGAGTGCAATATTGATAATGTATATGACTGCAATATATATCAGGAAATGTGACTGATAATCTACATGTCTTTGTTTATTGAACTGTTGTAATGAACCATGAAACAGAATAAAATAAATAAATAAATAAACGTTTAGAAAACAATGACATATGCAAAAACAATGGCAGGACGTAGTAGTGAAGTAAGAAGCTCTGAGGGAGTCAGAGCTGACCTCCTTAGATAAGTACCCTGACTAATTAGGCAAGACACCACTTGACCGAGCTATGACCACACGGTCACAGGCTAAGAAGGAAAAGAAACTGAGACTAAGGGAGATAGAGGAGGCTGCCAGGTTGTTTGATGCCCTCAACCATTCAGGATGCTTTGGTTGCGGGATGCTATTTGGAAATGAAGCAACAGGCAAGAAAGAGAAAATAACCGGAGGTGGAGATAGAAGATGAGAACAATAAGGTCTGCTGGGCGGAGGTGGGCTCCAGGGGGAAGAGGGGCTGGCGCCTGGGTGGGGCCCCAAGACTTAATTACTACAGATGCATGAGAGATGTGTGACACTGGCCTGAGAGCCTTTTCTGCCCCTGGGCGCGCCTGTTACCTGCCCTTGTCTCCCTCTTGCCGTGGCCCTGCCATGGGACCCCCCCCCCAGGTGGCCTGGAACTGACCACTAATCTTACTGCGAGACGACTTGCCAGTGGCTTATCACTATTGTTACCTTGTTTGGCTACTCTGCGTTGCCTTGATTGTGACTGACGATTTGCAGCCCTGGGGCCCCTGCTTGGCCGAGCCTTGCGGATGCTCACGGCCTACTTGGACTCTGTCTACTGCTCTGTGTGGAAGTGATAAGCGAACCTTCCCTTTCTCTACTCCTTGGGATCTGCTGAGACTGCTCATGCCCCTATACGCATGACTTGTGCCGGATATAGGTGAGGCGGGTCTCCGGTACGGTTGGTTTCCCTGGCTCCATGCGGGCCCCTCCTCCCGAGTTCTTGGCAATGTGTTTTATCGTTTACTGGGGGTCTTTTTCTGCCTGTTGGAGTACAGAGGGGAGTGCAACTCTTGTCTCGTGGTGGCGAGGACCTCCACACCTACATGGCTTCAAACCCACTATCCCCTTTGGGTGCAGACTCATGTGGGATGACACCTGCCCTTGATAAGCTGGATAAACCCTTGGCAGCTATTGCGTAGTCCTGAGAAGCGTTTTAGGTCAAATTTGACTCATTCACCAATGATTTGGCGATTCTTCGAGAAAACCAACATAAGATGTCCTAAAAGATCACTGAAAATACATAAGCTATAAAGAAACTACAACCTTCTACACGTGTGGTTACTGAACAAACTTGAGACATCATGGAAAGGATGCTAGTCGCTAAAAGAAAACTGGACGATGCCGAGAGCAGCTCACGCTGCAACATTTGCTTTATTGGCATACTGAAGGGAGCGGGCCCTGTGGCATTTCTGAAACATTGGATAAAACAGGAAATTGCCCCTACAACGCTCTCACCTTATTTCGTGATTGAGCGTGCACACAGAGTCCCCCCCACCCCCCTCCTGCGTCCCTCTCCGGGGGCATTGCCCCTCTTGAATTAACGTGTCCGCGATGCTGTTCTGATGGCGGCTCGTGAAAAAGGTACTGTCTTGTATGAAAATGCTAGGGTCATGTTTTTACTGGACTACACTCTGGCTGTCCAGCGCCAGCGGGCTTCCTTTCTTCGGGTTAAACGGTGGCTGCATGAGGCAGGTCTCAGGTATGCTCTTCTCTACCCTGCTAAGTTGTTCATTTCTGATGGTCGGCACATCCACTTCTTTTGGCAACCGTAGGTGTCCCGGAACTGAGTGCAATTGTACATCAAGCGGTCCCGTAGTCGTTCGCCCTCACCACCCTCATCAGTGCCAAGGATGGCTCAAATAAATGACACCGTACCGTACGTCGTCTGCGCCGCAGGCAACCAAAGAGGGGAACACCCACTCCTGCGCAGTGCAGGCGAGAGCAGCGCAGTGCTGTTGTGGCTGCCGCATCCCTCCAGGAACTCCTGCTGACGCTGCACCTGCTTATGTTTGACTCGACCGTATCTGGGGACGACGACAAGCCATCTGACAGCTCTACCTCTGATACACCGGCTCCCCGGTTTTCATGGCTCAATCTATTGAGGACCTGGCGTAGCCTTGAGGTCTACTGCGCCTTACTTCTAACTGCCTTTCCGGGACTTTATTTCTCAGTCTATTGCCTTCCATGACGTTGAACCTATAATTGCTCCCAGTGAAATAGGACTTTTGATTTGTTGTTTACTTTGGGGATCTCCGGACCTAATATGATTTGTTGTATTGCCCCGTCTGCGGTGCTGGGGGCACCCTGGCGCTGTTGCCGCGTCCTCCTGCCTACTCAACCAGGTTACTAGCTATTATGATATAATGATGTTTTTTGTGCTCTTCCCCTGCCCTCTGTTGGGGCCTTTAAATTTTCCTTTCCTTTGTTTGTGTCATTCCATGTTTTTTGGACGGTTACAAAGTTAGCTGTCCTATGGATGCATTTTGCATTCATTTGGTGTAAAGCTGGTGCCCTCTTGAACACTCACTTTTCTGCTCGTTAGGTTTTCATCCCGCCCTAGTTTTCCCGCATTGCACGGGGTTCCTGTCTCCTGACAGGCAATAACCTCTCTATTCCTTATTGCATCATGCCTGTTGACACCTATAGTTTTATCACATGGAATATTCGGGGCATAAACTCTGTGCATAAATGTTATAAAGTACACATTGCCTGCTCTGCTGGAGGATACATATCGCCTTTCTCCAGGAGATGCACTTGTTGGATGCAGAGGTGACTAAACTGAAGTCCAAATGGAGCGGTCAAGTGTTTGGCACAGGTTATTCACCCTACTCCCGGGGAGTGGCAGTATGGATTGGGGGGGACACCACTTAGTGTGGACAGAAAGCATATGGACACAGACAGCTGGTTTCTGCTCGTGGGGGGCCCTCAATGAGTGTCCGCTAAACCTCGGAGTGGTTTATGCACCATACTCTGACCATTTATCCTTTTGGTCCCGGTTAACCTCTGTTATGGCTTACTGGCTGGATGCGCCATGGGTCATGGGGGTGACTTTATTACGATTCTCGATGTATCCCTGGATCGGTTGACACCACCGCTCCCTCAATCTCCTGTATTGTTGAATGCTGCTCATTTCTGCCTATGAACTGCATTGGTCCCTTGCTGACACATGGCGAGTTAAATATCCTACATGCCACAAATTTGCATTCTACTCCACGGTTCATAAATTGAATTCATGATTTGATCACTTTCTCTGCTCAGCATCTATACATGCAGCTTTGTCTTCCAGAACTTACCATCCTCAAATACTCTCAGATCATAATTCTTTAGTTATGGAGTTGGATTGGGTTGGAACCCCTCTCCAGTCCCTACATGGCGGCTCTCGGTTATGATGCTGGAGGATGCGGTCTTCCATCAGACACTACTTGAGCCTATTGATTCCTTCTTTCGTGACAATGCTGAGTCGCCTTCTTCCCCACTGACTAAATGGGAAGCTTTTAAAGTGGTTATTAGAAGGCTTTGTATGACGCCCACTGTTGGAGTGTGCAGAATTGTGGCAAGAGATGTTCAGGAGGCGGAGGCTACCTTAGCAGTGGCTAAACAGGTGGTGGTCACAAATCCAGAGACTCTGGATGCTCTTAAGGCAGCACGTGCTGATCTTCATGATAAACTAGAATTGCTTCGCTGTTATGACTATGCTGCCTAGTTGTGAGGACCTATAATGAAGGCAGCAAATTCGGTCACTTACTAGTGTGGTTGATTTTGCTTCGCTACCGTGATACTACTCCATAACTTATTCACCTCCCATCCGTGGATATTGCCCATACTCAATACTCTATTAATACATCTTTCCATTACTACTGCAGATCCCTCTATGCTCCCCCACCACTGTTTTCACCTGCCACCTTTCAGAACTTCTTATCTGAGAAGCCTACTCCCATTGTTTCCCCCGAAGCTTGGGTAGCTGTGGATGAACCAACCACAAGTCAGGAGAGTGGCACCTGCCTGAAGGACTTGCCACGTGGAAAGTGCCAGGGTCTGATGGCTTGCCGGCTTAATTTTATGCCAACTTGCTCAAACTCTGGTGCCCAAGCAACAATCTTTATTTCTGGCCATTTATGAGACTTCCCTCAACGTCTTGCTTACCACCACTCTGTTGAAGTCTCATAAAGATCCAACGGATCTTGGATCCTATCGTCCACTCTCCATCCTCAAAACATATTATAGGATACACACCAAAACCCTTGCTACTCAGTTGCTTTCACTATTACCTGATTTAATACATTATGATCAGGCAGGCTTTATTCCAGGTCATAATACATTTATAAAATCTCATTTGCTTGCAGCATATCAAGGGAAAGTCTGCCTCTTGCTTTCCCAACGCTGTGTGTATTGTTTTTGACTTGGAGAATCTGTTAGACTCTCTTTGTTGGGACTAAATGCACAGTGTGTTTGGGATAGGACTTCAGTGGCGCAGATGGATTCGCATACTATACGCAGCCCCTGCTGCTCGATTGAAAACAGGTAAATGTATCTCTGCTGCATGGCCAGTCTTCAGGTTTACTAGACGGGATTGCCCCTTGTCTCCGCTTCTGTTTGCCATGGCAATGGAGCCTCTGGCGGCATGTATGCCCCTGCGTGGAGCCTGTGAGGGGTTCGGATAGGCGGCCAGACACACACAATTTCGTTATATGCCAACAATCTTCTGTTATATGTTCGTGATGCATCTCCATGAATCTATCCTCCATAGCCCATCTCCGACCTCCAAATTAACTGGGTTAAATCCTGCATTTTCCCTCTGCAATAAACTTGTCACTGTCCATTTTTTGTCGCCACTCGACCACTGATTGCCTTTTGAAATGACGAAATTTCGATACCTCGGGATTCAGATACATCACTCGCCGGCAGATCTTCTTGATACAATTTGGGCAAAGCCTCCAGAGCTCTCCGATCCCAGATGGTTTTTGGGGAGTTCTTACCTCTATCGGTGAGTGGGAAGGTGGCCGTGCCAAAGATGATGGTTCTTCCTTACCTCCTTTACTACTTTGTTAATCTCTTCCTTTTCATACCCCGTTCCTTCTTTGACAACTTGACTCTTATTTGGAGACTCTGCTCTGGGGCAATGGACACCCCTTGTAGCGCTTACCACATTGAAACTCCCAGTAGAAGCGGGGGAACTGGCTCTCCCAGATTTTGAATGTTATTACTTAGCGGCTCAGTTGCAATGGGTGGCCTGTTGGCTCTTGGGCTGCTCCCTACATGAAACGGGGCTGAACAAGAGTGAATTCCGAGATGGCTATTACATTACACCCTATACCCTTCCAGATGAAGTTCTTCTCCGCCCATGGTTTTGTTCCGTGTGTCTGCCCAGTGCAGGCAAGATAACGGCAGAGCACAAGGTAGCTATTATTAAATCGCCAGTTGGGGGAGTTATCAGTCCTCATGCACCCAAAATCATAATCTTAGTTTTATTTTCATTAACCATTAGATTGAAATATCTGGCTAACACGTCTAATTGTCGCTGCAACCCCACCGGCATAAAATCCATTAACAATAAATCATCAGCACACATTCAAGTTAAGATTATTTGATTTCCCAGTTTAGTAAGGAAATGGTGTGATTATTTTATGTAATTTGGAAAATCACATATATAAACAGAGAAAAGCAGTGGTGCCAGTACACATCCTTGTTTTAAGCTGGTTAGAAGAGAGATTCAACAAGTAAATTCCGTAGTGGACCCAGTAATTCCTGGATCTAATTATCTGAGTGCAAGTTGATTAGAGCTTGTAATAAATGGCCTAGAATAGTCAAATCCCTTAAATTTTGCCATCATTTTGATTAATCCACACAAATAATCAAATACACATATAAAATCTGCAAATGTGTGATATTATTGTTTTTTGCGTTGTCTTACATGTTTTTACACAATATTTGCAGACTTAAGATATTATCAGTAGTTGAGCATGAAGTATGACATCCCACGCGTTCAAACAACAACAATTGATTTTTCCATAATCCATCTTTCTAATGACTTTTCATGACTTTTAAATGACTTTTGCAAAAACGTTCCCTTTTGCTTCTAATATAATTCAAGGGATTGTATTTCTCACCTTTTTTATAATGAGGAGCTATATGGCTACCTTGTTGTTATATAGAAGATAAAGAGAATTATTCATTCCTATAATAATTTTGGTGGTCTCTTCATTAGTAATGCCATCCAAACTAATTGGAAAGAAATTATGAATCGGGATATCATAGTACATATTGGATTTCTAATACAGATTATTGAAATGGACAGCCAGGTAATTTTGTCTACAGGAAGTGACCTGATAGGCGGCTGCTGATCTTTTTGGTGGTGCGGGGAGGTGAGGTAGTCGGGGAATGTGCTCTCTCTGGTGGTGTGATTGGGTTTTGGAGTAGTGTGTCCAAGGCTCTAAGTACAGTGATACAACGGTAGAGTGATGCAGCAATAAATCCTTGAAGTAAATGAATTAAAGAACAGCAATCAAAATAAACTGATAGCATAGCAAAGCTCCTCCTGTTTGACATAGCAGCCAATTCCGGAGACGGCAGCATTTATACAAGGCTCTTAATAGGAAATGAGGTGGCATCATCATTTTCTTTTTTTACAATGTTGTCTCTTTCGATCACTCTGCTGTGGTCTGTCCTGCTGTTGGATGTCCTCCACTCCATTTGGTGCACCATATTGTGGCTGTATTATTTATCCACTGTGTATCATTAAAAAGTAGGAATTAATAACAACAGAAGAAAATAAATACTTCGCTATGGTTTTAACAACATGAACAGGGGCGTGGCCTAGACGAGCTGCGACATGGCCGCTCTTTGAGTAGGCTCTGCCGGCTGGGAAAATATCCGTACATAATCCGATACAAACTGGGAGTGTTGTTGTAAAACGGTAATCGTACCTGTTTGCCCATTGCGCTAGGAGCCGATTGAGGTCCATTTTGAAACCGAGCGCTGGGCGACGCGACCGCTGAAGGCTGAGTTGGACGGGGCCTGTGACGGAGAGCTGAGGCCGTGCGCAGGGAGCGGCTCGGCGTGTACTCTGACACGCGGGGACTGTGCCGCTGTGGAGAAGCCCGGGTGCCGATCTGTCTGGGCTGTGACCGGAGCGTAGAACTGACCAGCCCGACACAGCGATTATTGATTGGGGCCACCCTCGGCCTGTGGAGAGCTCGCGGGCCCGCGAGAGGTGAGAGGGGCGGTACCGGCGGATGCAGGCAGGGTGCGGCTGCATCGTTGGGGGCCTGCCGCCTGTCCTGTCCTGGAGGCTTGTGGGAGTGCTGTTCCCCCCGTCCGAGAGGCCCCATTTATTGCCGCTGCTGGCAACCCGGCCTGGGCTGTTGTGCCGGAAGGAGCCTCTGGTCGTGCTGCGATCGGGGCGGGAGACGGCGGCAAGCCTGAGGCCTGAAGCGGGCTGGTACGGAAGACGCACACACCGGCCCGGACAATCGCTGAGGCTCACAACTCTGGCTGAAGTGGCTCAATCGGGTAGGTGTAAGCCCATACTGCGCTGGGGAAACCCCCGGTTCCAGAGAGGGGCGCGGTGCTCCATCCTGTGGGGAAGCCCGGTGTTGCAATATGCACTAGTAACGCTGAATTTAAATCGAGAGGGGTGCCAAAAAAAGCAGTGCGGTTGCGGGACGGGCTCCTATCTTGCAGCGCTACTACATTCTACAAGGCAGCTATTTGCTCCGGACTTTACCATATGGGTCAGTGATCCCCCATGCTGGTGTCTCAACTTCCTGGAGCGAGGCATCTGGATCCCCCCCTGGACGAGTAGCAGCGGGCGGGAGCCGCGAGCAGAGAGCTGGGCCTCTTTAGGGGGGCAGGAGGCAACCTCTTACTACTGAGGACGCAATATATGTGGGAAAAGATCCGCATAAGAGTTAAGGGATCTGGTCCCACGTGGTGAGCTGTTTACAGAGTCTGGCTGAAGAGAGCGCACTGTGGGGAGGTTTTGGATCTGCCGTCACCCAGCACAATAATAGCGTCAGTTAACCTGGGGAGACCTCCCCCCCCCCCTTTTTATATTTACACTTTTTAATAAAAGACAGCTTAGTGAGAAAATGGGGAAGACAGATGCAAAACAAACTAAACTGCTGTTCGAAAATAAGAGGCAGACCAGGCAGGCGGACTTGGAGACAGACCCCGAGATGGAACATAGGGAGGGTGCAACGGGGGGCAATGAAGATCTATGATCCATCCTGCTTGAGGTGCAATCAAGCCTCAAAACAATTGATAATAAAATAGATAAACTAACGGATAGGCTAGACCAGGTAAAAAAACAAGTCGACACCCACGAAATACGCATTGACAAATTGGAAAACAGGGTCCCTGATGCACATGAGTTCCAGACGGAGTCGAGACAGCAGCTATTGAACATAGAAAAAGTTCTGGACGTAATCAAGGCCAGAAATGAAGACCTGGAAGCCAGATCCCGCCGAAACAACATACAAATAACTGGCATTCCGGAAACCACAGCCATGGGCAGGGTGGAGGACTTTGTGGAGACACTTATCCAGGAGATTTTCAATGCATCCCTCTCTAACTTGTTTATTGTGGAGAGCGACCATAGGTCACTGGCTCCGAGACCCCCAGTAGGAGGCACTCCGCAACCTATTCTGGCTCAGATATTGAATTACCGAGACAGAGATGCAATCCTCAGAGCGGCAAGAGAAATGGGCCAGATAACACATCAGGGCAACCAGATTTCTTTCTTCCCCGACTTTACACCGGCAGTTCAGGCTGCGAGAAGAGAATTTGCCCCCGTCAAGCGCGTCCTCCGACAGGCTGGCATCACTTATGCTTTGATGTACCCGGCGAAGCTTAAAGTTCATCATGAAGGCAATTCTCACTTTTTCACAAATGCTAAATCGGCCCTAAAATACGCCAAACAGGCTGCTGGGAGTAAATGTCAAGACAAAAACTCCAGGGCACACTGAAGGAACACTAAGTGACAAGGACTGATCTGGCGACCTCTATGTCAGGTTCGGCCCCTGTGTGCCTAGGCGTGCACTCAAGGCGGAGCTGTTAATGGGGCCTGTGTTAAACCTGAAGCGTAATATTGGGCTTTGCATAAGTTGAAATGTTTGTTATCTATGCAGTAATGATTCATTCTGTTCATATCGCACTCTCATTAGCATGCCCAGCCACCTGGTCACCGACCAGGTTGTACGCCGGAGATACCTCGCCCCCAGGGAGATCTCCCATTACCGTTTTGAATGTTTGAGTTGGGAGGGTATTTGCAGTTTGAGGGGGTGGGGGGGCGGGTCACTATTTCTCAACATAATTGAGGGGTTGGAGTGGGTGGGGGGTGGGGATCACGGGTACAGCACACAGGCTACAACGTTATTCTGGCACATTGCATGTAAAACACTTGTAGTTAGGTAGACTACTTTGGAGTGTCGGAAAGGGATACATACATATTCTTCATTACGCCCTAGTGGCACCACACTGATGTAAAATGGCAGCTTTGAAATTCTTAACGTTTAATGTTGGAGGCCTGAGCGACCATAGGAAGGCCAGACTAATCCAAGCATATCTACTTCGCCACAAGATTGACTGTTGCTTCTTACAAGAGACTCACCTGTCCAGGTCCTCAGCCCCTAGGTTGCGGCATGGTCATTGGGGAGAGGTGTACTCCACTGGATATTCTAACTTTGCTCGGGGGGTGGCTATATTACTGCGCAGAGGGTTGAACTGAAAGCCTACGCATACACTCATCGACACCGAAGGGAGATATGTTATCCTGAAAGGTTCGCTTTGCGAGACGGAAGTCGTTCTTGCTGCAATATATGGCCCCAATACAGATGACCCCGAGTTTTTCCGCACAATATGGGCGCAAATTGCAGGCTTGAGCTGCAACACAGTCATCTGGAGGGGGGGATTTTAATGCAATTCTGAATGACTCTCTAGATAGAAGGGGAACGTCCCGCAGGTTGCACCCGCGTGCCAGCGCCACCTTGAATGCCCTTCTCCATACTAATGACCTGGTAGATGTTTGGAGACACCGCTATCCAGACAAGAGGGAGGGGTCATGCGTTACAACACAACATAACGCCTGGTCGAGGCTGGACATCTGGGTGGTCTCCCGAGACGTGGCGGCTTGGACCTCGGAGGTTTCCCTTTTGCCGCGGACTCTCTCAGATCACGACCCATGCTTATTACAGGTGGACCTCGCCGTGCCTTATCGGCGCTCCTTCACTTGGAGACTTCCCACTATGGCCTTACTAGATCAAGTGTTAGGCAGGACATAAATGATTATTTCTCTGACAATGAGGGATCAGTTGAATCGGCGGGAACACTCTGGGAAGCATTTAAGGTGGTCATATGTGGCTGCTGTATTGCCAAGCAGTCCGGTGTCTTGAAGTCCAACAGACAGCGGCTCCACACTCTAGAGTCTCAACTTAAAGACATAGAGAAGGACTTTTTCAATTCGGGCGATGGGGGGCACCTGGCATTATTCAGAGAGCTGCTGTCTGAATACACAGATGAAGCAAGCAGAGAAGTAAAATTTATGGGTAAATATAGGAGATACGGGGAGGGTGATAGACCGGGCAGAACACTGGTGGGCATGCTCCGCCCTCCGAGAACCGCCAATATTATCACTGAACTCAAAGACGAAGAGGGGCACCCAATTCTTGGCTCACAACATATACAGACTCATCTAGTTGAATTTACACTAAATTATACACATCCACAATCCCCAATTCACAAGTGGGACTGCATACATACCTTGATTCAATAGAGATGCTCTGGCTTAGCAGGGCACACATGGAGTATTTAGATGAACCCTACACTGTTGAGGATATCAAGCAAGTAATAAATAGCCTCCCAAATAACAAAGCGCCGGGTCTGGATGGCCTACCAGCTTCATCCTACAAAGCATACAGTGACCTATTGGCCCCGCGACTGCTGGAGGTCTATCAAGAGTCAATGGAAACGGGCCTCCTTCCGCCTTCAATGCGTGAGGCCGTAATTCTGACATTACTGAAACTTGACAAGGATCCCACAAGCCGGGACTCCTACCGCCCGTTATCCCTAATTAATTTAGATAATAAAACTTTGGCTAAATTAATCGCCCAAAGGCTACAGCCACTTCTCCCCTTGATCGCGAGGCCAGACCACTCTGGTTTTATACCAGGCAGGTCAACTGTACATAATTTAAGGACCTTCTTTGCGATACTTCATTATCTGGACCCCCAGGCCCCTGCAGCAGCGGTTCTGTTAGATGCAACTAAGGCATTTGACTCCCTAGAATGGCCCTATCTCTTCGGGGTCTTGACTCGTATGGGACTTAGCCCGGCATTCATGGCTCAAATCAGCCTTCTCTATTCAAATCCTACAGCCCGGCTTAAGGTCAACGGTATCATCTCAGAAAATGTTCCTATAACAAGGGGCACAAGACAGGGCTGCCCTCTCTCCCCGCTCCTCTTTGCCATCGCAATGGAGCCGCTGGCGGCTCGCATCCGGCAACACCACGCCAATAGGGGGGTGGGGTTTTCGACTAGAGGCCTGACTATTTCGCTCTATGCGGATGATATCACGCTTTACGTCATGGACCCCATAAATAATATCCTTCCCATGCTCCGTGAACTGACCAGATTTGGGGGACTCTCGGGTATCTAGATAAACTGGTCAAAATCGACTATCTTTCCTCTGACGTAAGGCACGATTCCGTTCCCGCTGGACTATCCACTCAAATGGGCAGATGGCCCGGTCAAATATCTGGGAATTTGGCTGAGTCGAGATGTGCAGGAGCTGTGGGAGATGAACTTTGGTCGCGCAGTGAGCTGGCTTGAGGGTAAAATAGACGTTTGGGCACGGCTGCCTCTCTCTTTAGCAGGCAGAATAGCCATAGCTAAGATGGTTGTGTTGCCCAAATTTCTATATCTATTTGTCAATCTTCCCATAATTCTTACGCAGGCATTCTTACAAAAACTTAGATCCCTGATGATTAATTTGGTATGGGCCGGTAAACAGGCACGAGTCTCCTGGGAGCTCCTTACTATGCCTCTAAGCCAAGGGGGAATGGGTGCGCCGGATATTTCCCTGTATGCCTACTGCGCGCAGGCTCAATTCCTGCATCAGTGGATATTTCCCACCCCATTTCAACCCCACATAGCTATTGAAATGGATAAATCCGCGCCGGTGCCCCTAAACGTGGCAGTGTTTTCCAAATTTAAAAGACCACGGAACCTTGCCAGGTAGGTCGCTCCCCCACCACACAGCTCCGCCTGTGGTGCCCTACCCGCTGCTGCTGCTGGTAAGCTCGCCCCCCTGTTTGCTGCCTCTGTGCCCGTTTTTGCCTTTTGCTTCCCCTCGTTTGCCTTCTGTACCCCTCGCTGCCCCCGTATTTTGTGTCCACCTTTGCCTTCTGTACCCCTCGCTGCCCCTGTTTTCTTGTGTCCACCTTTGCCTTCTGTACCCCTCGCTGCCCCGTATTTTGTGTCCACCTTTGCCTTCTGTACCCCTCGCTGCCCCCGTATTTTGTGTCCACCTTTGCCTTCTGTACCCCTCGCTGCCCCCGTATTTTGGGTCCACATTTGCCTTCTGTACCCCTCGCTGCCCCCGTTTTTTGGGTCCACCTTTGCCTTCTGTACCCCTCGCTGCCCCCGTTTTTTGTGTCCACCTTTGCCTTCTGTACCACTCGCTGCCCCCGTATTTTGTGTCCATCTTTGCCTTCTGTACCCCTCGTTGCCTCTCTCCGCTCCCGCCGCTGCGTCCCCTGTGGCCCCGCCCCCCTGACTGCCCATTCGCTGCCCCTGCCTCCCGCCTCCCAGCTGCTCCTCCCTTCCACCTCCCCATATATGGCGGCCGCTGCGCGGTGAGGAGAGCGACCCTTGACCTTGCCAGGTAGGTCGCTCCCCCACCACACAGCTCCGCCTGTGGTGCCCTACCCGCTGCTGCTGCTGGTAAGCTCGCCCCCCTGTTTGCTGCCTCTGTGCCCGTTTTTGCCTTTTGCTTCCCCTCGTTTGCCTTCTGTACCCCTCGCTGCCCCCGTATTTTGTGTCCACCTTTGCCTTCTGTAACCCTCGCTGCCCCTGTTTTCTTGTGTCCACCTTTGCCTTCTGTACCCCTCGCTGCCCCCGTATTTTTGTGTCCACCTTTGCCTTCTGTACCCCTCGCTGCCCCTGTTTTCTTGTGTCCACCTTTCCTTCTGTACCCCTCGCTGCCCCTGTTTTCTTGTGTCCACCTTTGCCTTCTGTACCCCTCGCTGCCCCCGTATTTTGTGTCCACCTTTGCCTTCTGTACCCCTCGCTGCCCCCGTATTTTGTGTCCACCTTTGCCTTCTGTACCCCTCGCTGCCCCCGTATTTTGTGTCCACCTTTGCCTTCTGTACCCCTCGCTGCCCCCGTTTTTGGGTCCACCTTTGCCTTCTGTACCCCTCGCTGCCCCCGTTTTTTGTGTCCACCTTTGTATTTTGTACCACTCGCTGCCCCCGTATTTTGTGTCCATCTTTGCCTTCTGTACCCCTCATTGCCTCTCTCCGCTCCCGCCGCTGCGTCCCCTGCGGCCCCGCCCCCCTGACTGCCCATTCGCTGCCCCTGCCTCCCGCCTCCCAGCTGCTCCTCCCTCCCACCTCCCCATATATGGCGGCCGCTGCGTGGTGAGGAGAGCGACCCTTGACCTTGCCAGGTAGGTCGCTCCCCACCACACAGCTCCGCCTGTGGTGCCCTACCCGCTGCTGCTGCTGGTAAGCTCGCCCCCTGTTTGCTGCCTCTGTGCCCGTTTTTGCCTTTTGCTTCCCCTCGTTTGCCTTCTGTACCCCTCGCTGCCCCCATATTTTGTGTCCACCTTTGCCTTCTGTACCCCTCGCTGCCCCTGTTTTCTTGTGTCCACCTTTGCCTTCTGTACCCCTCGCTGCCCCCGTATTTTGTGTCCACCTTTGCCTTCTGTACCCCTCGCTGCCCCTGTTTTCTTGTGTCCACCTTTGCCTTCTGTACCCCTCGCTGCCCCTGTTTTCTTGTGTCCACCTTTGCCTTCTGTACCCCTTGCTGCCCCCGTATTTTGTGTCCACCTTTGCCTTCTGTACCCCTCGCTGCCCCCGTATTTTGTGTCCACCTTTGCCTTCTGTACCCCTCGCTGCCCCCGTATTTTGGGTCCACCTTTGCCTTCTGTACCCCTCGCTGCCCCTGTTTTTTGGGTCCACCTTTGCCTTCTGTACCCCTCGCTGCCCCCGGTTTTTGTGTCCACCTTTGCCTTCTGTACCACTCGCTGCCCCCGTATTTTGTGTCCATCTTTGCCTTCTGTACCCCTCGTTGCCTCTCTCCGCTGCGGCCCCGCCCCCCTGACTGCCCATTCGCTGCCCCTGCCTCCCGCCTCCCAGCTGCTCCTCCCTCCCACCTCCCCATATATAGCGGCCGCTGCGCGGCCGCGCCGCGCCTGGACCGCGCCCAGTGCCAGAACCCCTGGGCCGTGCGCCCCCCGCTCCAGCCTCGAGGACCGACGCCGATACGATGCCACCACACTCCACGCTCTCAACCCCGGACGGACACACAACTGCTTCAAGGCCGCCCCGAAACGCACTCATGGTCCCTTCACCTGCCGGAACTGCAGCTACACCAGCCTCAGAGCCACCGAAGCGCCCGCCAAGAAGGACCTCAACCACCTCCGATGCTTCCTACTGAACACCCGCTCCGCACGCAAACACGCCGTCGAGCTCTGGGACCTGCTCGACACATCATCACCAGACGTCGCCTTCTTGACAGAGACCTGGATGAACGACTCCTCCGCACCCGACATCGCCATAGCCATCCCAGACGGCTATAAGATCACCCGCAGAGACCGCATCAACGAAGTAGGAGGAGGAATCGCCATCGTCCACAAGAACTCCATCAGGGTCTCGACCAGCACCGACGACTTTCTCTGCACCGCCGAACACATGCACTTCCAGATCCACACGGACCCCAACACCACCCTTAGAGGCACCCTTGTCTACAGACCCCCTGGGCCCCGACCCCAGTTCAGCGACTCCATCGCCGACTTCATCAGCACGCACGCCCTGACCTCTACCGACTACATCCTCCTCGGAGACCTGAACTTTCACCTGGAGAACAACAACGACAGCAACTCCACCACCCTGATCGACAACCTCGCCAACCTCGGACTGAGACAGCTCGTCACAACACCGACCCATTCCGCCGGCCACACGCTCGACCCCGTCTTCTCCTCAAGCTCCCACGTCTCCTTCAGCCACACCACGGAACTCCTCTGGACCGACCACCGCTGCATCCACTTCACCTTCCAGAAACCCACCACACACCACCGCACCCAACAGATCCCACGCCGCTGCTGGAGCAAAGTCACCGAAGACCAACTACGGGCAAACCTCGCTCTCAGCCCTCCCTCCGACCCATCCAACACCGACGACGCTGCCTGCAACCTCAGACGATGGATAGACGACTGTGCCAACACCCTCGCCCCGCTGAAAAACTCACCTACAGTGACACCACCAAAAGAGCCAGCTGGTTCACCCCGGAACTCCTAGCGTCCAAGCGTACCTGCCGGAAACTAGAGAAGAAATGGCACAGTGATAAGACACCGGACAGCCACGAAGCCCACAAATACGCCATCCGTAACCACCACCACCTCATCAGGTCCGCCAAGAGAATCTCCTTCAAAGACCGCCTCGACAACAACGCACACAACAGCAAGGAGCTCTTCAACATCGTGAAGTAACTCTCCAACCCCAGCTCTAACACCAACGACATCCCGCCGTCGCAAGCCCTGTGCGATTCCCTCGCCACCTTCTTCCACCGCAAGATCGCCGACATCCACGACAGCTTCAACACCCAGACAGCCCCAACTAAGATCGATGCACCAGACCCGCCGCACACCATCGACCACGACCCCTTGCCAGCCTGGGCCAGCGTGAACATCGATGACACCATCAAGACCATGAGCACAATACACTCCGGCTCCCCGTCAGACCCTTTCCCGCACCACATCTTCAACAAGGCCAGCAGCTCCATCGCACCCCACCTGTGCAACGTTATCAATCTCTCCTTCGAGACCGCGACCTTCCCAGAGAGCTGGAAACACGCAGAGATCAACGCCCTACTCAAAAACCCAAGGCGGACCCGAGAGACCTCAAGAACTTCCGGCCCATCTCCCTGCTTCCGTTCCCAGCCAAGGTCATCGAGAAGATCGTCAACAAACAGCTAACCCGATACCTCGAAGAAAACAGCATCCTGGACCCATCCCAATCAGGGTTCCGCAGCAACCACAGCACTGAGACTGCCCTCATCGCCGCCACCGACGACATCAGGACCCTGCTGGACAACGGTGAGACCGCAGCCCTCATCCTGCTGGACCTCTCCGCCGCCTTCGACACTGTCTGCCACCGCACTCTACGCGCACGCCTCCACGACGCAGGGATCCGAGACAAGGCCCTGGAATGGGCCACCTCCTTCCTCGCCGGCAGAACCCAGAGAGCCCGCCTCCCACCATTCCGATCCGAAGCCTCCGAGATCATCTGCGGCGTACCCCAGGGATCATCCCTCAGACCAACACTGTTCAACATCTACATGGCCCCGCTCGCACGCATCGCCAGACAGCACGACCTCAACATAATCTCCTACGCCGACGACACTCAACTGATCCTCTCCCTCACCAAGGACCCCCTCGCCGCCAAATCCAACCTCCATGAAGGAATGAAGGCCGTCGCCGATTGGATGAAGATCAGCCGACTAAAGCTGAACACGGACAAGACAGATGTCCTCATCCTCGGCTCCAACCCCTCAGCCTGGGACGACTCCTGGTGGCCAACGACACTGGGAGCAGCCCCGACACCCACCGACCACGCACGCAACCTGGGAGTCATCCTCGACTCAACGCTCTCCATGGCCAAGCAAGTCAACGCAGTCTCCTCCTCCTGCTTCAACACCCTCCGCATGCTTCGCAAGATCTACAGGTGGATCCCGACAGATACAAGAAGAACAGTCACCCAGGCCCTCGTCAGTAGCAGACTTGACTATGGGAACGCCCTCTACGCGGGAGCCCCGGCCAAGCTCATCAAGCGACTGCAACGCATACAAAACGCCTCCGCACGCCTGATCCTCGACGTACCACGCCACAGCCACATCACCCCCCACCTGAGGAACCTGCACTGGCTCCCCGTCGACAGGAGAATCTCCTTCAAACTCCTCATCCACGCACACAAGGCACTTCACAAGACTGGCCCAGCCTACCTCAACAGACGACTCTTCTTCTACGTCCCCAACCGCCAGCTCTGCTCCGCCGACCTCTCCCTCGCCACCGTCCCTCGCATTCGAAGAACAACCACCGGCGGCAGATCCTTCTCACACCTCGCCGCCAAGACCTGGAACACCCTTCCACTAAGCCTACGACAGACCCAAGACCTGCTGACCTTCAGGAGGCTACTCAAGACCTGGCTGTTCGACCAGTAGCAGCAACCCCCCCCCCTTTTTTTCTCCCCAGCGCCTTGAGACCCTCGCGGGTAAGTAGTGCGCTCTACAAATTCTGTGATTGATTGATTGATTGATTGAACGAAATAGATACCACCGAAACGCTACGATGGGCATGGGACAATTTACGCATTCTGGCTAAACATGACCTGTTGTTTGCTATTTCTGCCCCCTTGGCGTATAACCCTCAGATGCCGGCGCTGGCGAGTCGCGGAGAGGTAATACGAGCTGAAAGGTTGGGGTGGAAGACCTTTGCAGATTTATACCCTGGGGACATTTTTATCTCCCCTCCAGACAAGGAGGGGGCGGGTGCCTCATATTTTTCTGACCTGCTCCTCTACTATAGGATTCGCGCTGCTTGTCGTAAGATGCATGACGCCTTCCCAGCGCCTCCACCTACACTAACCGCGCTAGAGGGGACACTGACACACACTTCTCATCATAGACTAATCACACGCCTGTACAATGCCATGCAATTGTCCTATCCCGTAGCCATACAAAAGTCTGTGGAGAGCTGGAATGAAGACTTACCTACGCCGCTGACTGATGACCAATGGAAGTTTTGCTGCGGGCAGTTGGAAATGCTTTCCCCAAATTATAAGCTTTGATTAATCCACTTTAAATTCTTGCATAGGTACTATAGGACCCCCGTACAACTACCACGCATGGGCCTCCGGGAAGACGCCAAATGTTGGCAATGTAATGCGCCACAGGCCCCCTTTTTACACATGGCTTGGCACCGTCCCAAACTGGCAAAGTACTGGGAGGATGTTTTTGCAATAGTTAATGAGATGCTAGACCTTAGGCTGGAGCCGACGCCCCTGTTGGGCATCTTAGGATATACGAAGGACACCCCTGTGGAGACTCGCCGCCTACTGGCGATGTTGCTTCTGCTGGCAAAGAGACGGATGGCCATGTCTTGGGGGAGGGCGGGAGTTCTGAGGAAAGCACACTTTTACGCTTTTAGTAACAAATTAAAGTGCGAGGAGTGGGAGGCAGACTTTTTAAGCCATTTATTATGCTAGCGGGAACAATATACAACTCGCACTCCAGCGGCAAGCGTACACTGCACACGGATCAATGTTTACTCTGCCATATTTATACACAACTCAAAGCAGAGCTTACGTGACTTCATACAAATTTGCTTAGCAGTGGAAATTCCTCGTATCAGCTAGAGGTCAGTTCAAAAGTTGCATCTCACCAGATAAGAATTGAGTATCCGTGGAAATACCTTCTAATTCTGTGGTCTATCAGCTACATGTCATAAACAGATGAGTAAATTAGAGGACAATGGTCATCTTCCAGCGTGTTCAGAAAAGAGTTGCATAAATGAACAAAGTTCGTTGCTGAGATTTTCTTGTGAAAAAGAGTTGCTTTTGAGTTGAACAATATTTAGGCCAAATATATTAATGAATGTGCTTTTAGTTCACTCTATAACCCATGTCCTAAAACCAATATTTCACAGTTCCACAGACAAAGACCTGGATTGCTGACATTACACACTGCCAGGAGCAGCTCAATACGTTCTGGCAGCTGATGCTGACGACATCCAGACCACGCGATATTTGGGGTCCCTTTCAAAATTGGGTTAAAACTCAGATGCACATGACTGGAGAAGCAGTTGAATCTTAGGGGCACAGCACATATGATGGGGTGAAGTATGGTGAGGGGCGGGTGGTTGAGATGTGATCTGGGGTCGCGAGGCCACTCAGTCAACTGTAGCCATTTGATGCTGTTTAGCCTGTTATTTCTGCTTGGAAATCTATCTTGTCAATAATGTGGTATCTGTCACAATGCTCTATTTAGTTACTACATGCGTTCATGATGCTGTGCTTTTCACTCCTTTTCTTGTTGGGGGTTGTGTGTTTTTCTTTTTTATTTTGGTATATCCTTTTTCTCTTCACCATTTACTGGGGCGTGATTGTATATTAACATGGAAATTGGTTTTGATATGCATGAGTACGCTCTGTATACCTTGATGTACTGGTTTAATAAAAACTCAATAAATAAAAAAAACAAAAAACCAACATGAACAGAATTGCTTTTAGCCTCAGCAGATTTTTTTAAGGATAAATTCCAACAGGAATTCGTAGAGTGAGAGGCTTGTAACTAGACTGTTTTTTAATCTATCTGTTCAAACCAAAGAACTAAGACACCACACTGTAGTATATAATTCTTCACTCACCTGTGGTGCGGTGAAGGATAAAATGTATATTAATATGGTAATGAAATCTACCCCAAAGAAGCAAACTATGTCTATTTCCCATCATTAGGAAGTAAAAGTTTGAAAGTAGTTTTACAACCTACTATGGATTTAAAATATTCTCTGTCTCTAACCGTAAAAGCGCCATCTTCTTCAAGACACACTTAGGTACAGGATTGTACTATCTCTAAAATTCCAGTAGCCTATTAACTTGTAGATCAGTCCTTATTATTGAAACCCCCCATCATCTTAGATAATAAAGATACTTCTTCTATTAAGATAGGAGTGCCCAACTTTGATTTCTAGTTGATGAGATGTGCTTCAGTTTTACAATTACTAGAGTTTGTAACTGTTCCTGAAGATAATATTCTCTTTCAGGGGATCTCCTCTGATAATCATAAGCACTGAATAGTCTTGCCCACGTGTGGGAACCCCGGAGCAGTTAATTTCACATTTTTACAGTATCTCGCCTTATTTCGGAAAGGTCAGGAGGTACATGTGCCAAAATGTACAATTTGCAGACAGGCTAAATTGCCAAATTCCTTTCATTTTCTTCAAAGGATGGAGGTAAAAAAGCCTTCAGCCTTCAAAAAATCACTAAAGATAAATAACAATGACATTTAAAAATGGCTCTTTTAAAATTCTTTTCACACTCTTTTAAAGTGAATGTAGGAAGAACAGGGCAGTGTAGCTGGAGAGGTTGCAGAAGTGAAACACTGAGAAAAGAATACTGCACCTTTAAGGACACTCTGACCTCCAGTATCCCATTATGCCCTGTAGATGGCAGTTTAGCCTGTTCTTTTTTTTAACACTTTATTTTTGAGGTTTTGAGATTGTACAAAGAAGTAAAGGAGGAGAAATTAAATGTCATGAGGAGCATGGCATACCAGCAATTACTACATTACAGTATAGCTTAAACGAAAATCACAGTGCCCATCTTCATATTCAACAACATAGTACATGTGCACAATATCAAGCAGCAGTCAACAAAGTCCGTCAGCCCCTTCATCGGATGATTTGTCTAAAGACAAAAGGCCTCCTAAGCGAGCACGTTGCAAGATATCGTGCATAGCGGTCAAAGGAATCTAACTGGCTGTATTGTTTTACCTGTTTTTTGATAATTTTCTGTGTATTGTATTGATAAGTGTCTTTTATGGCCTCGATTGGCTGAATAAAGATTCTTTGAATTGAATTGGTGGCCAAATCCTTTTGAGCATAAACATCTTATCATTAAGTAACACAGTCAGGCGTTCCTTTGCATATATGTGCCACACCTTAGTCAACCACAGAGTAAGGTAGCCAGTTCTTTTAACACAGTGAGTAGCAGGATAGAATTAATAATACTTGATCTCCTTTCTCGGTGAGGAGGGAGGGTTGCTTATGGTGGAGATTCCCCAGAGAGACAACTAGGATTAC
Organism: Calotriton arnoldi; assembly: GCA_963921515.1. Lineage (NCBI taxonomy): Eukaryota > Metazoa > Chordata > Amphibia > Caudata > Salamandridae > Calotriton > Calotriton arnoldi. The sequence continues at coordinate 1,038,925 of CAWUFW010001187.1, forward strand.
AGGTAAGCAACTATTCCTTTTCTCTCCGGGGATCTCCATTGATAATCATGAGCACTAAATAGAATAGCTAGCTCATCCTGAAAAGATCCCACGAGGGAAGAGACAAAGTATGATATTTAAGCAAAAAGATTTCTTAGAGAGGCTTGCCCGACTTGAGGGTCTGCTCTCGAATCTGAATCAAGACAATAGTGTCTTGTAAAGGTGTGAACATATCCCCAAGTTGTTGCTTCACAGATCTCAGAGATTAGGATGTTTCTAAGTAATGCTTCAGTATCTGCTTTACCTCTGGTGGAATGAGCTTGAAGTTTCCTAGGTACGGCTTTGTTGGTAAGATGCACTTTAATGAAGGAAAAATTCTGTTTTGCCTTAGCCAAATAAAGTAGGTATGGAAGAACTGCTACTTCCTGGCAGGTGGGAGGATTAAAATTGTTCTGAGCACACCAGATGCAGAATCTTTTCCAACTAAAGGAATAGGATGTTCTAGTAAAAGGTCTTCTGGCCTCTCTCAAAACATCCATGCGCTTCTGAGGAATGTTCTGGTGACCATATTGTATGAGTTCAGGAGCCAAGCTACCAAGTTCAGAGATTGAAGGTCAGGGTGTAGAATCTGGCCTCCAAACTTGGAAAGAAGTTCCTGTCTGCATGGCAGCCTCCTGTGTTGATAATCACTGTTGACAGAAAGGGTATTGGGGAAAAGGCGTAAAGAAATTTGCCTGACCAGCCAATCTATTAGGCATTCTCCACCATGCTTGGTTGATAATACCTCAAGGCAAAGCTTGGGCATTTTTTATTTTCTCTGTCTGCGAAAAGGTCTATTTGAGGGAAACCCCAGTCACAAAAGATATCTTGAAGGATAGAGTTGTTTAATACCCATTCATGATTTCCTTGAATAGTTCTGCTGAGAGTGTTCGATTGAACATTCTGGATACCTGGAAGATGGATAGCTGTGATTCTGAGGTCCTCAGAGAATAACCATTTCCAGACTGGTTGTGCTTTCAGAGATAGAGGTCTGGAAGATTGTAAAAAGACTTTGTGAAGACGTTTTTAAATGTCCCTGTTGTTTATTTTTAGTGACTTTTTGTTGATGGGTGAAGGCTTTTTCTCTCCATCTTTAATGCAAATTAAACGAATTTGGTAATATAGCCTGTCTTAAGACTTCCAATTGTACATTTTGTCACATGTATCGTGGCCTTTCCGTAGTAAGGCAAAGATACTGTAAAAATGTGAATTTGAAAGAACTGTTCCAGGGTCCCCACATGTGAGTGCTTATGATTTTAATGGAGATTCCCTTGAAAGGGAACTAGGATTATAGGTACGAAACTATTTCTTTCCTAACCTCAGATAACAGACCCCAGTTCTCCCTCTATGATTACTTCCATTCAATCAATTCTATCTTCAGTGATTTAATTGATAAGCAAACAGTTAGTGGTACATGAACAATCCATGAATATGCTGACATCAATTATCAAATCTTTAACTGATTATTCCAGACTAGCAATCACCCTGATAACAAGGATTTTTGTCCCAACCAGGTACACCCATTATTAGAAGTTGAATGGGTGGTTAATAATTGTTCCCATATTCATCTATTAAACCCTGAGGAAATCCAAATGCTGTCTCTTTTATACCCCTTGTCACAATCGAAAACAATAACCCAGAAAAAAACAAATCTATTCCTTTACTTGATGACTCCATTTATTTATGAAAGGTGTCATACATTACTGTATTACTGATCTTTTTCAACCCCAGTCAAATTAAATTCTTAAATTCGTTAACAATGCTGAACATTTTTTACTGTGTGTATGAGTTATGATTGCTTTCCTCAAAAGATATTGAACTAGTTGCATTTGTATTTCAAAGTAACAAAGTTTGTGATTCAACATACTCCCTATTCCTTTTTGGTTCTCTTTTTTCAGCTCAATTAGTGGGGAAAATGCAGAATATCTCCAGGAAATGGAAATTGATGTTAAGTTTTGGCCTTCAATATTGAATAAACCTGAATTATTTTCTTAAATTCGACTTATGCATCAGTATCATTGTCTACCCCATATTGAAGCCCAAGCAGTAAATTTGATTGTAGTCAACCATAGTGGTGGTTTGAGGAAACTATAGAGATCACATTTGAACACTAAAAGAGAGATACTCCAGATATAGTAGATTGGTATTAGCTCTCCAGAGCTCTGAATCCACATTGAGCCGAAAATTACTTCTAATGTAAGATGGAGTCTCTGAACCTGAACCACTGCTGGGCTGGAATGCGTTTTGAACATTGTGAACCGGAGGACCATCTTTTCAGTTTCACAAGTAATATGTTTACAAGAAACCTGTTTATTTACTGATTTCGTTATGTCTAATTATACAGTGTTTTCAAGCTCAGCTGTCCCATTTCTAAAGGGACATATTATAAGGGATCTCAGTATTCTGTTATACTCAGATTTAAATTGGTTATAGTCAAAATATGTCTTTGTTATGAATTTGCTCTTGTGGTTTACATATCCTACTTTTATTTGGAGGTTATTTTGTATGAACTATTGATTGTGTATTAATTGTATACATTATATATATGTGTGTGTGTGTGTATATATGTATACACACACACACACATATATATTCATGGGAACAAAATGCAATGTAAAGTAACAATATAGATAGGTGAATTTAGGAGAGATAACTATAACTTGCTCCCCATCCTTGCACTGCTTACGGCCTCACATATCACATCACTAATAACATCTTCTATGACATCAATTATGACATCACTGATGACATCTCAAATGACATTACTGATGACATCCCCCCTCTTCTTTATAAAATTCAGCCACAGGGGTGGGCTCCCCAGGGCATAAACAATTTAAATGCGGCCCAGCCACCATTTTCTTTCTTTTTTTTTTCCCAATCCCGCAAGAGTTTCTCGTCTCCCAGGATCGCAGCATTTTTTGCCATTTTTTTTTGGGCGGGGTGGGGGTCCTCTGGCCCCTTCATGGAGGTCAGGAGAACCCTACACTGCCACCTTATGCAATTTATTTGTTATAATTTCAGGACAGGGGACTAAGTCCTCAGGTCCTGTAATGGCTGGCAGCAACATTTTTCTCATGTTATTGGCAGCCAATCAGAGTTCTCGCTCCTAAGGGAAATAAAGATCCCTGGGCCAATCAGAACATTCCATTTTTAAATTGGTGCTCCCTCAAGAGTCTCACAAGACTCTTGCAGGCCCAACTGTCCAGATATACAATTAATTTTTACTCTTAATTTCTCAAAAACTACAGAATGGATTTACATCAAATCACAGGAAGGACAGTCTGCAGAGCAAGATCTAGCTTCCTGCCAAATTTGGTGTAATTCCATTCAGCAGTCTTTGCTGTAGCCCGTCTTAAAGAAGTCTATGGAAAATACATAGGGATTTTACGTTTTGGGACCCCCGTATTTCTCAGCCCCCGCTTGACGGATCACCCTAAAACTTTCATGAAGAAGCTGAGGTGGGTGGACCTTTTAGGGGGAAAGTTTTATGACGGTTTGTCAAATGGGGCCAAAGTTATTAGCCATCCAAAAAAACGGTATTTCTATGGCAAAGCAGACCTAACTAGAACTAGGTAATATATCTGTACGAATGTAGAGACTTTGTTGGATGACCTGTCTAAATTGAGATGTGAGTATTCAAATGCTGTGCTATTGTTTGGGATTTTAATGCTTAGTGGTTTTTCAAATTTAGATACAGCCTGGGATTTAAGCATTCCAGTCCTTCGTACCAGTCACAAGTAAGCAGCAAATGTACTAACTTGGTTCCTGAAATACATCATGACCTAGTTAATGGACAATTTGAAGTTAGATATCTTAGTGAGTTTTCTTGGAAAATGTAAGGATCGCCGTTCATTGACTGATTATGTTTGTCTCTTATTTTGGGAATAAAATTGTCCCTCCTTAATATTATTGATATACTTTGTGATTTAAGTTACCACTCTCAGTTAATACTGCACTTCCCAAAATAAAAATTTAACTGTTGGTCCAATCGATTATGTACTCTGAAAGAATCCATAATGATGACTTAACTTAGTAGCTACTTTGATTCCATCACAAATATATTCAGTTAAAAAATGTTTTTTTTAGTTTTTTTTAGAGTTTTATATAGCGCGAACTAGACCTGAGAAATCGGATATCAGAGTGCTTTACATGAGCACCAGTTTCGTTACAGATGGACACATTCATTTTTAGGTCGAGCCTCGAGTAGCGCGCAAGCGCTGCTTAGAGGCGAAGACTTTTAGTAAGGGAGTTTTGAAAGCAGTCCCAAAAACGCTCGTGCGTCGTGGCTGGCCTTTTTGAGATGGGTACGCGCGGCAGACATGTGTTTCCAATTATCGTGCGCGATAATTGGAAACACATGCCGGCAAAGGCCATGACGCACGAGCGTTTCGTCAGCTGAGCAGGCTGCCGCGCTCCCTCCTCCCCTCTGTGGTGCGCGCGCACCACTGTTTTTTTTTTTTGTTTTTTTTTACCGCGCGGCCGCCATTTCTTTTTCATTTTGCAGCCTGGTTCGTTGTTCTTGAAGGGCTTTCTCCTCCCTGCTTTTGCAGGCAGGCCATGCTCCCCCGCAAAGTTTATTATTTAATTAGCCCAGTAGCCTCATTGCTAATAATAGCCCCAGGCTTTCCTTTTGTTTCCTTGAGATGCGCGGTTGCCTTGATTGCTTTAAAAGTAAAGAAATGGAAAATCTTTTCTATTTCTTTACTTTCCCTAAAGCAGATGTAATTTCTCCACAGCCGCGGCGCGTGTGGTGCCTCGCTGATTGGCTTTCCAGCAGCAGCCCAGCTCCTGTGTGAGACCGGGCTCCCACAGCCCCATCTCTGCCTTCCTTTCCTCTTTGTGTGTGTGTAAGGAGGCAGCTGCAGCACCTCAGCGGTCGCACGTTCCACAGGCTGAAGGAACCAGATTTTTATTCCGTCTGTGTCCCGGCGGCAGCAGGAGAAGCTATGGCAGCATTCTCAGAAGCCCCGGGAGTGACACAAGCAACAGGAGCAGCTCCGCAAACCCTCCATCAGCGAGCCCGCTCTCTCAACAGTAAGGGCCACAGTCACACAGGGAGCCCGCTCTCTGCAGCCGCACCATATTGTTGTTTCACATTGGATTCCTCGTTCTTTCAGTGTTTGGCTCTTTGCGATAGAGAGTTATTCTGAGCTCTCACCCCTCGCACAGGTTCTCCTCTATTTTGTTTATTTAGGAGCATGTTACTGCTCGACCCGGTTTTGTTTCCGTCTTGCAGCCTGACGAACTATTCTTTCATGTTGTTTGTATTCGTCAGGGCAGTGACCCCTGTGACCGTATTCATTGCATTTTGTAATGTGCTTGCTCTTTCAAACAAAGAAAAACATTCCGATTTTGTCTGCTAAAATAACTTAATCACTGAGCAACTTCTACAAAGAAATATTACTAGTGGAATATTCCAGGTGATCCATTTACAAATGAAAAGGAGGTGTAGTAAGCGCACATGATATTTTGAGTAAAAAAATAAAATTAATTTACTTGGAGGCATGTTTAACATGCAGTAATTACGCGATGGTAACTTTGAATCTAGTTTCCTATCAAAGGGAAAAACATAAAACACCAGATGCTATTTTATTGCAGCCTTTTGTTGCCCTTATCTACAGTTCATTTCAAAGTGTTCACACCACGTGCAAGATGTGTTATGGGTGCTCCAGGAAGGAGACAGCCCTGTTGAGATAAGGATCAGGATTTAAACACGTCTGTTTCTCAGACTATTTTTTCCATATGGTGTAATAAGCAGAAAATAACCAGTGCTTTTAAAGTGGTGCTTCGTTTCACTACATAAATCAAAACATTCCGATTTGCTCTACGCAAGGGTGCTTTATTTTCAGCCCACATTTATGGCTGCTTTTTGTTGAACATGTTTTGCTTTGGCAAACTTTTTATTTATTTGCAGCCTGCACCAATTAATTCTCATTTCAGGGCTGCGTGTATTTCATGAGTGCTGCCCTCTGTTTTTATAAACTAAATTTCATTAAATTGTTCGCACACAATCACGGTCTTTCGATTAGACATAATGTTGCTTTCTTTATGGGACATATGCCATCCTTCAAAGCTGGGCTTTGTTGCCTTTCACTACTCGTGGGTGGGTGGGGGCATGAAATGTCAACATGTTGCAGCCCCACGACCTTCAGGTGGAAGGAACGACTGCATGGCACGACTGACGTTCAGTGTTACCCTCAGTAAGTTTGAGAGGATGTGGTTAGGGTCTTGACTGAATCCGTGCACTTCGGCAGACTACACACAAGAGACGCAACATACTTAACATCACAGAGCCTGTCAAGGAGAAGCCATGAATCAAACTCTCATACCCATCCTGTGACTCCACTGCATACAGCTACTACCCCACCCCCGCCTGCGCCCTTCTCTGGTTCTTTGGCCACTGGGGACTTTTTCCAGCTCTGGGAAGTCCGTGAAAGGGAAACAGTCTCCTAGTCTGGGCTGTAGGAGGGGGCGGGACTGACCTGCTGTCTCTCCACCTCCTCCTCTGAAGGGAAGCCCTCCGTGCCTGTCTTCACTCACCACTGGCTCTGTTTCCGCCTCTCTTCTGTGTAATGCCTCTGGTGCAGTGCTGGGCCTGGGTAGAGGGAGACGCTTTGCTTGTGATGGGAACACATCTCTTAGTGACCCATAATTTAAGATCCCTGGGTGGGGTCAATATTATCATCTTTTACGCACTAACCTTAAAGAAATTGGCAACAACGACTGCAATAGTGGTGGCATTACGGCAGAGCTTCCAACTTTGGAACTGGGGAACCCGGTTTGAATCCGGCGATGGATCAACATCCTGTGATTCTGTGCAAATCACGTAATCTCTCCCTGCCTACAAAAAGTGAATGTGTCCTTGTGTAATGTAACTGGTGCTCATGTAAAGCACTCTAATACCTTCGGGTCGAGTTCGCTATGTAGAACAAGCATTGGCATAGCCAATAGGTCTCGCCTTTGGGACCTTATAAGTGTTGACCTATGCAACAGTTGATGTTGTTGCACCAAGGATATTGTGCTGCATAACTAAATACTTATAAGGTCCTAAAGGCGAGACCTATTGGCTATGCCAATGCTTGTTTTGTTAGGCACGGGGAGATTAAGTGATTTGCCCAGAATCACAGGATGTTGAGCGTTGTTGCTGATACTCGAACCCGGTTCCCCAGCTCCGAAGTCGACTGCTCTAGCCGTAAGGCTACACCCTGTCCCCTCTCCTCTGGTTAATATTCCTTTTCCGATCGGTTATTGTCAGTGATTGCTTTGTTTACTACACTTTCTGAAAACCTTCAATCAATTTGCCCAGTGGTGGTTGTAGTACTAAAGGTGTTAAAAAGAGGACTGTTATTAAACAAATTAGATTAGGAAAGGAGAACCAGGAAGCCAGATGGTGGCATTCTACAAAATTTGCTATAACAATGCGTAATCTTCATGACTGTCAGACCCTGTTTGGGGGGGTATCGGGGAAGGTGGGAGACTGAGGTGCTTGTCTCTAATGCCCTGAAGTCCTTACTGTGGCACTGAAAAATGAGGCAAGTACAATCATTTCAGTACTTGATTCTCAGTGGTAGCCATGGCAAGCAGTCACAGGCTTCTCAGGGATATTAGTGTGGGGGTACATCGGCTCCGCGCCACCCACCACACTCAGCAGCTCAATAATATTTTTCCAGCCCATTGTTTCTCCATAAATAACACAACAACTTTATGTTACCAAAAGGCACCGCAAAAATCTGTTAGATACCCGATGCTCGGGTACAGGTCCCATGTGCTTCAAGGTGGGGCCCTTGCTAGGCGCTCTACCCACCTTTTGCCCTCTATTTTACGTGCTTGAGATTCTGGTTGTGTATTCTTTAGATCAGGTGTAGCACTACCCCATAGCATTCACTCACCTGTTTGGGCTAAGTAGCCTGAATAGATTCTCACCCTTTCCTCTTCTGGCAGCGTAGAGCTGCAGTGGGCCTCCACAGGTGGAAGAATTCATCGACTAAGAGATTTTACATGGTGGTCCTGCTTAGATGGGGAAACTGGAGGCTGCTTGTTGAGTCTGGGGGGCAGCAGCAGTGACAGCAGCTTGTGGCAGTGGCGCTCTTCCTGGCTCCAGCAGTCTTTCGGCACAGACAGGCCTTGTGGGTTCAGCCAGCCCAAATCCTCCAGTGAACACAACTGTCAGTTGTGCTTGTACTTCTCTGGATGGGGGCAGCTCAGCAGTCCTCTTCTCCAGACGTTAGGTTCCTGCGATGATGAAGTATTTCTTGGGGCACAATAGCAGCATTCCAGTCGGGCCCTGTTATCATCAGCGTCTCGGTTGCCAGGCACTACTTCGCCATGTAGTGCCTTGAAGCAACAACCTAATCATTCAGAGCAGTGTAGTTCACACAGCAAATACCCCATTTTAGTCAAATGAACAATCACAGGAGTGAAAGAGCAATTTTGACTCTTTGATAACTCTATGATAAAGTCCATGAATACTGTGATGTTGTATCGCCCTAAGAGGTATTGGTCCTAAAAGACCAATACGTTTCATGTGTAAACTCTTTTTTTTATGTCTTTTTATTAGACCATTTATTGTTCACAGTTGCTGAAAACATTAATTTAACACGTTGAAATGACACTGCGACCCCCCTGCCCCCCACAAGAAGGTAGACCAGTGTTCATAGCCTCAGAAGTCTGAAGTACCCACCTATGCCCATAACATCTTCGCCCCCTCTGTTAACCCATATGAATGGGGGGATGTTAATGAGTCCAGATCTCTGTGGTCCTGCCATGGGCCCCAAATCTTTACAAATTTCCTTGGGCAGCTGCGGGCCTCGTACACCAAATTCTCAACCTGCATGCACCAGTCTAAGTTAGTCGCCCAGCGCTCAATTGTGGAAGTATTCCAGCTGCCACACAGCTGGACAAATTCGTTTTATTGGGGCTATGTTACACCACAGCAATGCACATTTAGGTATTGCCTGGTCCCCCCAATTCCCAGCGTTGCCATCGCCAGGCCCAGTGAAATCGTCTTCCCTGTGACCTCTGTCAGACGATCCCACACCTGGTCCCAGTAGCGTCGAAGCCCCAAGCAGCCCCACAGTGTATGTACAAGCGTGCTTGGCTTGCCGCACCCTCTCAGGCACCTATTTGTATCTATCCTCCCCATGCGGTGTAGTCTGATTGTGATGTATTAGGCCCTGGCAAGGATTTCTAACTGAACCAGGTGGAACACAGCCCATATCGCCACCTCCCTTGGGTGCCTTCAGGCATCTCCCCAGTCCAAATCCTCCAGAGCGGCCAGATCTCTATCCCACCTCTTAATAAGGAGAGTGGGAGGTGGCTATTGTTGAGGAGAGTTCTGTAGATCTGGGACGCCACATGCCTGTGAAATGGGGGCTGATATTCTGTATTCTATGAGGGCCTCCTTCGCGACCTCCTGTAGGGCGTCCCTTTAGCTTGTCAGGTTGTATTTCAGCTGGCGGTAACAATGGCGTTGTGTTTTGGACAACTCATACTGGATCTGGAGGTCTTTGAACTGAAGGAGCCCGCCACTCCCTGGTACTGCCCCCAAGTTTGAGATTTCAATCATGCCACATTGTTGCTGCCCCTTTAGCTGTTGAAGGTCTGTCAATATCCTGGATCCCCACAGGGGTATCTCTAACTTCAAATTTTCCCGCCCATCCCAACCTCTTTGTGGCCTCCATCCAGGTCCTGATTGCTGCTGGCCGTGTGCGTCTGATGTTATATAGGTGCTGTTAGAGTCCCCCTGGACCCATCTGATATTTGTCCACCTGTAGCACCAGATCTTGTTGGAAGTCGAAAGCCGACCCTTTCACAACCAGCAGCTGGGTCACCCAGTAGTATAGTCCCAGTGTTTGGGAGGGTGATGCCTCCCTCATAGGGGCCACTAGTAAGCGTTGACAGGGCAACACGGGAGACCCCCCCCTGTCCCAAAGGAGCAGACTGGTCATTGCATCCACCTCTAAAAAGAACTGCTCTGGCATTTCATTTGGTGCGTTTTGGAGCATGTATAGAAACTTTGGCTGGGTAATCATTTTAAACAGAGCAGTTGAGCAAGCGCTGAAGCCGGTATTTCTAGAAGATCTGTTCCAAGTTACACCTGTGAAATTCTGCTCGGTCCAACGTTATGTATATACCCATATATTTAAAGCCCTCCAGTGCAGCAGGCATGCCCCACCCACCCACCTGGCGCTGACCAGGAGCCAGTGGGAACACCACAGATTTCGTCCAGTTAATGCGCACGCCCAAGTAGTCTCCAAAGATCGTCAGGATTTCTAAGATATGGTTTATGGACTGATATTGGTCATACAGGTGTAGTAGCATATCGTCAGCTTATAGTGAGATCACGTCTTCCCAACCCTAGGTCCATCGGAGTCCCCTAATTTGCGCATCCACCCTCACCAAGTTGGCCATAGGCTCTAGCGCCAGTGCGAAGAGCAGGGGCGAGAGAGGGCGGGAGAGGGCAACCCCGCCTAATTCCACTGCTGATGTTGAAGTCTCGTGATGTCTCCCCATTGACCGGACCCGCTCAGCGGTTTAGTGTACAGGAATTGGAACCAGGCCAGGAATTCCCTCCCAAACTCCCATCCTTGCTGTCACTGCCAGGAGTTACCTCTATTCCAGCTAGTCAATGCCTTCTCGGTGTCCAGCACCAGCAGAACCACTGGTTCCCCTAAATCCCCTGTCTCGCTAGGCACCCAAATAGATATTATGTCTCATGGACCAATGAGGCATGAAGCCAGACTACTCCGGGTGTACTAGTTTGTCTATGACCTGGAGCAAGTGGTTTGTCAGTTCCTTGGCTAGGATCTTCACCTCCAGATTTAGCGGTGCAATGAGCCCATAGGAGGCACAATGATGTGCCGGCTTGCCCTCCTTGTGTATCATTATGATTGTCGCTGTCCAGAGGTCTCTCTGCAGGGATCCCATCTGTTTTGCTTAGTAGAACATTTCTTCAGGAATCTGCAGTTGTTTCCCACCAGGTGTGTCTCTTGTTGCAGGTTTATGTCAGGGTTGTGCCTATAGATGTATTTGGATACCATCCCTCACTTCAACTTGTGCTGAACCCGTTAACGTTCCATGAGAGTATGGTTGTCCCCTCACTGTGGGTATCAGCCCCCTGCTGAGTTGTCATTTGGAACCGACATTTCCAACATCAGTCTGGTTTATGCACGCATGTGTGTCCTCCCCCTTTGTCTGTGTCCCCTGGTCCTGTCATATGGCCGATAGGGACTTTATCGACATCGCTAAGTCAGCATGAGCTCTGCTGCCGTGAGGCTGCTATTGCGCACGTTACTACATGACTTTATTTTGCAAGACTCAGCTTATGCCTTTCATATGAGAACCGTCTGCTTCGAGCGTTCTCTGCCTGTTCCTGGAGTTTAGTCTGAACACTGCAAGCAAGGTCGATAAACACTGCCCCTTGTTATTTTGTTCTGGTCAGTCCCTAGCACCTAGATAAAACATGCTAACACAGCTGCGACTGCTGGTAACTCGTGCTTTGATATTATGGGGATGCATGTTTGGTTAACACACACTTGGAGAGGGAACTTTCCAGGGAGAAGAGCCATGCAGTTCCTATGATGTAGAAACACCATCTAGGCACTAAGGTATGGGGTGTGCTGACAAAGCCCAGAGATCTTCTATTATATAATAGTACAGCTTCTTGCCCAGGGGAGGGTGGTTAGGCCTTATAGTCCTTTATCCACTGTCTATATTAGATGACATCTCCCTTTATAATATATGGACTTGTGACAATGCTAACTGTTTTAGGTTTATGCGTTTTGCTGCTGGTAGTGGCTCGTATACAGCGTTATAGAGCACGATAGTTAAAATAAACATTTTAAACTATATCAGTGTCTCTGTCAATTCTTATTGTGGACAAGTACGAGTGAGTGAGTGAGCAAAAGGGTACGTCTTGTTACCGCGATTCCTGAGAGAGTAGGGAGTGTTGTGTTCTGGGGTGTCTATAGCTAGTCGGTCCTGGGATTGTGTATACTGAGGCGGTAGGAAGGCCTAGCCCGTATACACCGAGGTCCCGTATTCCCGCGCATAGTTCTGTGTATGTGCAGAATCCCTGCAACATGGCGCCCAACGTTGGACCTGGTACTTACCTGCGAGACACCTGAGTAGTGCTTGTGCTTGTCCCCTCACTTCTGTTTCCGGAGACAGTCGTGACGATGTAGCCTCCTATATTTGAATATTTATAGGTTTTTCAAGCTTGAATTTTAAAAGGTCTTTTACTTTCTCTTACCCATAGTTGCTCTGCCGCTCGTAGGTTGTTTTAATTTTCTTATAATGGTGGTGGCCATAATGGGTCCAAACCGCGCACCAGTCACGGCGTATTTGACTCAACATGGAGTCCCTAATGCTGGTGCACCTATTATTTTTGTAGTTGAGGTGGATGCAGCTCACCGCTCCGAGGTATTTTATTCTTGGGTCACCTTTCCGGCAGTGGATGGAACTGATAATTTCTTTCACGAATATACTGCCACTGCGCTTCCGCAGGTTTATCGACCTTATAGATCTCTTGAAGCTCCGTTGACGGCTTGGCCACATACCATATGGTTTAATGGTGCCCTTCCACACCCTTTGACAGCGGTCCGTTTAGGCCCCTTATCGATTGACGGGGACACGTGGCCCTTTTTGGCTGGGTATACCCCACATCCAAATTACCTTAATTTTCCTGTCGCAGAGCTAGGCGTTTTACATACATCGTTAATACGTGTACATAGGGCTGTTATACAGTTCATGTCGCGCAACCTACAGGTGGCACCACCTGGAGTTGCTGCGCAACAGCCTGGCCACAGTGGTATGGTTATAAGTCCCCTCATGATTAATTCAGTGATGGGCAAACGTCCACAAAATAAGGATGAACTTCCTTACTGGCTTGCTGAAGAATTCGAGCAACTCAAAGCTGTTTTTCCAAATACCACTCCTGTTGAGTAACACAGGATCTTGACGATGAGCTTACCTAAAGGCCTTGTTCCCGAGTTATCTGATTGTAACACTGGGGGTAGTGTGTTTGCAGCGGTATATTCAATGTTTTTTGGCACTCCCTCAATGACCCTTCTCCCTTCCGTGATAAAACGTGTTCAGGATGAACATGGGGCCGAAGCGGCCCTGGAGTTGGGAATGAGAGTGGTGGGAGTGTTCGACATTGTTTGCGATATGATCCTTGCTAATGTGAAGGGTGAAGCTGTAAGCTTACAAGTGGCTCAGCGCTTGGAGTCTGTGGCTGACGCAGACAAGCAGCGCGAATTGCCAAAGATTATTGCTAAAGCTTGTAAAACCTTAGGGCGCAATAGTCTGGGAATTAAGACTTTTACTTAAACTCAACAGAAAGCCCAAACTGAGAAGGATGGGCGCCCGTTCTTTCCTAAAAAGAACTGGAGTAAAAAACAGAGGCAACAACAACAGAAGCAAGGTTCGCGTGCAGGTTCAACGACACCTGGGACTTCTGAGCGTACTTATGATTTGCGCGACCGCGCGAAAATTAAGACTCCGGATAGATTTCGAGTCCCTGATCAGCGCTCTCCTCGTTCTTTACAGGAACCATCTGATTCGCAAGTCGGTGGTGGAGAGCGTCAGGATCGCGGCAAAGTCTCGACCGCTCAGCAGGGATGAGATCAACCTCGCCAGTTTGACGTAAAAGCCAAACAAGAGGGACTACCTCGCTTTAGACCCCTGTATCAAAAGACGAAAGTTGCCACTTTAACAGCGAAGAATGCCTCAGACGGTGAGAACGCTACTCCTAGATTGGACATGGGCAGTGACACTCCTCGACAGCACGGCGGAAGTTACCATAGTGCGGGAGGCACTGCGTCCCTGTTTGGAGGCGAGAGCAACTGATACATTCATTACAGTAGAAACAGCTGACACACGAGTTGCACCCCCGGATAGACTTTATGAAATTGTCCTCCAGATTGAAGGTGATATACAGCGTACAATTACTGCGGTTTTCTGGGAAAATTCCAACAAAATGCGAGGATGTGAGGAGGCGCATTGGCCTCCACCATTTGTTTTGGCTTCTTCTCGGGGGGAGGACGTGATACTTACGAGTTTTTCGCATTACGTCCCTGAGGAAGCTAAACAGGCTTACGCATCGGAGTGGGCATTAGCCCTGGCCCCGGGGTGTATCGTAATCAAGTGGGCTGGGATAGGGATTCGCCGGCACATGTAATACCTTTGTGATCTAGCCGCAGCCCCAACCACAATATTCAATCAGACGAGAGGCTAAAGCTTCCGTCTGTGACATTTTGTCCCAATTGAAATATCAAGGTGTAATTGAACCCTGTGTATCACCCATGAATAATCCTCTTTTTCCGAATTCGAAACCGGATGGTTCATATCGCATTGTATTGGCTTATCGAAATTTAAATAGTCATGTTCGTACATTTGCAGTACAGAACACACACAGCTCTGCGTTAGTGAATAATATTTTCGTAAAAAATACAAGACTACACTAGATATATCCAATGGTTTTTACAGTCACAATTTGGCTCAGAAGAGCTGTGATTTGACCGCATTTAGTGTGTTCGGCAATCAGAAAAGATTTACGCGATTACCTATGGGCTATAAGAACAGCCCTGGGGCTTTTGCTGCACGTGTTGTGTCTTTGTTACACAGGATTGACCCAGATGCGTTGTCGTACATCAATGATATTTATCTGACGGATGACAAACTGATTCCGCATTTGGTCCACGTGGATCGAATTATTCTGTCATTTACCGACTTTGGGTATAAATTTAATTTTGCTAAATCACACATCGCTTGTTTGGCGGTGCTCTTCTTGGGCTATGAGCTCAATAACGAAGGTAGGGGGTTGGTCTCCCACTTTCTGGAGAAATGTGCACAATTGCAAGCTCCATCTACTCTAAAAAAAACTTCAATCTTTGCTGGGATTTTTGAATTTCGGGAGGGCATACATTCCTGATTATGCCCAGCGTATCAAACCGCTTTATGCGTTGATACAACCCTCATATTCGCCTGCCAGCTGGCTTCCGGAACATACCTCTATTCTTTAATATCTGCAGTCTGATCTGCTAGCGTCCTACTTCTTGTTGACACGTGATAACTGTACGAATCTGGTCATACGAATTGTGCCGGGCACGCTGGATTTTACTTACTTAACGTTCAACGAAGGTGACACAGTACCAATTGCATACAAATCACATTTGTACACATCGGCGGAAATGCGGTTCTCCAATGTTGAAAAGATTTTGACTGCAGTTCCAACTCTAAGAAAGGACCAAACGGAAAATACCAGCCAATTGATGGACAAATCCTTGCACTGGCTGTCTTGCCAGGTTCCCAGTGGAGGAAATGGTGCTGTCCCATTTGCTAATCAAATCGTCATGGCGAGAAGGGTGGGGTGGTTAGGTTCGATAAACAAAACAATGGATGGGGACTGTGTGATCGTGAATTTTAATAACCACCACACTCCAAGAGCCCTTCTGGACTATCTGTGTAGGGACCCCCCTCGGGGTACACAGATAAAAGCATTACCTTATGGGTTCTTTTTTTCTAGTTGCCCTCTGACACTGGCAAATGAATTCAGATCCCGTCGGGATGGGGGACAATTGGGACCTATTGCCCCACTTGAGAAGGGTAATGGAGGGGTAACCCTCGAGAATAGATTTACCCCCCTCAGTGACCTGGAGCAATGCCATTGACTGAAACCACTGGTAATTCAAGACCCAGGCTTAGCAATGGTACAAACCCCTGAACCCAATGAACCCCTGGAAAATATTGGTAATGGGAATCGGTTAAATAAAACCTGTAAGATACTGACATGGAACATCGCAGGAATTAAACATAAGCTGAGGAATTTCAATTGGCTAAAAGAGTGGGAAGGGCAGGACATCATTTGTTTTCAAGAGACATGGGCAATTGAGCCCATTTTTATAAATGGCTACCTCTCTTTTCAAACAAAGGCTGTACCCACAGTGTCAGGGAGGGCAAAGGGCGGTCTCTTAACGTTAATTCCTAACCTAACACAGCGGAAATACAAGTAAAGAAATTTGAGGCGGTAAGCCAGCATTTCCACCTTCTTACCTTATGTCACGGAAAGGAAGGGATCTGGATCCTAATTAACTACTATAACAACAGCTTCAGAACAAATATGCACTTAGTAGCTGAGGAAGTAATCAGGGCAATCAACAAGATCTATAATGAGTTAGGGGTAAAAAAAAAGCCCATGTATCATCTGGATGGGTGATTTTAACCTTCACCCTTGTAAGTTTAGCCAAAATCGAATTTGCGGCCTAGTAGATCAGCTGGGCTATCCCACGTATCATTTTTCAGACAATAGTTATGGTTGTACCTTAAATAGATTTCTCTTCACTAGAGATATGTTTTTAATGGGTGATTCAAATGGTCGGCAAGATTCCCCACAGAAAACTTTTTCCCGGGAACTTTGTGAGTCAACTATTGACTACATAATGATCTCTAATTCCCTCTCTGGTAGGGTTACAGACCTGGCTGCTCGGTTTACCCCCCTGAATGACCATGCAAGATTAACGTGTGATTAACGTGTGAGGTACTCTTTCCTCCCGGGAAGGAGATAAACTATCAGTTAATACAATCCCCCATACTAGCCAGGAGAAATGGATACCAGTTAAAGTGGTCCCAAATAGACAAACATAAATTGGTACCAGAGGTGATACGTAAATCGCAACAAATTATCATTAATTGTCTAGATCAAGAATTATCATCAATAGACTTAGTTTCTTCCTTTGAAGATCTTTTAAACCAAATAAAAATGGCGCTTACTCAACATGAAGGAATCCGACACAAGGAAAACTAAAGGTTGGTTTGATACTCCATGTACACAAGCAAGGAAGGATCTCTACAAAGCACTAAATAAGCAACCTAGAAATAGGGATCAAATCTCTTTAGCCCGGAAGGTGTACAAAGAAGCAAGAAAGAAAAGGGAAAGATCTCTGAGGGAGGATTTATGGGCCAACCTCGAGCAGGCCTCTACAAATGGTAATAGCAGAGAGTTCTGGGATCTAATTAATTCACCCAACTTCAAACCTAAGGGAGAGCCCTCCCTGGATACTAACGTGGGCGAAGAAGATTGGGTTAATCACTTTTTGTGTATCTTTTCCCCCAAAACTCTGTCTGCCACATCCCCCACCATCATTTATTCTACGAACCAAGAAAGGCTATCTTTCTCGCTTGGCGAGGTAAGGGAGGGGTTGGGAGCCTGTTCTTGAAGGAAAGCACCGGGACCGGATGGGGTCCCGATAGATTTCTTTCAGGACAACCTAGATCTCTGGATACCCTTATTAACTAATGTTTTCAATAACATAGCCGGGATAGGTCCTCCACTGTCCTGGAAATCTAGCATAATTGTTCCTATATATGAGAAGGGGGATAGGGGGAGCCCTAAGAATTATAGGCCAATTTCTTTGCTAGATACAACTGCAAAATTAATGGGTTGATTGCTTCTATCAAGGTTGGAGCTATGGGTAAAAGAGAAGAACATCTTAATGCAAGCCTAGTATGGGATTCAGCGAGGAAAAGGCACTGTTGACCAGTGTCTGAACCTCTCCTTGATTGTGGATAAATACACTGGGGCAAAGGGTGGGAAACTCTATCTTGCCTTTATGGATCTCTCGCAAGCGTTTGATTGTGTTTCCCACTCCAAGCTCTGGTACATAATGGAGGAGATGGGCTGTGAACCAGCAGTTATTAATTTTATACGACAGCTATATTCAGATGCTACTGCTTTGGTGCGTTACAGGAAAATTGGGGAATGCACCCGCCCTTTTAAGATCTTATGGGGGGTTAGGCAGGGCTGTGTCTTGGCTCCGTTCCTTTTTTTGATCTATACGAACGGAGTGGAAAAGGCACTTATGACTACAATTCTGGATGTCCCCATGGTGGATTCCCGTCCTGTGCCCATCTTGGCTTATGCCGATGACGCTGTACTTATAGCCCGTACAGGGTTAGGCCTCCAGACTCTCATTTCGGCCTATACGTCCTTTATGGCCTCACTGGACCTTCAAGTAAATCAAACTAAGTCCTTTGTAATTGCGGCAGGGACAGGAACAAATGCAAAAACAACAGTTGATGGACAGAATGCAGAACATTGTCATACATTCACCCCAGTACAGAGATCTGGGCCTAAATCCATCGTTTTTTTGCTCACCATGCCATTCCAGTTTGAACCCAGCCATATGCAAATCAGTCTTGACCCTGTGCCTCATGGGAACAGTCCTGCCCGAACTGCCAAGCCAGGTCCTCCCTGGACTGGAAACAAGCATCCTAGGACCGGTTTTGGGGTTTCACCCCTCTTCTGCCAGGATAGCTTGATTCCAGTGGCATGGAGAGCACGGGACCCACGTCTGGGCATACCCGTCCCACTCTGGGTGACAAATGCAAAAACAACAGTTGATGGACAGAATGCAGAACATTGTCATACATTCACCCCAGTACAGAGATCTGGGCCTAAATCCATCGTTTTTTTGCTCACCATGCCATTCCAGTTTGAACACAGCCATATGCAAATCAGTCTTGACCCTGTGCCTCATGGGAACAGTCCAGCCCGAACTGCCAAGCCAGGTTCTCCCTGGACTGGAAACAAGCATCCTAGGACCGGTTTCGGGGTTTCACCCCTCATCAGCCAGGATAGCTTGATTCCAGTGGCATGGAGAGCACGGGACCCACGTCTGGGCATACCCGTCCCACTCGGGGTGACAAATGCAAAAACAACAGTTGATGGACAGAATGCAGAACAATGTCATACATTCACCCCAGTACAGAGATCTGGGCCTAAATCCATCGTTTTTGCTCACCATGCCATTCCAGTTTGAACCCAGCCATATGCAAATCAGTCTTGACCCTGTGCCTCATGGGAACAGTCCAGCCCGAACTGCCAAGCCAGGTCCTCCCTGGACTGGAAACAAGCATCCTAGGACCGGTTTCGGGGTTTCACCCCTCTTCAGCCAGGATAGCTTGATTCCAGTGGCATGGAGAGCACGGGACCCACGTCTGGGCATACCCGTCCCACTCGGGGTGACAAATGCAAAAACAACAGTTGATGGACAGAATGCAGAACATTGTCATACATTCACCCCAGTACAGAGATCTGGGCCTAAATCCATCGTTTTTTTGCTCACCATGCCATTCCAGTTTGAACCCAGCCATATGCAAATCAGTCTTGACCCTGTGCCTCATGGGAACAGTCCAGCCCGAACTGCCAAGCCAGGTCCTCCCTGGACTGGAAACAAGCATCCTAGGACCGGTTTCGGGTTTCACCCCTCTTCAGCCAGGATAGCTTGATTCCAGTGGCATGGAGAGCACGGGACCCACGTCTGGGCATACCCGTCCCACTCGGGGTGACAAATGCAAAAACAACAGTTGATGGACAGAATGCAGAACAATGTCATACATTCACCCCAGTACAGAGATCTGGGCCTGAATCCATCGTTTGTTTGCTCACCATGCCATTCCAGTTTGAACCCAGCCATATGCAAATCAGTCTTGACCCTGTGCCTCATGGGAACAGTCCAGCCCGAACTGCCAAGCCAGGTCCTCCCTGGACTGGAAACAAGCATCCTAGGACCGGTTTCGGGGTTTCACCCCTCTTCAGCCAGGATAGCTTGATTCCAGTGGCATGGAGAGCACGGGACCCACGTCTGGGCATACCCGTCCCACTCGGGGTGACAAATGCAAAAACAACAGTTGATGGACAGAATGCAGAACAATGTCATACATTCACCCCAGTACAGAGATCTGGGCCTAAATCCATCGTTTTTTGCTCACCATGCCATTCCAGTTTGAACCCAGCCATATGCAAATCAGTCTTGACCCTGTGCCTTATGGGAACAGTCCAGCCCGAACTGCCAAGCCAGGTCCTCCTGGACTGGAAACAAGCATCCCAGGACCGGTTTCGGGGTTTCACCCCTCTTCAGCCAGGATAGCTTGATTCCAGTGGCATGGAGAGCACGGGACCCACGTCTGGGCATACCCGTCCCACTCGGGGTGACAAATGCAAAAACAACAGTTGATGGACAGAATGCAGAACAATGTCATACATTCACCCCAGTACAGAGATCTGGGCCTAAATCCATCGTTTTTTTGCTCACCATGCCATTCCAGTTTGAACCCAGCCATATGCAAATAAGTCTTGACCCTGTGCCTCATGGGAACAGTCCAGCCCGAACTGCCAAGCCAGGTCCTCCCTGGACTGGAAACAAGCATCCTAGGACCGGTTTCGGGGTTTCACCCCTCTTCAGCCAGGATAGCTTGATTCCAGTGGCATGGAGAGCACGGGACCCACGTCTGGGCATACCCGTCCCACTTGGGGTGACAAATGCAAAAACAACAGTTGATGGACAGAATGCAGAACAATGTCATACATTCACCCCAGTACAGAGATCTGGGCCTAAATCCATCATTTTTTGCTCACCATGCCATTCCAGTTTGAACCCAGCCATATGCAAATCAGTCTTGACCCTGTGCCTCATGGGAACAGTCCAGCCCGAACTGCCAAGCCAGGTCCTCCCTGGACTGGAAACAAGCATCCTAGGACCGGTTTCGGGGTTTCACCCCTCTTCAGCCAGGATAGCTTGATTCCAGTGGCATGGAGAGCACGGGACCCACGTCTGGGCATACCCGTCCCACTCGGGGTGACAAATGCAAAAACAACAGTTGATGGACAGAATGCAGAACATTGTCATACATTCACCCCAGTACAGAGATCTGGGCCTAAATCCATCGTTTTTTGCTCACCATGCCATTCCAGTTTGAACCCAGCCATATGCAAATCAGTCTTGACCCTGTGCCTCATGGGAACAGTCCAGCCCGAACTGCCAAGCCAGGTCCTCCCTGGACTGGAAACAAGCATCCTAGGACCGGTTTCGGGGTTTCACCCCTCTTCAGCCAGGATAGCTTGATTCCAGTGGCATGGAGAGCACGGGACCCACGTCTGGGCATACCCGTCCCACTCGGGGTGACAAATGCAAAAACAACAGTTGATGGACAGAATGCAGAACATTGTCATACATTCACCCCAGTAC
Source organism: Calotriton arnoldi (assembly GCA_963921515.1). Lineage (NCBI taxonomy): Eukaryota > Metazoa > Chordata > Amphibia > Caudata > Salamandridae > Calotriton > Calotriton arnoldi. The sequence goes on from CAWUFW010001187.1 coordinate 1,059,969, forward strand.
AGAGATCTGGGCCTAAATCCATCGTTTTTTGCTCACCATGCCATTCCAGTTTGAACCCAGCCATATGCAAATCAGTCTTGACCCTGTGCCTCATGGGAACAGTCCAGCCCGAACTGCCAAGCCAGGTCCTCCCTGGACTGGAAACAAGCATCCTAGGACCGGTTTCGGGGTTTCACCCCTCTTCAGCCAGGATAGCTTGATTCCAGTGGCATGGAGAGCACGGGACCCACGTCTGGGCATACCCGTCCCACTCGGGGTGACAAATGCAAAAACAACAGTTGATGGACAGAATGCAGAACATTGTCATACATTCACCCCAGTACAGAGATCTGGGCCTAAATCCATCGTTTTTTGCTCACCATGCCATTCCAGTTTGAACCCAGCCATATGCAAATCAGTCTTGACCCTGTGCCTCATGGGAACAGTCCAGCCCGAACTGCCAAGCCAGGTCCTCCCTGGACTGGAAACAAGCATCCTAGGACCGGTTTCGGGGTTTCACCCCTCTTCAGCCAGGATAGCTTGATTCCAGTGGCATGGAGAGCACGGGACCCACGTCTGGGCATACCCGTCCCACTCGGGGTGACAAATGCAAAAACAACAGTTGATGGACAGAATGCAGAACATTGTCATACATTCACCCCAGTACAGAGATCTGGGCCTAAATCCATCGTTTTTTGCTCACCATGCCATTCCAGTTTGAACCCAGCCATATGCAAATCAGTCTTGACCCTGTGCCTCATGGGAACAGTCCAGCCCGAACTGCCAAGCCAGGTCCTCCCTGGACTGGAAACAAGCATCCTAGGACCGGTTTCGGGGTTTCACCCCTCTTCAGCCAGGATAGCTTGATTCCAGTGGCATGGAGAGTACGGGACCCACGTCTGGGCATACCCGTCCCACTCGGGGTGACAAATGCAAAAACAACAGTTGATGGACAGAATGCAGAACAATGTCATACATTCACCCCAGTACAGAGATCTGGGCCTAAATCCAGCGTTTTTTTGCTCACCATGCCATTCCAGTTTGAACCCAGTCATATGCAAATCAGTCTTGACCCTGTGCCTCATGGGAACAGTCCAGCCCGAACTGCTAAGCCAGGTCCTCCCTGGACTGGAAACAAGCATCCTAGGACCGGTTTCGGGGTTTCACCCCTCTTCAGCCAGGATAGCTTGATTCCAGTGGCATGGAGAGCACGGGACCCACGTCTGGGCATACCGGTCCCACTCGGGGTGACAAATGCAAAAACAACAGTTGATGGACAGAATGCAGAACATTGTCATACATTCACCCCAGTGCAGAGATCTGGGCCTAAATCCATCGTTTTTTTGCTCACCATGCCATTCCAGTTTGATCCCAGCCATATGCAAATCAGTCTTGACCCTGTGCCTCATGGGAACAGTCCAGCCCGAACTGCCAAGCCATGTCCTCCCTGGACTGGAAACAAGCATCCTAGGACCGGTTTCGGGGTTTCACCCCTCTTCAGCCAGGATAGCTTGATTCCAGTGGCATGGAGAGCACGGGACCCACGTCTGGGCATACCCGTCCCACTCGGGGTGACAAATGCAAAAACAACAGTTGATGGACAGAATGCAGAACAATGTCATACATTCACCCCAGTACAGAGATCTGGGCCTAAATCCATCGATTTTTTGCTCACCATGCCATTCCAGTTTGAACCCAGCCATATGCAAATCAGTCTTGACCCTGTGCCTCATGGGAACAGTCCAGCCCGAACTGCCAAGCCAGGTCCTCCCTGGACTGGAAACAAGCATCCTAGGACCGGTTTCGGGGTTTCACCCCTCTTCAGCCAGGATAGCTTGATTCCAGTGGCATGGAGAGCACGGGACCCACGTCTGGGCATACCCGTCCCACTCGGGGTGACAAATGCAAAAACAACAGTTGATGGACAGAATGCAGAACAATGTCATACATTCACCCCAGTACAGAGATCTGGGCCTAAATCCATCGTTTTTTTGCTCACCATGCCATTCCAGTTTGAACCCAGCCATATGCAAATCAGTCTTGGCCCTGTGCCTCATGGGAACAGTCCAGCCCGAACTGCCAAGCCAGGTCCTCCCTGGACTGGAAACAAGCATCCTAGGACCGGTTTCGGGGTTTCACCCCTCTTCAGCCAGGATAGCTTGATTCCAGTGGCATGGAGAGCACGGGACCCACGTCTGGGCATACCCGTCCCACTCGGGGTGACAGATGCAAAAACAACAGTTGATGGACAGAATGCAGAACATTGTCATACATTCACCCCAGTACAGAGATCTGGGCCTAAATCCATCGGGACAGGAAGACATGATAAAATACACAGTTTTTACAGGGACTCTGGGAAAATTGGGATAGTGGACTCCTTCTCTTACTTGGGGGTCCTTCTTGATAAAAATCAGACGTGGCAACAACTAGTGGAGGGAAGAGCGCTGAGTCTTGAGAGAAGTCTAAATGCGATTAAGGCTTTCTCACAGAAATTGGGATCTAAGCCATTAAACCCAATCAAGAAGATCTACCAGGCCAAAGCAAAATCTTCTGCGACTTATGGGGCTGGGGTGTGGGGGATGGCCCCCATTGACTCCCTACAAGCTATTAAAAACAAGTTTTTCAAGTCACTAGTGTCCCTACCTCAATCTTATTCGAATTATATCGTTCACATTGAGTTGGATCTACCTTATATCACCGACTCGATCAAGCTGGCACCAATTCTCCTCTGGCGCTCTATTTGGAATCGGGACACTTTGACTTTAACACAAAATATTATCAAAGACTGTTTAAAACTAGAAAACCGTGGTAAAATCAAATGGTTAACTTATGTAGAGCGGGAACTGACAAACGTGTCAAATAAAATTATTTAAAGATCCCCTATCTTGTAAAAAAATATCCAGGGGTAAAATGGTGGATATTTTTATCAAGAGGGCCCAATATTTTAGAGCAGAGATGAACTATACTAAACAGTCGGTGCTCAATTACCAACTAGTCCCTACTCTGGTAGACGGTGGATATTCATATTTAGTGGATATCCCGTTTATGCAACACAAGTTTATTTTAATTCGTTTTCGTTTGAACCTTCTCCCATTAATGTTGGATTTCCTGTCAAAAAGATTTAAACATTCTGATTTATCACCCTGCCCTTGTGACGGGAAGTCGGTTCAGTCTGATTTACATTTAACGTTCTTTTGTGGTTTTTACAAAAAAGAACGCAGGGAATATATTGTCCCGATTTTAAACCGGTTTCATTTGAGCCAGTGTCGAGTAGCATTATATTTTTTAAAATCATTACCCGATCCTTTAGTTTGCTACGCAGTGGCGCGCTATTGGTGGGCGTGCATGGGCAAGAGGAAACAGCTGGATCTGGATTTTAGATGATTAATTTATAAGTTCTAAATAACCAGTTTTTTTATCCAAAATTTTACATGGTATCATGTATTTGTTACTGTCTATTCTGGGACCCTCGAAATGTTTACTGTTCTGATATCCTGAGGATGAATTTGGAATTGAATTGTCAATTTTACTGGTTTGGGTCAAATTGTTTTTATGTACTTTTATGATCCTAATTGTAAGATCGAATAAAGTTTGCAAATTGTTTAAGTTGTTTGACTGCAGTTCAAATGGCGATTCTGAAAGAACGATCACTGGCGCAAGGAAAACGCATTCTTATGGTTTCGCCTATACCTGCTTTAGAGGCAGTAACGAAGACGAGTGTACCGAATTCTAAAGCTTTACATCCCCGTTGGATACAAAGGGCTACTCCTTTGACATCGGCTGATGTCACGTTTATCTTTGATCCCGCTCTGCAGACACAGGAGGTTTTACAGTATGAACATGTTCATCCTCCTCCGTTGTCGTTACTTCCTTTGGATCAGTACAAATGTATCATTTATACTGACGGCTCGGCTCAACCGGCCATCGGGTCCAAACATGCTTATTCAGCGGCTTGCACTATTGTGGCTGGTTCGATGGTTAATGGTGAATTTAAGTCTTCCAATGTGCATACACAGGCACTTGGGGACTGTACGGCACAATTGGCAGAGCTGCGTGCTCTTGTTTTAGCTCTAGAATTCGCTGATCCTAATGTGAATACTCTTATTGTGTGCGATTCTTACTACTGTGTCCGGTCTTTTAATGACAACTTATTCTTTTGGTCTCAAAATGATTATCGAGACTCCAAGGGCAGAGCAATAAAGCTTAAAACGCTTTGGGTTCGAGTGGCAGAACTTAGAGAATGTCTGCCACTCACACTGGTTATTCATACTCTTGGCCATCAACGTGTGGGAGCACATGCTGTTGAAAATTCTTTGGCTGATGAAGCAGCCAAATCTGCAGTAGCCACGTGTTCAGTAGCAGCAGTTACAAGGTCCATGACTAAGATAGATAATGAAATTCTGGCAGCTATAGCTGCTCCGAAAAATGGAACAAATTACCCACAGGGCTTCCCTTCTAAGTATTCTTATCATTTGTCACCCGAACAAGTTCCTTATGCTACAGTACCATCAGTTGGGGATCGCCTGATTCCCAACATGGACCGCAGACTTTCTTTGATCATAGCTGTTCACGAGGGCATGGCTTCTGCACATGTAGGAGTGTCTGCGACTGTTTCTATTTTACAGCAACGTTATTGGTGGCGTGGGTTATATAGACAAACCCGTAATTATGTGCTTGCATGTGACATTTGTCAGCAAATTAAACCATCTATGGTTTCACGTCCACCACAAACACAGCTTTATATTTCAAATCAGCCATTCGGCTGTGAATACCTTGATCACTGCGGTCCATTGACTTCAGATACCGCATATAAATATATTTTTGTTGCAGTTGATTCGTGCACTAGATTCCTATGGGTTTGGCCACGACGCAGTGCTGACGCTCAAAATGTCATTAGAGATTTGCATGTCTTTGTCGGGACGTTTGCCTGTGGCACCTTCCATTCAGACCAAGGTCCGGCGTTCGCCTATAAGGCGTACAAGGACGCAATGAAGTCTTTGGAGGTGCTGGTTCAGTTTTGGTCTCCATACAGGCCTGAGGGCAATTCTATAGTGGAACGAATGAACCGTGACTTAAAGCAATCTTTGACAGCTAGAGTCTTAGGTACTGGCAGGAACTGGCTGGCCCATTTGTATGTAGTTCAACGTGCACTTAATAATCTCCCGAGAAGACCTCTGGGTGGGCGTATCCCATACGAAATACTCTTTGGCATTAAAATGCTTGTGCCAGACCTTGATGGTCTAGACGTTGTGGCGGCTGCCCCAACATTTGACGTAGATAACCATTCTACTGTGTTACAGGACCTACAAAAGACCCGTGACAGCCTTGCTACAGAACATTTACACTCTTCCAATGAAACGGCAATGCTGATTCCGGTCACCGGCTGGCTTCCTAAGATTAGAGATTTGGTACGAAAAAAGCTGGAGAACAAAAAATAATTTGGCCCCTCTTATCGTGCACCGGTCCCGGTTCTTGGATTGAAGGGTTCTCGTAAGGTGATACTACCTCCTTTGCCTGGTCGCAAAGAAAACAGATATATTTCAATTCACAATGTCAAACTACACCATCTGGCCGATTCTGAATAGTGTGACTCCCAGCATTTCAAGTAACGCTATTTCCCTGAATCCGATGGCTTCAGCATCTTCGACTAATGCCCGTGTCGTACATGGTGAGATGGATACTTCTATTGACTTTCTGCCTATTGTGCCATCATCCTCCTCCAACGCAGACGTCGAGTATGCTTATCCTGCGGATGACTGCAATATAGAAGCACCGGACAGTCCTTTACATCATCAAGCTGCGGCTGCACTGCCTCCGTTAATGAACGTGGGAGCCAGCGGTTATTTTGGGGGCCGTACGAGCTACTCTTATGACTCTTCCTCTTCGTCATTAACTGTGGCACCTCCTCCGACGCAAACCAGTATTTTCATCTCCTGGTTCAAGAAGACTTACCTGGTCCCACCCTGGACTTACATCTGGCTTGTGCTTATACTGATTTTCCTCTTCATGTTGATTGGGTTTGTGATAGTGTTCTTCATGCTAATCAATGGTCATTATTTGCCAGAACGCTCTGCTGTGAAGTTGGTTGATGGAATTCTGGCTCCACATACATCGTCCCATATCATGAAACGTGATAACGCTCTCGTGAACATTTCGGCATTTCCTGTTGCTGATGGCATAGTTTGGGATAAAGTAGCATTTGAAATCCATGGCCCGACGGAGGTCCTCAAGATTCCATACGTGTTTTGCGTTTCCTTAGGAGATGTGGTAACACAGGACATACGTTCTGATGATTGGGATGTACAAGCGGTGCATTCATTGTTTTCTGCTTTAAAGTATTATGCTGCTTTTGATGCTGAAGATTTGTATTTAAATTCTGCAAATATGCTGATTTATTTTGTTATCAACATTATGGTCATCATTTCTTGCATAAAACAAATACGTTAAGACCTGTTTTTAATTTTACACAGTAGGAACATTGCCCAACTCCCTTAAGGGGAAGTTCCAAAACAGTCCGGAATAAGTTCACCTACTTTTCAGATTACAATACATCCAATCCAGAGTCCTATTTCTATAAGTTTAAATTGACATTTCAATGTAAATTTATGTTGACTCACACAAAGTTGATTTATTCTAATTCATTTAGGACCGATTTGGCCTTACATGGTTACAAACACTGGAAAAAAACCATTGATTTGAAATTAATTTGGGTAACCAAAGCTTGGCAGGTCCAGGGACCCGAAGCTTTGCATCGTGCATGTCTCATTCCAACTCAAATATTGTTTTTAAATGACACGGTGCACCAAACTACTTGTTTTGATCTGGCTACAGCCAAAAATTTAAATATTCCGTCCATCCCTTCATTGGCAGAGTATGATAATTGGCGTGAACACACCAACCACACGATCGATATCCTGCAAACAATGTTTCGGAATGGCACTTTAAATATCTCTGACGTTGACCCCTCAGGATGGTTGTTGTGGCAAACCAACGTTAATGATTGTCAACTGCGTTTTTATAATGCGACAAAAGGTTTCACTTAAACTAGACCTGACCCACGTTTCCCTCATTCACATTCGGACACCACTTATTCGGTGGGGAAATTATGTCAACAATGGTTGGAACACTCGACACTGTCGTCAGTGAAGCAACACCTGTCTCTCTTGTCGAGTGATATTAATTTGGCTGATTTTATCTTGGGTCCTAAATCCCCACGATCCAAAAGGTTTATCTATGCAGCTTATAATGAATTATGGAAACTTTCGCAGATGAAGGCAGCATTCCGTCTGCGCCAAATTGATCAAGCTAATTAGGAAAAAGTTCTTGCAGTTGTCGACAATAGCATAAGTACGTTGTCTTCCCGCATTTACACCTTAGATAACATTGTTTCATCTGTTATTGATATTGTTCAGAATGATGTATCTGTGTTATACCATGGTCAGAATCAATTGCGATCTGTGATGCAAATTGCATGGACATTGCAAACTCTCAAAATGGGTAGGGTACCATGGGATTATTTAAACGCTTCAGCATTGTTTATGCCATTCAACTTAACTGATAAGCAAAGGTTCATGTCAATGAAAGACGCAACGTACACGCTTTTACACATTGAACAATTAGAGCATTTACCATTTTCATTGGCAGAAACTGATTCGGCGGTATGGTTAATTCATGGCGTTACTTCTCTACCATTCTCGCTATTTCAGTTTAAATCTTGCATGAAACATTCCCCGATAGGCCGCTTTGAACCCCTAGGGAGTGCGTTTATTCACAAATTGTGGTCCTTGCCTTTCACCTAGAGATGTCGCCGGGAGGATAAGGAAGTTTTCCTTACAGGGGAGGAGTGCGATTCCACAGTAGGACATACCCTAGTTTGCAAACAACTTAAGTTGCACGGAGCTTGTAACGTGTCCGCCCCTAATCTGGCTTGTTTTTTGAAAGGTACGCCGGTCCCGGCAATAATTCCCGCTCTCATATTGCTTTCGAATGGCAGTTATCTTATTTTGAATAACCATGACTGCTGTGGCTTACTGGCAGGGATCCCGTACATAGTAACAGTTTCACAACGTGTTACTTGTTGTAGCAATGTGCTTTTCCCACCCCCGCATGGGATTGTAGATAGTTCCCTTTGGCCTTCCATTCCAACTTTGAAAACAGATTTCAATAAACTAAGCAGACTAAAAGCGCTATTGTTTCAACAAGAAGTGGCTCTCACTTCGGCTCGAGAGACCTTCGAATTACAGGTGGCTAGAACATCTAGTGAGATTCAGTCACTGCTGAATACGAATCTCCCACTTCATTTTGGGGAACTGATACATCAAATCTTTAATGCATCTGACACAGAAGGCCTTGCTCATTTTTTTAAACTGGTGGGATCCGGCCTTGTGACTTCTTTTCAGACGATTTTTGGAGTAATACCGGCCTTTACCCATTCTATTTTTTCCAGCGCCTTTGGAGGCTTTCCCTTAATACTGGCGCTGGCGTGCTGATACTTCTGCTCCTGTTACGCAATGGCTGCCCATCTTGTGGTACTGCACAGACCTGGCCAATTGCAACTGTACCGTGACCGAATGCAACAACTTTTTGGATGCTTGCTATTAGCAACGCTTGGCGTAAGTTATGGACTAACTTTTCACTTTGCCTACTTCACTTGCGTGCAACCTGTGTTCTGCTGCCGACGGTGCCCTTTCTATTGGGCCTTGGATTATGCCTCTCCAATGCGTCCAGCGCAGACCTGGATTATGATCTGTTGGTGGGTCAATTATTGGCCCATGACTAGGCCTGTCCTGGGGATGGCCGTTTGATGCGTGCTGCTGCACTTGGAGTGTTGGCTGAATGGAATACCTGTGCAGCAGCACAGCACCTCTTACAATGGAGTTTCATCGAATATCACACAAGTTGCCCGGTTATGCTCTTGGAAGTATCGGATTATGAGGAACACGTGTGTTCCATCGACCTGCTTAACTGGATGGCTTCCCTCTTTGCGACGAGCGATGGGGATGACCTTTTGGAACAAATTGCATTTTTAAGTTCACGGAGTTTGATGGATTTTTCAAATCTGCATTAATCACGTTTTTAACGAAATATATATATATTTTTTGTTTGTTTTTCTTTTTCTTTCTTTCCCCTTTCTATTTTTTTAATTTTCCAATTTGGCTTCTTTCAAGCACTTCTAGTCTCTGCTTATCTTTGACCTCTGTTTAGATATTTTATCTATTTACTACGACCTGGCCAAGGGTAGGGTGTCATATGGCTGATAGGGACTTTATCAACATCGCTAAGTTAGCATGAGCTCTGATGCCATGAGGCTGCTTTTGCGCACGTTACTACATGACTTTATTTTGCAAGACTCTGCTTATGCCTTTCACATGAGAACCGTCTGCTTTGTGCGTTCTCTGCCTGTTCCTGGAGTTTAGTCTGAACACTGCGAGCAAGGTCGATAAACACTGCCCCTTGTTATTTTGTTCTGGTCAGTCCCTAGCACCTAGACAAAACATGCTAACACAGCTGTGACTGCTGGAAACTCATGCTTTGATATTATGGGTATGCATGTTTGGTTAACACACACTTGGAGAGGGACCTTTCCAGGGAGAAGAGCCATGCAGTTCCTATGATGTAGAAACACCATCTAGGCACTAAGGTATGGCGTCTGCTGACAAAGCTCAAAGATCTTCTATTATATAATAATACAGCTTCTTGCCAAGGGGAGGGTGGTTAGGCCTTATAGTCCTTTATCCACTGTCTATATAAGATGACATCTCCCTTTATAATATATGGACTTGCTACAATCCTAACTGTTTTAGGTTTATGCGTTTGGCTGCTGGTAGTGGCTCGTATACTGCGTGATAGAGCACAATAGTTAAAATAAACATTTTAAACTATATCAGTGTCTCTGTCAATTCTTCTTGTGGACAAGTACGAGTGAGTGAATGAAAGGGTACGTCTTGTTACCGCGATTCCTGAGAGAGTCGGGAGTGTTGTGTTCTGGAGTGTCTAATCATTTGCATCTTCGTGATTGTGTAGGAGAGCGAGTGAGACACTATAGCTAGTCGGTCCTGGGATTGTGGATACTGAGGCGGTAGGAAGGCTTAGCCCCTATACACCGAGGTCCCGTATTCCTGCGCATAGTTCTGTGTATGTGTAGAATCCCTGCAACAATCCCAACCAAAACTCCCCCTCTCTACATCCTCAAACTGCAGGTTAAAAACTATCCGCATTCCTAATGCTCAAGCTGCCTGTCGCCCTCCCATTCCCACTACTAAACCTTAGTTCGAACTTTTATGTTCCAATACTCCTTCACTTCCCCAAGGGAAGAAGTGTTGTTGAGGTGAGAAAGTTTGTGTCTCTTCATGCGTGCCGTGCCTCCACCGTGACCATTTGTTACCAATTAGCTTGTCCCCCAGAGTACGTGTCTTAGTGACTTGAGGCCCTATTCACACAGGTAAACTTAGACTAAAAGTCTAACTTTACTACTTTTCTGTATTTACTAAGGGCCAGATGTGCGACCATTGGATTTAGCGAGTCGCAATTTGTGAGTCGTAAAATCCAATGTACAACAGTGTCTCAGACACTGTTTGCGATTCCCAATGGGGTCGCAAATTGCATGCCTCATGAATATTAATGAGGCTGTTGCAATTTGCAACCCAATTGGGAATGGCTGGCACTCCCAGGGATGGTGGCCTGCTGGGGTCAGCAGACCACCATGTCTGGGACTGCTTTGTCAATAAAGCAGTTTTTTAAAAAAATGCAGCCCGTTTTCCTTAAAGGAAAACAGGATGCATTTAAAAAATAAAAATGAAACTTTTCTGTTTCATTTTTTAAGGGACCCCTGACTGCTCTTAAAAAATATTTGCGCATGCATTCCCAAAGGGGAAGGGGTCCCCTGGGCACCCCTTCCCGTTTGTCAGTGCCTTACCACACTTCTGAGAAGGGTGGTAAACTGCGAGTGTTTTGCGACCGCAATAGCGGTCGCAAAACATTCATACATGGGTTATGGACTCGCTATTAGGAAGGGATGCCCTTAGCACGCCCCTTCCTAATAGCGAGTTGCTAACCCTATTTTGCGAGTCGATTATTGATTAGCGACTTGAAAAACAGGGTTAGTGAATTGGGCTGACCTATTTTGCGGTCGCAAAGGGGCCGAAATGCCCTTTGCGAAAGCTATAAACGGTCGTACATCTGGCACCCAGAGGGACTTATGAGTAGTATCTTTAATCCTGCTGAGTTTCCGCGCGGAATCTCCACCCCGAGTGCCGAATCGCTGCACTCAGGACGGACCACAACACAGTGAAATAACAGGGCAAACATTGATGTATGTCGCAACACATATGCATAGATTCACACATCATGAGATATACAACATCTAGATGTACAACTAACATAGTACAAAATACCTCACTTAAAACTGAAAACAGCTATATGTAGGCACTGGGCTGTTAAATATGTGTATGTGTAGGACGTGCATATTAGTAGTAGTGGAGTATGGCAGCATGTTACTAAACATTAGATTGCACAACGAGTCAGGGACACTTCGTTACTTGGAGGTGAAAAAATCAAAGCTGTTGAACAAATGTGATGGAAGTAGGACGAGTTAGCACTAAAAAGTGGTGTATTCGAGGAGCGATTGTGATGACAAAAACACACAACTTTACAACAGTGTAGTTATATCAAGTAAGATACAATACTGTAATCCTATTCATATGACCCTTCAAGTGGTAACAAGAACATCACAAATATATTTGTTATTTCTCTTTTACAGTTGCACATTTACTTATCTGTCATGTAATGTCTTCCACAGTCAGTTCAAATGTGAATGTTATACACAAGTAAAATCCACTAATCAAACCTCAGGTTTCCAAATTTCTCCCAAACACTACACACACACACACACACCTGTGTCTGTGCTTACTATCCCCCACCCAGCAGAATGTTGTTAGCCCAACAGCCAATCACAGCCTGGCTGCATACATAAAATATGAGCAGGCACAAACAAACCTTTGTAGAACTTACAACATGTCGCTGAATGTGTTTGTCGGTCTACCCCTTGTAATGAGACAGAATTATTTGAGGAGGAGGAGAGCTGAGAGGATCTTCAGTTAAAGCATCAACCTCTTCTGGATGTCCAGCCAAGATGTTACCTTGGACATGGTTAGTCAGTGGAATCAGGATCTCGACTCTGAGACATGCCTCTCCCACGCCATCTCAGCCTATGTCAAGATCCTAGCTGCTGTACATTCTTTGCTATTGGGTCATTCCAGAGGGTGTCCAGTGACATTGTGGGCATTTCTCAGGCTAGCCTGTCTTGATACTTGCGTCGGGTTCTGAGCTGCATTACTAGGAGAGTGCATCTTTACATAGGTATGCTGCATACACTGGCAGGAAAGCAAACGGTTGCCCGGGATTTCTAACTCTTTTCCCACTTCCCATGTGTGGAAGGTGCAATTGATTACACTCATATGGTACTTCAGCCATCTCGCTACAGTGCACACATCTTCCGTAACAGACACCACTGGCACTCCATCAATGTGCAGGGTGTGTGTGATGCCAGTGGCTGCTCTACTGATGTGTATGCAGTGTTCTCCAGTATTGTATCTTTCATAGAATCACATGCTTGAATCTTCGACGTCATCATGGTGGGAGTCGCACAGTAACAGTAATAAAAGCAGTGCTAATACATAAGCGTTAGGAATCACATAGAGTACAATAGACATTGCTAACCAATTCACATTTTTTAAAGCATCCACACTTCAACCAATCAGAGTAGAGACCCTGAAGCACTCATCCACTTCAGAGCCACCATTCCTCAGATTTCTAACTGCACGTTATGTGTTAGGGAGTCTCCCTGAGCTCTGCTCAGTCACAATGTTATTCTTGTCAACTTGTGACCTGTCAACTTTATAAATTGATCTTTGACCTTCAAACAAAATCTAAGGTACAGTCTTTGGGATTATTTCCTTGTTACCAGCATTTCAGAGGCTACAAAAAGGCTGTTCAGACTTTGTAATTCTTGTGGGAAGCCAAGACTATTCTCAGAAGATCCCCCGCAAAGAATGCTGTTATTGCATATACCCTCACCATAAACCAAAGGATTGCAAACATTGTCGTACTTATGCAGCCAAAACCATAAAAGATCGTGAGGCCAGGCTCCTTCTTTGGCTTTAAAAGAAGAAGGCTCACTGTGACTCTGAGGGAGAAAGAAGCGCAAAAAGAGGGCTCAGTTTCATAGTGGGGGTACCAGTTCTGAGAGAGCTGGGAATAAAGAACCAGCAGAGCCTACATCCTTTTTCCCCCTCATCAGTTCCTGTGACACCTTGTAAGGAACCTTCAAAGAAGAAAATCTGCCATCGAAAAGCATCCCGTGTGATGGCTGAAGCGATGACAGGGAAAGCATCGGCACATGCTGGCCCCTCCATGCCGGTGATGATAACGACGTCAGTGACTCCGAAGACTAGAACGATGACGGCAACATCTTTGTCGTCGGCAAAGATATAGAAGACGGCAAAGATATCGACGGCCCCACCAGTGACATCAGTCCCATCTAAGGCATCAAAGATGCTCCCGTCGACGAAGCTTCCATCTGTGCCATCGTCATCGATGTCCCTGTCGACGGCTATAAAGGAGACTATTTTTTCTGTGAGGAGGGAATTTCAACACCCCTACATCAAGATCCTACAATAGTGTCCCCACTACCTCCAGTGCTCATCCTCGCCCTGACTCCGACCTTATGCAGGCAGCCCAACGGTGCTCTAAGAATCCTTCTACTCCTTGCTCTGCCCCTCCAGATAAGGAAAATAGAAGGTTAGATAACATTGGTAAGTACTTCTCTGCTATGGCGGCAATATCTATCAGGACATCTAATGCGCTGGCCATATTGGGGAGATTTGACCGTCAGATGTGGTCTCACATGTCGGCAACTTTGGAATATCTCCCAGAGGATAAATAGAAGGAAGCGAAGAAGATTCTTCAAGAGGGCAAGAAAGCCTCTGCAGACATTATTGATGCTCCCATGGATATCTCTTCCACAGCGTTCCGTCAGATGGTAGGAGCCGCCGAAGTTGGCTAAAGGGCACTTCGTTTCGACCAAAGGTGCAGGCGAAGATACTTGACATGCCATTTCATGGTGAAAATCTTTCTGGAAAGTATGTGGATGATGCAATGCAATCCATAAAGTCGGACACGGAAACCGCATGGTCTCTGGGCACCTGGGCACATTGCAGCAGTGACGCTTCCATCCCTATTGAGGAGGCAGAGGTAGAGGGCAGTTTATGTCCAGAGTACCTTACCAGCAGAATAGGTACCACCATATGATCAACAGGGGTAACAATCGCAGTTCTCCTCTCAGCAGCAATATAGAACGGCAACAGCATCGTTGTACACTTGACAGCCCTCATGTAGACGTGTTCCGGTTGTACGAAAATCCCAGGACGCCTCTAGACGCCAATGATACTTTGCAGGCACCGGTCACCTTAGTGTGGAAATTCCCTTTTCAAATTTTACAGTCAATGGAAGAACATCTCTTCTGAGAAATGGGTGTTAGACGTAATTTAGCATGGTCACACCCTGGAATTTGTTCAAAAGCCTCCCACTTTTCCACCTCGAAGGACATCCTATTGTCATCTATCTGCCTCTGCTGAAGCAAGAGATTGGTTTGCTTCTCTCCAAGAATGCAATAAAAGGTTTCCCGTTGCTTCAACGTAACACAGGTTTTTACTCTAACTTCTTCCTCATCAAAAAGAAATCAGGAAAATGGCGACAGGTGATGGACTTGAGGCAATTAAACAAATATAGAAAGAAACAACATTTCATGAAACTGTCCTTACAAGAGATCCCAGAACTCATGAATACAGGGGATTACATGACATCACTGGATCTCCTAGACCCATACACGCAAAGCATCGAAATCTTCGAAGGTTTGATGTGGCAGGGTGCCACTACCATTCAAAGTGCTTCCTATTGGTCTACGCTCGGCTTCCAGAGTCTTCACGAAATGCATGGCCTCATTGGCAGCCTTCTTCAGGTGAAACGGGCTCTAGGTGTTTCCGTACCTGGACGACTGGCTTATAAAGGGTACCACATTTTCCTCTGCAAGAAAGTATACTTGGGCCTGTTAGCGGCTCTTCAAGGCCTTTTGGCCTCAAGCTGAACAGAGAAAAATCGTCTTTAACCCCATCCAGGTTGGCAGTGTTTCTGGGGGCGATTCTGGATAGAAACGTTTCCAAGGCTTTCTCAACTGCAGAGAAGATTCATCATCTCCGTACAATAACCGCTTCCCTCTTGGAAACTACAACTCAATGTTGAGAATGATGTCATCTTGCATCCCCTTGATACCAAACTGTCGTTTTCGCATGCGACTTTTGCCAGAACAGCTAGATGATCAAGGGGTTCGGAGTCAGGGAACCTTCCAGGACACAATATCAGTTACCTTGACTACGAAGTTGGCAGTGACTTGGTGGAAGGACACAGCAAATATCTCTTAGGGCCTTTCGTTCATTCTTGTGCAGCCCCATATAGTTATGACAACAGATGCTTCCCTGCAAGGCTGAGAAGCTCATTTTAAGTACTTGGAGATTCATGGAAAATGGTCTGTGCAGGAGCCTTTGTCACACATAAATCTTCTGGAATTGAAAGCGGTTTTCCTGGCCTCCAGTCTTTTCTTCCCAGACTGTGCAATTCCGCGGTATTGGTGAGAACAGACAATACCACAGCGATGTTATATCTCACCAAACAAGGAGGAACGAGATCACAGATCTTGTCCGCTCAAGCTCAACAAATTTGGTAATGGTTAATCGTTCACACCATATCTCCAAGAGTGGAACATGTTATCGCAGTGGAGAACGAACGGGCGGATTCCTTAAGCAGAACAAGGAAACAGTGCCATGAGTGGGAACTAAATCAGCGTCAGTTACTGCAAATATTCCATCAATGAGGTACCCCAAATCTGGATCTCTTCACCACCTTTCAAATAAAAAAATGCAGGATGTATGCCAGCAGGTTTCCACAGAAAGGGTCTTGGGAGCAGCATTCCAGCTGACTAGGACGGGAATGTTTGCTTACTCTTTTCCACCCTTTCCCCTGATTCCCAAAGTCATTAAAACAATGAAACAGGTACCGTGCCGCCTCATTCGCATAGCTCCAGAATGGCCAAGGTGGTATTGGTGCACAGAGATTCTTCTCTTGTCAGAGTGTCTGCATATTCAATTCCAAATGACAAAGAACTTCTGTCCTTGAATGAGGGTCAGGTAGTATATCCATAGATACATTCGCTCAGTTTGTTGGCTTGGCTCCTGACAACGAGTTTGGGACGTTAAACTTGCCAGAGGATTAGGATTCTCCAGCACTCTTGTGCGGACACCACAAGTAAAAGCTATGTGGTAGAGTGGAAAAGATTTTGTTCATGTTGTAAAACTAATAATTTTCATCCATTTTCTTCAGCTCCAAAGCAGATACTTCCTTATATGTTATATCTAGCAAAATCAGGGCTTGCGCATTCCTCTATAAGAGTCTATCTGGCAGCTATTTCCAGATTTTGGAGGCAAACGAGGGAGCTCTCGTTATGGTCCAACAGACTAATTAAAGAATTCATGAGAGACCTCTTTAGCATCTACCCTCCTTTGAAGACTCCTCTTGTGGTAAGGCAACTCAACACAGTTTTGTCTCAGCTCCTGAGAAGACCTTTCGAACCAATTCATAAAGCAGACATGAAGTACGTTTCTTGAAAGTTTCTTTTCTAATGGCACTTACTTCTGCTAGGAGAATAAGGGAGATTCAGGCCTTGGCAATTCATGAACCTTACTTACAGTTTCGGGATGACAGAGTCATATTACAGTCTAATCCTAAATTCATTCCGAAAGTGCCAACCTTGATCCACCTAAACAAACCTGATGTGTTACCAACATTCTTCAGAAAACCTTCGTCCTCAGTAGAGAGGGCCTTACACTCTCCAGATGTCAGACGCTGTCTTAAGTTCTATCTCGATTGAAGCAGCGCTTTTAGGAAATCCGATCAACTCCTGATTACATTTGCCTCACCTTGAAAAGGACAAACTTTATCACGGGCCAGTATTGCTTGTTGAGTTTCTGAGGCCATCACCTTTTTATCATGAGAAAGCAGGAAGACCATTGACTGCATAGATGAAAGCACATTCTACAAGAAAGGTTACTGCTTCTTCAGCCCTGTTTGCAGGTGTATCGCTGACAGACACCTGCAGGGCAGCGACGTGGGCTAATACCCACACTTTCATAAAGCATTATTGTCTGGATTCCTTGAAGAAGGCAGATGTTGTGGTTGGGCAGGCAGTGTTATGTCGCCTGTTTCATTAAGGTACACAAACCTTTTTGATAATATTCATATATGGTATGTGTCTGGTGGTTTTTGCATAAGTATGTCTCGATTATGTTATGTAATACGTTTCACATCTTTATAGTATATTCATGCTATTGAGATTGATCTTAAATTTTGTTTCTTTCATGGTGGGATGGCTTGCCTTACCCATCGTCATTTTTATTATGGTACTGCTTACTAGTCTGATTCGAGCACATGAATCTATGAAAGATGCAATAATGGAGAAACAAAAAGTTGCTTACTTGTACACCGGGGTTCTTCAGTATTGACATCTTTCATAGATTCACATGCGATCTTCCCTCCTCCCCGTTAAGGCTCACCACTTTTTATACCTCTTGTTTTCTTTAATTTGCAGTTGTGTTCGAAATCTGAGGTATGGTGGCTCTGCAGAGGATGAGTGCTTCAGGGTCTCTACTCTGATTGGTTGAACTTTGGATGCATTAACACA
This sequence comes from Calotriton arnoldi, assembly GCA_963921515.1. Lineage (NCBI taxonomy): Eukaryota > Metazoa > Chordata > Amphibia > Caudata > Salamandridae > Calotriton > Calotriton arnoldi. The sequence continues at coordinate 1,077,736 of CAWUFW010001187.1, forward strand.
ATGTGAATTGGCTAGCAATGTCTGTAGTTCTCAGTGTGATTCCTAATGCTTATGTATTAGCACTGCTTTTATTACTGTTACCATGAGACTTTCACCATGACAACAGGGAAGATTCAAGCATGTAGATCTATGAAAAATATTATTACTGGAGAACCACAGTGTACAGGAAACTTGTTTTTTCCCAGGCAGTTCACGTGACACCTACATATTCCATAGGTCTCTTCTTTCCCGGGGCTGGCAGAGGGAGGATTTGGCAACATGTGGCTTCTGGGTAAGTATTCAAGCACCATACAAGCCTGATATGTGTAAATGTTGTTTGAATATACACAACCATTACAAATGACTAAATCTATTTACATATACATGACACCAACAGACACTGCATGTACCATTTCATACAACATGAACTGTACAGATGTAAGAGGGACATGTACAAATATTTCCTCATTTTAATCTTCTGGTGATGCTGCATGTACACTTTCTCCTCATCTCCTTTCACCATACAGACATGCAATCACTGTACCTCAGCATAAGTACATTAGGGCACACATTCGTAAACAAGCCGTCATTGAGTGCACTTTTGGTCTCCTAAAGCCACGATTCAGATGTCTCGACCATATGAGGGACGCTGCTGTACTCCCCTTATATTTATTTATTTATTTATAAAGTTTTGTATAGCGCTAACATGACCCAGGTGGGTATCAGAGCGCTTCACAGTGGGGGTAGGTAGGATACACAAGTGGGACAGGAGCAATCGTTACAATTAGGTTTAAGACAGGAGCATGATATCAGCGCGATTCAGAGCATTTAAAAACGAGCCCGAACGGATCCAATAATGGAGAAGAACAGGCAATGTACACAGTAACAGTAAGATAATAGCCTGCCAACACTATTAATCACCGGATTACACACATGTAAAAGACAACGATCAGGTAGTGGGAGAAAAACATTCCATAAATACCATATAAAGATGTGCAGTGGCCTGCTAACACTGTTAATCCCAGGAGAACAACTGTGTAATAGACAGTCATAGCATCAGAGAGGAGGGCGGTATTGAAGCAGCTGAGCCAAGGACTTTAGGGCAGGAACTTCAGCATTAGGATTTTTTTCACTTCTTTTTTAAAGGAAGCGGTGGATGGGATTCGACGGATTTCCGGTGGAAGGGAGCTCAAAATCTTCGGGCCCATGCCAGAGAATGCTCTGTTACTCATTCTCTTTTTGTGGAAGACTTGTGGTTTCAGGAGCAGTGAGTTTGCACTTTGAGACGGACAGCCACCCCCTGATAATTCTAATTTGTGAGACAAATAGATAGGGGTCTTGAAGTGCAATGCTTTGTGAGTCAAGCAAGCGATCTTTTGTTGTATTCTAGCTTTGTAAGGTAGCCAGTTTAGGGATTTTAAGGCTGGGGACATGTGAAGTTGTGTGCAAGATAATAGTAGCCTGTTTTGTCTTGAACATCATTGCAATACGCCAAGGTCTGAATACAGGAAACCGATGCGTTGTCCCAAACAGAGTACAGGGTATGTTCAGGTGCATGACCAGCTCATTGGCATTTCTTTCTCTTGAGCCACCAGTTGTGTTATGGCCTTTATGTGGTTTCACAGTGTGTTGTCAATGATGATTGGTAGACATTTAACATTCAGTCCATAAATTCCATCCTAATACTACTCTGTAACCCATAAGTAATATATGTAAACAACAGCTGTTGTCAGGAGTCAAACGATAGGCCATGCACCACTTTTTTTTGCATACAATAGTAATTAGTGTGGGCAAGGTCTCAAAAGACTCCATTGCCTTATGAAAGTAAATGTCACTGCATGTGTGAGATATTCCCAGACGGTGGACATCTGAAAATGTGTCTGCACTGAGTGTTTCACAATGAGTAATGCCTGTGCATAGAGTCAGCGAGGATTGGCTCTGTGTACAAGATGGAACCTACAGGTATGTGTGAAACAGATGAGATTAAAAATAGGTGTCATGTTTTGAAATTTGGGTTACACATAATACAAACAATCATGCCTTACCCATGGTTTATATGTGGCTTGCTGTGTGGCACAATGTTCTATGGACAATGGCCCTTACTAACATATGTTACATGGGTGTTACAGGCAGTGATGAAAACTAATTGGTCCACCCACTGGTCATTTTAGGAACAACTAATAAAATGTAACAAACTACATACTGTTATTTACATTTTGAATGTAATGTCAGTGTTAGAGACACAGTAGTTGTGGTGCTGATCTAGTGAGGATAGGAATGTTTAATAATGTAAGCATGATCTACTGTTTACCAACGTTGTATCATGATGGGTAGCATACTGCTATAGTAACTATCTGCACACTCATTCAATCTCCATGTTGCATATGTGAGTACTCAGGCAGTACTGAATGCATAATGGTAAGTATCTGTGATGAGTTGTGTTTAGGAATCGAAACATTAAACAGGTAGGGAAATATATATTGAATTTGTGTGTGCTGCTACTCATGTGTCAGTGTAGCTATATGTCTGTCATACATACACCATAGTGCAAGTGTGCCTGTGTAATGACTGAGATGTAAATTATCAACTTACACCTCTATGTAATTTCGTGTATGTCACTTCCTGTGTTATTGTCATTCATTTCTGGCCAGATCGTGGAGTTTCTGCCCCGTTTGCTGAGATTCCACGCCACTCTCGCGAAGGAGACTGCGCTATCGGGGCGGAAACCAATGAAAATACACAGGAAGTGACATACAGGAAATTACATACAGGAAGTTGAAGGCAGCCATTCTGTGTTTATTCTGTGCCATCCTCACCTCAGAGCAACATCCTCCGCCATCCTGCTGCTCTGTACATCTGTCCTGCCCCCAACATGGTTGAGGGACTTGATGACAAGGCAGCCCCCTTCAGTGAGTCTGAATTGAACGTTCTCACTGATTGGATGTTTGATAAGTACTCTCAGCTTTATGACGACCCAAATAGCCAGTTGAGTAATGCAGCTTGTATGCAAATCTGGTGTGATATCGCTGCAGTGCTGTGGGTGTGTAGCAGCGGTGGGGCAAGATGTGCCGCAAGCGCTGGGAGGACCTGAAACGCTGGGCCCGTATCAAGGACCAAGGCATCATTGGTGTCAGTCTTCTTATTATAAGGTTCATTAGGGTCTTTGCTAGAGTCTCTATTTTAGCTACACGTTTTAACTTTACATCTTTCTCTAATGGTGACTTTTTACATGCTTGGCACTTACACAACACTGTACTTAGAAATAAATCTGCTGGTATGTGACTGTCTATTTTGGTATCTTTATGATTCTCTAAATATCTATGCAAGTGGGTATAAACAAACACCTGCATGCTTGTCTTACAGAAAAGAGAGCAATATAGAGGTGACTACAACTTTGTTTAAATCTTCTGCATGCACAAGTAGTTTCTGAGTAAGTGACTGAATGTATATGTGCTTCTGTAGCTGTCTGGCAAAGCAGTGTACCAGAACTACAACACCCAGAATTCAAAGAAAAACACTTTTTGAGAACACCACATCATATATACACATGTAAATATTTCCACATCTTCTAATGCCCTGCTAACAAAGTTTAACTCTTAATCTACAGTTTTCATTACTACCAATTACACCATGTAGTAAGCAGCAAATGTACAACATACTAATTCAAAACAACAGATTATGAACCAAATTCTCACACACCTAGTCTCCAAATCAGACAAACTGTCACATTCTCATACACTCAATTCAATTCAATTCAAATTAACTTTATTCGGCACACAGCCACAAAGGTTTCGACAATCAAATAATACAAATTTAAAATACATTTTTTTCTAATAAATATTAAAAAGATAAAAGTTCCTTTGTAAGCTAAAATCATACTTATACATAGATGTAATAATGTCCGTAAAATGTTGAACCAATTTGACATAAAAACAAATTTTGGCCCACAAGAGCAAAGGGGCAGCAGCGATACGATCTTCTATGTATTCCATCCCCACTTCTCGATGAGAAAATGAGGTGGCAGAGCTGCTTGGAATCATCAGCAGGCGTTTTATAAACTTGTTCTCCACTACTTGTAGCGAGCGACTTCTTTGATAGCCCCATACGCCCGCCCCACACGATGCAACAGACAAGAATTTTGCATTGTATAAGGTAACCAGCTCAGGCACTGGCTTGTGGCCTAACTTACAGGCGAATCTAAAGAGCCCCTCCACTACTCTACTTGTCTGCTGTGCCCAAGCCGTGATCAGGGAGTCCCATTTCAAATCTTTACTAAACATGTTCCCCAGATATGTAAACTGTTCCACCCTTTCAATGAACTTACCCCTTACATTGAAGCTTCTAGTCTTAACCTTTTTTGGGCCGCATACCATTATGTAAGACTTTGAGAAATTAACCCTCAAGTCTATCGCCGCCATAAAAATTTGTAAAAGCATCCAGGGAGGTTTGGAGGCTATTGGCCGTCAAGGCCATGAGTACAGTATCGTCCGCATACTAGAGCAGCGGAACTGGCTGACCTTTAATGCGGGGAAAATCGATTTTCTTGCCTAATAAAAACGCTTCCAGACCATTCGTATAAATTTAAAAAATAAAAGGAGCTAAAATGCACCCCTGCCGAACTCCTTCGGTTGAGGCAATGGGCTTTGTCCTTTCCCCGTGTGGTCCAAATCTTATGGAAACAGATGTATTAGTATGTAGCCTTTTTAGGAGCAAGATTAGTGCACTCTCAAAACCCATTTCTGTCATTAGTGCCCACAATTTCCCCCTGTTCACAGTGTCAAATGCACAGGACAAGTCCATGAAGGCAAAGTGGATGGAACCACTCTTTGCCCTCATGTACTTGCCCATGATCAGGGACAAATTTAGGCACTGCTCTGTTGTTCCCATTCCCCTCCGAAAGCCATACTGTGTCTTTGAGATGATCCCCTTACTAGTTGCCCATGACTCTAGTCGGGCAAGAATTACTCTACCCAATACTTTAGCGGTAGAGTCAATAAGGGAAATAGGCCTATAACAGGCAGGATCATTTATGTTCCCTTTTTTGAACACGGGTACGACTATGGCCCCTTTCCAAGATACTGGAATTGGACCGATCACCGCCGATTTAAAAACTTGTGTTAGCAGGGGTGCCCAGAGATTTATGTTCAACTTAAAAAGATCTAGTGGAACTCCGTCTGGGCCTGGAGCTTTACTACTAATTCCCTTTGCGAGTGCCTCCTCCACCTCAGTCACCGTAAGTGAGGCACTAAGCTCTACTGCCTGCGCCATATCAGCCAGGAGCTCCTCATTAAGCATCGACAGCTCCCTACCATTTGGGTTAAAGATAGGCGCAAAATGTAGTTCCCAGGTATCACCCAGGATCAATGACTCAATTTTTCCCGCTTCCTCAGTGAATTGGGGTCGATTGATGATGGCCCAGAAGCTTTTGCTATCTCTAAGAGCACTAGCTCTCTCCAGATCATCCCATGCTATTCGCCTCAGCTCCTCTTTTCTTTCACTGATGGTAGTTTTATATAGGTGTCTCGCGCATTTTATTTGTTCTCTGTTACGGGGGTAGGTCTGGAGGGCAGTTTTTAAGATCTTGTGGGCTCTAGAGCATTCTGCATTAAACCAGCGGCTCTCACTGTGCTGTTTGGGCCTAGCTGGGCATGTTAATCTATTAGCTACATTAATGCAGAGCCGTTCAAAGTTCTGTACGATCGTGGATGAGGAAGAATCCTGCTCCAAACAGTCCATGATCAGGTCGAAATTAGATCTAACTATTTCCTCCTCAAAAAGTGTTTGATTTATTTTTCCCCAGTTTACTCGTACGCCTTTATTGCGATTATAATCAGTCAAACGACCATCGCCCCCTGTAGTTCTAGCTATTACTTTAAGTGAAACAATTAGTGGGTTGTGGTCACTCGCTAGTTCCGGGTCCACATGAAAATCGCACACCAGTGAGGAGCGCTGCCTGGAAATAAACATAAAGTCAATAGAACTTTCCCTACCCCCGCCAACAAAGGTAGGGCACTGGACTGAAAAACTATTAGTCAGACTGTCCAAATTGTTCTCAATGATAATGGTGTTCAGAGCCTCTCCCTGCGGGGTGTGAATAAAATGCGCCAAAGGCTGATCCTCTGTGTCCAAGAGACCACAAACTCTATCATTACTGTATTCACAGGATGTACAGTTAAAATCCCCCACCCATAAGACACATAAAGGTTGCCACTTCCCAGAAACATTAGCGATTTCCATTTGCAAGGCTTCTATAACTTGACAATTCTTTGGGTCAAAAATATTATAGTACCAATTTACAAGAAGGACTCTCACCTGGAGCATGCTAACAATCATAATCAATTGAAACCACTGAGAGGATCCTACACAAAAAACTTTTATGGAACCAAATCTGACTGAGAATAAAGTTACCAACCCTCCCTTTGCCCTCCCAGACGATGATGCTATGGTGGGCACATCAAAGGCCTGATAACCATCCATCTCTATACTTTCTTTAGCCCACGTCTCCTGTAGACAGATTACATCGAAACCCCTGATGTATTCCAGACAAACCTCATCTGTTAGTTTCGAGCGAATACCTGCTATATTCCAGGAGATTAACTTAACTGGGGGTATAGGGTGGGCCAAGTCCGTGTTCGGTGATGTGACTAGTGAGACCAGTGTACTGGCCACGGGTGTTTGTAGCGACCCCTCCCTTGGACACCTATTTTCAGGGCTTGTATTTGCAGCCGCCGTACAAAATGTCGGGTTATTCATGTTCTCCTTTCCCGAGAGACCAGCGGAATTTGTAATATGATCTTTGTGGGGCTTTATGTTGCCGTATGCCTCATTGGTCCCAAATCCCCCTACGTCACAGTAAAGGTGGCCTTTTATGTCGTTATCTATATACCCACCAGATTGTATAGTTAGTCAGCCAATCTCGGTTAGGTCTGAGAGTGCCTCATACCTATTAGGGTGAAAGGAGGAGGGGCACATAGGGGCATCAATGATGTGTCTAGGCCGAGTTGGCCGCATGCTGGGGGGTAAAATCTGACTGGGGGGGTAAAAGAAACCCAAAGGTCGAGCCTTTATCTGTTCGGTGGGTGAGTCTTTCAACTGGTTTAGTGCATCATAGACACACTTTGCATCGCTAAAGTTAAGCACGACACAGTCCCCTCCAATGCTTTTCTTAGTGCCACCAATCCAGCACACCCGCCTGGCCATAATAATATACTCAAACCAATTACAATGAGGTGGTTTTTTTTTAGAACACCAGTGAACCGTTTTATTTATAAGACTCTGGCAACTTTCTTTTTGATTGGGGGATAACCTCGGGGTTAAAATCAAGGTATAGGGGGTACTTTCTGGGGGCAGGTGTAACCGGTCTACAATCAGACTCCCGCCTGGGGTACCATGTAAGCGACTATGAGACTTTATGTCTCTAGTGGGAGATCTACCCCATCCCTTAAATTAGAAGTTTTGGGGGACAGGACGCCCTGACCCAGATGTTGGCTCTGCGGGAGGGAGTTTTCATGGGAACAGGATTCTCTGTTAGCTCCAACAGTGCACTAGTGTTTGTGGTCTCTTGTATACGGCCACAGCTTGGGGGAATAACACTAGGGATAAGTGGTACCTTCCAAGGGGCCGCCCCGTTAGATATAACCCCCGACCGTTTGCCTCCATTCCCTTCGGCTATACCCCTTGCCGATAAGCCTCTCTCAGTTGAGATATGTGGTGAATTTACTTCTACTGGTACTAAGGCTTTACAAACAACAGTTAGCTGCTCCTCAATTTTAGTTAATCTCACCAAAATTGGTGCCAGAGCCTCCTGGATTAAGTTACTCAGTTTCCCAGTTAAAATATCAAGTTTATCCTGCCCACCATTATCTAACCCTCCAGTAGATGACTTGACAACTTTGCAGTGTGAATTTGTTTGGATCTTTTAGTTTTGGGCGACTGATTCTTCGTCTTACGGGCAGACCCCACCCTCTCTGTTCGCTTCCTCTTTCCTCCTATCGCGGACAATTTGCCAGGCTCCGTCGATGTTATGCAAGGGCTTTCTTCATCATCCCGTGGCCCTCGTGTCTCACCCTGTGATAAAACAATTACAGTGGGAACAATAGGGACTTGAGGCCTGTTCTCCAAGATACTTTCTACTGTACCAATGTGAGGATTATTATTTGGAGATAATAGCTGGTTATCAAGCGATAGTTCAGATGGTGGAGCCAGGGAAAGTCTTCGTTCCGCGCGCTCTATCTCTTTATTAATAGATCCCACCGCCTTTTGCAGGAAGCTGTCGAGAGTGGTATCAGTGGTTTTTTGGGCTGGAGTGGGCTTTCGCTTCCCCATGTTGTATTGAACCAACGCCTTCAAGTAGCTGACAATCAAGAGCTAGTGCAATAACGATACCTTATGTGGACCTTTGTGATCTTAAACGAGGGAAAACACCACAAGTCCGCTTGCAAGTAGCCTGTGTTGCAGGACCAAGAGAATAGGCCCAGCCCAGCCTCCTCCGGGCTCAGACGGGCCCGGGCTTCGCCCGCGCGCGGCCAGGGCACGCCCACGCACGTCCCGCGCTGCGGGAGCCCGCGACTGGTATTAAAGCGCCTCCTGGCGCTGCTTGATGATGCTGGCGGCCGGGCGCCGCAAAGGAACAAGGCAGGCTGGACGTTGTGGTCCCCCCTGGACCAAGGATTCAGGCAGCAAATGAACGTGGGTCCCGCGCTACGGGAGCCCGCAACCGGTTTTAAAGCGCCTCCTGGCGCTGCTTAATGATGCTGGCGGCCGTGCGCCGCAAAGGAGCAAGGCAGGCTGGACGTTGTGGTCCCTCCTGGACCAAGGATTCAGGCAGCAAATGAACGCGGGTCCCGCGCTGCGGGAGCCCGCGACCGGTTTTAAAGCGCCTCCTGGCGCTGCTTGATGATGCTGGCGGCAGGGCGCCGCAAAGGAGCAAGGCAGGCTGGACATTGTGGTCCCCTCTGGACCAAGGATTCAGGCAGCAAATGAACGAGGGTCCCGCACTGCGGGAGCCCGCGACCGGTTTTAAAGCGCCTCCTGGCGCTGCTTAATGATGCTGGCGGCCGGGCGCCGCAAAGGAGCAAGGCAGGCTGGACGTTGTGGTCCCTCCTGGACCAAGGATTCAGGCAGCAAATGAACGCGGGTCCCGCGCTGCGGGAGCCCGCGACCGGTTTTAAAGCGCCTCCTGGCGCTGCTTGATGATGCTGGCGGCCGGGCGCCGCAAAGGAGCAAGGCAGGCTGGACATTGTGGTCCCCTCTGGACCAAGGATTCAGGCAGCAAATGAACGAGGGTCCCGCACTGCGGGAGCCCGCGACCGGTTTTAAAGCGCCTCCTGGCGCTGCTTGATGATGCTGGCGGCCGGGCGCCGCAAAGGAACAAGGCAGGCTGGACGTTGTGGTCCCCCCTGGACCAAGGATTCAGGCAGCAAATGAACTCATAAAGTGTCTTACTCACCTGTTATTAAACATACAGAGCCACTCACAAAACCACTAAAACATTACCTCATATAGTTCCAATATTTTCTGGAAAATATTTGATACTCTTATAACATTCTCACATACCCTTTCCGTCATTTCTTTTCTACAAATTAAATGTAATTCACATACCTGAAAATTGAGTTTGTTGATCAAATATTTTTTGGGGGCTTATCAGATAGATACAATACTGTCAGGAAATGTAAAAACTAAGCTTAAGAATGGCACACCACTGTCACACAGAGCAACCATTAATGGCAGCATTTTCAACTTGATAGCGCGGAAGACAGCAAATAAAAACATCTTTTCTTTTCTTTTTTATTTTGTCACTCCATTCCTGAATGGTTTGTATGTTTTAACTCATTCATGCACTTTCATATAAAGAAGCCCTTTATGTGTGGGTGTTTTGCACACTTCTGACATTGGGCTATACATGGGTGATATTTGTGCTACATTTGTACTCTTTTCTCTCTGGTGGCCATCTTGGGAGACTTATTTGTTATGAAGCTCCCTAATCTCCTCATTTACTGCAGTATCCTCAGTAGAATATGTTTTCAGTTTTCCACTTCGATTCCATCAAGATGGCGGTCAGATGTACCACACTTCAGGCATAAATTCAGAATGTTAGCACTCTAATTGCTCATCAGAACATTGTAGTAAACTGCTGATCACCAGGGAGTCGACTGGCAGTGTGCTGCTGGTGTTGAAAGTGCATTTTTCAGTCTACATGTCAGAATGTTTCAATGAAATAGACTAGGAAGATATTTGAGATCTCACTTAAAGAATGTCCTAATTCTTCTTTCTACAGCACTAACCATAATTTGTACGACCAAATGAACCCCCTCATTGTGTTTCTCTCTCTAAATTAAATGTTTTAAGTTTTACCAGTTTGATTCAATCATGATGGTTTCAGGTGTGCCATACTTTTGTCATAAGTAAGTCTGTTAACACTCTAGTTGTTCTTTAGAACACTCTGGAAGGCTGCTGGAGAACACACGGGAATCAACTGACAGGCTGCTCCTGTTGGAAGTACAAGTTTTACAGAGAAAGTCAGACTTCATTCTCATATGGCTAAGAAACGTAGTGTGAATTTACAGAAAATATGCTCTCATTTCAGCTTCCAGAGCACCATCTATATAACCCCTAAGTGAAAATCATGAGAAAACTGTTTTCTCTCAAACATATTGATGTGCTTCCAGCAAAAGGCTTTTCAAAGGGTAAAATCACCATAGAACACACCATAATTCTTAACCATCTACAAATGATTTCTCATTTTTATGACCCTCAAAATCTGCAATTCACTACAATGCATTTAAATGGGGTACTATCATATATATTGGTCCCAAGATGCCTGCCAGCACTTTGTGGTTGAAGTGCTGACAGCCAATCAGATCTCACCATGAGAACTGTGCTCAGGCTCCATCCAGATATCCTTATTTGCTTTCTCTTAAATTTCTCAACAACTACTAAACGGATTTACACCAAATTACTGAAAGCCTGATCTGCGAACCAAAATCTACCTTCCTGCCAAATTTGGTGTCAATTACGTCCAGCGGTTCCAATGTCCCTAAAGACCCAGTTGGCTCCCTGCATACACCTGGAGCTGGCATTGCTCCCATGCCCAGGGAGCAGCTCCTAATGCTGTGCCTTCCGTAAGGGAGCAATATTTTGATCTGTTTCCCTGCCTGCTTCCGTGCGGGCCGGAAAACGGACCAAAAGTCCGCTCCCAGCAGGCGGGAGCATTTTCAAAGCTCCTGCCGCTGGGACCAGACGTGGTGTTTGCTCCCACTTGGTGGGAGATTCAAAAATGCTCTCTCTAAGTTTGCCTGCCCACACCGGTGCGGGAAACTGATATGTAATGGTATGTAATGGCCCAGGGAGGGGGGGTCTGTGCTGCCCCTCATCCCATATATAGTATCTTTGGCCCTGGGGTGGACTCCCCTGAGCCTCTCGAGGTCTGGGAGGGGGCTGCGCAGCTCTCCTTACCTTCATGAATACACCCGGGGGGGGGGGCTCCCTGGGGGCCCGACCAACTTTTTTGTTTTAGTCTCTATTTTGTGAAAGTCCAGCAAAATTACGGTACTTTTTTGTGCCTTTTTTTGGCCCCGGAGTGGGGTTGGGGGTGTTCCCCTGGGTCCTCACCCAAAAGAGGGAGCTGGGGTGTCAGGGTATCTGTATGAATGTGTATATATGTGTGTGTGTGTATATTATATATGTACGTATATATATGTGTGTGTGTGTGTATATATTTTTTTTAAATATCAGGGGAGTAAGTCCAAGTCCTGAACTGGCTGCCAGCAACATTTTTCTCATGTTGCCTGCAGCCTATCTGAGCACTTGCTCCCGCGGGAGTCCGATTCCTGTTGGAGTGAGATGGCCAAAGGGAAAAAAAAGCTCCCTGGCCATTCAGTACGCTCTGTTTTTAAAGTGCCGATCCCGCAAAAGTCTTGAGAGACTCTAGTGGACCTAACCTCCAGATATACAATTGTTATTGACCCTATACTTCGCAAAAACTACTGAACGGATTTGCACCAAATCTGAAAAGCCACTATCAGCGGACCAAGATCTAGCTTCCTGCCAAATTTGGTGTAATTCCGTTCAAACGTTTGTGCTATAGCCCGTCTTAAAGAAGTCTAAGGAAAATGAATGGGGATTTTGTGTTTTCGGACCCCCTTTTTTCACTGCCCTTGCTTGATGGAGCACCACAAAACTTTCCAGGAAGAAGCCAAGGTGGATGAACTTTTCTTTTTTTTTGGAAAGTTTTGTGAAGATTAGTCGAACGGGCCCAAAGTTATTAGCAAACCAAAAAACACTCTTTCTATGGAAAAGCAGACCTAATTATAACTACCTAGTCGTAATTTGTGTGTATGTATGTATTTGTGTATGTATGTGTGTATGTATATATGTGTGTATATATATATATATTTCACTGAAATTAATATGCGGTAACCACAAATCCCAGAATGCACCAGATTTGCGTCCATTAAGGAGGTTCAATGGGGGCCGACACTATAAATTAGGCAAACGGATGAATGGCTGCCATGACACAAATGCCGGACTTTACCTTTGAGAAAGGTCGTAATGACTGAAACGCGTCAGGTTGCTGCCCGGATGAATAAAGCGAGGAAATCATGAATCTGTGAGTGCGCCTTTCCTTCTTGGCAGAAGGTGTTGTGGTGATATTAATTACGGCTTGGTCCTGCCGCCGAGGACGCACCACCTGTTCAGAGCGCCACTTTCCCCCGGTTTGGACCAACTGTGTGGAGAGTCGAAGGACACTGAGGGGTAATGGCTGCCCCCTCGGACATGCCGAGGTAGGGGTCCGCGCAACCTTGAAAGTGGGTCTGCGATAGAACAGATTCGGCTAACAATAAGAAATCACAACGGAAAGCAAAAGACCAGGCATCACCCACTGAAGGGTTTTAAATTCACTGAAATTGATATGCGGTAACCACAAATCCCAGAATGCACCAGATTTGCACCCACTAAGGAGGTGCAATGGGGTCGACACTATAAATTAGGCAAACGGATGAATGGCGGCCATGACACAAATGCCGGACTTTACCTTTGAGAAAGGTAGTAATGACTGAAACGCGTCAGGTTGCTGCCCGGATTAATAAAACGAGGAAATCATTAATCTGTGAGTGCGCCTTTCCTTCTTGACAGAAGGTGTTGTGGTGATATTAATTATGGCTTGGTCCTGCCGCCGAGGACGCACCACCTGTTAAGAGCGCCCCTTTACCCCGGTTTGGACCAACTGTGTGGAGAGTCGAAGGACACTGAGGGGTAATGGCTGTCGCCTCGGACATGCCGAGGTAGGGGTCCGGGCAGTCTTGAAAGTGGGTCTGCGATGGAACAGATTCGGCTAACAATAAGAAATCACAACGGGCAGCAAAAGACCAGGCATCACCCAATGGAGGGTTTTAAATTCACTGAAATTGATATGCGGTAACAAAATCCAAGAATACACCAGATTTGCATCCATTAAGGAGGTCCAATGGGGGCCGACACTATAAATTAGGCAAACGGATGAATGACTGCCATGACACAAATGCCGGACTTTACCTTTGAAAAAGGTAGTAATGACTGAAACGCGTCAGGTTGCTGCCCGGATGAATAAAGCGAGGAAATCGTGAATCTGTGAGTGTGCCTTTCTTTCTTGGCAGAAGGTGTTGTGGTGGTATTAATTACGGCTTGGTCCTGCTGCCGAGGACGCACCACCTGTTAAGAGCGCCACTTTACCCCGGTTTGGACCAACTGTGTGGAGAGTCGAAGGACACTGAGGGGTAATGGCTGCTGCCTTGGACATGCCGAGGTAGGGGTCCGCGCAGCCTTGAAAGTAAGTCTGCGATGGAACAGATTCGGCTAACAATAAGAAATCACAACGGACAGCAAAAGACCAGGCATCACCCACTGGAGGGTTTTAATTCACTGAAATTGATATGCAGTAACCACAAATCCCAGAATGCACCAGATTTGCATCCATTAAGGAGGTCCAATGGGGGCTGACACTATAAATTAAGCAAACGGATGAATGGCTGCCATGACACAAATGCCGGACTTTACCTTTGAGAAAGGTCGTAATGACTGAAACGCGTCAGGTTGCTGCCCGGATGAATAAAGCGAGGAAATCATGAATCTGTGAGTGCGCCTTTCCTTCTTGGCAGAAGGTGTTGTGGTGATATATGTATATATATATATATATATAATATATATATATATATGACTCCAAAATCCTTCCCCTTCAGAAAAGATCAGAGCCCACGCGGGTTCACAGGGAAACTCTCTTTATTCCAGCCTGGTGGTTTGGCATGACGCGTTTCGGATTCAATTCCTTTATCAAATGCCTCGACCATCTTTGTTATTCACACGTCCACATTTAAGTACAGAGCGCCTCTCTTCTTATTGGTGGAGACACTCTGCTGGGCTTGAGGAAAGGGGGAGGATGTTTCAAACTCGGTGTTCCGAGTCCGTCAGCTGCAGGTAAACCCTCGTCAGTCCTGCCCCAGTGGGCGGTGCCTGCAGCGCCACCTTTCGTGCCTGGATGTGGTTGGATGTTGTGCTGTGAGGGAAATGCGGGTTATCTGGACCCTCATCGAGCCGTTGATGCCCCCTCCGATCCTGGAACATGCACCACTTAAGTAAGTATGCGCGTGTACTGTGTAGTCATAGTTCTGAAAGTCAGCACAGTACCGTTGGGAGATACATCGGTTCGGCGTTTGCCCAAGAACCTTGAGAAAACCAAAATGTGCCACTGCTAACGCCGACCTTCTTGCAGATGGGGGCTCTGTATGTGCTTGTGGCCTGCACAAAACATGTAACTCCAAAATCCTTCCCCTTCAGAAAAGATCAGAGCCCACGCGGGTTCACAGGGAAACTCTCTTTATTCCAGCCTGGTGGTTTGGCATGACGCGTTTCGGATTCAATTCCTTTATCAAATGCCTCTACCATCTTTGTTATTCACACGTCCACATTTAAGTACAGAGCGCCTCTCTTATTATTGGTGGAGACACTCTGCTGGGTTTGAGGAAAGGGGGAGGATGTTTCAAACTCGGTGCTCCGAGTCCGTCAGCTGCAGGTAAACCATCGTCAGTGCTGCCCCAGTGGGCGGTGCCTGCAGCGCCAACCTTTCGTGCCTGGATGTGGTTGGATGTTGTGCTGTGAGGGGAATGCGGGTTATCTGGACCCTCATCGAGCCGTTGATGCCCCCTCCGATCCATCCTGGAACATGCACCACTTAAGTAAGTATGCGCGTGTACTGTGTAGTCACAGTTCTGAAAGTCAGCACAGTACCGTTGGGAGATACGGCGGTTCGGCGTTTGCCCAAGAACCTTGAGAAAACCAAAATGTGCCACTGCTAACGCCGACCTTCTTGCAGATGGGGGCTCTGTATATGCTCGTGGCCTGCACAAAACATGTAACTCCAAAATCCTTCCCCTTCAGAAAAGATCAGAACCCACGCGGGTTCACAGGGAAACTCTCTTTATTCCAGCCTGGTGGTTTGGCATGACGCGTTTCGGATTCAATTCCTTTATCAAATGCCTCGACCATCTTTGTTATTCACACGTCCACATTTAAGTACAGAGCGCCTCTCTTATTGGTGGAGACACTCTGCTGGGCTTGAGGAAAGGGGGAGGATGTTTCAAACACACACACACACGCTCATAAAGAACCATATTTCCATATAATTCCTATGGTATCAAAACTTGCTTAAAAACTAATCAAAATAATTCTAAATGATTAAACCTCTATAATTGCACCATAACTCATTGACTTATCCTTAGTATATGACCCATGTTTCCCGAGGCTTATTTCTTATGGGATGTGCTATACCCTTCTAGTGTTCATTAAGTACCAGGTCCCATTCTCCGCTTACCCCTATACGTTCTTACGAGTAGGATGTTCCCATTTATACAATTTAATACTCCTCACACCTTCTCCTCCAATCCTTGTATATTAACTGGTTCAAAACCTCTCATTCAGATGTTTATTCTCCATTCTTTCACCAATGTCATAATGAATGTGAAAATGTAAGAGTAAATCTCAATTTTTCCCCTTACCCACACTACACAAGGGGGGGTCATAGACCTATTTCTTATAGTTTGCTCACCTGTGAATTTGTAAATCTTAATGAGTCACAATTAATATTCATGAGGTAGGTCGCAAATAACGACTCGATTCGATTGGACACAATCACAGGGATAATGATCTGCAAGGGTCAGCAGACCACCATGTCTCTGATAGCTTTTCAAATGAAGATTCTCACCTTGCCTGCGGCAGGAATTCCAGCCCGGTGCTGGACATTCCAATCGCGGGCGTGGTCATGACGGAACCCAGCCATCATGCGCACAGGCCACCCGTGGCTCATGACGGCTGGGTTCCGTCATGAGCATCGAAGGGGTTATTATTATTATTTATTTATTTTAAATCGGCCCATTTTCCTTAAGGTAAACGGAACTGAACTCATATCAGTTGGGCTTTTGAAAGGGACACTCCCAATATGCCCTTCCAAGTACTGAATCGATATGGAATCCCAACCCATTTTAGAAGCTTTTAAAATATTACTGATTCCTAAAATGGATTTACTAAATAGCAAAAAACATTTCTGCGGGCGTACACAGCTATTTAGACTGTTTGCGACCATAAAAACGTTTATACAACTTGCTTCATATTTGCACAAGATCAGACAGTTTGGTGAAGCTGAAGAACCAAAACTACAATTGTTACATGTTCCTAGGATCTTGGCTTTCACACTACATTTTGATGAGTGAACCAAAAGACTGGGTTCAGTCTTCAAAGACATAATATCCAATGAGCATGTGTTGGGTTCCAATCCAGTTTTATTATCACACGCTTCTACAAACTCTAAGCCGAATTCTAAATTTGTCCAATATTGTAAGGATAACCAAAGACAGAAAATGAATGTCTATGATTACACAACTTAGTCCCATTCGGAGACCAGGATTAAAAACCATTCCCCCTGGTACCACAGTTTCCATAATGCCCAGTAGATTACTGATGTGGGTGTGGTTCTGATAGCGAGATCCAAAGAAGGCTGTCCCCAGGGGTATGACACTGTTGGCGGCCAAGCCCAGATTTTAATGCAGCGTTTATTATTAGCATATTTTGTTTAAGTGGTAAAGGTGTGGATAGACGTTAAAAAAAATAACTTTCTAGACTCTTCCCTCTTCTATCCCTCCACTATCCTTTTTAATCCAAATAACAGACTAACATGTCTACCGCTCAAATTAATTTCATATTTCCCCAGCCTACTCCACCACTAATTTTTTTGGGTTCCGGAGTAGCATGCTACTCGCGTAAAAGCGCTTCAACACCTTATCAGGGGTAGCAAGCGCTATATAAATACAAACCTTTTCCCTCTTCTCTCCCTCCACTATCCTTCTTAATCCAAATAACAGACTAATATATCCGCCACTCAAATTAATTTCATATTTCACTACACTAATTCACCACTAATCCTTTATGGGTTCCGGAGTAGCATGCTACTCACTGAAAAAGTGCTGTGACGCCTCGTCAGGGGTAATAAGAGCTATATAAATGCAAATACAATACAATACAGCACATTTCTTAGTAAGCATATTATCATGTTACCAGTACACTGTGTCCAAGGCTATGGAAATTGAGCGCGATGCCCTTGCATTTGGTTGTCCGGTTGGAGACAGCTCTAACACTCCAGAGTAACCATCGCATCAGCTCTGCACCTTTGACACAGTGCGATTAGGACAGTGCTTTTATTATATAAACTGTCTCTGGGCCAAATTCGGCAGAGGAGCACTTTTGTTGGGATTATCTTAGAAAGCTGTGCACTGTGATGGAGATGCAGTCCTGCTGACACTAACCATCATCCTGCAAAGGACAATAGCCTGCTCTACACCAGATTGACTTCCTGACACATCATACGCAGGTATGGGGGTTGGGCTGTCCCAGGAGATCTGGCAGAGGGTACTCCCACTATGCTCTCAATAGTGTGGGTAGTATATGACAGGAGTATAAATATAATCATAATCACACAGTAATGTTATAATGGTTGAACTGTTTATCCTTTTCCCCATTCTTGTAATGCTGGTTACAATAATTTGTTTCATCCTCCTAATAATTGCAGCTCACATTTTCTATACAAGAATATGATTGTTTCAATAAATATTTGAAAAGCCAATCCTTACCTTCCTTGTGTTTACCTTGAGCATGCAAAAGTAAACAACGAAAGGGTAGATCTGTTTCCACCATTTCCTTGGGGAATTAGAGTGGTCATGTTCTGAGGTTCCAGATACCATCTGCTACCCTTATAAGGTTAGGGGTCCAGATGGGGCACTGTGAGCTAGCTTGAATTTGGGCCAACATACTCTGATGATATAAGTGAACTCAGTCCCCATATTCGATGGTTATGTTGTCTGGATACACAGTACTACTTAATTCGTAGGAATTGTATGACATGGCGCCACCAACGTTCTAGTACAGGTACTTATTTAATGGGTCTCCTGAATAGTTCCTGCGTGTGCCTAAGGCTGCTTTTCACCTTAAACTGAGACGTCCATGGGGTTATGGATATTAATCCTCCACAGCTTAATAGGAAACCCTATTTTTGTCTGTAATGTGTTCAAGCTTGAACCTTTAAAAACAACACCCCACCATAGGGCTTTCCTTTCTCTGAATACCATTCAATAAACATGGCAGTAGCAGAAATTATTCCTATTATTTGCAGACATGCTTTAACGGCATTATTACAACAACAAGGGCTTCCTCTTGCAGGAGGAGATGCTACCTTTGTGGTTGAGGCCCACAAAGCGTACAAAACAGAGGTATTCTATTCATGGGTCACTTTTCCTGCAGCTGATGCCAATACACAGACATTCGACACATACACTCCAGCTGCATTACCAGCTTAATAAAGGGCTTATGAAGATTTAGAAATACCATTAACATATCAGGAACATCATAATTGGTTCCAAGGCGTCCTCCCACATGCACTTAACAATGTAAAACTGGGTCCCCTCAGTAATGATATGGAGCTGACCATGCCTTGGATTTGGGGATGGAATTCATTGGCAATTATGCCACAGTTGCCTCAATTAAGTGATATAAAAGGGGAGGCAACAGCATTGGCAGTGCGCCAACGCCTCACGCAGATTCCCGTTGCAGACCAAGAGCACGAATTACCAAACAGTATTGCTGAAACCTATACATCTATAGGTTGAGATAATTTGGGAGCCAGACCAAATGAGCCACAGCTTAAGGGCAACTCTGAAAAAGATAACCCCAAACAGGTACCTGAGTTTTCTACTGGTGCATGTCCTTCTCTTTCCTTTCAGGACTCACCCAACAAACGCTCGGTGAGAGGAGGACAATCGTAGTGCAGACAAGAAGAGTATGTGAAATAAAGAAAGGACTCACAACGGTCCACTGACATCATCATAAAAAAATAAGGGAAACTTCCACAACAAACACCCCAATTCAAAAAGAAAAAAGTGGCAGGTATTTCTATGGTAGGTATGCCACACATATTGAGAATGCTGAACAAGACATGGGCATTGATACTGCTAGACAGCGCAGCAGAAGTCACAATAGTTTCCCAGAATCTTCAAAGAGTTTCTGGTTGCGAGAGCAACTAGGTGAATTTATTCAAGTTGAAACACCAAATCAGCGGGTTAACCCTTCCGTCAAGCTGTATGATTTTGACATCCAAATTGTGGGTGACGTACCGCATGCTATTAAAGTAATTTTCTAGGAAAATGTAACCAACACTTATGACATTCTCTTGGCTGAAATAGATTGACTACTCGAGTTTGTTAGGAAAGTCCCACAAGGGGAAGATGTCATAATACCTTCCTTCTCTGTTCTTGTTACTGAAGTTGTCAAACAAGTGTTTGCTGCAAAGTGGGCTCTTACACAGGCCCCGGCATTAGATCGCAATCATGTAGGCTGGGATAAAGACTCACCTTATCACGTTATACCTATAAGGTCCAGTCCGCAAGTGCAACCACAATACCCAATTAAGCATGAAGCTAAATGCCTAGTTAGAGACATTCTAAAACAACTAGAATATCAAGGTGTAATTAAGCCTTGTATTTCTGCAAAGAACAATCCTTTGTTTCGGTAGCAAAACCAGATCATTATTATCTTCTAGTCTTAGACTACAGACATTTAAACAGTCATACACACACCTTTGCAATGCAAAACTCATACAGAGCAGCACTAATGAACAACATAGTGCCCAGAAAACTACAAAACAACTTAGGACAAAACATAGCGGCTGAAAGCAGGGACTTAATGATTTTTACACTTTAGGGTTCCAGAAAAAATTGTGCTGACTTCCTCATGGGTATAAGAACAGCCCAGGTCTGTTCTGTGCCCAAGCAACATCGTTTTTACATGAAATTGACTCAGAAGCATTGTATTATGTCGATGACATATATCTCATGGATGATGACTTAAACACGCATCTAGTCCGAGTAGATCACATAGTTTTGGGATTTGCTGAACATGGTTGCAAATTTAATTTAAAAAAGACAAAAATTGCTTTTCTCAGTGTCCTATTTTTGGGATGTGCGTTGTCAAATTAAGGCAAAAGCACAGCACCCCATTTCTTGGAGAAATGTGCTTTCTTATACCCACCAAGCACCGTCAAAAAGCTACAATCACTTTTCGGCTTTCTCAATTTTGGTAGAACATACACATCCGATTATGCACAAAGGGTAAAACCGTTTGATGATTCAATTTGTCCAGACATTTCCAGTACACGTTAAACAGATCCACCAAGATTTGGTGATTTGCAAAAAAAATTGGCACTTTTGATTGGGCACCGGCCAGGATGGACTTGAAGTGACACAGACTAGTTTTATTGCAGAGTGTTGTACTGTTTTGTTTTTTAACACCAATATGCCATGTTATGCAGATGTATGTAATAATATATATATGTATATGTGATCCTTTGGCCCGTATGACGGCAAGAAATTCAATAAACTTTGTTATGAAAAACAAATTGCCACTTTTGTAAAAATATCACGATTTTTACAAAAGTGCTTGCAAAATGTTTAAAAACAAATATTTGGCGTTCACCCTCTCTTTACTGGCTCTATGCTGCAGCTGAGCCAGTAAAGGGAGAATGAGCAACAGGCCAGCAGGAAGTAGAGGTGTTAAATTCCTCTGTTGCCTACCTTTGAAATGCAGAGAGCCCTCTCCTGTGCGATTAGTCTGCAGCCTGCCTCACACATTTTTGGGCCCCTGTGGACTCTGCAATGCCTTGAAGTGGAAGAGGTGTGGCGCAGTGGCCAGGGTGCCTGACTCTGGACCACGGGGTTCACGGTTCGATCCCCGGTGCCGGCGGCAGGTTAGCTCAGCACCATGTGACTCTGGGCAATAGCTCGCTTAATCTTCCCGAGGGCCCCCAGCGCTGGGACACCTCTCCAGAGGTAGCTGTGCGCTTTACAAATGCTGGTATTTCATTGAAAGGCTCTCCTGCCCTCCACTCCTCTCCCTCGACCCGCTTTTGTCTCCTGCTAACCCCTAACCTCCCCCATGTCTACTCTTTTTTTTCAACCTTCTCTGCCGCCCCCATCCTCCTCCTCCCACCGCTGCTGCCTTTTGCACACAGGTTGTCTGATGCCAAAAAGAGACGTTGCCATATTGTATTCTACTCTCTTTGGCATCAGACACCCTCCAGGCCCACCCAAGCGCTGTGCTGCTGGAGACTCTGCAACTTTACAGACTGTGACATAGCACAGTCTCCAGCAGTGACACAGCACACACCTTCAGTATTTTTGTGGCAGCCACATATTTTACCCACTGCAAAAATACAGCGAATTTTGAGGTTTTGGGCCACTATGTTTGCCACCCTATGCCGAAAATTCCTGGGGTGTCTGATTGGCCATCAGAACACACACATATTCTGAGAACACTGCAAACTGACATGCTTGCATCTAGATACCTACACACTTGTGTCAACACAATTAATTTGGTGATCCGCATTATTGCGGGGTCCACTGACTATACATATGTCACTTTCAACGAAGGTGATGCTGTACGAATTGCATATAAATCGCTTTTATATTCAAATGCTGAAATGCCTTTTGCATTGACAGAAAAAATACTGACCGCAGTTCAGACAGCTGTTATAAAGGAAAGACCGCTTGGTCAGGGGAAACACAAAATTGTGGTTACTCCAATTCTAGGCTTAGAGGCAGTCGCAAAGGCCAGCGTTCCTAAAGCGAAAGCCTTACATCCTAAATGGATATAGTGGGCTACCTCCTTAACAGCTACTGATGTGGACTATGTCTTTGACCCAACATTGCAAACACAAGAATTTACTCCAGTATTGGAACTTTCATAGATTCACATGCTTGAATCATTCCCCGTCGTCGAGATGGGAGTCCCGGGTATATAAAAATAGCAATGCAAAGCTATTACAGACTAGAAACTAGGCCTAGGCCCATTTCAGTTTTGTAACATATCCACCTCTTTTTGTAAAAGAGACCAAATAAAGCAAACAACCAATCAGATCAGCCTCACCCTTTAGAACCCTCATGAGAGAACCTCAGACCTTCAGATTTTCTACCACACGTTGTGCTAGGGAGTCTCCACTGAGCTCTGCTCAGTTATTCTTTATTCTATTACTCTTGAGAGTTTTTTTTAACTGTTTATCTTCAGTCTACTCTACGAATTGGTTTTTCTCTATTCCTCATGGCAGACAAGGAGAAAAAAGGCCTTTTTAGAGCTCGTGCCACCTGCTCTAAGAAGAGGCTTTATGTGGTGACCGTCATATGCATTGCATCTACTGCCTGTATCCTGACCACAAAGCCAAGGATTGCAAGGTATGTCATACCTTTTCCACTAAGACCTTGAGGGATCGTGAGGGACGTCTCCTTACCTGGCTCCAGAAGTTAAAATCCAGGAGAGAGCCGATCTCTAGTGACGACAGTGATGAGGCCTCATCTGCTTCGTCTTCTAGAAGATCTGTGAAAAGGGGAAGATCTGACCCTATTTCTTCAGAGGAGCGCCCTCAAAAAGCCTCTAAAAAGACCTCCCATGGGTCTGACAGGCTCAGTCCAACTAAATCTCCTCACCGTGGTGAAAAGGAGAGGAAAGGACATCTATCTGCAGAAGAGGATTGCTTTCTATTCTCCGGTGAGACAGTTGCGTTCTTCCTCCCAACTTTTGGCACAGACCCCGCGGTTCAATCGCCAGAGGCTTGGTGGGCGCTCCTTTACCCGATTAGCTGCGCTGGCATGGAATGCTCTGCCACTGGCCTTACGGGGCGTCAAAGATCCGATGATCTTTAAGAAAAAGCTGAAAACTTTTCTTTTCTAGCTCTGTCTTTTGATTCTGACTCTGACCCTTTTCAGGCTCGCGCCGGGACACTCCTTGGAGTATCTGTGCGCGTTAGAAGTTTATATAACATAACATAACAGGAGAAAGTGGGGTAAGGAAGTCGAGCTCTGTCCCCCCTTCTTCTCCTCCTGAAGGGAGAAAGGTTTTCAAAAAATCCTCATCTGTACCTCTGAAGGAAAAACAAGCAAAGAAATTACCACCGTCAACGAAGCAGTCGACGACACCGTTGACGAAGAAACCGACATCGACATCGTCGATGCGGAGTGATAAAGGCCAGTCTCCTCTGCTTTCAACAGTTACGACGACGGGATCGTCGCCAAAAGCTTCTCTGGTGTCGACGACCACGGTTCCATCTCCATCGACTACGGAGGCGACGATGGAGGCTATGACGGCAGTAAAGACGAAGCTCTTGTCGTCGACAGCGACGACGACGAAAACGACGGCAGCGACAAGAACAACGACGGCGACGATGACGACGGCGGCTACGACGTCGACGAGAATGACGCCGACGGTATCGACTACAGCGCCGTCGATGGCAATATCAACATCGTCGACGGGAGTGAAAATTTCCGGGGAAAAAGTCAGTAACTCCTGAGCTCACTTCCCCTAGCAAAGTGATCCCTCTGCTACCTTCTCACCTCCTGGAAGAAGAAGATTCAGACGAGGAAGGACCTTTCGGTTATGCTCATAGCCCTTCAGAGCTGCACGTTAAGTGCCAGGAGGACGATTCTGAATAAGGATATGAAGAGGAGCAGGACTATGATCCTCCCCAGGACTACCATAGGGAATATCAAGAGGAGGTAGTCTGTATGCCGTCCTCTTTGATTTCGGACTTGCAATATATGCTGTTGGACTAGGAGAGAAGATTTCCAACACCATCTTCGAATCCAGAACAGGGGTCAGTTCCCACAATGCTGCCCTCAGTGCCTTCCACCCCCCGGATACCACCACCACCACCGCTGCAAATAGTAGAGGAGCCTCCACCTACCTCACCTTTTATCCAACACCAAGATACCTTGGATGACGATCAAGGGGACACGGATCTTCCAGACCCGCATAGGGAGTGGGATGATTATATTATCCCCACTCCTTCTTCTCCTTCACCGGTTCCTGTGGATTCTCCACCGGGGACATAGGTGGTTTCCACAAATCTGCTGGAAAGGGCGGCCAAGAGGTTTGATCTGCCTATGCCTTCTTCGCAGACAGAATGTTTCCTATATGACTTTAAGGAGCCCTTTAAGAAGACTGTGCGAGCCATTCCTATTGTCAATCATGTATGGGAGGAGGGTCTTAAAGTCATGAAGACCCCAGCCACGGTGGTCCCGGTGCTTCCACGATTGGCAAAGAAATATAAGGCCCCAGTAGATAGCCCGGCTTGCCTGGTGAGTCATCCGAAACCGGACTCAGTCATATCGCAGGCAGCACAGCGGCAGTCGAAGAATCCGGCAGCTCCTCTCACTACGCCTCTGGACAAGGAAGGCAGGCATCTGGACAATGCAGGCAAGAGATTCTCCTCTATGTCAGGCTTACTGGTCAAAGCAGCTAACGCTTTAACTATCCTGGGCCGCTACGACCGGCAGATGTGGTGTGATCTATCTCCTTACCTCGACCAACTGCCTGAGGACAGTAAAACCGAGGCAAAAAGATCCTCCAGGAAGGGGAGAGGGCCTCCTCGAAGGTCATTGATTGTGCAATGGACATTGCTACAACAGCTTTTCGGTCCCTGGCAGGAGCTGCGGTCCGACGTCGCCAGGGTTGGCTTCGAGTGACTTCGTTCAGACCAGAGGTCCAGACAAAATACTGGATCTTCCATTCGATGGAGAGGCTCTCTTCGGAAAACATGTGGATGACGCTCTCCAAGACATAAAAAAGGACACAGACACAGCGAAATCGTTGGGGACACTTCAATACCGCAAAGTTTCTTTTCGAGGAGCAAGGGGTAGAGGGCTTCCTTCATACAGAGGATACCAGCAATATAGATACTCCTCTTATACACCTGCCACGCAGTCTTTTCGTCCGCAGTACAATCAGCGACAAGGTCAATCTGCAGCCTATTCTAAATCAGCGCCCAGAGGCAGAGCAGGTCGTCAGGGGAAGGATACTTCAAGACGTCAATAGCGGCTTGCAGGCTCTGACTACTGTTCCTTACTGACATCAAACACCTGTAGGGGGAAGGGTTTCTTTGTGCTTCCAAAAAAGGCAACAAATAACAACAGATCGATGGGTGCTCAACATAGTTCAATTTGGCCATACGTTGGAATTTATTCATACTCCTCCAAATACCCCTCCTCGCAGTCACATAACAAAACATCTACGTCTCCTGCGCCTAGAAGTCCAAAAGATGTTACAGAAGGGGGCAATAGAACCGGTCCCGTTATCTCGAAGAGGACAGGGATCCTACTCCCGGTTCTTTCTGGTTCGAAAGACTGACGAAAAGTGGCGCCCTATCCTAGATCTGAGGGAGCTCAATACCTATCTCATCAAGCAGTCGTTTCGAATGATCTCCTTCCAGGACATACTTCGACTTCTAAATTCGGGAGATTTCATGACCACTTTAGACCTAGAGGAAGCATATTTTCATGTCCCCATTCATCCGTCGCACAGGAAGTTTCTTCGCTTTACAGTAGCCGAGAGCCACTTTCAATTCAAGGTCCTCCCTTTCAGCCTCAGGTCGGCACCAAGAATCTTTACGAAAATTCTGGCTCCGGTAGCGGCCTTCCTCAGAAGGCAACAGCACCAGGTGTTTCCCTACCTAGACGACTGGTTGATAAAAGCCCCTTCCAAAATAACAGCCAGGAATTCTGTGACAGCCTGTACAAAGCTGTTCAAAAGTCTAGGTCTTACCCTCAACAGGGAAAAGTCAAGCTTGCGCCCTCCCAAGAACGCCATTTTTCTGGGAGCCGTATTGGACAAGTCCCTGAACAGAGCATTTCCATCACTAGAAAGACAAGCCAAACTGATGTCAATGGCTCGTCTGCTTCTAAAAAGAAGGTCACTTTCAGTTCGCCTCTACAAGTCCCTTCTGGGATCCATTTCGTCCTGCATTCCTCTGATACCCACTGCAGGTTACGAATGTGTCCTCTTCAGGAGCAACTGGACGTACAGTGGCGTCAGGTGGAAGGATCTTTTGAGGACATGATCCCGCTAACTTCGCCAATGAGACAAGCCGCGTCATGGTGGATTCACGAGGCGAACATTTCTCAGGTTCTCTCTCTTTTCTGGTCACCCCAGCTCCTCAGATAATTACAACAGATGCATCTCTAGAAGGTTGGGGAGCGGTCTTACAGGACCTCCAAATAAGTGGTCGATGGCAACAACATCATCGTCGTTTGCACATCAATCTGCTGGAGCTAAGGGCGATTCGCCTAGCCCTACAGGCGTTTCTTCAAGAATCAAAAATTCATCGGTTCTGATCAGAACAGACAATACCACGGCCATGCTTTACGTCACAAGATCCCATCTGTTGTCTGTGGAAGCTCAAAGTATCTGGGAATGGGCGATCCTACATGGGGTTTTGCTGAAAGCCGAGCATCTTCCAGGGAATCTCAACGAGACAGCAGATACACTAAGAAGAATAAAGTCAATCTGCCACGAGTGGGAGCTGGACCAGAGGACACTGGACGACATCTTCCTGCTATGGGGCAGACCATCCATAGATCTGTTTGCGACACCGGAGAACAAGAAATGCCGGTACTTTGCAAGTTGGCATCACCATCCGGGATCCTGGGGGAGTGCGTTTTCAATGGCATGGTCAGGCGCCTTTGTGTACGCTTTTCCCCCCATTCCTCTTCTCCCGAGGCTTCTCAGGAAGTTAAAGGCGGAACCCTGCAAAATGATCCTAATAGCACCGTCCTGGCCTCGCCAGTACTGGTACACGGAGCTTCTTCTTCTGTCGGTGGAACAACCGATTCCCTTGGATCCTATCCCATCATTGCTGACGATATCCCAGGGCTAAGTGCTGCACCCCGATCCCAAATCCCTTCAATTATCAGCTTGGCTCCTGAGCACAGAGAGTTTCTCGACCTGAATCTGTCCACAGAGTGTAGAGAGATCCTTTCCCAGGCTCGTGCTCAGAGTACAACGAACTTCTCTGACTCTTCGAATACCTCAATAGAAGACTCCGACCCGGGAGAAGGCAGCAGTGCCCCCAGAAACCCAAACAGACCACCACCACTTCTACCTCCTCGTTTTTTAGAGGACAACCGCGGTCGCGGCCGCGGACAGACCCGGACCCGGAACAACTACCAATATCAATACTCAGGAGAAAGACAAACACGCAGAAAGTTCTACCAATGGGGTCCACCACAGTGAATATCCCCTTGGCACACAGGGACCCAACAGATACCGCGTTAATACCCACAGCCACCAGCCTTGCCAATAAGGACCCACAAATGATCCCCATATTCAATCTATCAAGCCACAATTTATCCTCCAATGAAAACATGCTCCTAAGCAGAGGTCTAACCTTCATACCGACTGAACGAAGCAACTTCTTTGACCTCCAAGAAAATCTCCTGCAGTTCTTCAGATGCATCCTATTGCGATACTTCTTTGCGGGCAAACCGTCATCGCCACAAACCACCAGAAGTCTCTTCAGACCACCCTCCACTTTCAACCCGCCCTCCACCGCCATGCCCCCAGAAATACTTTCATTTGAAAACCTAGTGCTACAGGAAGTGGTCAACCTTAAAAACCAATTTGAATATATCCCATACAACTTACCCTGGTCCGAGAAACAAGCCCTTGTGAATCTGAAGGAAAAAACTGACATAATGATCAAACCGGCCGACAAAGGTGGTGGCATTGTTGTGATGGACACTGAGAAATACGACCAGGAAATCAAAAGACAATTGAGCAACGGTTGCCACTACCGTTCACTATCCAAGGATCCTCTCCCAGATATCAAAACGAAAATCCAATTGGTGACCACTCATGCCAGGTCTCAGAACATTATCACAGAAAGAATTTCTGTTTTTGAACAACCCACGCACGCCGGTCATCTATGTATTACCCAAAATTCACAAGGACAGCTCCAATCCACCCGGTCGCCCAATTGTTTCAGGGTGTGGTTCAATCCTTGAACCACTAGGGAAATACATTGACGCAGTAATCAAAGAATTCGTACCACTCACGGACAATTTTGTACGCGATAGCATGGACCTCATAAATACCATTGAGGATAAACCATTCGACATCAACAATGAAATCATGGCGGGACTCGACATCGAGTCCCTTTATACAAACATCCCCCATGATGAAGGCCTACATGTCATTCAGGGGCTCTTGGTAACCAGACCCAAACCCACCCTGATTCCGACGGAATTTATCATGGACCTACTGAGGATTGCCCTAGAGAACAACTACTTCCTACATCGCGATACCTTCTATCTCCAAATCAAGGGCGTATCCATGGGGGCTTGTTTCGCTCCGAATTTTGCGATCCTTTTCGTTCACCACCTTGAGAAGTCACTCATCCTTACTCCCAACAACCCCTTCCAGGTTCATATATCATTATGGCGTCGGTACATAGACGACTTTCTCCTACTATGGAAAGGCACAACCGACTCCTTGGATGCCTTCTTGATCTGGCTTAACCAATCTTAACCGCATTTGAAATTCACCTCCAATTGCAGACCCAACGACCTCCCGTTCCTCGACATTACCCTTCATGTGGAGGACTGGAAAATTGGCACGACCCCCTACCGGAAGTCCACTGAGCGGAGAACCCTCTAGCACTATTGCAGTTACCATCCCCGCAGCCTCCGTGATGGCCTGCCCTACGGACAATTCCTTTGCATCAGAAGAAACTGCAAATGGCGCAAGGATTACTTCTGGGAAATACTATCGGACAAGCTACTCCAAAGAGGTTATCCACCCCGCTTGATTTCCCGAGCAAGCAAAAGAGCATGGTACTGCCATCGCGAACATCTCCTCACACCACAGAAACAACAAGGAAATACTAGGATCCCCTTTGTCACTACTTTCACTGGTCTCCCATTACATTGAGAGAGAACAAAGTGAACTGGACATGATTTGGCAAATTATCGAGCAGCCTACGTTACCCACCAGAGGCGGTAATCTCCAACTCCTCCTCAATAGAAGTGAATGTAAATGGATCACCAGATGCAACTCGGTTAACCAGGGACTGAACACTATTGATGAATGGAATAACACTGTACAACTGTAATTCTCACTCGTCCATAACAATCAATACTGGTTAAGTTCCTTCCATCCTGTTCAATTCATTACCCAGTGCTATTCCCCTTCATCTCCTAATATCTAGTGCCTATTTATGCACTCAAATAGCAGGACCGATTGTTAAGCCTACCTCTAATTCATGTGGCTCCTACAATAAGATTGACCTATTTTAATGTCTGAAACTCTGTTATGATTATACATCACTGTATTTGTAGACTGATGCACGTGCTTGCCTTTGGTTATGATTATACATCACTGTATTTGTAGACTGATGCACGTGCTTGCCTTTGGTCCCCTTTTCTCTTTCCCCTCCCCCTCCATCTCATTACCGTCTTTCCTCCCCTTGCCCCTGCCCTATCCTCCCCCGTCCCTCCTCATACGACACCCTTTCCCCTGACCGACTTACTTTGCCGGTTTCCATTTCTAGACCATTTCCTGTCCTGACCGACCGCCTCTTACTCCTTCCTACGCTACCTATTCCAACACGCCCCTTCTGACCCCGCCCCCGTTGCCACTGACGCCCCCGGGCCACGCCCCCACTGTCACGGCACGTCATATGCCCTCGACTACGCGTCTCTGGCGTTACCTCTCCGGACTCATTCCCAACTCAGCCTCCCGGCCGATCTGAATGTGACGGCCCCCTGCGGATCAGTTTCCCGACCTAGGCTCAGCGCACCGTAATCCGGCTCCTCCTGTTATCGGGTGCCTGTTCTTCCCCAGGTAAGTGGAGTCGGCACCTTCGCCCACACCTCGCTCCTCCCGACCACTCCTGTGGCCTGCAAATGCCTAATGCCGACCTTTCCTTTCCTGCCTCGGCATTGCCGACCTTCCTTCATTCCCCGGCCCCGGACACCGCCATTTTACCAACGGGGATCCTTTCCAGGGCCCGGCCCGTCTTCTGACCTCGTTGAAATTAATCGGTAAGCCACCTATACTGGACCTCTCCTACCACCCTTGTTTCTCTGCACGCCCACGCTTGCCTCATTTCCATTTACTATGATTTCAGCCTCCACTGCCCTCGGACTCTCGCCGTAGCAAACTGCCTCTCCCCTTTGACGATTGATTCCAATCACGACGATCTTCCACTCTGATCCCCCTCCATCGTCCTTCATCTCCATTGGTAAGCGCCTTACTCCGTGTGCAGCCCCCCTTGTTTTCTCTCTTACAGCCCCTTTCCTTCCTTGACCTTCCCACTCCCCTCACATGATTGTTTTTTCCCCCTTTTTCTTACCCTCTCCTGTACAGCACCTTCATTCAGTAACCCGGTCCTGAAGATGATCCTCAGTCGCTAGGATCGAAACGCCGTCGACAATACCAGCGCAACTTCCGGTGCCTTTTTTACTGTGGTTCACTGCAAATGCTCTAAAACTGTCAAAACTGATGTAAATAATTAACTGCGAACCACAAGTTCTTCTGCATCCACATTTCTGTCACTTATTCACTTCGAGCCACCACTGTGTTCCACACTTGTCACTTGCGCCGTCCACTTTTTGAGTGTCACGAGCACTTGCATGCACAAAGTCCTCGGGTTACTTACGCAAAGTCCCGACTTTCCTTTCTTGCAATGTTTTTTACATGCCTTACAACTTGTCTTCTTAAATAATACCGGTTGAGACGTTGTTGCTTGTTTATACAGAGTACGAACAAGACGTCCCGAATGAAGTGGAAGCGGTTCTGTCTCTGGTGCCAAAAATCGGGAGTTCACCCTTTCTCTTCCTCGGCCCAAGAGATTCTTCCTTACATCCTTTCCTTGGCCAAAGCTGGATTAGCTCACGCATCCATCAAAGTTCATCTCGCAGCCATCTCTCGTTTCAGGAGAACTTCTTCAGGCCCTTCTCTATGGTCAGCAAGGATAATAAAACAATTTATGAAGGGGCTTTTTCGGGTTTTTCCTCCGATTAAACCTCCTCCGCTCTGGCACCTTAATGTGGTCTTGGCTCAGCTCATGAAACATCCTTTCGAGCCTATCCATAATGCTGAGTTAAAATTCCTTTCTTGGAAGGTGGCTCTTCTTTTGGCACTAACATCTGCAAGAAGGGTTAGCAAATTTCAGGCACTCACTATTCAGGAGCCTTTTCGTCAGTTCAAAAATGATACAGTGGTTCTTCGTACTAACCCCAAATTCATCCCTAAGGTGCCTTCGGACTTTCATCTGAATGAACCTCTGGCTCTTTAGACTTTTTTCCCTCAGCCGACTACACCGGCTGAGAAATTACTTCATTCTCTGGACATTCATCGTTGTTTAAAACACTTGAGAAAGTCACCTCAGCTCTTTGTAGCTTTTAGTGCCCCTCGTAAGGGTTTTCCCCTATCTAAGCAAGGTATTGCACGTTGTATTTCCAGCTCTATCCAGTACTGTCATCAATTGGCTGGGAAACCCCTCCAGGGAAAGGTTCGTGCTCACTCTACGAGGGCAGTCTCTTCCTCTACGGCCCTCTTTGCTGGGGTACCTATCCGGGATATCTGCAGAGCGGCTACCTGGAAGAGCATCCACACGTTTACCAGACACTACTGCTTGGATTCTTTGACGCGCAGTGATACTGCAGTGGGCCAAGCAGTCCTGAGGAACCTGTTTCATTAGCGGTGAGCTTTCCCTCTCATCCCTCCTTCCTTTTCTTTCCTAAATATCTACTATCCACTATCTATATGAATATTAAAATCGCCCAGCACTGTGAGATTGGGATGTCTTAATGATAGGTCTGCAATGATATCATATAAATCAGTGAGATGGACTACCGGGGAATCTGGAGGTCTATAAACCAGAATTCCTGTAAAACACGACGCAGGGGAGAATTTTATGCAATACCAGAGGGCTTCAATAGATTCAAGATTTTCTATTTTTTTCTGTGTCATCTCCCAGTTGTTTCTCAGAATTATCGCAAGTCCTCCTCCCCTTCTGTTATTGTCTCGATTTAATGTTGTTATCTTATAACCTTGTGGGATTGCCAAAGAGATATCTGGATTATTGCAATTTCTTATCCATGTTTCTGTTAGAAACATGATATCCCAATGGTCCGTGTCTAGGGTAAGCCAGATATCTGCAGAATGTTTCGGAAGAGATCTGCAGTTAATTAGGCAGGCCCTATAAGTAATCTTCTCAATTACCAGATTTCTTCCAATGTATGGGATATCTAGTTTAAAAGGACAAAATTCACATTTTAGTTCCTCTACTGTGTTTTCCAAACCGTCTATTCCCAAATCAATGCAGCTAGGGTAGGGGCAGATAGGTGTCTTTAGTGCCAATAATAGTTTTTCTGACCAGGTTATTCGCTGCTGATGATCTGCATCAGATCGGGCAGCATGGCTGCCACTGGTCACGTTCCGGGCGTGGACGGGCGCAGACGGGCTTGCCTTAGGCGGGCCCGCTGCGCGCGTCCGCTGCGCGGTCGCGTCATCCGCCCCTTTTTATCCCGGGTAGCGTCTTGAGAATAGACTGCTAACCTGTGGGTCGGGAGTAAAAATGGCGCCCAGGAGCAAATACCCCACTCTGGTCAAAATGACTTAATAAAGCAATGTGCAAACACGCAAGATTTCAGTTTCAGGGCTTAATAATAACGATGTGCAAACACGCAAGATTTCAGTTTCAGGGCTAATAATAACGATGTGCAAACACGCAAGATTTCAGTTTCAGGGCTTAATAATAACGATGTGCAAACACGCAAGATTTCTGTTTCAGGGCTAATAATAACGATGTGCAAACACGCAAGATTTCAGTTTCAAGGGCGCTTTCAATTCAATTTTAAAACAGCAGAGTTAAAACAAGTTAAAACAATTGTCAGCAGCAATTAGATCTCAGTATAATCCCCGTTATGACCCCCGGGTACAACAGCAAAAACTCAGCTGTGTCTCCGATTCTTGTCCGCTTGCGTCAAAATTGGCAGACACTTTATCAGGGCTAAACTTAAATCAACTAGTTGCATGTTCTACACATGTGGCTGGTCATACAATTGATCTTATATTTTCAAATGAGCGATCCATAACAGTTGAGATTCCGCTCCAAGTAACATGGTCAGACCATCGACTGATTCCGTTCAATCTAACCCGTACCGCTGATTCTAAGCAGAAGGGCCCCTCATATGAGCTCAGGAGAGATTGGAAGAAACTCTCTGTTGAAATTCTAGAAACAGAACCTCGGACTACCACTCCAGAGTTTACAGGGAGCACCGACCAAGACGCCTTAACCTTCCAATACTGGATCACCTCCACACTTGATAAAATTGCTCCCATAAAACCAATAAAACAAACTAGAAATAAACCCTCGGCCCCTTGGTTTTCCATGGAACTGAGGTTAGAAAAAAGTGCCTGTAAAAAACTTGAGCGATTATGGAGGAAAAACTATGAAAATGAGGCCAAAAGGCCTATAAAACTGCGTTAAAAAGTTCCAAAGACTGAAGCATGCAACTATTCGAGACTTTATGGCAGAGCAAATTAAGTCCTCCAACAATTCGACCAAAGAAATATTCGACTTGGTCCAAGGCTTTACTAAACCAATAGTAACAAAAAGTTTAGTAGCACCTTCAGCGACTCTTTGTGAAAACATAGCCATTTTTTTTCAAGAGAAAATTCAGGCGATTCAGGTGTCATTCCCACAGTCTGAAGCAATTGATACACACTCGCACACTTCAAAGCCTATAAACAGCTGGTCAGAGTTTAGCTTCTTTGGCCAGGAGGCATCCCTACAGGATTTAAAGAATATAAAGTCGGGTTCTCCTACCGACCCTTGCCCTGCTAGATTCTTTAAGCTCTTGGCCTCCTGTTTTAATCCTTTTCTTAACGACATTTGGAACTCTTCTCTTAGTTTGGGAGTATTTCCTACATGTTGGAAAATAGCACAGGTAAGGCCTATTCTTAAGAAGGAAGATGCGGATCCCAACATATTAAAAAATTATAGGCCAATCTCCCTACTTCCAGCACCATCAAAAATCTTGGAAAAGGAGGTCCAGAAACAGCTCTCTGCTTTTCTGGAATTAAATGACCTCCTACACGACTCCCAATCAGGCTTTAGAGCTGGATACAGCACAGAAACAGCCTTATTGGAGGTTGCAGAAACTGTGCGGGCAGCAGTAGATCTGGGACAGTGTGCCATGCTTGTGTTGTTGGATCTTTCCGCAGCCTTTGATACGGTGTCTCACCGTATCCTATTAAAAAGGCTTGAGGAGCTGGGAATATTTGGAACTGTACTTACTTGGTTTAAATCCTTTTTGGAAGGCCGGACCCAACAAGTGTGCCTCCATCCTTTCACCTCATCAGAAAAA
Organism: Calotriton arnoldi; assembly: GCA_963921515.1. Lineage (NCBI taxonomy): Eukaryota > Metazoa > Chordata > Amphibia > Caudata > Salamandridae > Calotriton > Calotriton arnoldi. Next base: position 1,112,481 of record CAWUFW010001187.1, read on the forward strand.
CCCCTGACATGTGGAGTTCCGCAGGGTTCCGCTTTGAGCCCGACCCTTTTCAATGTGTATCTTGCCCCCCTGGCCGGCCTAGTCGAACAATGGGGTGTAAAGGTTGTCTCGTATGCTGATGACACCCAGCTGGTGTTCTCCTTTAAGGACAACACGGAGGCAGCATTTTTCAATTTCAGGCAATGTCTACTTAATATATCATCTTGGATGACAGACAGTTGCTTGAAATTGAACACAGATAAAACTGAGGTGCTGTTTTTTAATCAAGCACACCCCCCTAAGGCAGAACTCTGGTGGCCGGCTGAGCTTAATCCCCCCAGTACCGGTGCAATCAGCAAGAAACCTAGGTTTCAAATTTGACAACACCTTATCTGGCAAAGCTCAGATTAATTATGTTTCCTCCCAGTGTTTCTGGAAATTAAAAACGTTACGAAAAACCCTCAATTATCTCCCTATGGACTGCAGGAAAATGGTGGTGCATGCACTTATAACCTCACAATTAGACTATGCAAATAGTCTGTATTTAGGTCTTCCGGCATATCAGATTAAGAGGCTGCAAATTATCCAAAATTCGGCAGCTAGATTGATCAGGAATGTGCCAATACGACACCACATCATCCCACATCTTCGGAGCCTACATTGGCTGCCGATAGGGAGAAGAATTGAATTTAAAGCACTGACACTTGTATATAGGGCCTTGGGGAGAAAGGCCCAAAATACTTAAAAAGAGAATACAAAAATATTCCCAGACCAGAGTCCTTAGGTCTAATCAACATGAACTGCTGGTCACCCCCGTTTTAAAAATCCAGAACTGGAGGCTGTTCCTTTTCAGTGAAAGCAGCTGTCCTTTGGAATACAATGCCTATATATATTAGGAAGGCTAAGTCAGAAAAATTGTTTAGGAAAGCACTCAAGACGTGGTTATTTAACCGCCCGTAATCCCCCGACTTGCTCCATGGCTTGAACTTTTTGCTGTTTCTCTAGCGCCGGGACACCTCCGTTGGAGGTAGCTGTGCGCTCTATAAATGCAAATAATAATAATAATAATAATAAATCCTCGCACATTCTTTGATAAATTTATTGTTTCTGGATATATTATCTGCATATAAACTTTGATGATGCCTTTTGTTTTCTTACTACTTCTTTAAATTTTCTGTAGGATTAAGCTTAATGTAGTCTTGATATTTTACAAAGTCTAAAATTGAGGAAATGGTTTCCTCTTCTATCTTTTTTCTGTACATTATATACGGTTCTTCAAGGCGATAAGAACAAAAAATGTGCTCATAACTGCTTGCTACTCTGATTCAAGCATGTGAATCTATGAAAGTTCCAATACTGGAGTAAGAAAACAAGTTACTTACCTGTAACTTTAGTTCTCCAGCATTGGAATCTTTCATAGATTCACATGCGACCCACCCTCCTCCCTGGGAAAGCTCAACCTTCTGCATTTTTATGGTTATCCTATAGCACTACGGCTACGAAAATCGGAAGGTCTGAGGTTCTCTCATGAGGGTTCTAAAGGGTGAGGCTGATCTGATTGGTTGTTTGCTTTATTTGGTCTCTTTAACAAAAAAAGATGGATATGTTACAAAACTGAAATGGGCCTAGGCCTAGTTTCTAGTTTGTAATAGCTTTGCATTGCTATTTTTATATACCGGGGACTCCCATCTCGACGACTGGGAATGATTCAAGCATGTGAATCTATGAAAGATTCCAATACTGGAGAACTAAAGTTACAGGTAAGTAACTTGTTTTCTTCTCCAATATGAACAAGAATACATTGTGCCCAGTGACAATTTGCCTCTTGATCAGTATGACTGTATCATATATACTGATGGTTCAGCCTAGCCCGCTGTTGGAACTAAACAGCAATATTCCGCTGCATGTGCAGCAGTACGAGGTGTCATGAGGAATGGGGAATTCCATCCACAAATAACATTTACACAATCTTTAGACGATTGTACCGTTCAGCTGGCTGAACTCAAAGCTTTAATTCCGACACTAGAAAATACCGATCCTGAATTTCCCACAATCATTGTGTGTGATTCGTATTACTGTGTTCACTGTTTAAATAAGCATTTACATTATTGGTGCCTGAATGGGTTCAGAGATTCTGAAGGAAATGCTATCAAGCATAGATTGCTTTGGGGAAAGGTGCCACATCTTAAAGAATGTTTGCCACAGGCTCATGTAATTCATACATTGAGTCATCAGCGTGTTGGAATACACGTTGCAAAGAATTCACTGGCTAATGAAGCCGCAAAAGTAGTGGTTCAGACTGCTGTAGTAGTTGCAATTACTCATTTACACATGAGGATGAATGTTGGCATCATGGTTTCTGTCAGTGCTTCACGCAGCGGCACACCATTACCTAAACTATTTCCAGTGAAATACTCCTATCTACTGAGTGCCCAAAACATACTTTTTGCTCACATTCCCCGATTGGGGGATCAAGTGATACCAAACCAAGACCGCAGATTAGAATTAATCATAGCTGCTCATGAGGGATTAGCGCCTGCCCAGGCAGGTGTGGCGGCTACAGTTTCCTTACTGCTGAAACACTATTGGGGGCATGGATTTTACAAACACTAAACAATATGTCCTCAGCAGTGGTCTTTACAAATAGACTAAACAATATGTTCTCAGCTGTGGCATTTGTCAGCAGATTAACAGTTCCACCGCAGCTCGCTCACCGCAGACATCTTTCTTAGGGCCTCATTTAGATTTTGGTGGATGGGTTACTCTGTGCCAAGGGTGACGAATATTCCATCTGCCAAAATATAAATCCCATAGAATAGTGTGAGAATTATATTTTGGCGGACAGGATATCCGTCCCCATTGTGACGGAGTAACCCATCCACTGAAATCTAAATCAGGCCCTTAGTCTCAGACAAACCTCTAAATTGTGTCTATCTGGATCACTGCGGACCTCTAAAATCAGATGGTTCATTTAAATTTATTCTATTTGCATTATTCATGTTCTAGATTTCTATGGGTGTGGCGACAGGAATCGGCTTACACTCGAACTGTTATAAAAGATTTGCAAGTCTTTATCAGGACATATGGAGTAGCTGCATTCCACTTGGACCAGGGCCTAACTTTTGCCTCTAAGGCTTACCGAGATACCATGGGAACCTTGGGTATTGCTTTGCATTATTTCTCCCCCCATCATCCTGAGGAAAATTCGATAGTGGAAAGGAAAAACCGTGACTTAAAGTAGTCCTTAACAGCTAGAGTGGTAGGATCAGGTCGTAGTTGGGTTCATCATTTGTATGGAGTCCAGAGAGCTTCTCCCCTACCACATGAGATCCCTGTTTTTGTGCAGACATCCTCTGGCTACTTTGCCAACATTGATTATTTTTCTTCAGATTCGTCACATACTTCATTGCATGGGATACGTGCATTTCTCTTCTGGCTAAAACAGACTTATCTGATTCCACTATGGTCCTGTCTTTGGATTTCCATTTCACAGCTTTTCCTAAACATTTGGTTTGGATTTGTTACAGTTTTCTTTTTGCTCCTAAATGGACATTGTCTCCCAGAATGCCAGCTGTTGAACCGGTAGCTGAGGTACTGAAGCCTCATTCTTCTTCACATAAAGTGTGAAGAGGCCTTTCCTTTGTGAACATTTCTGCATTTCCTGTACCTGATGGAATTGTTTGGGATAAGGTCAAATTTGATATTTTTGGTCCAACAGAAGCATTACAGATTCCTTATGTGTTTAAAGTATCTATGGTTGACGTTATCACTCCTGGCAGTGTTTCTGATGACTGGGATGTGACCACTGTCAAAAGCATGCTTTTTGATATGTATATGGCACAGAAAGTTATAGGGTTACAAGTTGAAGTTTATAAGCTCGCTCTGTTGTTATTCTTTCATTCTAAATACTGCATTACTGCAATAAAAGTCATCAGAGTTGCTGTTACACAACTGACCATTATACGCTGCAATTGTTTTGTAAGTGATGCGATAGCTTTGCCTGCTGACTCAATAAAAATATGTTTTGAAAAAAAAAGCATGCTTTTTGAACTTGGGTCTTATACAATATTCGAAACTGAAGATTTGTAATTCTTCTAATTATGGTGAAATGTTTTGTTATCATCACCATTATTTACACAGATCTAGTACTCCATGGTCAGTCTTCAATTACACACAATTGGAACATTGCCCTACACCATCAGTGGGTAGTTTAAAAACATACTTGAAAACGTTTGCATATTTTTCTGGTAATGACCCCTTAGATCCAGTTTCTTATTATTATAGGTGTACCTCCTTCCCCAGTGAAGAAAAATATGCTGACCCAAACAGAATTAATTTATTCAGACAAATTTATTTCCCAGCTGGCCGTATGCTATGAATATTAGAAGGCAAACATTGAGTTAAAATCAATTTGTGAAACACAACTCTGGCAAGTACAAGGCAATGATGCTTTGTTTAGAGCTTGTCTAATACATAGACAAATGATTTTTCTGAGCAAGACAGTGCAGCAAACTACCTGCATGGGTTTGTCTAAAATTAAAGACATGAACACCCCTAACATTCCTTCTTTTGCACGTTTTGACAATTGGCAACGCTTTACAAATTTTACAGAAGAGCAGCTCAATAATATGATACAGAAAGGTACATTTAACTCTTCAGTGTCATGTTCAGATGGGTGGTTAATGTGGCTAGTTGACGCTGATGGTTGTCATGCACATTTTTTTAAACCTCACAACGGAGTTTCAAGCTAGCAGACCAGACCCCAGACATGTGCAGACACAACATTCAGGAGTGGTTACTACCTATAGTGTAGGAAAGTTATACCAGCAATGGTTACAGCATTCCACTTTATCTGCAGTTAAGGAACATCTGTCTCTACTTTCTGATGACATGGATTAATACAAATTTTCATTTAACATGCACACAGAGACTAATGCCAAAGAAAGATGTAACTTACACAATATTGAACATAAAACATTTAGATAAATTGCCCTTTACAGTAGCAGAAACTCCATCAGCTGTGTGGTTGATGCATGGGTTTATCTTATTACCCAAATCAACGTTTAATTTTACATCTTGTTTGAAACACTTTTAAGTAGACAGATATAAAGCTTTAGGGGAGGGTTTTTTTTACACGAGACCTGGTTTCTGCCTTTCGATTACAGGTGTCTGAGTGGAGGAACTGAAGTCTTTCTAAGTGGAAACAAATTTGAAACTTCGGACATTCATTAATCTGTAAAGAGGTGTCATTTCATGGGGCATGTAATGCATCCATGGCCAATTTGGCGTGTTATCTGAAAGATATCCCAGCTGCCTTGATTCGGCCAGTGGTCCGGTTGCTTTCCCATAGAAGTTCTTTGATCCTGAACAACCAAGGTTGTTGTGGGATGAAACCGGGAGTGTCATATGTGGTGACAGTTTCCAGGGTCATGACCTGTTGTAATAACATGTTATTTTCACCCACACACGCAACTAGGGACGTTACCTTGTGGTCTCTGATTCCTATTTTTAGCATTATCTTTATTAAGTTAATCAAACTGAAAGCCTTCTTGTTTCAAAAGGACGTTGCTATCAAATCTGCTAGAGAGATGGTTGATCTCCACGTTACAAGGTCTTCCTCTGAAATACAATCGCTAAGCGCACTAATCTGCCACAACATTTTGGTGAACTTTTGCATTGCTTATTAAACCCCTTTGACGCGGCGCACATTCCCCCGCTGTGCGGGCGAATTCCACGCGTGCGCAGATCGGACAGTCCCCGGCCGTCCGACGCACACACCCACCGTGACGTCGGACGGCCGGGGGCCGTCCGACGCATGGAAGAGGTTAATGCTTCAAATACCGCTGGAGTGGTACACTTTTTAAAAGCGATTGGGTCTGGCTTTGTTAGCACCTTCCAGAATGTATTGGGTGTGATTCTGTCCTTTTTACACTCTTTGATTTCCAGTGTATTTGGAGGCATAACACTGGTGTTATTCCTGATTGTTGCAATTTCGATCCTAGCTTTGCTACTCCGCAATAGATGTTCCACCTCAAGGCCAAATGTTGATGGACTTACCACACGTCCTGCTCTGTCGTAAACAGTACTTTGGAGTATCTTTACTAAAGGAACTGAATGACAACTGGTCTTTGTCCTTTAGACCGATATGGTAACAATGTGTGTAGCCCGTGTTCCATGGGCTGCTGTCCCCTTTCAAGGGTGCACTGGACGTATGTCTTTGCGATACAACTGGTTCAATCTATGGATATGGATGAGCAGGTGCGTCCGTTGAGGGCTCATCTTCAGTACTGTTCTATGAGGCTACCATTGCTACAGGATGCTTACTATGAGCAATTCCTGGATGCTTTAGCTCCTGGATTCATGGCTCTTTTACTACGGTTACACTGCCGGCGGGGACACCATCAACATCTGCTGATTGGGCTGGATTTTACCATGTTTGTTCTTTGGAACTTGCTGTTCAGGCTACTGTGGAAACATCGTCTGCAGATGTGGGTTTCTTCCTGAATCCCACTGGCTCTCTGAACATGAGAAACATTTCGGGAGACTCATAGATTTTAATTTGGCCCCTTATTTTTACATCAAAACGGCCTTTTATTAGTTTTTATTAATAACGTGCTTTAAAATTATAACGGCATTATGGCTTTCATTCTTTTTTGTTATTAAAGTACATTTTATAATCATTTAATAGACAATTTTAGGCTATTTTTATGCTTTTAGTTTGAGAAAAGTCTCCCCCGGCCAAGGAGAGGGTGTTATAAGGTTCAATAGGGCCTGCGCTAGAGTCTCCATTTTAGCTTCACGTTTTAACTTGACATCTTTCACTAATGGTGACTTTTTACATAGTTTGCACTTACTTGACATGATACTTAGAAATTATTGTGTATATAGCACATTTCTTAGTAAGCATATTATCATGTTGCCGGTACACTGTCCAAGGATAGGAATGTTGAACACAATGCCCTTGTATTTGATTGTCCCGTTGGAGACAGCTCTAAGACTCCAGACTAACCATCGCCTTAGCCCTGCACCTTTGACACAGTGCGATTACAACAGTGCTTTTCTTATATAAACTGCCCCTGAGCCAAATTCAGCAGAGGAGCACTTTTACTGGGATTATCCTGAAACGCTGTGCACTGTGACAGAGCTGTAGCGCTGCTATAATAATCCTGCAAAGGACGATAGCCTGATGTACCCCAGATTGGCTTCCTGACACATAATCAGGTGTGGGGGGGTTGGGCTGTCCCAAAAGATCTGGCTGAGGGTTTTCCCATTATGCTCTCAATAGTGTAAGTAGCATTAGATAGGAGTATAATTATAATCATAATCACATAGTTGTGTTATAAAGGTTGAACTGTTTATCTTTTTCATCATTCTTGTAATTCTGGTTCCAATGCTTTCTTTCCTCCTCCTAGTAATTGCAGCTCACGTTTTCTATACAAAAATACGATTGTTTCAAAAACTGTTTGAAAAGCCAATCCATATCTTCCTTGTGTTTACCTTGGGCATGCAAAAATAAACAACAAAAGGGTAGTTCTCTTTCCATGATTTCCTTGGGGGAATTAGAGTGGTCATGTTCTGAGGTTGCAGATACCATCGGGTACCCTGATAAGGTTAGGAGTTCAGATGAGGCACTGTGAGCTAGCTAGGAATTGGGCCAACATACTCTGATGATATGTGTGGACTCAGTCCTCATATTCTGGTGGTTATGTTGATCGGATACACAGTCCTACTTAATTATTATGAACCATATGACACTCCCAGCCTCATTCACAATGACCCGCATAAGCCCACTGTACAGGAGGGTCCTGAATACAGCCTGGCCGACCCTCCATACTCAGCTGGAGGACTTTCAGCAGCAAAGAACTGGTAAGCACATGAACTGCATTATGTGTCTTGAAGTATAATGTGAGTGGTGAGAGAGATGTACCATCATGTCTTGTTTGTCACCTTTCACTTTATCTGAGTAATGGCTGCAAAACTTATAAGGTCTATGCATCAGTGGAGATATTAGGATGCTGCTTTCTGAAGGAACCTTGGAACTTTTTACTTTCAGAAAACAAATGGGATGTTTTTCATTACAATTGCATTTTTGAGAACAAAATGCACATGCATAATCATGACTAGTGACTTAAGGACCTTATAACTGTTATATGCAATGGTGAATTGTTGGTATGGTAGTATTTGTGTGTTGTATGTTGTATCATGTTGCAGGGTGACAAAAATCCTAATACTCGGATAAAAACTCGGACTCTTCTTGACAATGCAAAGACAGTATTTACTAACTGTCATGACAGGGAGAAAAACCTTCAGCATACAGCACTTACCATACCGCAATCATAGTCAGGCTGTCTATTCGGTTTTTCTCAAACTCCTGTTCGCAGACAGCCCTTTTTATACAAATCAAGACAATACTTTTATTACACATAGTAAATAATAGTTGACTTGCAAGTTACACATTTAAGATGGAAAAACACTCAAAGGCATGTGACCCTGAATTCCTCAACTAAACCATTACACATTCTTCATTATACTTCTGACAATGTTTAAAGACAGAGCATTCTTTGGCCTATAAATGCGTGTGTGTTTCATCGTAGATGCAATTTAGGTGAAGTGTGTGCTGGCAGCATTGTGCACCTAAAACGTTTGTGTGCTCAGAACTTAGTTACTTCCCAGTACCCATTGTTTAATGAAGCTGATGTTGTAAATGCTTTCAAGTATATTAAGCAGGAGTTGGCCTTTTAACTGAAAACCCTGTTAAGTTTCCAATTCCATTACATCCTTAAGTGAACTTTTCACTTTGCTCGTGTTAGTACAGGAGTTGGGCCTAAACTGTTTTTTGACCACGAACAGATGTGTGGTTTCTGCTTGGGTTTGATGTTGCGCTATGCCTTCATGTTTCATGTTTCCTACAACGAGTTAATTTTTTACATTTGCTACAACAATCATGCATGCTTTTTGTGTGTATTTTTTATCATACCTACTTATATTTGTTGTAAAATAAAGTAAAGGCTGACATGTCACGCGTCTCACTCAAAATGATACGTGCATATCCAATGTGTACTAAATGCACACATATTCTCTACAGTGGCATGTATGTCATTTCCAATTTATTTGTAGCTGATATAATTTGCAGTGTACAGCACAAACGAAGCAGTCTTGTAATGCAAAATGTGGCTCTTGCCATGTACAGTGTCTAATGTTTCCAAGGCATACACCAAGATTAGAATAACATCTTTGCAAAGGCTATCTCCAATGCCTTGTTTGCATAGGTACAACACATTTAGCATGTGTTGTACCTATGCAAACATGGTACACAACAGGTGACAGCTGATAGTAAGTGTAAGACTGTTGAGACTGCGCATGAGGGCGAGGGGGGGAGAACGCCACACATTAAAGGATAAACCTGGATCCACTTTTAGGTGTGGAGATCTTTATCCTGACTGTGTACTATCTTCACTTGTAAAATAACATTGGAAGGTTACTATGTGAAAATGTCAGGGGTCCCGCTGGTGATTGCTCCCTGCTCCCTGCTGGCTCTCTCTCGCGGCCGGAGCCGCTGACGCCGCATCTCCTGCCAATCAGAGCACCAGGAGGCGCTACAAAACCGGGCGGGGGCTCCCGCAGCGCGTGTCCCGCTGGTGATTGCTCCCTGCTGGCTCACTCTCGCGGCCGGAGCCGCTGACGCCGCATCTCCTGCCAATCAGAGCGCCAGGAGGCGCTTCAAATCCGGGCGCGGGTTCCGCTGGTGATTGCTCCCTGCTGGCTCTCTCTCGCGGCCGGAGCTGCTGACGCCGCATCTCCTGCCAATCAGCGCGCCAGGAGGCGCTTCAAAACGGGGCGCGGGCTCCCGCAGTGCGGGTCCCGCTGGTGATTGCTCCCTGGTCCCTGCTGGCTCTCTCTCGCGGCCGGAGCCACTGACGCCACATCTCCTGCCAATTAGAGCGCCAGGAGGCGCTTCAAAACTGGGCGCGGGCTCCGGCAGTCCGGACCAAGGGCGGGCCCATCTGCGCCCGTCAGAGGCCGGAGGAGGCCGGGCTGGGCAACTCCTCTTGGCTCTGGTTGGAAATCTAAGTAAATCAGGCTTCAGGACACTACTTGGCTTCAGGTCAGTGACTTGTTAACCCTTTATATACATACAGTATTGGTGCACTTATTCGACTCACTGGGCTGCATTTGAATTATTCCGGGACCAGTTGGTACACGGCCTAAGATAAAAGTTGGGATATTATTGGATTATCTCTCTGGAGCATTGACAGTGATCTCACAGTAACTGTAGCAATTAAGCAATTGGAAAAATCTTTAAAAATGGGTAAGCGAAACTGTACTGATAAAAAACAATCAGTTCCACTGATCCCAAAACCTAAAATCCAACCCACCTCCATCGATAGGATGCTCGAGAAAGGAATAGGAGTGGTGGCAACTGAAATTGAGCGGACTGAGAGACGACTATCACTCACTCCAAATTTGGACCCTCCATTGATAGATTTGGAAACATCACAAGCTTCACAAGCCTCCGGCCCATTGTCTAGCAATACCCCTAGGGCCCTGATCTCCACCGATGACGTGCCTAATGCAGAAATACAAACGGAGGCGATACCCCCGCGCCAGGTGAAGAGGGGAAAATCTAAAGCTCCAATCAAAACAGGGACAAAAAAGAAGAAAGTAATAGCAGAACCTATGGACGATAAAGATAGCAGGGAGGGGTGTTTTTCCAGCAGAACTGAAAGGGATAAGGAACAACCGGCATGGGTTACAGATTTAGTGGTGGATTTACATTTTCAAGTAAGGGCCATTGTAAAGGACGAACTGAAAATGTTGATAGAAAGGATTGATAAGCTGACGACACTGCTAGAGACTAGGGCAGGGGTCACAAATGGAAGAGAAGGGATTGGTAGCGGTTAAGTAACACAGGCTACATGCAATATTAGTAAGGCTGCCCCAATCCCATCCCAGAATAGCCCCCTACCCAGCACTATTAATGTTCAAACAAGGCAGTGTACCGCAACCCCTAGCAGGACAAAATCAACATCCGTCCCTCCACAGAACAGTGGCCCACAGCAAGAAAGTTGACAACGGGAGAGGGTATGTCTCACTAAAAATATCGAAACCCTTAAAGAAAATAACCCACCCCCTTGTATTAATCTACCGCCAGCGTCAACCCCTTATGTTGTCATTTTGTCAGGCATCCCCGAGCTTGGGAGGGGGCAAAAGGAATCACACCAGGACTTAAAAAATAAATGTATGTTTTGGTTAGTTAATAACAAGCAATTCCGCTACGAGGATGCCATAGAAATTCTAACGACCCATCGAGTAGGCTGGGTGGGCTGGAGACCTAAGGCTTTACGGGGAGACTGTGCAGTCATTAACTTCAGAAATCCATCAGTCGCCCGAACAATCCTAACAATGGACGACTGGAGACAGGAAGGGACAATAAGAGCCGTCCCGCTGGGTTATTTTTATCCCCCACGAGGTCCACAGCATTGTGGAAATGGATGGGAGGGGAGGCCTCTAAATCAAAATTACCAAACAGATATTTTGGGATTCCAACCTCCGAGGCAACCACTCTTCTCCATTCCCACAACTAATAGGTTTGGGGCCCTTGAAGGAGTGGATTGACTTGTATCTAAGGGGTGTAGGGTAAAGGATAATAAACATCAAGTAGGGGTGACCACAGAACAGTGCATGATAGAAGAAGAGGGTGAGTCCAGTGGGAGGCAGAAAGAGATAGAAGGAGGTAGTAAGGTAGAACCCGAAGGGGCTATAATTAACAACCAACCCCACGTTTCCAACGTGGGTCCTCCCAGAAGTTAGGTTTGTGTATAGGCGAGATTATGCCCCCCACCCTTCCCCAGAATGTATGGCCAATGATAGATGGCAGGATTTATCGAGGCTGCGAGTTATCTCCTGGAACGTGGCCGGCCTTGCCCCCAAGATGGATAGTCCTGACTGGGGGAGCTTTATTGAACAACACGAAATCTGCATGTTCCAAGAAACTTGGGCAAGGGGGGATCTACTCAAACTAGGTTATGCCATGAATACCATTCCAGCGACATCAGGAGGAAAGGGGATGCCATCGGGGGGGCTGTGCACTCGGGTAGGGACACACCTGGGTTGTACATCTACCCAGCTAGAAACAGCCTCAAATGACATACTGTGTGTCCTCCTTAATTTCCCCCCAAGGACTACTGTTGCCCTAATAAACGTATATTCTAGACCAGTTAGCCGCAGTCAAGAGTCGAAGACCCTTGACGAGCTAACGACATTCCTTGCTACCATCCCTGACCACTACCTGTTGATTGTAGGGGGGGATTTCAACTGTCAGTATGAGCCCCTAGATGGTATGAATAGGGACACCCCATGTGAAGAAGATCTGCATTGGGCTATACCAGATTCAACCTGTCCGTTAGTAAAAGCATGGACTCCCTTGGTACTCCAGATGAATTCTCTGGCACTAAAACATTCATTGAGAGCATGTAATGGGAGAACTAAGTCTGATACCCCTGGTAAGCATACTTTTAACAGAATTGGCCAAGACACCTTAATTGATTATATTTTGGTCAGTATAACCTCATGGCATAGGGTTGCTGATTTTAAGATTGTGCTGCGTCACGATAGTGACCATAATGCACTAGTTTTAGAACTACTCATACTAACCTCTGAGAGTACTAACAATTTGGCTACACCTGCTGATGGCAGACTGATCATTACTAACTGTAGGAGGAGAGTCCGATGGGCGGACTTGAGTAAATCTCAAGAAAAGCTAGGCGCCCTGTACCAAACTGTCATCCCGTTTCTCATGGACTCTATTCAATCTGTCTCTGCCGATAATACCCAATCCGAACTACCGAAGGTTGCCCTGAACCATTCAAAGCTAACAGCCATTATGGCTGACTTTTTCTTTCCAATATAAAAAGCTAGTAATAAAAGAATACCTCGTCATTCATGGTTTAATGGAAACTGTTGAAAGGCCAAAAAAGCTTTGGTCTCTGCCATTAAGGCTAAAAATAGATCGTTGATTAAAATCCGCAGAACGGCCTACCGAATAAGTACTGTGGAGGCAAAAAAACTGGGGGAAAGTGAAAAGTGGGAAACCCTCAGAAGCTCTCTGGGAACCCGTGACATGAAGACCTTTTGGAATGTGGTGAACACGGGTAGCCCTGAAGGTAAATCGGCAATAGAGCCGAACCTAGGGCCAAACGTGTGGAGGGATCACTTTGAGTCCCTCTACTCAAGAGCTAAGCCAGGGGCTAGTGCAATGAATGATATATGTCACGATCTGCAGGCAGACTGCTCTAATGTAAACAAGAATAGCCCTAGAGCGGTGGATGATACCTCGATGATAACCCTCACAGAGGTAACTGGCGCCCTAAGCCAAATTGCGCCTGGTAAGGCACCAGAACTAGACAAGATCCCCGGGGATTTGTTTCGAAGTGAACCAACTATTTGGGCTCCGTATTTTGGGGTTTTATTTAATGCTTTTATGCAAGGTATGGCAATTCCTACCAGTTGGGCTGGAGCCGAAATAATTCCAATTTTTAAAAAGGGTTCCCCGATGCCGCCTACAAATTATAGGCCTATAAGCCTTATTGACATAATGTCAAAAAATCTTTGCATCCGTATTGTTATATCGTTTGCAGAGCTGGATGGAGGAACATAAAGTCCTCAGCCCGTTCCAAGCAGGGTTCAGAGAACAAATGTCCACTCTAGACCAGATTTTCAGGCTGCAATTATTACACTGGAAGACCGTGTGTATAGAGGGTGGCAGCCTCTATTTAATTTTTGTAGACCTGAAATCTGCATTCGACCTGCTCCCAAGAGAAAAGTTGTGGGCAGTCCTGCTAGAGATGGGGGTTCCACCATATTTGTGTCAAGTAATAAAACGGCTGCACGAAGGAAATTATGCACAGATAAGATTTGGCAAACTTGGGGAACTCACTACACCTATCCCTGTAGACAGAGGAGTACGCCAGGGCTGCGTCCTCGCCCCAACCCTTTTTATTCTTTATATCAATGGGTTAGTTGACTTTTTAAACTCTGAGAAAGATCTAGACGCACCGAAGTTGGCAGCACGTAATATCCCGGCCATGATGTTCGCCGTTGATACCCTGTTATTATCTAAAACCCCAATGGGTATACAGAGGGTTTTGAATAAATTTGATGCCTTCTGTAAAGAAAGGGGGCTTGAGATTAATCTGCAAAAAAACAAATTTATGGTATTTAACTCAACAAAAAGTACCCGACCAAACCCATGTTTAGAAGTTAGACCATTAGAGAGGGTATCTATTTTTGATTACCTCGGTATTACTATTACTGAAAAAATGGACTGGGGAGCACAGATCAAAAAACAAGCATGAAGTTAGTGCAAACAACAGGGGGTTTGTCCAAGGTGTTTCGCAAATCTCTAGCCACAAACCTGTGGGCCCAGCAGTAGAGATATATAGCGCCGAAGCTAGAGGTGCTGCCCTATATGGAGCTGAAATTTGGGGGTACGACCGCACCGATAGCCTAACACAAACAGAAAATCTTTTTGTTAGACAATTGTTTGGTCTTCCCCGCAGCACCCCACTTATCCTGCTACGATTAGACCTGGGGGTTAGGCCAATTGCGGATGAAGTATCTCTGAGACCCATTCTATTCTGGAGGCGCCTGTGGGTTACTCCAGAATTGTTTGAGTACAGGGAAGAACTCAGAGAGGTGTTGAATTTACCAGAGGCACGGAGACTACCATGGTTTACATATGTCAGGAATACCCTTACACTCATGGGTCTAGATAATCTTTGGGATAATCCAGAAATGAAATTGATTTATTTATTTTATTTTAAAGGTTTTATTTAGCGCTGGCTAGTCCCGGAGGTATCAGAGCGTTTTACATGAGTATCAGACCATAGTTGCAGGTTACATCGTTATAAAGGTTACACAGTTGTTAGAGCATGGCAACATAGTTACATGTAAGGTCGAGATAGACAATAAGGACATATACGTAAGGGAAAAAGCAGGCAAGGGGAGAGATTCAGGGGAGGGGGGGTAGGAGCAGGGGAAGTAGACAGAGAATGAAGGAGGGAAAGAGGAGGGGAGGGTGAGAGACAACAGCGTGGAAAGAGGAGGGGGAGGAAATGCCCTACAGTCTCAAGGGAAGAGCTAAAGGGTCGTTACTGGGAGAATAAACTGACCCAGTTACAGGGGAACCATTCAATGGGGAAACTCACTGCGGCGTTTATGGAAATTAAAGATCAGTACATATTAGTGCCGGCGCTTAATGATATCAAGCCGGCTGCCACAAGAAAGCTCTATCTTCAGTTCAGGCACGGGGCACTGCCACTGCGTGCTTTTACGAATAAATGGGCGGGCCAACAAATGTTGGGTTGCCCGGCATGCAACTGTGCAGAAGAATCTGAAAGCCATGTGTTCTTTGTCTGTACTGGCTATAAAAAAGCAAGAAAACGATGGCTGGTACAGATATGCAGAAATTTAGGAACCAGGCAATGTCAGAGGCCTTTAGGCTACTGAAATACGACGCCAGCCTCCCATAGCTTACTCGGTGGCAGGCTTTTTATTTTCCATGTGGTGTACTCGGCGAGCTTTTTTAAAAATGCCCCCCAAAGATGGTGATTAAATTGGTATACCTTGTCCCGCTTTTTAACTGATGGAATTTTAGATGGATTTTATGCCTATCTTAACAGTATTTTAATCTTGTATCATATTTAGGGTATACAATATTAGGTTTTAAGACTATCAAGAACCAGGACTGGTGTTTAACGGTCTACAATAATGGTTCTCTATCTCTCTCCCTAAAGTAAACTGTTATTATATGACCCTTTTATCCATATTTAAGGTTCTGCAAATCTTTCATTATATTTTTGCACAAGCACTTTAATGTAACCAGTTATGCTGCTAATAATTGCCTTAATGATTAATACAAGTATTGTATATATTTACATGCATTATCGATTGTGAGTTGATATGAGTGTTACATTAAGTGCAGACAAATATCTTGTTATTATAATCTGAACCTAAGTATTGTATATATAGGTAATTATAGATCGTGATATCAGGACTGACCGCAAATTAGATCTGTGTAGGCAATACTATGTATTTAGTTATAATGTTACTTGATGTCTGTATACCCTTTTTACTTGCTTTTAACTTACATGAGATGTTGGATTTTGTTTAAAATGCTTTTATGATCATACTGATCGAAATAAAGTTTTACAAATGAAAAATGAAATGAAAATGTCAGGAACCTCACATTGCAGTAAAGCTGAAAGAGAGGTTGGTAAATACAGACGATTATACTGACCAAAAATGAACATTTTCTGTTTCCTAAATTATTTTCTTGACATTAAAGTGACATTACACCTGCTTTTGGATTCAAACCACATTTGTTAGTGAGATCAAGGAACTGCAATGTCAACACTTGCTTTATGTTGTCTTTACCTTTATTAGAAATTGTACACTGCCTACATAATTGTTTGTTTTCATTTTCAGTGGACCGGGGTAGCCAAGGACCATCTTGACAGGACTAGGGGCAGATCAGTACATCCTCGGCTCATTGGTGGGTGCGTTCTCTGGATACCACCAGCTAGGAAGAGGCAGACCAAGCAACAGGCAGGGGTAGTGCGCCCACCTGGACAAAGATATTACTATCGACATCAACACCGCGGGTGGAGGCTGAGGAGCCTGAAGGGGGGACATTGAGAGGGACACCACCAACCAGGGGAATGATGAATGTGGGTCTTCCCCTGGCCCACAAGAACTAGAACCAGAAATCGAGATGGGGTCCCCTGAGCATGCCCCAACACCATCTGGGCCTGCCACCGACCCTTCCCTACATCTTGAGGCCCCCCATTAGATTGGGGCCTCCAGCTGCATCCCGCCACTTCTCCCCATCTTAGGGCCTGCCAAGAACAGCTGAGGGAGACATCTGCCCCTGACAACTCACACTCCTCATGTTCGACCCAAACACCTCCATGTGTGGTTACCCCCGTGGCTGCACCCCAGGGAGTGATGGTGGCATATGATGATGTCCGGACTGTGTTCTTTCGGGGCTTACAGGAGGTCCGAGATGAGCTCCATTTGTTCCGATACTCACAGTCCAGGCTTTTGTAAAACATCAGTTCCTCCATCATTTCCTTGGGTGCAGCCATCTGGTCTGCGCTGTCCCAAATACCCACCTGACCACTGTTGTTGTGTCCCCAAGTGTGTCTTCCTTCTCTGTTTCCCCTGCGACCCCTCGTGTTACTCTCCCATGAGGTGTCTGGACTTGCATCAGCCAGCCACAGTGAGTCCACAGGTGCAGAGGATCTGGACATAGTCATCAAAGAGGACAGTGAGGATGGCCAGTGACTGTGTCCCCGCTAGCCCCAAGCTTGGAGACTCATAGGAAAACTACATATGGTTTGGGGGCGGGCATTTTTTTTACGTTGATCATGGACTCTTCTATTAAGACAATGTTTTGATTGTGGACTCCATTTTATTTAACCCTTGTACATAAACATGTTACCCTGATGCTTTCTCTTTTTTTTTTCAAAACTCTTTTTATTGAGTCAGCTGATATAGTATTTATACAAATTACCAAGCAGTGGATACATATACTCTTCTACATATTGAATATC
The DNA here is from genome assembly GCA_963921515.1 of Calotriton arnoldi. Lineage (NCBI taxonomy): Eukaryota > Metazoa > Chordata > Amphibia > Caudata > Salamandridae > Calotriton > Calotriton arnoldi. The sequence goes on from CAWUFW010001187.1 coordinate 1,130,072, forward strand.
AAGCAGGTGACTGTTACATGAGAGTTATAAAACAAAAACATAACCCATTCAGGACCATAAACGACGGCCCCAAACCTTTTAACACACTGTGTCACATATTGTAAAACAAAACTCCAGTTGTGCCCCGCACGCCCAATGACAAACCCCAGGACCATCGAAACAAAAATAACATCCCGTGCTACCCCTCTATATGGTTTCAGCATCCGCAGGGTGAGGAGGAGGTGGCTCCAATTCAAGACCCCTAAAATCCGCCCAGCGTTTCCAAATTTTATAATGCTTCTGAGGGCACCCTCTCACTTTAAAAATAGGCTGCTCCTGGCCCATGCACCAATCGAGACCAGCCCTCCAAGTACACAGCTTAGGTGGGGCCGGATCCTTCCATGCCCGGGCAATACCCCTTTTCGATAGGGTGAGACCCAAGAATAGTAAATGTCTCTTGTAGGTATTGCCCCCTATCTCATCCGTAATATGCAAGAGAATTAGCCTAGGGGAATGAGGTACCGCCCACCCTAGTACTTCAGAAAGACAGCTAATAACCCCTCTCCAAAACCGGCCCAAGGTCTCACAGCGTCAGGTTGTGTGCAGTAATGTACCCCCTTCTCTGTCGCATCTAAGGCACATGGGGGAATCTATCATCCCTGCCCTCCAAAGCCTATATCTAGTAAAATATGTGCGGTGCAAGTATTTAAATTGAATGAGCCTGAGACGGGAGGCAATCGCCGCATATCTCGGGGATTCCAGGGCTTCTCGCCAATCATCGCTATCCAGGGGGCCCAAATCTGTCTGCCATTTATCCCAGAGGGGATCTAAGGTCGTGGAAAGATTTGTTACTATCGTTTGGTATATCTTTGCGGGTTTGTGATCGCCCAAGTCCCCCATAAAAACTTTCGCCTCGATCGGGTTGAAATCGGGAAGGGAGTCTAGGTGTGAGATGTAAGGAGTTAAGGCATGTCTTAATTGCAGATATTTGTAGAACTGAGCATGCGGCATGTCGTAATCGAGCCTGAGGTCCTGAAAAGATTTCATTGTAGTGCCACGCATCACGCTACCGAGCATGGAAATACCAATGGCGTCCCATTGTTTAAATCCAGCTAACGCGGTCACCTGTGGCATAAGGCCGCTCTGCCAGAGAGGGGTCTCCCTCGACAACCGCCGCAGCTATCCCACCCGGTGTAGTGAGTCCATTCACACGCCGAACACAACCCGGGTAGCTGGCGGCAGCCTGCGCTGCTCTTTCCGCGCGTAGAGCAGTCTGTGTGGCAACATATCCCCCATCAGCCATTTCTCCACTCGATAGGCCGGGTCATTACTAATACCAGACCACCAATCGTTCAAAACCAAGAGGTGGGATGCCGCATGGTAAGATTGGAGATCAGGAGTCGCTATACCCCCACAAAAGGTTGACTGGAAGCCCGTTCTGAGGGACACCCTAGCAGTCTGGTCCTGCCACAAAGAGCGGCTCAACCGGGAATTTAACTGTCGGAACCAGGAAGGTGCTATCTGAAAAGGGTGATTCTGTAATTGGTAAGGGAGACGAGGAAGGGATACCATTTTAAAGATTGCGGACCTGCCCAGTATAGATAAGGGCTTCCTCGACCACACCTCCATCTCCGCCTATGTGCGCGTCCAAATAGGGGCGATATTTTTATCCCATGATATCGATGGTGAGTCCTAAATATAGACGCCAAGATATTTCAGACCGGTTGTTGCCACCGTCACCTCCGCCGTCCAGGTGCCCATATCCGCGCCCCCACGCACAGGCCAAAGGACGGATTTCTTGGCATTCATATATAATCCGGTGTGTTGGCCGAAGATCTGCATAATTCGGAGAATACGGGGACCCAACCGGCGGGGATCCATAAGAAAAAACAGGACGTCGTCGGCATAGAGAGCAATCCAATCCGAAAACCCTCTCGGCCACTCAAAGCCCATAACCTGTGCGTCAATACGAACCCAGGCGGCTAATGGTTCCATAGCTAAGGCAAACAAGTAGGGGGAAAGGGGGCAACCCTGTCGAGTACCATGTCCTATAGGGAAGGGAAAGGACACAGCACCAGCGATTCTGACCGAGGCCGAGAGGTCAGTGTAAAGAAGTTTAATATAGGAGATAAGGCGTGGACCGAAATGTAAGCGTTGGAGTAGCGTGAACAGATAAATACAACCCAGCGAGTCGAATGCTCTATCAATATCAGCTAAGAGCAGGGCCGCAGGGCCCTGAAGGCGATCGATAGCCGCAACCGCGTTATGTACACGTCTGATGTTATGAAGGGTAGCCCGCTGGAGCATGAAGCCGGCCTGATCTGGATGAACCAGTTCGGACATATAGGGAAGGATACGTTTGGCCAGCGCTTTGGCCAACAATTTGGCCTCGAAGTTTAACAAAGAGATGGGGCGATATGAGGAGTGCTGATCCGGGGGCCGGCCAGGCTTGGGAAAAACCGCGATTTCAGCGTGCCGCCAGTCCGGAGGAAGCTTCCCTTCTTCAAGGGCTGCATGTACCGCTGCCAAGTAATGGGGAAGACAGTAGGTTTGAAACGATTTAAAAAACTCGCAGGGGAAGCTGTTCGGCCCCGGTGCTTTCCCAGGCCGCAAGTCGATCAGGGCCGCGCCCAACTCGTCAACCGTCAACGGGACGTCTAAATCTTCCCTTGAGCTGTCCGAAATAGCCTTGGGAGGCAAATCATGAAGATATTGGTGGACCAGAGGTTCCGGGAGGGCGTCCTTGGGAGCGTATAGCTCCGCATAGTATGCCGCAAAACTGGCAGCGATTCGGGTAGGGTCAGTGAGTGTCCGGCCATCCCCATCAAGAATACCCAGTATGCTCAGTGGACGGAGCGCTCGTTGACATAAGCGATGTAGAAGCGAGCTTGATTTGTCACCCCACTGATATATTCTACTACGAGATGCCAACCAAGCCTGTCTGGCCTCATCGCGAAGGGTGTCCGCATACGTTTGTTGTAGAAGGAGCAATTGGCGGCAGTGTGCCCCGCCATGTTCGTCCCTACATTTCTGTTCTAGGAGTAAAATCTGGGCCTCAGTACCCTGACGCTTTCTGATGTGTTTTTATTATGCTGCCCAACCCCCTCCAAGTTCCCTTGCCCATTCTGCTTGAAGAATTTCTTTTCTTCCTTTCCATTGGACAGTATTTATCATAATCTATTATTTACTCAAACATTTTTACAACAAAGATTTTTAACCCACTATATAATTGTGTTCTAAACTATCTCTCTGTCTTGTATTTTCCATAATATACATCAAAGTAGTGATGTCTACATTTCTAGGTGTTTTGCTATGCTTTCAACATAATACCTTGTAACACAGATGGTCCTACAAATCAACATGTAGTACTCACACACGTGTATAGTCACATATATGTCCTACAGCTAGAGTAACCATTTGAACATGATCAAATATTAATCAATTCAGAATAGAAGTATTGATTTGTGCACAATATTAAGTTTATTTTTTTTAGTATTTATATATTTACAGTGGTCACGGGGGATCTCTCTTACGACTTCGCAAATGTGGTAGTGATTGTCAGATCTAATGTCAAATTTACTCACTTTTCCGCAGGAACGCCACACAAATGACGAAGGTTCCGCAACCTTCCCTGGTCACCCTCCGCACCCAACTACATCTAAGTACAGATGGTAACTCGGGGAAGAAGGAAGAAAACAAGGAGGGAAAAAGATTCAACGTTGCACCCCACTCTGGGACAAAATCAGACAGCCAGAACCAAACAGCCAAGAGAAGTCTCTGTAAAGAGAAAAGGCAAGCAATGAGGTAAGTATGCAAGATGTGTTTACTTCTGATTTAATTCTACTCAATGTGCGCTTGTGTCTACCTGAATTATACCCTTCTTCCAGGAATTCTGGTACTTGATGTAAGAAAAGAGAGTGTGGTACGTCTGGAAAAGAGGACAGTAAAAACAACTAAGATTCTTTTGGTTGGAGAATAAAAGTAAAATACTATGGGGCCGATTCCGATCTCGGCCGGTAGTGCTCCGAATCGGATTCGGATTCACCGGATCCGATTCGGAGCCCTGTTTCCCGACCGAATCGTACGCGGGTCCGGCCGAGCGAGTACGAAGCAAGCACCCGCGAAATCGCCGACCGACTCGAACGCGGCTTCAACACGCTCCGACCGACTCGCATGGACACGACACGCACCGCGCAATGGAGACGTTTCCCGGCCGGGTAAGTACGATGCGCGCCGCGAGCAGTCCGACCGACTCGCGCCGTCCGGCTCGAAAAAGCTGTCGGAGCCGGACTTTGGGGGTCCGCGTCGGACCCTCCTGTACACGTAGGCGCGCGAGTCGCACACAGGGGGACCCATGGGTCCCCCCTACCTGTGCATGTACGCCGCGATGCGCATGGATGCGTACACGCTGTAGGGGGCGCCCTTGTCCGCCTCGCACCCATTGAGTCAATGGGAGCCCGCGTACGCATTGTACGACAGGCTCCCATTGACTTCAATGGGAGTCCGACCGACTCAAGTCCGATAGCATGCGTGCGCATCGTACTCGTTCGGTCGGACTGCTAGGGTCCGATTCGGTCGGAATTCTCTCCGGGTCCGGCTCGGTCGGAGAGATTTCCGGCCGGAATCGGAATCGGCCCCTATGTAGAATAAAGTTGTACCAAAAACCCCACCTTATAATATGTGGTAGTTAACAAAATTAATTTTCTTTATGACGTTGAATTATGCATGTTGTTGTGTCCACCTTAAACTCCAAGTAGACCTAATTATATATTTCCTATCTTTTCAGGAATCTAGAGATCCAAAGGTTAAATTAAAAAAAAGCAGACCTCCACAGATTCGGAGCATAAATCAGATAAGGTCAAAAAATACTCTTATAGATAAATTGTATGAACAGCACAAAAGCACTGTAAAATAATAGAATTTTCCAGCTTTTTCTTTGTCTTTGTTTTTTTTTTAGAAAACAGAAATTCACCAGACAAATACCCGAGAAGTCAGCAGGGACCCGTAGAAGATGAATGGAGCCCGAGGAAAACGCCGAATAGATAAGAGGAACCGACACCTGTAGAAGATGTGCTGAGTCAGGAGAGGAGACGCCGATCCAACAAGAAGAACTCGGACGCTGGGGGATTCCGACGCTGGCATGAACACGGAGGACTCCAACGGTGATACCCCAGAAGGACAGGTAAGGAAAACCGGAAGCTTTACACTATGCCCCGAAACAGGAACGCGAAGCGTCTCTGCTCGGGCCGATGGCGTATTTGGGCTCTCCGGCCGACTCCTGTGCATGCGTGGTTGCGGGAGCCGGCTATTTTTGTAGTTCGCCGGTCGTACGCGACCGGCAACTATGACAGTACACCCCCCTTATGGTCCCCCCCACCGGTTTGGGTTTATCAGGATATCGTTTATGAAACAGGCGAAGTAGACGAGGGGCCTGCACTTGATTAGCTGGTTCCCAAGTACGCTCTTCAATTCCATAGCCTTTCCAATGTATAAGATATTGGAGCTTACGTCTTACCCTTCTCGAGTCAATAATAGCCCTGACTTCGTATTCAGGTTCATTGTCTACGATTACAGGAGCTGGAGTGTCAGGGATATGCGTGCCAGGTTCTACAGGTTTTAAAATAGAGACCTGAAACACTGGATGTATCTTTAATGCAGCATGAAGGTCTAATTTCACAACGACTGGATTTATAACCTTACATATCTTGTAAGGTCCAATATATTGAGGTTTAAATTTACAATGCCCTTTCAAGGCAAGGTTCTTAGTAGATAGCCATACTTCATTTCCAAGGGCATACATAGGCTCAGCGCGTCTATGGAGATCCGCTCTTTCTTTGTAACTAGCTTTAGCCTTTTCTAAGTTAACTATTGCTGTCTTATGTATTTCTTGTAGGTTTTTTACTAAATCAAGAGCTGCAGGAATAGGACAGGAAGAAGAAAACAGGGAGAGCATGCTTCGTGGGTGAAAACCGTAAGTACAATAGAAAGGAGAATAACCAGTAGAGGAGTGGCAATTATTGTTGTAGGAAAATTCAGCTGCCCATGTAAGTGTATCCCAGTCTGATGAGGAGTGTAAGAACTGACATCGTATGTACTGTTCAAAACATTGATTTACCCTCTCCGTTTGGCCATTCGTCTGAGGGTGATGGCTAAGGGACAATCTTACATCTATTTGTAATAGGGCACCCATCCCTCTCCAGAATTTGGTAATAAATTGAGCACCCCTATCGGATACAAGAACAGAGGGAAGGCCGTGTAAGCGTACAATGTGTTGGACAAACTAAGAAGCTAATACCTTAGATGTTGGGATTGCCTTCAGCAGGATAAAATGGGCCATCTTAGTTAATAAATCGACCACGACAAGGAGAGTAGTGTTTCCCTCTGTCTTCGGCAAATCCACAATGAAATCCATAGACACTGTATGCCAGGGGCTAGGTGGAGTGGGCAGGGGTCTTAATAATCCGGCAGGGGCCTGATGTGAAACCGTCCCTTGAGCACAGACATGGCAGGTTTGTATGTATTTTGTAGCATCCTTTCCCATATTGGGCCACCAAAAGTTTCTTTTCAGTTTTTCCATAGTTCCAGAAAGAAGATGGGTGTGACACCATTCTAATATTTGTTGCTCGAGTTTGAGTAGGAAGCACCAGTCCCTGTTGGACATAAAATAAATCCTGATTTTTAGTGAAATCTTGAGTTTGCATTACTTCTTCTATTTCTATAGATTCTTGTGCCTCTTTCACTGATTTCAAGAACTCGCCTTCCGAACAAATAGCACCAATTATGCGCTCCCTAGATATAATAGGGGGGGGGCTCGCTCTGTGGTTCTTCGAATTCATAACCTAAACGGGACAGGGCATCTGCTTTTCCATTTTTCTTTCCTGCCTGGAATTGTATAAAAAAGTCATAATCACTAAAGAACTGCGTCCAACGCAGTTGTCGCGTGGTTAAAGCTCTGGCTGATTTAAGAAACTGCAGATTACGGTGATCTGTAAGGACCGTTATTCTATGGTTGGCTCCTAAAAGATACTGTCTCCACTCCTCAAAAGCCTTTTTTATAGCTAGCAATTCCTTGTCTCCTATAGCATAATTCAATTCAGCAGGTGTTAATTTGTTTGAGTAATATGCTACAGGATGAAGACATCCTGTAGTTGGGTCTACTTGGGACAGGACCCCTCCAAAAGCCATTTGAGAGGCGTTAGCCTCAACCACAAAAGGCCGAGAAGGATCAGGATGTCTCAGTATGGGTGCTTGTGTGAATGCTTCTTTTAGTTTACAGAAAGCTTTCTCAGCAGTTGGTGTCCACTGAAACTTGATCCCCTTTTTTAGGAGCTTAGTAATAGGGGAGACTAGGTCAGAGAAATTACTGATAAAGCGTCTGTAAAAGTTGGCAAAGCCAAGAAAACTCTGAATGTCTTTAACACTCTTTGGGGCCTGCCAACGTGTGATAGCTTCAACATTCTGTGGGTCCATACTGATTCCTTGAGTAGACACAATGAATCCAAGGAAGCAGACCTGAGAGGTATGGAATTGACACTTCTCTAATTTGCAGTATAGATGATTGTCTCTTAAACGTTCAAGGACTCTCCTAACATGGATCTCATGCTCTTGTATCGATGAAGAATAAATAAAAATATCATCTATGTATGCAATTACAAAAAGATCCAACATATCCTTTAGAACATTGATACTCAAAGTACGGCCCGGGGGCCGCATGCGGCCCTCCTGATCTTTACATGCGGCCCCCTGGGCAGCAGCAGCACTGGGCTGCTGTTTACTCGATTCAGCATTAACTTGAATAAAAATGTTAAATATACAGCAAGCACTTATTTAAAGGTTAATTGTAGTTAGAGAAAGGAAGTAACTAGGCCTTTAACTTTAAGAACACCTTCATTTTTAAAGACAGCAAATGTGTAAAAATACGATAGTCTTTTCAAAATTCAAAAAGTGTATTTCATTGACCTGTAGAACTATTTCACCTTAGTAAATCAAATTACAGCAGTGCATTCAGAAGTATTTTTCTTAAAGTGATGGTTTTCAAGCATGAATTTAGAAGCGTTCATGCCCCCCACCCTGACAACAATGCCATTAGTGATTACAACCAAGCACAGAAAATGGTTTTGAACAGCACCCATCCTGAAGTCATGTATTTCGAGTTCCTCGTACATGTGATAAAGAAGAAAAAGGAGGAAAATTGAAACAAAACAAATGCTCTGGGTCACACAATTTGGTCAAGTGGAGAAGCCTGGATTCATCCCAGGTTTTCTGGTTTCACATTGCGCAATTGATTTCAGCCACTAAATATACATGCTTTGCTTCGCCTACACCAACTTTACACCCCTCGCTGCCATCAATACGGCCCTCGGTCACACCAAAGACCAAAATTTGCAGCCCCCGGGAAAATGTTTGTGAGTACCCATGCTTTAGAACCTCGTTGATAAAAAACTGAAAAGCTGAGGGAGCATTAAATAATCCAAAAGGCATTACTAAATATTCAAATAAACTAAACTTGGTACAGAAAGCCATTTTCCACTCGTCCCCTTCCTTAATTCTCACTAAATGGTAGGCTCCTCGCAAATCCAATTTGGTGAATATTCTAGCCTCTTTAATTTGATCAAGGAGAGAGGGTATGAGCGGTAGGGGGTACCGGTTCTTAATCGTGACATTATTGAGTGCTCTATAATCAATACAACACCTAAGACCCCCTCCTCTATAGGTATAAAAAAGAGAGAAGAAGAGGCCGGTGATCTGGAAGGGCGAATAAACCCAATTCTAAGCATTTCATCCAAGTAATCTCGCAAATACACGTTCTCCTTCTCAGTTAAAGCATAAATCCTGCTACAGGGTATGCGAGCACCTGGCAACAAATCAATTCTGCAGATATAGGTCCTGTGGGGGGGAAGGCTGGTGGCCTTTTCTATATCAAACACCTCTTTCAGGTCATGATAAATAACGGGTAACTCAGAAAATTCGGAGCTGGTGATTACTGCTATCTTCTCCTCACTGTACGTATTGTGGAAAACGTGTTTGTTACAATAGTCAGGACTAAAAGTTAATGTCATGTTCTTCCAGTTAATAAGGGGACAGTCCTCGCACAACAAGGCAGCCCTAATATGACAGGAAACTGAGGAGATTGAATAAGATCAAATGTTATCGTCTCCTGATGTTTTTCCTCAATTACCAATGTTAAATCACCAGTTGCATGGGTAATTGGACCAGACTTAAGATTACTGCCATCTATGGTTGTGACTTCTTCCCAAGAGGTTTGGATACTAGAGGAATATTATTCCTGTGTGCCCAACTTAAGTCCATAAAGTTACCAGTGGCACCGGAATCCACCATTACTTGAATATTCATACTCTGATGTCCCCATATCAATCGAGAGGTTAAGAGAAAATGACGAGGAGAAGACAAGACTGCTTCAGTCTGTGAGACAATCATCCCTGAACTACCCGAAGCCTTTGTCTCATGAGACATCGGGCTTACTAGTTTTCTGAAGGTCTTTTCTGCTTTGGTTTCAAAAGGCATTCCCTAAGAAAATGGCCCTGTTTTCCACAATATAAGTACAACTTTTTGTCACGTCTTTGCTGCTTTTCTTCTTTGCTGAGGGGCCCCCTAATGCTTCCAATCTGCAAAGATTCTGGTTCTTCTATGTTTTTTTTTAGATCCGGCTTTTTCTCTTTATAGGTAAAAACTTTCTCTTTTTCTTTCACTGATTCTGTGATCTAATTTGACTACTAGTTCTATAAGGGCAGTGCATGACTCTGGAGGACCAACTACTTGTGCTAAAAGGTCTTTCAACTCATCTCTTAACCCTCTATAGAACAGGGCGCTACGTTTTTCTTCTGGCCAGCCAGCCTCTGCTACCAACCTGTTAAAGGTAGAAATATAGGTTGTTAGGTCCTTTGTACCCTGCTTCAAATTTAAAAGCTCAGAATCTACAGACTGCATGAAAGAATGCCTATCAAACAGTTTCTTCAACTCTCCCTTGAAGGCGGTGTACTGATGCAGCAATGGGTCATTTCTTTCTATAAGGGGTATGGACCAATTGGCTGCAGATCCCCCCCAAATACGATATTACAAACGCTTCCTTAGCTTGGTCATTCGGAAAGCACGCAGCTTTACACATAAAGTGGAGCTGGCACTGACTAATAAAAGCGGCAAACTTGGTGGCATCCCCCATAAAACGTTCAGGAGGGGCCAACGGAATGGACTGAGGAGTTGTAACTTGTATAACAGTAATATTAGCACTGGGAGGTTGAGAAGGAGGTGGAAACTGGGCCCCTGAACCCCCTGCCATGTTACCAATACTAGATTCGGTCCTCATGCCCTGTTGGAGGGAATCCACTCGAGCAGACAAAGCTTGGGTTTCTTTCTGAAGATTACCCAGCATGTGGGCTAAGTCAGTAAGCGTCACCTGACTCATTTCCATAGCGTTCGGGCAGAAATTCAATTTTATTGGCTTCACGTTCTGTCAGATCTAATGTCAAATTTACTCACTTTTCCGCAGGAATGCCACACAAATGATGAAGGTTCCGCAACCTCCCCTGGTCATCCTCCGCACCCAACTCCATCTAAGTACAGATGGTAACTCGGGGAAGAAAGGAGAAAACAGGGAGGGAAAAAGGTCCAACGTTGCACCCCACTCTGGGACAAAATCAGACAGCCAGAACCAAGCAGCCAAGAGAAGTCTCTGTAAAGATAAAAGGCAAGCAATGAGGTAAGTATGCAAGATGTGTTTACTTCTAATTTAATTCTACTCAATGTGCGCTTGTGTCTACCTGAATTATACCCTTCTTCCAGGAATTCTGGTACTTGATGTAAGAAAAGAGAGTGTGGTACGTCTAGAAAAGAGGACAGTAAAAACAACTAAGATTCTTTTGGTTGGAGAATAATTAGTAAAATACTATGTAGAATAAAGTTGTACCAAAAAACCCACCTTATAATATGTGGTAGTTAACAAAATTAATTTTCGTTATGACGTTGAATTATGCATGTTGCTGTGTCCACCTTAAACTCCAAGTAGACCTAATTATATAGTCCCTATCTTTTCAGGAATCTAGAGATCCAAAGGTTAAATAAAAAAAAAGCGGACCTCCACAGATTCGGAGCATAAATCAGATAAGTTAAAAAAAATACTCTAATAGATAAATTGTATGAACAGCACAAAAGCACTGTAAAATAATTGAATTACTCAGCTTTTTCTTTGTCTTTATGTTTTAAAAAAAACAAAACTGAATTTCACCAGACAAATACCGGAGAAGTCAGCAGGGACCCGTAGAAGATGAATGGAGCCCGAGGAAAACGCCGATTAGATAAGAGGAGCCGACACCTGTAGAAGATGTGCTGAGGCAGGAGAGGAGACGCCGATCCAACACGAAGAACTCGGACGCTGAGGGATTCCAACGCCGGCACGAACACGGAGCACTCCAACGGGTTACCCCGGAAGGACAGGTAAGGGAAACCGGAAGCTTTACACTATGTCCCGAAGCAGGAACGCGCAGTGTCTCTGCTCGGGACCATGGCGTATTTGGGGTCTCCGGCCGACTCCCGCGCGGTTGCGGGAGCCGGCCATTTTTGTAGTTCGCCTGTCGTACGCGAACGGCAACTATGACAGTGATAATCTATTTGAGTTAGTACGCATTCATTGTTGGTGCCCATGGGTGCGTGGGTGTGAGGCATCTGCCTATGCATGTGTGTTAGTTTGCTCAGCTGAGGAGTGTGGAGCCTGAACAGTTGGCGGGGGCGCATGTACAGGAGGGGGGGTGCCTGTACAAGGTGATGGGATGGCTGTACAGGTGGGGGTTGCCTGTACAGGGGGTGAGGGTGCCTGTACAGGGGGATTGCCTGTAGAGGAGGGGTTCCTCTACGGGGAGAGGGTGTCTGTATGGGGAGGGGAGGGTGCCTGTATTGAGCAGGGGGTGTCTGCACATGTTGGGAGACCTGTACTCGGGGGGACATGCCTGTGGAGGTGGGGAGGGTGCCTGTGCACCGGGGTGCGTGTGCACTTGGGGGGTACCTGTGGTCCCTGTGTAGGTGGTGGTACAGGTGGCTGTGTGGGGTGGGGTGCAAGTTGGTGTGTTGGTTCCCCTCCATGTGTTGACCATGAATGAAGACTTTGAAACATTTTTAACATGCCCTCCATCATCTTCATGGCCAAGGCATGGTGCCTTGCATTCTCTTCCCTATTGATTGATGTTTGGTCATGTTGCTTCCTTGTCATGTCTTGGCGAGATTTCACAGTACTGTCCAAGACACGGGTCTGGCGGTCAGTCATCTGAGGGATTTCCTGTAGCAAGTCTGAAATGTGAACCAGAGTAGCCCCTATTGCACAAATGTCCTACCTCACATCAGACTGGTGTTGAAAAAATATTCCTCCCATTGGCCAGCATGAGCTTCTGCCATCCCCCTCTGCATGGGATGCCCTCTGACATGACGGATTGAGTCCCGGTAGTTCAGGATACAAGCAAGGAGCAGTTTTGGCCTGGCCCTGTGCTTCGGCGTACCCCAGGGACTTTATGCACCCTCTCAGCCATGAAGTGGGTGGAAAGGTCATCCAGTTTCACCACGCGGTGCACTAGGCTCTCCACAAAGCGCTCTGCACCTGCACCCTCCATCCGTTCAGGCACTCCTACCAGATGGGTATTGTTGCACCTGGAGCAGCCAACGGCGTCTACAGCATTTGTGTGGAGGCGAGTGGTCAGCTCCTTCAGCTGGCGCACTTCAGCCTGCAAAGTTTGGATGGCCTCAGTATGGTCACTTCTGCGCGTACCCTCTTGGAGATCTTCCCCATGTCTGTGCAGATGTCAGGTCTACAGTCACCGTGTTATTCTTAGCCTCCAGCGCTGTGCGGGTCTGTTGAATCACGAGGGGCAGTTCCTTGAGGGAGGGGTCTGTAGTGCTATATACACTCATATTGTTATATCCCGCATAGATGCCCTAATGTAGACCCGTTCGTACATGCCCTAAAATGGACGTATTCATATTTACCCTAATATGGTCATATTCGTACTTGCCCAATTATGGTCATGGCCGCATATGCCCAATTATGGTCACAACTGTACATGTCCTATTATAGTATGATTCCTTATATAGGCATGATCTTTCACCTACATTGGTCCCAGCTAGTACACAACGAGCTCTGAGGGCTGAACGTTATCTATCCTGTGGTTTTGAATGCAGCAGGGTTCTTCCAAACACAGGCCCACACTGTACTCATTAATTATGTATGGCTTTCTAAGAATACACCACCGGCATAATATGTATGTACAAAGTTCACCCCTGACGTCTTCCTCATGTCCAATACAAACCATACTGAGGACCGAGACTCTTTAGGGTATAAATACACCACATCTTGCCCCGGTAGGATAGAGGGAACCTAGACTTCCATGCTGACACACTGACCAGAGACGCTGAGGCTCCTGCATGCAGTCGCTCAAGCTGACAGTGGTCTGACACAACCCGGACGGGGTGTCCAACTCGAGACCAGAGACGGGGTCCCACTCGCTCTCTATTCAGGTATGGGGGTTCGACTAAATCCTAGGAGGATTCTTGGCTCTTAGCTTCTAAGACCTACACACATATGCTAGGTACACACAGGTACATCTAGGTAGGCATCGTAGGAGTACACGCACTTGCATAATGCTTTTATATTCATGTATGTACTCATGATTATCGCAATATGGTAGAACTGTTCTATCCCTTCGCTTTTATCGTACTGCTGATAATATATCTCTGTTATTGTCTGCTGGTTACCGCAGCACATATATTTTACACTAGAATAACAACTGCTCAATAAATACTTATTGAAACGCCCGACTGTTTATTCTGTGTAACTCTCTGAGACAAACCGAATAAGTGAGCACGAATGACTGAGCGAAAGGTAGTACAGTGTTTCCACGATTCTGAGGGAATCAGGGTTGTCATGTTCTAAGGTTGCCAGAAACTAATCTCTCCCCGAGAGGAGGAGATTCTAGTGGCACTGTGAGCTAGCTAATGCAAACCAGGCTAACATATACGGTGGGGGTGCACAGAGTCAGTCTACCACCAAGCCCACAGTATATGTTATCCAAACGCGCAGGTCCTGCAGGGGTACTATAGGAACTACACGACATGGCGCCACCAACGTTGGTTTGGTACCTATTTAACAGTAGAATCTGAGTAGTTCAGTCGTGCTATTCTCAGAGAACCTACTCACAAAACACCAGAGACGTCTGGAGTGGGTGGGCACTAAATCCGCCACAGCTGAGTAGTACGAGAATACTATTTATTGGCTGTTGGTTATTCAAGCTTGAAGGATATATAGTTCCTACAATTGTGCATTTTACACCTTATCTTAGAAATTCTTTTAACCTCCCTTCTTCCAATTAAAAATGGTGTAAGAAACAAACGCAACAGGGAGAGTTACAACAAACCTCTTCGGTTTAGAAGAAGACTCTGAAGATGCAATACAAATTGCACCAAATTTCAGAAGGGCAGTCACCATAAAACTACTAGAACATGGCTTAAGAGCCAGGGGTGGTACAGTAATTTTCGTGATTGAGGCACACGAATCCAATAAAACAGAGGTGTTCTATTCATGGGTTACATTCCCAGCAGCGAATCCAGTTACAGGTGTATTTCACTACTACCTAGAAGGTGAAGCACCAGCGGACTATACTCCTTTTGAGGAAGTAGAGGTTCCGCTCACTTACCAGGAGCATAATTACTGGTTTAAAGGCGCCCTACCCCACGTACGAGGAAGAGCAAGATTAGGCCCGCTCGGAGGAGCAGGAGCCACATGGCCCATATTAGCGGCATACACACCGCATCCTGATATTGGCACAATGCCACAGCCAGACTTACTCGTACAACACAGAGATTTAATTAAAATCTACAGAAACCTCACACAATTTGTGATGAGGACTTTAACAGTTCAGCCTGCACCAGCTGCAGCACAAGACACTCCAGTCCAAGGTACAGTTAATAAAATAACTCCACAAACATTACACGCGATAATGGGTAAAATGCCAGCAAAACGCGAACAAATCCCATTCTGGATAGCTCAGAAAATAACTCAGCTTGAAGCAGTATTCCCGAATACTACAACCAGTGATAAACACAGAATTCTAACAATCTGCTTGCCCATGGGGATCACACCACAACTAGAGGATTGCACCTCTTGGGGTTCAGTCTTTGCTGCCATCTATACCAGAACACATGGTATCCCGTCAATAGCAGTAGTACCTGACGTATTGAAACAGATACAAAATGAGTACGGAGCAGAGCCTGCCCTTAACTTAGGGATGAAGTTGCTAAACAACTTTGAACAGGTCTCAGCCATAATACTAGCTAACATTAAGGGGGAAGCAGCTTCTGTGGCGATCCGCCAACGCCTAAGGGAGTTCAGTCCAGAGGATCAACAACACGAACTACCCAAAATAATTGAAACTGCATATGCAGAATTAGGCAGAGACAGTCTAGGTGGGAAAGCATTAAAACCACAACTGATGGGCAGTCCTGAAAAGGACACTACAAAGCAGACACCTACTTCTTCTAAAAAGAAGTGGGAAAATAAAAAACAACAAAAGTCTAAAGACACCAGATCTCAGTCCAGAGGTAGGTCTCCTCAACAGGAGCCCTCTGAAAGGAGGTATAACCTCAGGAATAGGGATAATATTAAAAAACCTGATAGGTATCAGGATACTGATACTCGTTCCTCTCGTTCCTTTCAGCGTTCGTCAAGAAACTCCGAGAGGGAAGGACGGTCAGAACACAGACAAGAGGAGCGTACAAAGTCCAGAGACACGCAACGCGCTGCGGACTACGCACCTAAAAAAGAGGATAAACAAAAATCAAAACCTCAGTTCAAAAAGAAGAAGGTAGCAGGTCTCAAGATCAGACATGCCCAGAATTCTGAGGACACAGCTTCTGAATGGGGAATGGGCTCTGACGATGCTAGACAGCGCGGCAGAAGTAACGATAGCTCTCCAGAACCTGAAGGAATTTCTGGTGACAGCGGAGTTGAGTGAGTATATCACGGTGGAAACACCTGATACTCGGGTAAGTGTCCCACATAAGTTACATGAGATAACACTCCGGATGGAGGAGAACAAGCCCAGAAAAGTTAAAGGTCTCTTTTGGAAAAATCTGTCATCTGGTTATGACATTCTATTAGCAGAACAAGACTGGCCGCCAGCATTTGTCATAGAGTGCCCTAGGGGAGAAACTGTAATTTTTCCAGCCTTTTCCGACCTCGTTCCCATTCACCTAAAACATGCATATGCGCAGGAGTGGGCGGTTGCCCTAGCTCCAGCATTGTACAAAAATCATGCTGGTTGGGATGAGGATTCAACCCACCACGTGATCCCGTTAAAAGTTTCCCCAAATGCTCAAAGGCAATACCCTATAAAGCAGGAAGCTAAAAAACAAGTCAGGGAGATTGTAGATCAACTTGAATATCAGGGGGTGATAGAAAATTGCACTTCACCTATGAACAATCCTTTGTTCCCCGTAGCCAAACCTGACAACACATATCGTCTAGTTTTAGATTACAGACATTTAAACACTTGCACAAAGACATTTGCAGTTCAAAATGCACACAGTGCTGCATTAATGAATAACACTGTGCTGAAAAAATATAAAACAACACTTGATATCTCAAATGGATTTTTCTGCCAAAATATAGCGCCTTAGAGCAGGCATCTAACCGCATTCAGTGCGTTAGGGTCTCAACGGCAATTCTGCCGACTCCCCCAAGGGTATAAGAATAGCCCGAGGTTGTTTTCAGCAAGGGTAACAGAGTTACTCCAAAATTTGGATAAAGAAGCATTGTCCTATGTGGATGATATTTATCTGACGGACGATGACTTAAAGAGGCACTTGACCAGGGTGAGCACCATTATTATGGGATTCGCCTCTGAGGGCTATAAATTTAATTTTAAAAAATCAAAAATTGCCCACCTCAATGTCCTGTTCTTAGGATACGAGCTGTCAAGTGAGGGGAAAAGCCTAGCAGCTAACTTTTTAGAAAAGTGTGCGCTGCTCCAACCTCCAAAATCATTAAAGAACTTACAATCAATTCTGGGATTCCTAAATTTTGGTCGAACATACATTTTGGATTACGCAAAAAGAGTAAAACCTTTCTACGACTTAATAAAACCTGACTTTTTAGTTAGACAATGGACACATGAACACACAAATATCCTGCGTTCCCTACAGGAAGACATGATAGCTTCTAAAGGGAAGAGGTGTGGCGCCACGGCCAGGGCGACTGACGCTGGAATCTGGGGCTCACGGTTCGATCCCCGGCAGCAGGTCAGCCCAGCACTATGTGACTCTGGGCAATAGCTTGCTTAATCTTCCCGACAGCCCCCAGCGCCGGGATGCCTTCGGGTAGCTGTTCGCGCTTTACAAATACTGGATTTACATTTTTACATTTTTAAACATTTAAAGACACGCTTAAACGCACAGAACTTAGTGATCCGAGTCATAGCGGGTCAATGCGGGTACACTTATTTAACTTTTAATGAAGGTGAAACAGTACCAATCGCATACAAATCAGACCTGTACACAAACGCAGAGATGCGTTTCACTTCAACAGAAAAAATCCTGACAGCAGTTCAGACCGCTGTAGCAAGAGAAAGAGCTCTAGCTCAGGGAAAACGCATAATTGTTGTGACCCCGGTACCAGCTTTAGAAGCTGTTACAAAAGCTAGCATTCCAAATGCTAAAGCCTTACATCCAAGATGGATACAATGGGCTAATTCTCTTACTGCAACAGATGTTGAATACAGATTTGATCCAAGTTTAAAAACACAGGCATTCCTGCAATACGAACAAGAATACCCTCTACCAAATGAAATTTTGCCTCTAGATCAGTATGAATACATTATTTACACTGACGGATCTGCTCAACCGGCCATAGGGAGTAAGCAAGCTTACAGCGCAGCGTGTGCGATTGTTAATGGTCGCATGCACGATGGCAAGTTCCATCCGAATTGCACTAAAACGCAATCTCTAGGAGACTGCACGGCACAGTTGGCAGAACTCAAAGCACTTATACTGGCACTTATAAATACGGATCACGAATTCCCCACATTTATTGTGTGTGATTCCTTTTTCTGTACAGTCGTACAATGAATATTTACATAATTGGGAACAAAACGGGTTCAAAGATGCAAAAGTTGGCACAATTAAGCATAAAATGCTATGGGAACAGGTAAGTGGAGTTGAGAAACGAACTACCAATGGCTCACGTGATACGTACACTGAGTCATCAGTGTGATGGCGTTCGCGTTGAAGGGAATTCATTGGCTGGTGAAGCCGCAAAGGGGGCTGTTCGCACGGCTTTCGTAGCTGCGGTTACTCGTTCAAAGACGAGAATAGACGGCGAGATTATGGTAGCTGTCAATGCTTCACGCAAAGGCAGCACAGCAGTACCTAAAAAATTTCCACTCTAGTACTTCTACAAGTTAGATGCACAAAACATTCCATATGCTCAGATTCCTGGAGTGGGGGATAGAGTAATACCAAATATGGATCGTAGGCTAGGCTTAATTGTGGCAGCACACGAAGGAACAGGTTCTGTACATAACGGACTTAAGGAGACTGTTGCTTTGTTAAAAGAATGATACTGGTGGCCCGTGATGAGAAGGCTGATTAGAGACTACGTCTGGAACTGCGACATCTGCAAGCAGATGAATGGGTCCACCACAACACGTCCAGTACAGATACCATTGTTAGACAGCATTAGGTTGTCCGTTCGTGCGCGTCCAGCTCAAGTTTCCTCAAGGTTTGGCCTCAGCGCTCGGCTGACGCTCGAACTGTTATAAAAGATTTGCGAGTCTTTATCGGTACATACGCAGTTGGCACGTTACATTCTGACCGTGGTCCGGCGTTTAGCTCTCGGGCTTACAAAGAGGCCATGGAAGGAATGGGCGTAGCATTGCGGTACTCCTCTCCGTATCATCCCGAGGGAAATTTTGTTGTGGAGAGGAAAAACCGAGACTTAAAGCAATCTTTAACAGCTAGGGTATTAGGCAAGGGCGGTAGATGGGTTGATCACCTTTATGGGGTACAGCGCGTGCTCAATAATCAGCCAAGAAGCTCTCTAGGAGGTGTCACTCCTTACGAGGTCCTATTTGGGACAAGAATGTGGGTACCTGATCTTGATTGTGAAGGCACAGTGGCGGATGAAAAACCATTTGATATCCATGATCGTTTGGCTGTTTTACAGGATCTAAATGAATCCAGGACACAACAAAGTAACGTGCTCCAGAAACAGGCCGCCACTGAGGAAGTCAAGGCAGTAACGGCAAGACCTATCTGGATCCCAAAAATCGGGGATCTAGTCAGAGAGAAGATTGCTGACAAGAAAGAATTTGGGCCATCTTACAGAAAGCCTGTACCGGTCCTTGAAATCCACGGCACAACAACCGAACTTCTGCCGCCTCTTGCCGGAAAAAAGGAGAAAAGATTCATCTCAATTGACTTAAGCAAACCACACTATGTGGCCGATACTAAACAGTAGGCCACGTGGACTCCACAGTAGCAGATGCCCTCCTCTTGCTACAATCCAAGAAGTTCAAACAGAAAGACTCATCACGTTTGAAGAGCCACCTGTACTGAATGAAGGACTAAGCAACAATGCTATGGAACTCGTTCCACTTCAACAAGAAATTCATCTTCAAAATGAAAACCAACTTAACAACCAAGTTGCAATCAGACCTAATACAAACATCTACGTCAACATGCCTCGTCAAGAGCAAAATCCGATTTCAACAAATCCCGATGCAATTCCAACAATTGATCGAACTGCTTCTGGCTATTTCATGAACTTTGATACGTTTTCATTGGATCCAAGCGAACTGGAAACGACGCCAGCCAAAAAATCACTCCAACAGAAACTTAATGAATTTTTGCACTTTTTTAGAAAGACTTACCTGGTGTCACCTTGGATAGAACTATGGTATATCACTGGGATTTTATTTTTCATTTTCTGACTATGTTTAATAATAACTTTTAGTATGCTTATTAATGGACGATACCTCCAACCAAGCTCTACAGCCCAAAGAGTCAATTTGTTTTTAAAACCACACCAGTCTTCACATTGTGAACCAAGAGACTTGTCTTCAGTGAACATTACAGCAGTTCCTATACCTGACGGTATAGTATGGGACAAGATTGATTATGATGTATTCGGTCCGACTGAACTTTTAAAGCTAAAACATGTATTTAAAATTTCTTTAAGTGATATCATTACCTCCAGTACATTTTCTGATGATTGGGACACTGAAACTGTAAATGCTATGATGTCTGATTTAGAAAAAACTGCAGCATTTCCGAATAATGAAATGTTAGAAGGTACTTCAGACTATGATACATTGTACTGTTACCAGCAATATGGTCATCATTTCTTGCACAAATCTATAACACCTAAAAATGTATTTGAGTACCACCAGTGGGAACACTGCCCAACACCTCCAAAAGGTAGTTCACAAGCATTTGCACAGAAATTCACATACTTCTCAGGGTTTAACACATCCGACCCGAAGTCATTTTATTATAAAGTGGCGAAAAATTCAGCTCAGAAAATTATGTTAACAAACACCAAACATATATACTCGGCATCCTTTCTGAACCAGTTGTCTAAACAGGGTTTCGACCTATGGAAGGACACAATAGATTCCAAATCGATCTGGGGTTCTAGGGACTGGCAAGTCCAGGGAATAGAAGCACTTTTTAGAGCATGCATCATTCCGCAGCAGATTTTATTTCTGAATGAAACTGTGCAACAAACAACCTGTCTTGGTTTAGCCAAAGGCAAGGAAATGAACACACCGGTGTTTCCAACACCATCTCAGATGGGTGGGGGGCAGAATTCTACTACACATAGGGTGAGATTAGATGACATTTTCCAGTACAACAGATCAGATCCTGATTGGACAGAATGGCTGGTTTGGCCCATTGACACAAACAAATGTCAACAGAGATTTATGAATACAACCGAAGGGTTTAGTATCCATAGGCCAGATCCACGCTATGTACAAAGACAACACCCAGGAGTAGTGACATCGTATAGTGTTGGGAAGTTGTGCCTTGATTGGCTAGAGACCTCGACACTCACAGAAGTAAAGCACCACTTGACCTTACTCACACCTGACATGGATCTTAGAGATTTTCTACTAGGTCCCAGGAAACAACGTCAGAAACGTTTCATATATGCAGGCCTTTATGCCTACTATAATGAAAACTGGAAAATATCCCAACAAGAGGCCGCAGAAAGAATACGAGAGATAGACCGTATTAACTTAGAAAAAGCTTTGGCAGTGGTGGATAATGGGTTAACTACTTTGACCTCCAGGATTTACTCCTTAGGCAACATTGTGTCCTCGGCAATCGACATATTAGAACAAGATCTGGCCTTGTTACAACACAGGCAATCTCAGCTACGTTCTATTATGATGTTAAGCTGGACGCTGCAATCTTTGCGTGCAGGCTATGTGCCATGGCGTTTTATAAACACCACGTCTCTGTTTTCAGAATACAATCTAACTGAGAAACAGACAGAAATGGCACAAAGGGGAGCCAAATATACAATGTTGCGAATTGAGAAACTGGAAAGGCTACCATTCACTGTTTCCGAATCAACAGAATGGCTAATTCATGGCCAAATCACTCTGCCGGTCACTACGTTTCAGTTTCAATATTGCCTTGAGCAGAAGCAGGCAGGCAAATATGAGAAAATGGGTAAGGGATACATCAAGGAAACTTGGAAGTTACCATATAGATACCGATGCCGGAATGGGGATCGAGAAGTGTATCTGAGTGGTACAAACTGCAAGAACGCTTTGAGCGGTTCTCTCATGTGCCAGGATATTTCTCTACACGGAGCCTGCAGTGGTTCAGTGGCGAACTTATCTTGTCACATGTCAGGGACCCCAGCGGCCATGATCACGCCGGTTTTCCAGCTGCTCTCGAATGGGAGTTACTTAATGCTAAATGATCAAGGTTGTTGTGGGACGCTTCTGGGCGTCGCATATCTAGTAACTGTTAACTCCAGGGTTACTTGCTGTATGCAAGTATTGTTTCCGCCACTGAACACAGTCAGGGAGGCGCCGTTATGGCCTTCGCTGAATGTTTCTTTTATACAGTTTGATACTCTGAGCAGATTGAAAGCCATGCTTTTACAGCAACCCGTGCCCTTAACCTCCGCTCGAGAAACCTATGAACTTCAAGTTGCAAGGACCTCGACTGAGATACAGGCACTCATACGCACAAACTGCCCCATTCATTTCGCAGAAATGGTGGGACGTATCTTCAATATGTCTGATACGAGCGGAATTGTACACCTATTTAAGACCATAGGGTCAGGACTGTTAAGCACCTTTCAGACAGTCCTCGGAGTAATCCCAAATTTTATACACTCCGTATTGTGAAGCGTATTTGGAGGATTCCCGCTCATCCTGTTCATAATTGCAGGAATCCTGATTGTAATATTGCTGCTACGCAATGGACGGCCCACTTCCCGAGGGAATGGTGAACACGCTCCTGGAGCGGAAATACCGTGAACGCATGGTACAACTTCTGGGCATTTCTTGCCTGCGAGAACTCAATGCCTCCTGGTTTCTATCATTTAGACCAGTCTGGATAGACTGCATCTTACCTGTGCTTCGATGCCTGTTCTGCGGAGAAGAATGCACGTTGGATCTTTGTCTAACCTTGCCATCAGATGCGCCTCCGGACACGGATGCAATGCTGGACCCCATAAAGGCCCACGCTCTGCGTTGTCCTCAACAGCTTCGGATTCTGATGAATGCATTCCTGGAGAATCCACAGGTGCTGTTTGCTCCTGCTGGGTAGGTGACTCCTTCACGGGCACCCAGGTAACAACTGCCGCACAAGCTGCCGCAGCACCGACTGTTGGCAGTACTACATTCCATCTATGTGCGATTGACGTTCTCTGTGAGGCGTTGGATTTGTCATCTACAGCAGCTGACACCGATAATATTGAGCTTCCCAGCCAGGACGCGTAATCTTGAATTGGCTCATCGTGTCCTGGGAAAGAATTCGGCTTCTTCACTCGTTTCAAAATAAACGATCTAAATTTGGAACATTTTCTTACATTGACACTTTCGCTTTAGAAAAGCATGGCCTTCTCCTGCTTATGGTAATACAACTTCTATAGAGAGACGATATTGACTTTTAAGTGGCAACTAGAAAAAGCAGAATTTAAACATTTTTTTATTAAGCACCAACATTTTTTAACGATTTTTTAGAACCATGTTTTTACTTGCTTTTAAAAATGCTTTAAAAAATATTTTTAAATTGTCCAGATTTTAAGTATGGTAATTTATTATCCAGTTCGGAAGAGGAGTGAGTGTTATATCCCGCATAGATGCCCTAATGTAGACCCGTTCGTACATGCCCTAAAATGGACGTATTCATATTTACCCTAATATGGTCATATTCGTACTTGCCCAATTATGGTCATGGCCGCATATGCCCAATTATGGTCACAACTGTACATGTCCTATTATAGTATGATTCCTTATATAGGCATGATCTTTCACCTACATTGGTCCCAGCTAGCACACAACGAGCTCTGAGGGCTGAACGTTATCTATCCTGTGGTTTTGAATGCAGCAGGGTTCTTCCAAACACAGGCCCACACTGTACTCATTAATTGTGAATGGCTTTCTAAGAATACACCACCGGCATAATATGTATGTACAAAGTTCACCCCTGATGTCTTCCTCATGTCCAATACAAACCATACTGAGGACCGAGACTCTTTAGGGTATAAATACACCACATCTTGCCCCGGTAAGATAGAGGGAACCGAGACTTCCATGCTGACACACTGACCAGAGACGCTGAGGCTCCTGCATGCAGTCGTTCAAGCTGACAGTGGTCAGACACAACCCGGACGGGGTGTCCAACTCGAGACCAGGACGGGGTCCCACTCTCTCTCTATTCAGGTATGGGGGTTCGACTAAATCCTAGGAGAATTCTTGGTTCTTAGCTTCTAAGACCTACACACATATGCTAGGTACACACAGGTACATCTAGGTAGGCATCGTAGGAGTACACGCACTTGCATAATACTTTTATATTCATGTATGTACTCATGATTATCGCAATATGGTAGAACTGTTCTATCCCTTCGCTTTTATCGTACTGCTGATAATATATCTCTGCTATTGTCTGCTGGTTTCCGCAGCACATATATTTTACACTAGAATAACAACTGTTCAATAAATACTTATTGAAACGCCCAACAGTTTATTCTGTGTAACTCTCTGAGACAAACCGAATACCAGTGTTTTAATTGACTCTATGTGTTTTAACTTACTCCATCTTGAATGTACGACGTCATTTTTTGTGCATTTGTGTTCTGACTTGTGATTTCACTTTGTGTCTCCTTACAGCTTCAGAGTAGGATTGTTTACTTTCTCCTCAGCACAGAGCAAAACAACCTTGCTTGGAACAGAACGTGTGGGATGTGCGTTTGAAAGCATGAGTGAGAAATGTGTGGAATGTACTTCTCCGTCTCGGAGTCAAAACACGGAGGTTCAGCCGGCTTCCATCTTGACCTTGGAACAGACCGGTACACTCAGCTTTGGTTTTGCAATACATGTAGGGAGGGGGGACTTCCAGAAGTTTCTCTCCGTGTTAGTAAGTGTATTAAAGACAGGAAGCTTTGGCGTTCATAATGAAGCTCACTCGTGGGATGGATACATCGTCACGAGAAAGTTTGGCTCCCATTGAGGCTTCTGAAGGACTGAAAGGGCTTCCCAGTCGAGCTGACCAGAATGATGCTGAACTCGATGGTGATGTATGAGTTATGAGTTTCATTGCTCTGTGATGTTTTCGTGTTGTGCTCTTCATAATTGATTCTGTCATTTAACAGTGTTTATTCCTAGCATTTGACAGTGCTTGTATCTTGCATTGGACATAGATTATTATCTACTTATGTTTTGCTCCCTTGTATCTTACTTGTACTTGGGTTCCAGTATTATTATTATTTGCTTGTGTTCTATTTCCTTGCATTTTATTTGTGAATGTTCCATTATTATCTACTTATGTTTTGCTTCCTTGTATCTTACTTGTGAATGTTCCACTATTATTACTATTTGCTTGTGTTCTATTTTCTTGGATTTTATTTGTGAATGTTCATTATTATCTGCTTAGGTTTTGCTCCCTTGCATTTCACTTGAGAATGTTTCATTATTATCTGCCTTGTAAGTGTTTATTATTTGCATGCTTTTTACCATTATTATCTGCTTGTGTTTTATCCCATCCATTTGATTATTTTGTGAGTGTTTTATTATTTGCTTGTGCACATACCTATATGTGCACTAGCAAATAATGATAAAACACTCACAAAATAATCAAATGCATGCAAGCAAATAAGAATAAAATGTTTTATTATTATTTGCTTGTGCACACATATATATATATATATATATGTGCACAAGCAAATAATAATGAAACACTCACAAAATAATCAAATGCATGGGATAAAACACAAGCAGATAATAAGGGTAAAAAGCACGCAAATAATAAACACTTAAAAGTCAGATAATAATGGAACATTCTCAAGTGAAATACAAGGGAGCAGAACCTATATATATATATATATATATATATATATATCCAGTGGCATGTTGTTTTACCTGATTCATTTGACATCTGGGAAAGTCTTTCTTAATAAAACTCCACGATTTATTTTGAAACTTTCTTTTGATTTGCCTCATCTTATGAGTGTGAGCTTCCTTTCCAGGTGCTTTATTCTTGCTTTACTGAGTGCCTCTTCTTGGGAGTGCTGAATTTATTTTATTTGGGAGTGTAAAGCAAGACAGGGTCCCTGTCCTCCCCCTGGTCTTGTTCCGGTTCCTGATGCGTGCCCCCATACACATAGTCCCTACGCCATGGCAGGTATACTTGTCTAGCCTGTTGGCCTGTGAGAGCTTTGTATGCTTGTCGTGGACCATCTTGATGTTGCGCAGTGGCAGAGGGGAGGAGATTCCCTGTAAACTTCAGGCTGTTTTTCTCCCCTGGCTCTGTGGAGGCTCTCAGACCAATAGTTGGTGGGGCCCTATATCTTCCTCTGGGCCAGTCAACGCGACTTCAGGATAATGTAGCTCTCTGGGCTTTCACGCCAGCTGAGCTCCCTGACTCCACCTCCAGTCACTGCTGGATGCCACTTTGTGTAATATGGGGTTACCATCGGGCTCACCGCATCAGGATGTGTCTCGGGGAGGGCCTTCTAAGCAGATAGTGAGCCCCATCCAGCAGGTTACTCCGGTGCCATCAATGTGCCTCTTGTGTTCATTACTGCTGGCTGCTGCCGGCTGCCATCTTGGTTTCCGGCCACGGTCGCCAGATGCTCAGGATCAGGCCAATTTGTCACTCCTTGCGGGCACCCCACCCCCCTGGCGTCAGCCTGCCATTGCTTTAAGGCCTCGCCTCCCCGTGCGTGAACTCTTAATTTGGCAACATACAGCACCTCTGCACATATTGCTTAACATCCGTAGATAATGTTAGGCACCAAAAACATATTTTAACTGCTGCCACTGTTTTGGGTATTTCAGGATGCCCAGCAGTCTTTGAGTCATGATTCCAACTCATAGTTTGTTGTCTTAGTTGCACTGAAAGTAAATATAAACCCCTTCATATAACAACCCATCTATATAACTTCTACCTTACTTGTCTCTGAGCCAAACGTCTTTATCAATAGACTGTAACTCTGTGCGTTTGTCAGGGGTTGGAAGTATTGGTCAATCCTTCACCTCTTTTGTGGAGACTCTGGTGAAGGGACAACACATTCCAGGAGCCACACTGCCTATCCCGTTTGTAACCCAGGTTATAGAGATGATTTCCTCTGGAAAGTAGGGCCTAAATGGTCAAGGAGGGCACGCATGAAAAAGCACCATCGTTCTGAATCTTGATTAGAAGTGGGCGAGCCAACAAATTATAGGGAGAGCCAACACAGAGCTGAGACAAGGTTCTGGCTCAGATCTTAGAGCCCGTGCACGAGCTGAGCCCTGAGCATGTTTGCTATTCAAATCCTACAACATATATTATGTAAAATATGATAAAGTCTCTTCAAAATTCAATTTTTTTTATTTCTTTAACACTCGGAAGCTTTGACATTAATATGTCACTTTATAGCACTGCACTTTGAAAGTACTTTATTAAAAGTGATAGTTTTTAAATTTTATCCATTAGTGAACTAAGTTACAAGACATTTATCATGTAAACCCTGTATGTGGCCCATATTATTATAGAGCAACATTATGGTCTATTAAATGAAACACAATAGGTTTTGTACAACTGGTATTCTGAACTCACATATTTGAAAGTCTTTTCATATACGACAATGAAGAAAAAAGCTTGGGTGAAATAAAATATTTGCCTAAGATCACACAATTCAGGCGGGGAAGCAGCGATTTATCCAGGTTTTTTGCTTTCAGTTTCTACAAATCAAAGAGTAAATAGGTATCTATTTGTCTTACCTCATGTTAAGGGTTTGTTTTTACCTCTGCATTTTTGTGCAGTTTTTACATAGCGCAAACTCTACCTGGGAAGATTAAGGGCCTGATTACGATCTTTGCGCATGGGATACTTCGTCCGCCGAATGGCAAGTTCCATAGGTTAAAATGGAATTGTAATTTGGTAGACGGGATATCTGTCACCTTTGTGGCAGAGTAACCCTGTCCGCCAAGATCGTAATCAGGCCCTAAGTGAGTTGCCTAGAATCATAGGATGTTGAGCTGACGCCAAGTCCCGAATCCGGTTTCCTAGTTCTAAAGTCGATACCTCTGGACATTACGCCACATCTCGGATAGAGCAAAGAAAGCAGACAGAAGCTAAATTAAAGCTCGACTCGTTATGGGCTTGGGATTCCAACAGAACCTCGAGTTGAGCCAGAGCCCGGCTTCAGGCTCAAGCCTGGCTCGAGCTTTCAGTTGCTCGCCCACCTCTAGACTTGATAGTGGAACAGTTGTTGCAAAACTGAAGTTTTGAGTCTGGCTAAGACCAGAACTGGAACAGAGCTGGCAGGCCTAGAGCAGAGCTGGAGCAGGCCGGCGTGGTGCACAGCTGGAGTAAGACTAGGACTGGAGCAGAGCTGGCATGCCTGCAGCAGAGCTGGAGGAAGACCAGAAATAGAGCAGAGTAGAAGTTGCAGCTGGGAGACCTGAAGTGGAACCAGGACTGGAGCTAGCAAGGACAGGCTTGGACCAGACCTAGAGTATGACTAGAACTAAAGCAAAGCTGGAGTTGTCAGGCCAGGAGCAGAGTTTGAGTAAGACCAGGAGTGAAGCAGAGCTGGAACTGGAGCATTTACGGCGGGTGCAGCAGGGCAGGACTCAGGGCACATTTGGCTGGAGCAAGCATGAACAGGAGCTGGAGGGAAGAATCCAATAGCAGAATTGTTGACACACTGGTACTCTTATTGGAGGCTCTTTATATACTGTTAGGACAGGAAACCCCCTGACAGGAAGAGGCTGGTCTCTGAACAGGAATCTCCTGACAGCAAGGAACTAGTCTCAGAAAGGAACATACTGAACTAGTTTTGAAGTTTGGTAGCCATCTTGGAGTGGAGTCTGTGTTTTGTAGCCATCTTGGAATGGAGTCTTACTACAGGAGAATTGAACTGGAGCTTCCTGCTAAAACAGTCCTTTTTGCTGGTCTATAACATTATGGGGTCATTACGATAGCGGGCGGATCGCCACCGCCCATATGGCGGTGGCGATCCACCCGCTATTTCCCACCGCCCGCCTCACATTTCCCCACCGCCATATTAGTATGGCGGTGGGGACCCAGGCGGACGGCAAGACCGTCCGCCGGTTTTCCGCCGGTCGACCAGTTGACCGGGCGGAAAAGGGGCTGGATATGGTGGCGGTGTCTGCTAGACACCGCCATCCATATTATCATGGGCAGCGGTGCAGGGCTTTCCATGGCGGAGACCCCGCCATGGAAAACCAGGCAGAGTTTGTTTTCGGGGGCCCGTTGCGGGCCCCAGAGTATTGGGGGGGTGGGGGGTGCACATGGGGGGTACCTATGGTACCCCCCTGCATTGGCATGGACATGGTGGTAGGCACCTCGCAGTGCCTGTCACCTTGTGCATGACAATGCACACAGTGCATTCCCAGCATTGTGGCGGGCGGTGCTGTGAGCACCGCCCGCCACAATGCTGGGAATGGAGGATGCCACCGCCACGGTGGCGGTGGCATCCTAATCGCCGGTGTGGGACCGCCGCACCCCTGGCGGACGGTCCCGCATTCCATTATGGTGGCGGGCGGACCTTGTCCGCCCGCCATCGTAATGACCCCCTATATCCCCAGTCTTCGGAGTTGTGAGTTTCCTGGATATGGTGAGGGTCACGGAATATGGGAACTGGCTAGAAATAGTTTGTATCAGATGACAACCAGTATTTCATAGGCGCATCAATGGACTCAGCCATAAACTGTTCCTTAGCTCCTGACAGTACCGGGGTGGCCTATTCAGGCCTCTGGGAGTTATTTCGCACAGGAACTCTATTTACATGGTTGTAACACACATTTTTCTCTGGTCACCTTCAACTCTTGAGAGGAAATGCTAGGAAAGATTTTTATAAGGATTCACGCTCTGGGATATCATATTAACCAGATAATTGGCCATAGGAAAAATTTACCCAGAAGTAGATCTGCCTTCACCAGGTATCATGCCCAACATTCGATCTACCGTCTTCTTTAGTAAATTCAGGCGGAGATCAGTAGCCAGAAGACAGCATACAGTGCTTGTGACAGAAGGTGGAACTTAGAACTATGATCCTGGACACCCAGTGAATATATGGGTTGAGACATACAGGTCAGGGAATTGCAAAAATCATGAGATGATTGGGTATGCAATGACATCAAATAGGACACTATCTTTGTGGTCTCCAAAGGTTACATATAACTGCTTTGTTTGGACATTAATGGGACCCGAAGTTACCATTGTGCCATCTACTGCCTGTACCAAATCTGTTCTTTTCTTTCTGACAGTTCACCCAGGCCTGATCAATATACATGCTAGTAACTCCTGAGCCCAGAAGTGCTGACCCTTTCAGACAGTTTCCAGAATCCACTTTAATAGACACACTAAAGAGAAATTGCGTAGAAGCACAAGTTACATTAACATAGCCTCACTGAAAATGTTCTCTGGATAGTTTGACAGATCTTGCAGGACACCAAGTCATAATATGTTCTTGCCGACCACAATTTTCAAAGCCCTAAGCAATATCTGCAAGCCCGTTCTTTAAATGATAAGCTTTACCTAGTTCTGGTTTCCATAGGTTCATCAGGTGAAGACACAGGATAATCAGGACTTTGGCTAGGTGATTACTAGGCACTATGGTAGTCTGAGATAGTGCTTAATTGGCTCACCCTTTTTTCTTTACTGATCTTCTTTCATTGATTCTGTGGTCTATCTGTAAAATTAGGTCAGTCAATTCAGTTAAGTAAGCAGGACAGGGCAAGAGTGTTAATTCATAATGGCTCTCCTCTTCAAAAGATCTCTTGATTGCTAAATGGTATTTGTCTGAAATGGTATAATTTGATTCTGCTTTTCCAGTCAGTGCATTTCTCTGAGACCAAACCCCTTCCATTGTATGATATGAAGCATCTGTCTCTGCAATTAATAGAAACTCAATATTTGGATGTTGCAAAATAGGAGCTCAAGAAAACCATGTTTTCAAAAAAACAAAAAGGCTTGGTCACGTTTTTTGAATCATGTGAAAGTAGCTCTTTTGAGAAAAAGTTTGGTAATGGGTTTGACTACCTCAGAAATTTGCTGAATAAATCTTCTATAAAATTAGTAAAGCCTAAGTGGCCTACGGAAATTTTACAGAAGCAGTTGAAGCTCAATAAATTATAGATTAAACTTTCTTGTCTTCCATTTTAATTCCCTGTGGGCTAATTATCTCAAAAATTATATTGAAGTGTTACAAAATACACACTTGTCAAGTATGGCAAAAAGATTATCACTTTATTTTTGTTCTCCTGCTTTAACATGCTGTACATGTGTTTTAATGGAATCAAAGTAAATTAAGACATCATCTAAATACACTATACAAAAATACATCCATAAAACCTCTGAGCACTTAATTAATAAAAAAAATTGAAAGGCAGCTGGGGCTTTAAAACCTCAAAGACTTGACCTGATTTTTAAATGGACCAAGCTTAGCATGAATCGCAGTTTTCCATTCATCACCTTCTTGGACTCTAACTGAATGACTCACTCCCCTAAGTTCAAGTTTATGAAAATTGTTACTTCTTTGATTTTATGAAAGGCAACAGATATCAGTGGTAATGTGTATGTGTGTTTAACTAGTAATCCTATTGATTGCTCTGTAGTCAATAGATGTTCTGATACAGATTTCAATCCACAGATTCCTCACCTTATGAATTTCCCCAGGCGCCAGACTGGATCCGGAAACATTAAAGCAAATCCCCTGCATGTAGGAGTTGGCATTGTGCAATTCCACGTCGGCTCCATCCCGTCTCGGATGTGATGTTGGGCCCCTATTTGTGCACCACCTCCACACGCTGATGTCAGTTCCTTTTTTTCTGTGCTTTTTTCTGCACCTTCCGACTGAAATCTGGAGTTAGCAGTGCTGTCTTTTGACAGACTATTTTGCCTCAGGAAAATCTCTCAAATTTCTCATGTGTGCAGATATGGGCCCTAAAACAACTGGGTTTGAGTCGTTTCCTGGCTGTCACCGTCAGATTTCGTTGACAGACACCAACAATGTCTACCTCTGGTCCCTGGGCACATCACACGACTCTGAGTCGTGTTCTTGTTGTGAGAAGATTAATCGCAAGGCCATTCATGACCACGAGAATAAATTAACCATCTCTGAACTTCGTCAACAGAAGCGGTCAAGGGTACGGACATGCTCTTGTTCCATATGCCACTCACATTTAAACTCAGGTCAGATCAGTCATAGAGATCCCAGAAAAAGTACAAGAAGTTAAAACATGGGTCTCCTTCATCCCGCCCCTCACACCATTCGGAGTCACACAACACCCTGGGTACCTCAGGGCCATGGAGCCGTTCCATGGAACAAACTCCAGGAGTGTTCCTGCTAACACTTTCCCTTGAGTGGATCTACAACAGTGGACAAACTCTGTCTGCTTCGATAGTCTGCAGAAAAAATATTTAGTACCCCACCTGTTCCTGCTGGAACGCCGTTGGGCCCCAAGGATCAGAGGTGGATGCTTGTTGGGACCACATCTGCGGATCTATCCCCGATGCTGACCGTACCACTGAACCTCCACCCGAGGTCAGCCCTTTCCTTGAGCACAACAACACCGGCTCCATCCTTGGTACAATGTTCGAAGACACTCTCTGCGCTGTGACCTATGCCACTGGGTCAAGCCTCAACGCCAGTCCCAACGTCATTGACTCCGGACACTGATACGAGATTTGGCAGACATCTATTACTAGCTCTCCCAGAATACATTAGACTGACCCTACTGCGTCTTATTTCGGATGGTCTAAACATGGCGAAATACACAATTCGTTTAGGCCTGTTCGCTACTTACTGCCTGGTTAGTCAGAAACCGTGTTGTGCTGCGGCGCTCAACATGGGTTTGTTCCACAGAGTTTTCCTTAGACGTCAAACAGCCCCTAATTGACATGCCCCTTGACGGCTTTAGACAGTTTGAAGCAAAGGCTGACTCGGCCTTGGAGAGATTTAAAGAGAGCATGGTCAATGCCAGCTCTCTAGGCCTAATTCAGCCTGTTAGGTAATTTTCTCCACAACAGCGCCCCTTTTGAGGCTTCATTAGGGGTTTCCAGCAGGGTGCTTGCAATACATGCCTCAGCGGTAATCAGTCACAATATCGAATTTTAAATATCGATATGGCAAAATATCAAGTTTAAAATATAGAATGGACATAATATCGACTTACAAAAATATAGTGGTGCAGAATATCGAAATGCAGGTAAGAAATATCGTTTTTCATAATATCGAAGTTAGTAATATCGACAGTCATAATATAGGGGCTCATTACGATGTCGGGCGGAAGCACAACCGCCGTGCTGGCGGATGCAAAAACCACCAGTTACCGCCGGCACGCAGCAGTCCACACGCCCGCCCAATTACGATGCGAAAAGTAGGCCAAACACCGCCGGCAAGCCAGCAACACCGTCCGCCATCAAAGTGCGCCCGTACACGTAGCGGCGCAGCCCAACTGACACACACCGTCCGACGAAACACGTCCCGCCCGGCGTATAAATTACGATGCCGCAAACAAACGGCTCCCACGGCTAAGAGACACCGCACGTGAAAGAGAGGCGGTAACACGGACGCAGAGCACGGACAACGAAGAAGCGGCACCCCGAGCATGAATCCAGCACTGCAGGCCCTTCCCATGCTTCTGCTGATGCACCACCAAGGACGCAACGCACCGCGGAGACGCAGGTAGGCACACACACAACAAGTGCACGCAAACAGCGCACACAGTGCAAGGGCGGAAAAAGCGGACAACCCCCCACCAGCGCGTGTACACTACACATCCACCATCGCATCCACATATGACACACAGGCCAAATCGTAACTTCGCGGAACACATGTGTACACACCACCTGGGACTAGGAACCAACCACCCCGTCACGGCCCCAAAGCGCCGATGACGCCGCCACACATGCGCACAACGCAGAGGCCAACCGCAGCGCCATGCATGCGTCGCACACAGACACAGGGACACAACCAAGCAGCACACACATCAGCCCCACCCCGAACGCACATGACACGTGACAGGCCTGCCACAGACATGTCCCCAACGCCCAATTCACGGACAACACCCAACGCCACACAACCGACGCACACATGTCAGTGAAGTCACGCAACAGCAGGACACACCCCAGTGTAACAAACATGGCGAAGCACACAGCGGCGGCAACACCAACTAGGAGAAGCAGGGTCCCTTCGGGAAGAGGAACGCCAGTACCACACTGAAAAACCCATACCACCCTGCACATATGAACAAGACATATAAAACGGAACACCAAAGAGCACGGGGACCGACAACAGGTGGCCCAAGAATAACATTCACACACAAGGCCCAACGCAGAGCGGAAAGGCAGCCTGCCGCCCACACAAGGGAGAGCAGACAGCACTGAATGACCTTCCATTCCTAAACCGAAACCACAGCCCTACGACAGAAGCCGGTGAATACAGCCATTGTCCAAGAATAGACCAACACAGGCATGCCGAGGAGACCGACCACAGGGCAGATAGCGCATATCACAGAAGCACACAACGGACGGGGAAGAAAGAAGAAAACACTCCCCCATGTCGGCCACATGCAAGTTAATTGGAAGGAGTCACACATCACTGACCTTGAACTGTCTGAGAAGCATGTGGGAAGAGGGCCCGTGTCCTCCAAACAAGCAAACAGAACACAAGTCCTGTCTCCCTACGACTACACAGAGCTCACAGCAACCCCGGAGCGTGCACATTGCAGACTGCACACACAGCCGGAGCACGCCACCTCAACGAACCGCTGCGAAATGGCAACCGCAACACACCTACCCAACTACGCCGAACAGCTCAAGCTGTACAAAACCAACCTGTTCCATACATTGGGATGCGATCTCCTGTCCCTGCTGAACGTAAGTTACCGACTGACTTACCGCATCACATTGTTCAGCTGCGTCATGCCCGTCTTCTACTGTCGGAGGTGTCCCTACCAGCATCCCGTCGAGATATGCCTCTCCAACCCGGCATGTCTGAAGGCGGACCTGCTACCACTACTCCTCCCTCTGGACGCACACGACAGGGCCTGCTCTGCCTATGGGGGCATGGCGTATGTGGCCAACATCGCACCCGCACTGAAATGGGACCACTGTGCCTCCACACGACGGATCATCGAGAACAGCTACATCGAATGTCACCCAGCATGCCCCATCATGCTCCTCCAAGGGACAACTTACGAACAACACCTTGACAGCCACCATCCGCTACATTGGCTGGCAAACATGTACACCACCAATGACATGGAAGCCCTGCTGGACGGCATCGCATACCTGACAACCTGCAAATACGTCAGACCACAACGCAGGTTCCCCGAGTGACCTATGATGTCCAACCCCGCACCCATGCTTAGCTTCCGCACGGACTGGCCAGTCACCACCACAACAGCCATACCAAACGACCGGCAACTGTAACCACACCATCAACGACATCGCCATGACATCGGATATGACCGGGACATGCACACTGTTCCCCATCACATCCAGGAACACCGCATGCATCGTGGGAGGCAGTGGCATGGGCTCTGTGTATCGCACCCACATGGACGGAACTGCACGAACAACCAGGACACGACATGGATCCAGCGCCCATGGACACACACACCGCCCAGTGGACATGAATAGGTCGCCTGGAGTATGTGGGTGCTGCACCCCTCCCACCCCCGCCCCGGGAACCCCATACCAGGACCTTTGCATGGACGTCAAGTGCATACAACAACAACACGACCCCAGTGACTGTGACATGTCCAGTAACCACCACAGTGCAACAACAAGTGGCACGCCGCTGCATGCACGCAAGCACATGCCCTGACGTCAACTCACATGCACGCGTGCATGAGGAACAACCGCAGCAAACCTGTCACATGGAACTGAGATGGACTGTGCCCATGATGCCAAGCGGTCTGGTAGGCTACATGTATACCGTCTGTGTCAAAGTCCGCAGCTCCGCAGCCATACGCAAATGTACATTAGCACAGCCTTGGCCAAGCAGATGTCACTCTGAAGCCCACATCCCACATG
This sequence comes from Calotriton arnoldi, assembly GCA_963921515.1. Classification (NCBI taxonomy): domain Eukaryota; kingdom Metazoa; phylum Chordata; class Amphibia; order Caudata; family Salamandridae; genus Calotriton; species Calotriton arnoldi. The sequence goes on from CAWUFW010001187.1 coordinate 1,165,838, forward strand.
CAACAGCCAATCACATGTAACCCCACACCCTATCCCATTTGCAATCATGCTCAGTATATCCTCAACATGTATTCCGCTGCCAGTAGTGTCCACTATACTGCATCACAGAGGACAGAAGACTCAATATAATGTTTGAAACCAAAACTGTCTCCGCTGACTCATTTCACATGTACGAATGAGAGAGGATGAGAGTATGTGAAGTACACGGCAGTCGTGACATGACCATGTAGTCCACTGGTATTGGATGACAACGCAAATGAGTAGCACAACTGTGGAAGACACACATGTGCCGTGTGAAGTCGTATGGACGCAGTGCACAGGTGGGTGGGTGTGACGGGTAGATGCGCACATGCCAAGTTGGAGCACGCCGTGTTGGGAGGGGTCATGAACAGTACACCACCGCTTCCCTGGGCATAGTGAGAGGACACCTGTCGGGGGGGGGAGTGAACACGTGTGTGCACAGCAGCCGGGCACACGTACATAGCGGTACCAGGCGCACCTCAGCCCACCCTCTGTGGACAAGCAGGATCCTGTTGTGCGCCCGCCATGCCCCTTGACAAGGCACACACAGCCCCAGTCGACCAGGTGTGACCCCAACATAGTCAATCCGCACAGGCGATACAGGGCACGGGATGGCAGTGGAGCATGGTGTGTGAGAGGTCTCCTCGCGCTCCTCCTGGTCATATCACGCAGGCAATAGAACCTCAACATCTAGCATGGCAAAAAGTCAAATGGAAGTGTAGGGGGACGCACCACAGCACGAGCAGCACTGACGTCACGGGAGGTGGCTCGCACCCTCCCATCCATTGCCCATCATACCAACCACGCCACATGCCATTGCGACTAAGTGCAAGCGCGTGCGCCACCACCCCGAGCCCTCCCCAGAGAGGCCAAAGAGTGAATGTGTGGGCCACCAGTCACAGACGGACGCGGCCTGGCCGCAAGGGCAGCCACAGCCACTGGGTGTCGCAGGTGGCGGATCCGGAAGGCGAAGACTGTGATGCATAGTCCATGCAGGCCGGGTCTCCATTTGGGGCACCACGCAGGTGGACGGCGTCCCGCCACACATCATACCCTGAGACAGCCCACTCGTGCAACTGGACCCACACATACACTCCTTGCCCTCTCTGGTGCGAGCTTGGGGCTGCCTGTGCAAGCGCTAGCCTCGCAGGTGAGCATGCATATTGGGGGGCGAGGGGAGGACATGAGGGCTGGGGCGAAGATGACCGTAACACTGTCAGTTAGTACAAGGGATGACCCAGATGTGGAAAGGAAGAGACGTGTCCCGTGTGTACTGCAACTAGTCGCCAATCCAACTACCCCCCATGTCCGGAATGTAAGCCCGCACCTAGGCTCGCCCATCCGCCACATCGAACATACCACCAGCACGACAACCCTCCCATTCGATACACTGACTGGGGTGGCGACCAGTGAACAATCATGTGTAGCCTACCCACGCGTACATGTGGGCCCTCCATGATCCATGTCACCTGCGGCAAAGACATGACATGCGCAATGAGGGAAGTGAGGAGAGCTGTCCGCCCCACGCACAGAAGGTGCATCAGCTCCACAGACCCAGCAGCGAGTCCAGCAGGGGTCACATGTGCAGGGGCAGCTGTGCCTGGTGTGAAGGCACATGCATATAGACAGCACATCGACCAATGTGTAGTCTGCCCACATCTACAGTCCATCATCATGCGGACATAGGAATTGAACACAGGGCAACACATCTTAGTTGGTGCACCCACCGTGACCAACAATGCGCAATCATCGACGTACCCGCCCTGTGCATGGCCCCCCACCCAACGGAGGCACATCCAGTGCCACCATCCCACACACACAAGCCTTCCACGGAACATGCTGTGTCCAATGGTCAGTACAGAGTCAGCGCCCATCTGGTGGATCCTGAACAGGAGACACATGCACACACATGCCAGCTCCCACTATGTACGTCTGCCACCTGGCACGTGCAATGTAACCTCTCACCTGTGACGTGTGACTGCAAGCACACAGCCGTCTTGGCATGGGGCTGTCAATGTGGACACCTGTCAATGTTTCGGGAGGTGTGATCCGTACAGTGCTGTACATAGGGTGCAGTGCTGACACCTACTACTGTCTCATATCCCCTCGTGCCACAGGTCCCACTTGTATTGGCCGCTCAGCCCGTGCCCACATCGTCGTCGTCGTGTGCCATACTCATCCAGCCTCGGAAGCAGTTCCATGCTCAGCAGACACTCATGTTGCCGTGGCGTTGCCGCTTGACGAATATGCAGTCAGTCCCCATCAGCACGCCCCGCAAGTCATTGGGGCCTAGATCCCCATGTGCATGCACATGGCAGTGGTATGTCTCACTTGCCATTGCCATTGTTGGGAGACCTGTGTAAGTGTATTGTGACCGTGCCGTCCCAGCTTGACAGCTGGGCTGTGGCTCATGTGCTTGCTCAGTCATGTCAGTGATGTGTATGCGAAATTGCTATGTGTCGTGTTGCTTTGACATGTGTCCTCTGCCATTTTCCCCAGGCGGAGACCGAACATTGACCGCCCATACCAATTGCTGGTGGACATGGACGATACAGAGGTTATCAGGAAGTTTCGGCTGGACAGGCCAACCCTGCATCGACTGTGTGCCATGTTAGAGCCCCATCTCCGTCCCCGCAGGGTGTATCCGACTGCTGTCACCCCCACGGCTAAGGTGATGGCCGCCATGCATTTCTTCGCCACTGGGTCATTCCAGCACACAGTGGGCAGTGGAGGTGGGATGTCCCAGCCCATGTTCAGCAAGGTGCTGAGGGATGTACTGGCAGCCATGATGCTTTACCGAAACAGGTACATCAGATTCCCCAGGGCTCGTGAATTGGCGGCAGTGAAGGGTGCATTCTATGCCCTTGGCAGAATCCCACACGTCGTGGGAGCCATTGACTGCACACATGTTGGCCTTGTTCCACCACAGGCCACTGAGCACCTGTACCGCAACAGGAAGCACACGCACTCCCTGAATGTGCAAGTGGTGTGCCTTGCGGACATGGTGATCACCCACGTGTGTGCCAAGTTTCCAGGCTCGGCACATGACGCACACATAATGCGCAACAGCATCTTGCCACGACTGATGGCCAATCTGCAACAGGATCGTGGCTGTATTGTCGGTGAGTATGTGGAGTGGTGTAGCGTGCTGGTTGTGCGATGCTGTCCCCTGTCCAGTTGGAATAGCAACGGTTCTCTGTGTCCCTCACACCCAGGTGACTCTGCGTATCCGAATGGGGCATGGCTGCTCAGTCCATTGAGGAATCCTCGCACCCCAGCAGACGATCGATACAATGAGGCACATGGGAGGACCAGACGTGTGGTCGAGCGTACCTTTGGCCTCCTCAAGTCCAGGTTCAGGTGCCTGGACCGCACCGGGGGTGCACTGGCGTACTCCCCACAGAAGGTGTGCCAGATAGTGGTGGCGTGCTGCATGCTGCACAATCTGGCCATTCGTAAGCAGATCCCCCTCATTGTGGATGACGGCGATCAACTAGAGCCCCAGCCCGCAGACCAGGACAGCTCGAGTGAGGAGGACAGCGGAGAGGAGGAAGCTGGGAATGTGCGGCAGCAGCTCATCGCCCGCTACTTCACTTGACGGTGAGTGTCCATGTACGACGGCTGATGTGTCTGTATCTGTGCAGGTGTGTGTGTGCTGTGTCAGGGTGGCCGTATGTTCACTGCGTGCAGTGTGTCAACGCTCCATGGCCAGGGTAGTATGCCACTGTTGGTGACTGTGGCATTGTGCCCTATTGCTCTGTGCGATGTGTGTACATTGCTTGTAGTTGTTGACATGTACTGTGTGATGGGTGTGTGACACACTCATTGAATGTGCTCCTGTTCTGTCTCCCACCCCTAGGTCCCTACAGGCCCTCCGGATTCCATTGCCATGCCACGCATCAGGTGCCTTTCCGCCCAAGGTGGCCGTTGTATTCCGTACAAATAAAACACAGGGCACAAACAGCAGTTAGTGAAAAAGGTGCATTTATTCCAAACTGTGACATGTGATTGTGTGTAAGGTGATGACAAAAGTGGTGCGTGCAGTGACAATGAGCTGTCGGTCATGGCTGCGTGAAGCTCAGGGTGTACCCACTGGTTCTATGTCCATGGTCCAACACACACATGCCATCCAGCTGGCTGTGTGGAGTGGGATCGTAGAGCAAGTCAATGCAGTGGCTGGTCAAGGAAGGCTGGCGGAAGGCTGGCTGGCTGCCTCACTTGCGACTGGAGCGTGCGAAGTCCTCCCGGGAGACCTGTTTCCTCTTCGGACGGCCCCTTCCACGTTTGGGAGGGGGTGTGTGGTGGCGACCTGCTGGTGGTGGGTGAGGTGTGCTCACTGGCTGTGGACGCAGGGGAAGTGGACACTGCTGCCCGACCCTGCGCCCTAGCAGGTGGTGGCGGAGGTGGTGTTGCTGGCCTTGCCTGTGACCCCACCGCCACCACCAGCTGGCCCATGAGGTCCACGAGTTGGTCCATACGGGACACGAATTGGCCCATATGGGCGTCCATGGACCTCAGCACCCCCAGCACCTCCCGCGTGTCTGTAGCAGACCTGACCCATTGTTCTTGGGCCTCCTCATAGGCCCCAAGGACTCTGGCCATTTGAGGCAGGGCATGGCTCCCAGGGGAGGCTGGCGTTTCCCTGACCCTGCTCCTCCTACCAGTCCTGCTGCCACCGGCCTGCCCACTAGCCACATTGCACACCACGGTCCTCGCTGTGGCTCCCAGGGTGGATCCAGTCGGCCGGGCCACCACCTGCACTGGGGCTGGTGCCAGCAAAGACGTGGTGGTGGTGGTGGCGGTGGTGGTCGGTGCGGCGATGGTGGCGGTTGCGGCAGTGGTAGTGGCCGCAATGCCCGTGGGTGTGGCCGCAATGACCGTGGGTGTGGCCGCAATGACCGTGGGTGTGGCCGCAACGACAGTGGCAGCAGGGGGCTGGGAATGTTCAGCAGCCCTGGATGATGGGTTGGTGGGTAGGAGGGGTCCTGGGGAGCAGCTGGGCCCTGCCACACCAGATGGGCCTGCTTGGTGGTCCGTGTCCGAAGAGGAGGACAGATCCTCCAGATCCGTGTGTCCTCGTTGGGGGCTTGTGGGCTGGCTGTGCTGGCTGCTGTCTCCATCCCCAGCATCCGGCAGTTCGTCACCTGTGGAGAGAATGGGATTTGTTATTGTGTTGCACCTGGCGAAGTATGTATTTGTCGTCTGACATTGGCAGTTCGTGCAATCTCGTACATGGGTTTCCCGGAGGCGAGTGTGTGGCTGTGGCATCTGTAGTTGTGTGTGCTAGGCAATGGGACTGTGTGCTGTGCACATGTGGCATGGGACGGATTGGCCATGCCGATGGGTGTGTTGCTGTGCCCCTACTCATTGTGACTCTGGTGTATGCGGGCTCCTGGCCCATCCTGGGTCTGGTTTGTACTTTGCTTTTGGGGTTCATATGGAACGCTTAGGAACGCATATGGCAACATGGGGGCCATGCCCCAGATTCGCATTTGGGAGGGGATATGCTTTTGGGGTACATGCTGTAAGCCATGGGTGCCGAACGTGACATGTGTTGTGGCAGCATGACAGTGCATGGTTTGAGGTGTGTGCATGCTTGACATGGCCTGCATATTTGCTGTCTGTTGTGATTACTGGGCATGGCATTGGACGCATCGTTATGAGTGAGTGTTGGTTGTGTGCCAGCCAACGTATTGCAGTTGTCCCATCTCCTTGGTGTGCGTGCTGCCCTGTGCCATGTGCATCACTGCAGTGCTCGGGGGGGGCCATGTTGTGTGTTGTTGCTCACAGTGTGTCGTGCGCTTCATTGACTTCTGGCACATGGTTGGTCATGGGCATGTGTCTTAGCGTGACTGCTGTATATGTGGCAGCTGTGCGGATGACATGCCTTTCATGAGACTGGGGCTGACGGATGGGATGGATGGTATGTTGTATGTGCATGGTGTGTCTGTGTGTTTGATGGGTTCAGTGGTGTTCGTGTGCATTTCTGTTGTTCCGCTCTGTTGCGTCTAGTGTTGTTTGTCTTACATAGGCGTAGTTGTGGGGTGTGTGGTTGACAGGCAGTAGGGGCTACATGGACTGGACTTCAATGGTGTTTCGGTTGTGTGTGATGGGTTGCACAGTGGCTGCCGTGTGGTACTATGTTCAGTGTGGCTTGTGCATGCAGACGTGGCTCCTTGGGTGTTGCTGTGTTTGTGATGGGTCATGTGGGGTGTGAGTCTGTGGTTCATATCCGTGTGCACATTGTTCACTTGTTCGTGACGGTGGGCGGTGCTGCGTGTTCGTCTGCTACGTGACATGTCCCATGTGTTGGTCGTGTTACGGCCCTCATGCCTCCAGTAATCCAGCCCTGTCCAGTTTCCCACCTGCAGGTTGTTCGGGCGTGCACTGTACTGGATGCCACATGGTTCTCAGCGGGGGTGCTCCATGTTGCAGGTCTGTGGGGGTGGGGGGTGTTGTGGGTCGTAGTGGTGGCTGGACACCCACTGACACCGATTGCTGTGGACCGTGATGTCTACCTTTCGGCTGTCGTTGTGCACTGCGGTGGCTGACACGTGGCTGTGGGGTGTGGGGGATGCTCCTCCTTGCTGTACTGTGGGACTAGGGGCCTGGTGTGTTTTGTACTTGGGCTGTCCACCCTCCCACCCACTGCACTTTGTGTTCCTGCCACTTACCTGTTACTTGTCGGTTGGTGCAGCTATGGCGGACACATGGGTGTGGTGGGTGCTCGTTGTGGCGCTTCTGGCTTATTTGGGGACCTGTTGGTGGTTACGTGGCTGGCTGAGTGTACACATGTCCCCACGCATCTTACAGTTGTTCTGTTTGGGCTGTGTGTGGTGGTGTCTGTTGCATGTGTGTGTGATGTGTTGTGTATTGTGTGCTGGACATGGGGGTGTTTGTCCCTGGGAGCTGTGGCATGGTGGTAGTGCATGTGAGTACATAGCGGTGTGCTGGTATACATTAGTTTGTACTTACCAGCCTCCACTCCCCCTGCTAATCCGGCGAGGATCTCGGGATGGATGATGACTCGCACCTTCTCCTCCCACGCTTTGAAGGTCTTGAAGTGCGCGGGATTCCCTCCGCCAGTGACGGCAGCCAGCTCTCTGTTTTTGCCCTCCTTCTTCTTGACCAGGCTCTTGACGTCATTCCACCGTTTGTTAATTTCGACTCTGTTCCTGGGCAGGGTCCCGACTGCATTGACCTGGTCTACGATCCGGTTCCACATTCTGTTTCTGGTGGCTAGTGGTGTGTGTTGGACCATGTTCCCATAGATTTGTGGGTACACCTTGATGATCTCGTCGACCATGACCGTCAGCTCAATGGGCGTGAACTTGGGCATTCTTTGTGGTGCCATGGTGTTTGTGGTGCTGGTGCGGTGTGTGTTGTGTAATGTGCAGGGGGTTTGTGGTGCCGGTGTTTGGTGGTGGTGGTGGTGGTTGTGATGTGTGCGTTTCTGTGGTGTGCTGCTGTCCTTGCTGTGTCACTGTGTCCTCTCCTCTCCTCTCTGGTTTGCAATGTTGCAAGGGGTTGTGGTCTGTGGGAGTGCTGCTTTTGTACTTACCTATGTGGGTGTGTCCTCATGGTCTGTTGTTTTCAGGTGTGTTGTGTCTGGTGTTCTGGCCTTTGTAGTTTTTGTTTGTCCAGGGGGGTGTTTTCGGGATGTGTACTGTGCTTGTGTATTTGTGCGTGCCTTGCTGTGTGGACTTGTTGGCCATGTTGTGTGCGATTGTTTTTGTCAGCGGATGGTTTCTGTGCAGGGACGTGGGCGCCATGGCTTCTGCCGTGTCGATTCTCATCGGCGTAGTTTGCGCTGGCGGGCGGTATATTTGTAGTTTTCCCGCGCTCATGGCGGTGCGATCGTAATTTCACGTGCGGTGTGTCGGCCGTGAGGGCGGGCGGTTTTGTGTTGTCGGGCGTGTTTCCGTCCGTGGCGGGCGGTTTGACTCCGACTCGGTCGATGGCGGGCGGTATTTTGTGTGATTTTTCCGCCGATGGCGGTTTTCGGTTTGTGTTATCGTAATGGCGTGGTCGGTGTTCAGACGGTGTATGCGGGCAGTATTTTGCCGCTTCCATGCCTTGCGGATTTATTTACGCCGGGTATCGTAATGGGCCCCATAGTTGTTAAAAATATCGAATTTACTTATAGTGTATTAAGTGTTAGTATATGTGTTAAAAGTATGTATTATTTTTGTAATGTATGTTTGAATTTTTTAAAAGTAATGAATTTTAATTTAATGAATTTTTGCGTAATTTAATTCCGTAGCGGGTTGTGGGTTTATAGGGGAATAGGGTGGGAAGTAATTTAATTATAATATATTTTTTTAGAATTATTTAGAAATAATTAATCATATGTTAATTATTTTTTGCGCAATTTAATTCTTTAGCGGGTTGTGGGTTTATAGGGGAATAGGGTGGGAAGTAATTTAATTGAAATGAATTAATTATTTTATTAATTAATAATTTAGTATGTAATAATTTATATTGTTAATTAAGTTAATTAATTTACTATTAATTAATTATAAATTGATTAATCACAATTAATAATTAATTGGTAATTATGTTAATTTTTTATTATTAATTAGTAATTAATTAGATATTAATTATTAATTATTAATTTGTAAATTTGTTATTTGTGTACTTTTTTTAGGAGTGGGGTGAGGGTTGATAGGGGAGTAGGGTAGGAAGTACTTTAGTTTTAATGTCATTTTTATTATTTTTTATATTATATTTATTAAAAGTTATTTTATAGTGTTAATTTTGTGAATTAATTTAGATTTGATGGTTATTAATTTTATTGTTAATTGTAATTAGTTAACTAATTAATGTTTAATTATGTAAATTTATTAATATTTTACAATATTATAGGTGATGTTTATAGGGGAAAATGGTGGGAGGTAAATTAATTTTGAAAAAATAATTACTTGTTAATTAATGTTAATTATATTGCAGGAGTGGGTATACTAAATTATTCCCCTACGCTATCCAACACTTTCCCTACTGTTACACTTGGTGGAGTGGGAATATTAAATTATTCCCACCCGCTATCCAACACTTTCCCTACTGTTGCATTCGCTGGAGTGGGAATAGTAATTTTACCCTCCAGCTATCCAACACTTTCCCTACTGTTGCACTCACTGGAGTGGGAATAGTAATTTTTACCCTCCCGCTATCCAACACTTTCCCTACTGGTGCACTCACTGGAGTGGGAATAGTAATTTTTACCCACCCGCTATCCAACACTTTCCCTACTGTTGCACTCACTGGAGTGGGAATAGTAATTTTTACCCACCCGCTATCCAACACTTTCCCTACTGTTGCACTCACTGGAGTGGGAATAGTAATTTTTACCCTCCCGCTATCCAACACTTTCCCTACTGTTGCACTCACTGGAGTGGGAATAGTAATTTTTACCCACCTGCTATCCAACACTTTCCCTACTGTTGCACTCACTGGAGTGGCAATAGTAATTTTTACCCTCCCGCTATCCAACACTTTCCCTACTGTTGCACTCGGTAGAGTGGGAATAGTAATTTTTACACACCTGCTATCCAACACTTTCCCTACTGTTGCACTCACTGGAGTGGCAATAGTAATTTTTACCCTCCCGCTATCCAACACTTTCCCTACTTTTGCACTCACTGGAGTGGGAATAGTAATTTTCATCCACCCGCTATCCAACACTTTCCCTACTTTTGCACTCACTGGAGTGGGAATAGTAATTTTCATCCACCCGCTATCCAACACTTTCCCTACTGTTACACTTGGTGGAGTGGGAATAGTACATTATTCCCACCCGCTATCCAACACTTTCCCTACTGTTGCACTCACTGGAGTGGGAATAGTAATTTTTACCCACCCGCTATCCAACACTTTCCCTACTGTTGCACTCACTGGAGTGGGAATAGTAATTTTTACCCTCCCGCTATCCAACACTTTCCCTACTGTACCACTTGTTGGAGTGGAAATAGTTATTTTATCCCCTACGCTATGCAACGTTTTCCAGTAATGTTATATTTAATGTAGTGTAAAATATTATTTTTTTAAAAAATATTTATTTTAATGTTTTAACTTATTATATATAATTTATTTTTATATTTATAATATAGGTTTATTTATATATATGTAATTATATTTTACATTATGTTTTTAACATTTTATAATTAAAAATATTAATTATTTTTAATATTATTAAGTTATTATTTATAATAAAAAATAAAAATGCATGTTTATTTAATTTAAATTTATTTATTATTTATTAATTGTAACGTTTTTTAATTATTTTTAAGTATGTTTTACTTAATATATTGATTATTTAATTAATTTTATATTACTTTTAAGACATTTAAAAAGGTCGATATTTTAGCAAACTAGGGGGCACATTACGATACCCGGCGTAAAAAAATCCGCCAGGCATGGAAGCGGCAAAAATCCGCCCGCACACACCGTCTGAACACCGACCACGCCATTACGATTACACAAACCGAAAACCGCCATCGGCGGAAAAAACACACGAAATACCGCCCGCCAACGTCCGAGTCGGAGTAAAACCGCCCGCCACGGACGGAAACACGCACGACAACACAAAACCGCCCGCCCTCACGGCCGACACACCGCACGTGAAATTACGATCGCACCGCCATGAGCGCGGAAAAACCACAAATATACCGCCCGCCAGCGCAAAGAACGCCGATGAGAATCGACACGGCAGAAGCCATGGCGCCCACGTACCTGCACAGAAACCATCCGCTCACAAAACCAATAGCACACAACATGGCCAACAAGTCCACACAGCAAGGCACGCACAAATACACAAGCACAGTACACATCCCGAAAACACCCCCCGGACAAACAAAAAATACAAAGGCCAGAACACCAGACACAACACACCTGAAAACAACAGACCATGAGGACACACCCACATAGGTGAGTACAAAAGCAGCACTCCCACAGACCACAACCCCTTGCTACATTGCAAACCAGAGAGGAGAGGACACAGTGACACAGCAAGGACAGCAGCACACCACAGAAACGCACACATCACTACCACCACCACCACCACCACCACCACCACCACCAAACACCGGCACCACAAACCCCCTGCACATTACACAACACACACCGCACCAGCACCACAAACACCATGGCACCATAAAGAATGCCCAAGTACACGCCCATTGAGCTGACGGTCATGGTCGACGAGATCATCAAGGTGTACCCACAAATCTATGGGAACATGGTCCAGCACACACCACTAGCCACCAGAAACAGAATGTGGAACCGGATCGTAGACCAGGTCAATGCAGTCGGGACCCTGCCCAGGAACAGAGGTGAAATAAACAAACGTTGGAATGACGTAAAGAGCCTGGTCAAGAAGAAGGAGGGCAAAAACAGAGAGCTGGCTGCCGTCACTGGCGGAGGGAATCCAGCGCTCTTTAAGACCTTCAAAGCGTGGGAGGAGAAGGTGCGAGTCATAATACATCCGGAGATCCTCGCCGGATTAGCAGGGGGAGTGGAGGCTGGTAAGTACAAACTAATGTATACCAGCACACCGCTATGTACACACATGCACTACCACCATGCCACAGCTCCCAGGGACAAACACCCCCATGTCCAGCACACAATACACAACACATCACACACACATGCAACAGACACCACCACACACAGCCCAAACAGAACAACTGTAACATACGTGGGGACATGTGTACACTCAGCCAGCCACGTAACCACCAACAGGTCCCCAAATATGCCAGAAGCGCCACAACGAGCACCCACCACACCCATGTGTCCGCCACAGCTGCACTAACCGACAAGTAACAGGTAAGTGGCAGGAACACAAAGTGCAGTGGGTGGGAGGGTGGACAGCCCAAGTACAACACACACCAGGCCCCAGTCCCACAGCACAGCAAGGAGGAGCATCCCCCACACCCCACAGCCACGTGTCAGCCACCGCAGTGCACAACGACAGCCGAAAGGCAGACATCACGGTCCACAGCAATCGTGTCAGTGGGTGTCCAGCCACCCCCACGACCCACAACACCCCCCACCCCCACAGACCTGCAACATGGAGCACCCCCCGCTTAGAGCCATGTGGCATCCAGTACAGTGCACGCACGAACAACTTGCAGGTGGGAAACTGGACAGGGCTGGATTACTGGAGGCATGAGGACCATAACACGACCAACACATGGGACATGTCACGTAGCAGACGAACACGCAGCACCGCCCACCGTCACGAACAAGTGAACAATGTGCACACGGACATGAACAACAGACTCACACCCCACATGACCCATCACATACATAGCAACACCCAAGGAGCCACGTCTGCATGCACAAGCCACACTGAATATAGTACCACACGGCAGCCACTGTGCAACTCATCACACACAACCGAAACACCATTGAAGTCCTGTCCATGTAGCCCCTACTGCCTGTCAACCACACACCCCACAACTACGCCTATGTAAGACAAACAACACTAGACGCAACAGAGCGGAACAACATAAATGCACACGAACACCACTGAACCCATCAAACACACAGACACACCATGCACATACAACATACCATCCATCCCATCCGTCAGCCCCAGTCTCATGAAAGGCATGTCATCCGCACAGCTGCCACACATACAGCAGTCACGCTAAGATACATGCCCATGACCAACCATGTGCCAGAAGTCAATGAAGCGCACGACACACTGTGAGCAACAACACACAACATGGGCCACACCCCCCGAGCACTGCAGTGATGCACATGGCACAGGGCAGCACGCACACCAAGGAGATGGGACAACTGCAATACGTTGGCTGGCACACAACCATCACTCACTCATAACGATGCGTCCAATGCCATGTCCAGTAATCACAACAGACAGCAAATATGCAGGCCATGTCAAGCATGCACACACCTCAAACCATGCACTGTCATGCTGCCACAACACGTCACGTTCGGCACCCATGGCTCACAGCATGTACCCCAAAAGCATATTCCCTCCCAAATGCGAATCTGGGGCATGGCCCCCATGTTGCCATATGCGTTCCTAAGCGTTCCATTTGAACCCCAAAAGCATATCCCCTCCCAAATGCGAATCTGGGGCATGGCCCCCATGTTGCCATATGCGTTCCTAAGCGTTCCATATGAACCCCAAAAGCATATCCCCTCCCAAATGCGAATCTGGGGCATGGCCCCCATGTTGCCATATGCGTTCCTAAGCATTCCATTTGAACCCCATAAGCATATTCCCTCCCAAATGCGAATCTGGGGCATGGCCCCCATGTTGCCATATGCGTTCCTAAGCGTTCCATTTGAACCCCAAAAGCATATCCCCTCCCAAATGCGAATCTGGGGCATGGCCCCCATGTTGCCATATGCGTTCCTAAGCGTTCCATATGAACCCCAAAAGCATATCCCCTCCCAAATGCGAATCTGGGGCATGGCCCCCATGTTGCCATATGCGTTCCTAAGCATTCCATTTGAACCCCGAAAGCATATTCCCTCCCAAATGCGAATCTGGGGCATGGCCCCCATGTTGCCATATGCGTTCCTAAGCGTTCCATTTGAACCCCAAAAGCATATCCCCTCCCAAATGCGAATCTGGGGCATGGCCCCCATGTTGCCATATGCGTTCCTAAGCGTTCCATTTGAACCCAAAAAGCATATCCCCTCCCAAATGCGAATCTGGGGCATGGCCCCCATGTTGCCATATGCGTTCCTAAGCATTCCATTTGAACCCCAAAAGCATATTCCCTCCCAAATGCGAATCTGGGGCATGGCCCCCATGTTGCCATATGCGTTCCTAAGCGTTCCATTTGAACCCCAAAAGCATATCCCCTCCCAAATGCGAATCTGGGGCATGGCCCCCATGTTGCCATATGCGTTCCTAAGCGTTCCATTTGAACCCCAAAAGCATATCCCCTCCCAAATGCGAATCTGGGGCATGGCCCCCATGTTGCCATATGCGTTCCTAAGCGTTCCATTTGAACCCCAAAAGCAAAGTACAAACCAGACCCAGGATGGGCCAGGAGCCCGCATACACCTGAGTCACAATAAGTAGGGGCACAGCAACACACCCATCGGCATGGCCAATCCGTCCCATGCCACATGTGCACAGCACACAGTCCCATTGCCAAGCACACACAACTACAAATGCTACAGCCACACACATGCCTCCGGGAAACCCATGTACGAGATTGCACGAACTGTTAATGTCAGACGACAAATACATACTTCGCCAGGTGCAACACAATAACAAATCTCATTCTCTCCACAGGTGACGAACTGCTGGATGCTGGGGATGGAGCCAGCAGCCAGCACAGCCAGCCTACAAGCCCCCAACGAGGACACACGGATCTGGAGGATCTGTCCTCCTCTTCGGACACGGACCACCAAGCAGGCCCATCTGGTGTGGCAGGGCCCAGCCGCTCCCCAGGACCCCTCCTACCCACCAACCCATCATCCAGGGCTGCTGAACATTCCCAGCCCCCTGCTGCCACTGTCGTTGCGGCCACACCCACGGTCATTGTGGCCACTACCACTGCCGCAACCGCCACCATCGCCGCACCGACCACCACCGCCGCCACCACCACCACGTCTTCGCTGGCACCAGCCCCAGCGCAGGTGGTGGCCCGGCCGACTGGATCCACCCTGGGAGCCACAGCGAGGACCGTGGTGAGCAATGTGGCTAGTGGGCAGGCCGGTGGCAGCAGGACTGGTAGGAGGAGCAGGGTCAGGGAAACGCCAGCCTCCCCTGGGAGCCATGCCCTGCCTCAAATGGCCAGAGTCCTTGGGGCCTATGAAGAGGCCCAAGGACAATGGGTCCGGTCTGCTTCAGACACGCGTGAGGTGCTGGGGGTGCTGAGGTCCATGGACGCCCGTATGGGCCAACTCGTGGACCTCATGGGCCAGCTGGTGGTGGCGGTGAGGTCACTGCCAGGGACAGCAGCTCCCCCTCCGCCACCACCTGCCGGGGCGCAGGGTGGAGCAGCAGTGTCCAGTTCCCCTGCGTCCACAGCCAGTGAGCACACCTCAACCACCAGCATGTCGCAAGCAGGCACCCCCTCGCAAACGTGGAAGGGGCCGTCCGAAGTGGAAACAGATCTCCCGGGAGGACTTCGCACGCTCCAAACGCAAGTGAGGCAGCCAGCCAGCCTCCGCCAGCCTTCCTTGACCAGCCACTGCATTGACTTGGACTACGATCCCACTCCACACAGCCATCTGGATGGCATGTGTGTGTTGGACTATGGACATAGAACCAGTGGGTACACCCTGAGCATCACGCAGCCATGACCGACAGCTCATTGTCACTGCACGCACCACTTTTGTCATCACCTTACACACAATCACATGTCACAGTTTGTAATAAATGCACCTTTTTCACTAACTGCTGTTTGTGCCCTGTGTTTTATTTGTACGGAATACAACGGCCACCTTGGGCGGAAAGGCACCTGATGCGTGGCATGGCAATTGAATCCGGAGGGCCTGTAGGGACCTAGGGGTGGGAGACAGAACAGGAGCACATTCAATGAGTGTGTCACACACCCATCACACAGTACATGTCAACAACTACAAGCAATGTACACACATCGCACAGAGCAATAGGGCACAATGCCACAGCCACCAACAGTGGCATACTACCCTGGCCATGGAGCGTTGACACACAGCACGCAGTGAACAAACGGCCACCCTGACACAGCACACACACACCTGCACAGATACAGCCACATCAGCCGGCGTACATGGACACTCACCGTCAAGTGAAGTAGCGGGCGATGAGCTGCTGCCGCACATTACCAGCTTCCTCCTCTCCGCTGTCCTCCTCACTCGAGCTGTCCTGGTCTGCGGGCTGGGGCCCTGGTTGATCTCCGTCATCCACGATGAGGGGGATCTGCTTCCGAATGGCCAGATTGTGCAGCATGCAGCACGCCACCACTATCCGGCACACCTTCTGTGGGGAGTACGCCAGCGCACCCCGGTGCGGTCCAGGCACCTGAACCTGGACTTGAGGAGGCCAAAGGTACGCTCGACCACACGTCTGGTCCTCCCATGTGCCTCATTGTAGCGATCGTCTGCTGGGGTGCGAGGATTCCTCAATGGACTGAGCAGCCATGCCCCATTCGGGTACGCAGAGTCACCTGGGTGTGAGGGACACAGAGAACCGTTGCTATTCCAACTGGACAGGGGACAGCATCGCACAACCAGCACGCTACACCACTCCACATACTCACCGACAATACAGGCACGATCCTGTTGCATATTGGACATCAGTCGTGGCAAGATGCTGTTGCGCATTATGTGTGCGTCATGGGCCGAGCCTGGGAACTTTGCACACACGTGGGTGATCACCATGTCCGCAAGGCACACCACTTGCACATTCAGGGAGTGCGTGTGCTTCCTGTTGCGGTACAGGTGCTCAGTGGCCTGTGGTGGAACAAGGCCGACATGTGTGCAGTCAATGGCTCCAACGACGTGTGGGATTCTGCCAAGGGCATAGAATGCACCCTTCACTGCCGCCAATTCACGAGCCCTGGGGAAGCGGATGTACCTGTTTCGGTACAGCATCATGGCTGCCAGTACATCCCTCAGCACCTTGCTGAACATGGGCTGGGACATCCCTCCTCCAATGCCCACTGTGTGCTGGAATGACCCAGTGGCGAAGAAATGCATGGCGGCCATCACCTTAGCCGTGGGGGTGACAGCAGTCGGATACACCCTGCGGGGACGGAGATGGGTTTCTAACATGGCACACAGTCGATGCAGGGTTGGCCTGTCCAGCCGAAACTTCCTAATAACCTCTGTATCGTCCATGTCCGCCAGCAATTGGTATGGGCGGTCAATGTTCGGTCTCCGCCTAGGGACAATGGCAGAGGACACATGTCAAAGCAACACGACACATATCAATTTCGCATACACATCACTGACATGACTGAGCAAGCACATGAGCCACAGCCCAGCTGTCAAGCTGGGACGGCACGGCCACAATACACTTACACAGGTCTCCCAACAATGGCAATGGCTAGTGATACAAACCACTGCCATGTGCATGCACATGGGGATCTAGGCCCCAATGACTTGCGGGGCGTGCTGATGGGGACTGACTGCATATCCGTCAAGCGGCAACGCCACGGCAACATGAATGTCTGCTGAGCATGGAACTGCTTCCGCGGCTGGATGAGTATGGCACACGACGACGACGATGTGGGCACAGGCTGAGCGGCCAAAACAAGTGGGACCTGTGGCACGAGGGGACATGAGACAGTAGTAGGTGTCAGCACTGCACCCTATGTACAGCACTGTACGGATCACACCTCCCGAAACATTGACAGGTGTCCACATTGACAGCCCCATGCCAAGACGGCTGTGTGCTTGCAGTCACACGTCACAGGTGAGAGGTTACATTGCACGTGCCAGGTGGCAGACGTACATAGTGGGAGCTGGCATGTGTGTGCATGTGTCTCCTGTTCAGGATCCACCAGATGGGCGCTGACTCTGTACTGAGCATTGGACACAGCATGTTCCGTGGAAGGCTTGTGTGTGTGGGATGGTGGCACTGGATGTGCCTCCGTTGGGTGGGGGGCCATGCACAGGGCGGGTACGTCGATGATTGCGCATTGTTGGTCACGGTGGGTGCACCAACTAGGATGTGTTGCCCTGTGTTCAATTCCTATGTCCGCATGATGATGGACTGTAGATGTGGGCAGACTACACATTGGTCGATGTGCTGTCTATATGCATGTGCCTTCACACCAGGCACAGCTGCCCCTGCACATGTGACCCCTGCTGGACTCGCTGCTGGGTCTGTGGAGCTGATGCACCTTCTGCGCGTGGGGCGGACAGCTCTCCTCACTTCCCTCATTGCGCATGTCATGACTTTGCCGCAGGTGACATGGATCATGGAGGGCCCACATGTACGCGTGGGTAGGCTACACATGATTGTACACTGGTCGCCACCCCCAGTCAGTGTTTCGAATGGGAAGGTTGTCGTGCTGGTGGTATGTTCGATGTGGCGGATGGGCGGGCCTAGGTGCGGGCTTACATTCCGGACATGGGGGGTAGTTGGATTGGCGACTAGTTGCAGTACACACGGGACACGTCTCTACCTTTCCACATCTGGGTCATCCCTTGTACTAACTGACAGTGATACAGTCATCTTCGCCCCAGCCCTCATGTCCTCCCTTCGCTCCCCCAATATGCATGCTCACCTGCGAGGCTAGCGCTTGCACAGGCAGCCCCAAGCTCGCACCAGAGAGGGCAAGGAGTGTATGTGTGGGTCCAGTTGCACGAGTGGGCTGTCTCAGGGTATGATGTGTTGCGGGACGCCGTCCACCTGCGTGGTGCCCCAAATGGAGACCCGGCCTGCATGGACTATGCATCACAGCCTTCGCCTTCCGGATCCGCCACCTGCGACACCCAGTGGCTGTGGCTGCCCTTGCGGCCATGCCGCGTCCGTCTGTGACTGATGGCCCACACATTCACTCTTTGGCCTCTCTGGGGAGGGCTCGGGGGTGGTGGCGCACGCGCTTGCACTTAGTCGCAATGGCATGTGGCGTGGTTGGTATGATGGGCAATGGATGGGATGGTGCGAGCCACCTCCCGTGACGTCAGTGCTGCTCGTGCTGTGGTGCGTCCCCCCTACACTTCCATTTGACTTGTGCCATGCTAGACGTTGAGGTTCTATTGCCTGCGTGATATGACCAGGAGGAGCGCGAGGAGACCTCTCACACACCATGCTCCACTGCCATCCCGTGCCCTGTATCGCCTGTGCGGATTGACTATGTTGGGGTTACACCTGGTCGACTGGGGCTGTGTGTGCCTTGTCAAGGGGCATGGCGGGCGCACAACAGGATCCAGCTTGTCCACAGAGGGTGGGCTGAGGTGCGCCTGGTACCGCTTTGTACCTGTGCCCGGCTGCTGTGCACACACGTGTTCACTCCCCCCGACAGGTGTCCTCTCACAATGCCCAGGGAAGCGGTGGTGTACTGTTCATGACCCCTCCCAACACGGCGTGCTCCAACTTGGCATGTGCGCATCTACCCGTCGCACCCACCCACCTGAGCACTGCGTCTATACGACTTCACACGACACATGTGTGTCTTCCACAGTAGTGCTACTCATTTGCGTTGACATCCAATACTAGTGGACTACATGGTCATGTCACGACTGCCGTGTACTTCACATACTCTCATTCTCTCATTCGTACTTGTGAAATGAGTCAGCGGAGACAGTTTTGGTTTCAAACATTATATTGAGTCTTCTGTCCTCTGTGATGCAGTATAGTGGACACTACTGGCAGCGGAATACATGTTGAGGATATACTGAGCATGATTGCAAATGGGATAGGGTGTGGGGTTACATGTGATTGGCTGTTGCATGTGGGATGTGGGCTTCAGAGTGACATCTGCTTGGCCAAGGCTGTGCTAATGTACATTTACGTATAGCTGCGGAGCTGCGGACTTTGACACAGACGGTATACATGTAGCCTACCAGACCGCTTGGCATCATGGGCACAGTCCATCTCAGTTCCATGTGACAGGTTTGCTGCGGTTGTTCCTCATGCACGCGTGCATGTGAGATGACATCAGGGCATGTGCTTGCGTGCATGCAGCGGCGTGCCACTTGTTGTTGCACTGTGGTGGTTACTGGACATGTCACAGTCACTGGGGTCGTGTTGTTGTTGTATGCACTTGTCGTCCATGCAAAGGTCCTGGTATGGGATTCCCGGGGCGGGGGTGGGAGGGGTGCAGCACCCACAGACTCCAGGCGACCTATTCATGTCCACTGAGCGGTGTGTGTGTCCATGTGCGCTGGATCCATGTCGTGTCCTGGTTGTTCGTGCAGTTCCGTCCATGTGGGTGCGATACACAGAGCCCATGCCACTGCCTCCCACGATGCATGCGGTGTTCCTGGATGTGATGGGGAACAGTGTGCATGTCCCGGTCATATCCGATGTCATGGCGATGTCGTTGATGGTGTGGTTACAGTTGCCGGTCGTTTGGTATGGCTGTTGTGGTGGTGACTGGCCAGTCCGTGCGGAAGCTAAGCATGGGTGCGGGGTTGGACATCATAGGTCACTCGGGGAACCTGCGTTGTGGTCCGACGAATTGACAGGTTGTCAGGTATGCGATGCCGTCCAGCAGGGCTTCCATGTCATTGGTGGTGTACATGTTTGCCAGCCAATGTAGCGGATGGTGGCTGTCAAGGTGTTGTTCGTAAGTTGTCCCTTGGAGGACCATGATGGGGCATGCTGGGTGACATTCGATGTAGCTGTTCTCGATGATCCGTCGTGTGGAGGCACAGTGGTCCCATTTCACTGCGGGTGCGATGTTGGCCACATACGCCATGCCCCCATAGGCAGAGCAGGCCCTGTCGTGTGCGTCCAGAGGGAGGAGTAGTGGTAGCAGGTCCGCCTTCAGACATGCCGGGTTGGAGAGGCATATCTCCACGGGATGCTGGTAGGGACACCTCCGACAGTAGAAGACGGGCATGACGCAGCTGAACAATGTGATGCGGTAAGTCAGTCGGTAACTTACGTTCAGCAGGGACAGGAGATCGCATCCCAATGTATGAAACAGGTTGGTTTTGTACAGCTTGAGCTGTTCGGCGTAGTTGGGTAGGTGTGTTGCGGTTGCCATTTCGCAGCGGTGCGTTGTGGTGGCGTGCTCCGGCTGTGTGTGCAGTCTGCAATGTGCACGCTCCGAGGTTGCTGTGAGCTCTGTGTAGTCGTGGGGAGACAGGACTTGTGTTCTGTTGGCTTGTTTGGAGGACACGGGCCCTCTTCCCACATGCTTCTCAGACAGTTCAAGGTCAGTGATGTGTGACTCCTTCCAATTAACTTGCATGTGGCCGACATGGGAGAGTGTTTTCTTCTTTCTTCCCCGTCCGTTGTGTGCTTCTGTGATATGCGCTATCTGCCCTGTGGTCGGTCTCCTCGGCATGCCTGTGTTGGTCTATTCTTGGACAATGGCTGTATTCACCGGCTTCTGTCGTAGGGCTGTGGTTGCGGAGTTGGAATGGAAGGTCATTCAGTGCTGTCTGCTCTCCCTTGTGTGGGCGGCAGGCTGCCTTTCCGCTCTGCGTTGGGCCTTGTGTGTGAATGTTATTCTTGGGCCACCTGTTGTCGGTCCCCGGGCTCTTTGGTGTTCCGTTTTATATGTCTTGTTCATATGTGCAGGGTGGTATGGGTGTTTCAGTGTGGTACTGGCGTTCCTCTTCCCGAAGGGGCCTTGCTTCTCCTAGTTGGTGTTGCCGCCGCTGTGTGCTACGCCATGTTTGTTACACTGGGGTGTGTCCTGCTGTTGCGTGTCTTCACTGACATGTGTGCGTCGGTTGTGTGGCGTTGGGTGTTGTCCGTGAATTGGGCGTTGGGGACATGTCTGTGGCAGGCCTGTCACGTGTCATGTGCGTTCGGGGTGGGGCTGATGTGTGTGCTGCTTGGTTGTGTCCCTGTGTCTGTGTGCGACGCATGCATGGCGCTGCGGTTGGCCTCTGCGTTGTGCGCATGTGTGGCGGCGTCATCGGCGCTTTGGGGCCGTGACGGGGTGGTTGGTTCCTAGTCCCAGGTGGTGTGTACACATGTGTTACGCGATGTTACGATTTGGCCTGTGTGTCATATGTGGATGCAATGGTGGATGTGTAGTGTACACGCGCTGGTGGGGGGTTGTCCGCTTTTTCCGCCCTTGCACTGTGTGCGCTGTTTGCGTGCACTTGTTGTGTGTGTGCCTACCTGCGTCTCCGCGGTACGTTGCGTCCTTGGTGGTGCATCAGCAGGAGCATGGGGAGGGCCTGCAGTGCTGGATTCATGCTCGGGGAGCCGCTTCTTCGTTATCCGTGCTCGGCGTCCGTGTTACCGCTTCGGTTTGTCGTACGGTATCTCTTGGCCGTGGGAGCCGTTTGTTTGCGGCATCGTAATTTATGCGCCGGGCGGGACGTGTTTCGTCGGACGGTGTGTGTCAGTTGTGCTGCGCCGCTACGTGAACGGGCGCACTTTGATGGCGGACGGTGTTGCTGGCTTGCCGGCGGTGTTTGGCCTACTTTTCGCATCGTAATTGGGCGGGCGTGTGGACTGCTGCGTGCCGGCGGTAACTGGTGGTTTTTGCATCCGCCAGCACGGCGGTGGTGCTTCCGCCCGCCATCGTAATGGGCCCCTATATTATTGACAACGATATTTAGGATTCGATATTTTTGTACTTACCTGTTTGTAGATAGGAAGTCGATATTCTGTCATTCTATATTTTTTCATCGATATTCTGGCATCTCGATATTCTGCTCCTCGATATTCTGTCAGTGATCCGCCTCAGCAGCAACAAGCCTCCCAGTCCTTTCAAGGGCG
The DNA here is from genome assembly GCA_963921515.1 of Calotriton arnoldi. NCBI lineage: Eukaryota > Metazoa > Chordata > Amphibia > Caudata > Salamandridae > Calotriton > Calotriton arnoldi. Next base: position 1,188,189 of record CAWUFW010001187.1, read on the forward strand.
AGGCTGGGTGCAGGTCGATAGCGTCCTGGCATCCAGGGGCAACGCACTACCCAAACACTCACCCCCTCCTCTGCAGCAGCGCTGCAAAATCACTTTCATTTGCCTTTGGCAGTGCATGATCACCTGGTGAGTGGTCGGGTGAACTTTCACCTCCTCAGATGGCAGAGCATCACGTCAGACCAGAGGGGGCTCCAGATTGTCGAGAAGGATACGCTTTCTCCTTTGTCTCCTGCCCCCCAGACATATCAGCCACACTGCAACACCTCCCAGAGGACCTCTGTCTATACTCTGTGGAGAAGTTCAAGCTCTATTGGCCAAAGGAGCAACCGAGAGGGCGCCGGCATCAGAAATCTGGATTGGTTGTTGCTCCTGTTACTTTCTGGTGCCTGAAAAGGCGTTCACATTATCCTGGATCTTTGCCCTCCCAACATCTTCCTCTGGAAGTGAAACTTCAAAATGCTCACACTGTCCCAGGTCCTGTCTACCCTGGAGCCAGAAAACTGGTGATACCTGCGGTTTTAGGTAGGCCATGGGCACGTTCAGTTCTTTGTTCTCTTTTTTATCTGTACCAGCGCACCTCAGATGGTGATGTTTGGAGGTTGGGAGTACCAGTCTTCCTATACCCCGACGACTGGCTACTGAAGGCGGGTTCGCCTCAGGATGCCATAGGCCACCTCTAGATGAGAGCCGACCTACTGTCATTGTTGGGATTTTCGATTAATGTGCTAAGGTTACACCTGACACCTATACAATGGCTCCCCTCATTGGACCTACCCTGGATACAGTGCTCTGTTGAGCCATCCCTCTTCTTCAGTGAGTCCAGGACATTCGGGCTGTGATCCAGATGTTTCAACCCTTAACTTGGATCTCAGTGAGAGTGGCTCTGAGACTTCTGGACTTTTTGGGTTCCTGCATCCTGCTTCTGGACCGTGCCTGGTCGCACAAGCAGGCTCTGCAGTGGGATCTGAAGTCTCAGTGGGCTTGGGCTCAGCACTAAGGGGGCCTATCATAGGTCATCCAGTTGTCTAAGGAGACTGCAAAAGATCTGCAGTGGTGGCTGCTTAACCACAATTGGACCGGCAACAGACTCCTCTCCCTACCCCACTCAGAGCTAATGGTCGTGACAGTGGTATCATTGCTGGTCCCCCGTGGTGGGAGGTCATCGCGGAGAGGTCTTGATCAGGGGACTCTGGTCTCTGGTGGAAGCCTGCCTCCATACGCTGGAACTGTAAACAATTCACTTGGTACTGAACGCATTCCTCTTGACCATCAAGGGGGAACGTGTGCAGATTCTTATGGATAACACGACTGTCTTGTGGTATTGCAACAAACAGGGTGATGTGGGGTCTTGGGTTCTGTGCCAGGAGAACACTGGATCGATTTATTTGCCACCGTAGAGGACACACCGTTCCCAGAATGTTGCGCAATGGAGTTTCTAAGGCAGTCCTCCATCAGAGACGCATTCCACTTGCACTGGGGGTCGGCACTCATGTACCCCTTTCCACCCCTCCCTCTCCTGCCCACTGTACTGAGAGAGACCGAACCCAAGTTATCTTAGTGTCTCGGGACTTGGAGACAAGAGTGTGGTGCCCCGACTTTCTGGCCATGAGCATTCGTCCTCTGATCCGGCTGCCACTTCGGGAGGACCTCCTGTTACAGCTGCAGGACAGAGTCTTGCACCCGAGCCTGCACAGTCTATACCTCCATGCTTTGGGATTGACCGGCAACAGTTGATGGATTTTGATCTTGCTCCCGAAATAGTTGGTGTCATATTGGCAGCCAGGCATCCATCTGTCAGACTGGCCTCTGCTTGACACTGTGAAAGGTTTGTTGGTTGGTGCTCTTTCTGAATCGTGCAACCTCTGAATGCTCAGTTATAGGATGTTCTCCTGTTCTGTTTGTCACTAGCCCAGCAGGGCCTTGCTGTGGCAACAGTTAAAGATTAGGTCTCGGCCCTTTTGCCCTTCTTACATTTACCTGACCAGCCATCCCTCTTCAAGTCACCAGTTGTGAAGCATTTTTTAAAGAGGCTGGTCAATATGTTTCTGCCAACTCCATTTCTTATGCCACAGTGGGGCCTTAATTTGGTTCTCGCCTGCTTGATGTGAACTCCCTTTGAACTAATGCATAGTTATTCTTTTCTCCTTATTACCATAAAGACAGCATTCCTCATACCAGAACATTGGCCATGTGAGTTTTTTCTTCCAAACTCTTTATTGAGGTTTTCTTTTTTGTTATATTGTGGTATGGGACATTATCATTGCAGAGAAACAGTTAACATACGCTTATTATGACTGACCTAGTCATTGTACAGAAATAAGTAACACAAGCTTAGTGCAGGAGACTTAGACTTCGATTATGTCACACAATATTACACAAATAACTTTCAAGAGAGTACAATTGAGCAATGACACCATGCGTGGTTTGGGTCCTGGTGCATGTAGTTGTTGACCTCATGTTAAATTTTGGTGGTTGGATGGGTTGCGGCCCTTATTGTAGGTAAGGGAGGATGCGAACCTCTGAGCAACAGCTGGAGGATTAGGGGGACAGTGGAGAGAGAGGAACTGTGGGATAAAGGGGGCAACTAAACAACAGCACGGTGAGGGCTGAGAGGGAATTTCAGGGGAATTATGTATGGGTGAGGGTTCACTGGGTGTGGTGGCATCTGTAGTTTCTGCATGAGGCGCCGTGCCCACTTCTAGGAGGGTGGCAATACAGGGTTGCCCTGCGTTGTAATGTGGACCAGTGGGTAGGGCCAAAGGGTCAGGTGTAGGGAGGGTTTTTAATCAGGTTACGAGTCCTGTATAGGGGAGACCTCTTCGTGCACCTGTCCCCGAAACTGAGTAAGCATATTGTTGTTCGTGATCTGCCCATGTACATCTTTCTTCCAAGAAACAATTGCCCTCTGGACAAAAGCGGCATTCCTGCCCAAAGTAGTCACGCTCTTCCACAAACAACAATCCGTCACCTTGCTGGGTTTCTATGCAGTGCCTCAGTCCTCGAAGGAGGAAGATTGGCTTCATCACCTTGACCCTAAATAGGCACTTAGTTTCTATATGGACCGAACCAGAGACTACCAACAAGATGACCAACTTTTTGTGGATTGATCTGTAGTTAAGAAAGGCAAAGTGGTGAGAAGAGGACCATCTCAAGATAGATTGTGCTATGCATCAAGATGTGCTAGGGACTAGCTACGAACCATCCACAAGGCTTGTGTGTTCAATCCAGCAGAGTGAAGGCTGCTACCATTGCCTGACATGTGGTGTGCCAGATCTGGACTTTTGCCTTGCTGTGTCATGGACATCTCTTCACAGGTTCCCGAGACATTATTGCCTGGATAGCCAGGTGCAGTAAGACAAGCACTTTGACCATCAGTCCTGCTGAATTTCCTGGTTTGAACCATCCCACAGATTTACCACCGGATGAGGTTACTGCTTTGGTATCTATTCATAAGGTGAGAAATATGCGGTGAGAAGTCTCTACCAGAAGAACACGTTACTTACCTTTGGTAATGCCTTTTCTGGTAGAGACTCTATCTAACCACAGATTCCTCACCAACCCACCCTTCTTCTTGTTGTGTGGACTGCACTCACATAGTTGTTTTAATAAGATGCCAGATCTAAAAAGAATCTGCACACTCTCCTTTCTGATTTCCATGGCTCTGTGTATGACGGCGCAGACAGAAACCAGAAAGAAACTGACGTCAGTGTGTGAAGGTGACACACATATAGGGCCCCCGACGTCACATCTGAGGTTGGACAGAGCCAACGCAGAGCCCCACAATGCTACCTTCCAATGCGCAAGAGAATTACTTTACAGTTTCTGGACCCAGTCTGGCAACTGGGGAAATTCACAAGTTGAGGAATCTATGGTTAGATAGGCTTTACCAGATAAGGCGTTACAAAAGGTAAGTAACTTGTCTAAATCATCAGCGTTCTTAGGTACAAAAAAATAAAAGCGAGGGGGCTGGATCCAATGATGGTCTTATAAATTAATTAGCCTAGTTCTCATCAAAATGCAATTAAAGAGAGTCTTTTTCTGATTCGGTATATGCAGAAATGTGAGTACAAAGTATAGACGTGCCAAGATCCAGATCAATCTTCCAATCATAACTTCCATGTAGAGGTAATAGTGTTGGATTTTCTTATCAAACACACCTTGGAACCCACTGAAAAGGGGCGTGGCAAGGCGCTTCAAGATGGCGAATCCTCAGTAAATGAGCTTCCGACCATCATGTGCAATCCTTCTAGGACCTAGAATAAAGGACAAATATTACTCTTCATCATGGGGATGGAATAATATCCTAGGATCACGGCTTTTACGGCAGCCCCTTTGGTGCTTCCCCCTTCGTATTGCCTGCTGAGGATTCACAGCTGTTGCAGAAGATGCCTGCCACCGGATATGTGGTGGTAACTCTTAATGCTCAGATGTGGATACCCCTCACAGCTCATGTGCTACATTTACTGGGGGAGACACCCTGTGCCCTTCTCCTCCATTGGGACTGACATCCAGGGTAGCATTGGACTTTCTCCCACTTTCTTTTCCTCTGCCACCAACACACCAGCAAATGGAGTCAGTGACGTCTTGGTCCAATACTCAACCTACACTGGGATAGTCACTTGCCCTGACATTAGGCTATCCCCGAAGGACTAACCTTGAGCCTTGCATCTTGTGGTGGCACTTCCTGCTGGAGGAGACTGTCACTGAGGGACAAGAGGTGCCCTACTGTTGGAGTGGGGTGGGCCCTTGCTCCATGGGGAGTCAGGTGATTGGGTCACCCCGACAGCTGACGCGGGTACCCTTTACTGATGTTAAACACATAACCCACCCATAGCGCTTCGGGAACTTGCTACACCCATATTGTAAACTGCTGGAACATATCCTGATCTTGCCATAAGGTGAGCGGACACCGGAGGGACAGATCTGCCTCACCCAGAGAGCACTTATCATGACTTCTGAACTGATTTTGTGGCTGAGACTGCTTGTGCCCCTCCTACCCCCCTCACAATCAACGCCAACCTAGTCTTTACTGAGGGGCAATGGTGGGCCTCTAGAAAAAAATCTGTTGGGCCTGATCACAACTCCATCACTCCAATTTAAGATCCTGGCCTCCCTACTTCACAGTGCTTGAAGTGTTAGCGGAGGTTGGGACAGTCCAGCCCTCTATAGGTCTTCCGAACATCCAGGAATCTTGCTACGGTAAGAGCGGATGGGTAGACTTGGTAATAGCAAACAGCTCCCCTCACTTACTAGTGCAGCCGTGACACAAGACAGGTAGAGGTCACAGCCCGGGGTCCGTCTTTTTTCCTCATCGACAAACCTGAACGATCACCTGCCAACTGTGTAGAAACTAGATGAGATCCTAATAGCCATTGCAGATATCAGATCTGCACTAGAATGTAAGGTTGACACTGTGGCAGTAGAGCTGGTGCTGACCAAAATAAACAATTGAATCAAGTGAGGAGGAACACGCCGGCTTTACAAGTGCAAATGGGTGATTTGATGGACAGAGTCCATATTTTGGAGGAAATGGTGTAGGATGCGGAGGGATGTTCTCACTGCAAGAATATTTGTATCCTTGGCCTACCGGAGGGTACGGAGGGTCCTGACCCCACCACCTCATTGAAAACAGGTTGTCCACACATATAGCACCCACCGGCTTCTCCTCCCTCTTTATTGTTGAGCGAGCTAATAGGGTTCCTGCCTGTTACCCATCACCAGTGGCACCATCTAGACCAGTAGTGGCCAAACGTTGGAACTATAGGGACAAGGATGTTCTGCTAAGTGCTTCAGGCAGGTTGATCAGCTTTCTTGTGAGGGATCTTTCCTGACTACTCTGTTGCGGTACAACATTGTCGAGCATCGTTTGTGTGTGTTATGCCTAGGCTTTGAGATCATGGTCTTAAATACGTCCGGCTCTTCCCTGAAAACTAAAGATCATGGCCAAATCAATGTACTTAACTCTTCACTGAGCCCGAAGAAGCGTAGGGCTTGGTAGAACAAGAGAATACACTGGATTACGATGGGCTGTGCTCGTCTTCAGCGTCAGTCCTCTAGGGTAAGTCAGAACACCCATCGATGGGCCTGCTCCCGTCAGTCCACCTCAAACGCTCCCACTCCTGCCCATTCACAGCTGGAAAGAAGCTCAGTGTTATAAATGGAACCTCCAGTATATTTTTCAAAATGTCTTCTTTCTTACACATAGGTTTACATTTGGAAGGCACCAATATGGTGAAATACAATTGGTAATAACAAATAATCTACTGTTCTGTATTCCCACATGTCTCTCGATAGAAATGATATCTCACTTGTGTGGGTAGGTCCAGTCCTGCGACAGGAAAGGCCCCAAAACAAAACATGAACACCACATTTTTCCACTGAAAACCGACCCTTTTTTTGCAATGTGGCTAGCTGTGGGTTTTGGGCCCTAGCTCAGCTGGCACCTAGGGAAACCTAGAAAATCTGCAAATTTTTCAAAACTAGACCCTCAGGAGAATTAAGGGTGGAGTGACTTACGTGGCTGTCACCAGGTTTTCTTATCCAGAATCCCTTGCAAACCTCAAACTTTGACTAAAAAACTATTTTCCTCCCATTTCTATGATGGAAAGTTCTGTAATCAGCAGGGAGCAATTAATTTCCTACCACCTAACATTCCCCTAAGCCTCCTGATATGAATGGTACCACATTTGTGTGGGTAGGGCTTTTGGCTGCGTCAGGAAAGCAAACAAAACGGAACATGGACACATCAAATTTTTCCACTGAAAAATTGCCCTTTTTTGCAGTGTGGCTAGCTGTGGGTTTTGGGCCCAGGCTCAGCTGGCCACTAGGGAAACCTAGCAAACCTGCACATTTTTCAAAACTAGACCCTCAGGAGAATTAAGGGTGGGGTGACTTACGTGGCTGTCACCAGGTTTTCTTATCCAGAATCCCTTGCAAACCTCAAACTTTGACTAAAAAACAAATGTCCTCCCATTTCTATGATGGAAAGCTCCGTAATCAGCAGGGAGCAATGAATTTCCTACCATCTAACATTCCCCTAAGTCTCCTGATATAAATGGTACCACATTTGTGTGGGTAGGGCTAGTGGCTGCGTCAGGAAAGGCAAGAAAACGGAACATGGACACATCACATTTTTCCACTGACAAATGGCCCTTTTTTGCAGTGTGGCTAGCTGTGGGTTTTGGGCCCAAGCTCAGCTGGCCCATAGGGAAACTTAGAAGCCTGCACATTTTTTATACCTAGCACTCGGGAAAATCCAGGGCGGGGTAACTTGCATGGCTTAAACCAGGTTTTCTTACACAGATGCCCTTTCAAACCTCAAACCTTGACTAAAAAAAATATCTTCTTCACATTTCTATAATGGAAATTTCTGGAATCTTTTGGGAGCAACACATTTCCTACCACCTACCATTCCGCAGAGTCTCCCTATAAAAATGGTACCACACTTTTGTGGGTAGGAGTAGTGGTCGTGACAGGAAAGGTGCCAAACCACAACATGGACGCATCACATTTTTCCCAAACTGACCCTTCTTTGCAATGTGTCTAGCTATGGATTTTGGACCCTAGGTCAGCCGGCACCTAGGGAAACCTAGCAAACCTGCACATTTTTTAAAATTAGACACCAGAATCCAGGGTGGGGTGACTTTCGTGGCTCACAACAAGTGTTCTTACCTAGAAGCCCTTGCAAACCTCAAACTTTGACTAAAAAAATACATTTTCCTCACATTTCTGTGACGGAAAGTTCTGGAATCTGTAGGGAGCAACAAATGTCCTACCACACTTGTGTGGCTGGGCCTAGTGCCTGCGACAGAAACAGATCAAACCAAGGTCAATGAGTGTCCCTGTGCAAGGACTCCCATTGACCATAGCTTGATCTGTCCCTGTCATGAGTGCTAGGCCCAGCCACACAAATGGGGCAACATTTTTATCGGGACAAGTGAGGGAATGCTGGGTGGTAGGAATTCTGTGCATACCTTTTGATCCTGGACGGAGGTCCTCATCCTTGGCTCCAACCCTTCAGCCTGGGACGACTCCTGGTGGCCGACATCACTGGGAACAGCCCCAACACCCACCGACCACGCACACAACCTAGGGGTCATCCTCGACCCCACCCTCTCCATGACTAAGCAGGTCAACGCCGTTTCCTCATCCTGCTTCAACACCCTCCGAATGCTCCGCAGGATCTTCAAGTGGATCCCCACCGAAACAAGAAAAACAGTCACCCAGGCCCTCGTCACCAGCAGGCTGGACTACGGAAACACCCTCTACGCAGGAACGACGGCTAAGCTCCTGAGACGGCTGCAACGCATCCAGAACGCCTCTGCACGTCTTATCCTCGACATCCCCCGCCGCAGCCACATCACACCCCACCTGAGAGACCTGCACTGGCTCCCTGTCAACAAGAGGATAACCTTCAAGCTCCTCACCCACGCACACAAAGCACTCCACAACTCCGGACCAGCCTACCTCAACAGACGACTCAGCTTCTACACCCCCACCCGCCAGCTCCGCTCCATCAGCCTCGCCCTCGCCACAGTCCCCCACATCCGGAAAACGACCGGCGGCGGCAGATCCTTCTCCCACCTCGCCGCCAAGACCTGGAACACCCTCCCCACCAACCTTTGGCAGACCCGAGACCTACTGGCCTTCAGAAGACTCCTCAAGACCTGGCTCTTCGATCAGTAGCAGCACCCCCCTCCCTCTTCCCCCAGCGCCTTGAGACCCTCGCGGGTATGTAGTGCGCTTTATAAGTGACTTGATTGATTGATTGATTGATTGATTGGAAGAATACGTCACAGACGTGCACAGAAAAGATGTGATATTAGGCACATTTTGAGGTCTGCATGGCATTGTGGGTAAGACAACTTTGTGGGATCCACAAGAAACACTCCACCCTGTATTCCCCTTGGCGTCTAGTTTTCAGAAATGCCTGGGTTTGGTAGGTTTCCCTGGGTTGCAGCCGAGTCCAGGCCCAAAAACTGCAGCTACCCCTTTTGTTGATGTTGTCACATTGCATCTAGAACCCTGCCCTTTTGCGGGCGCTAGGCCTGCCCACTCAGATGAAATACCATTTTTATCAGGAGACATGTGGGAACTCTTGGTAGCAGGAAATTTGCAGCTCCCCACCGATTCCAGAACTTTGAGTCACAGAAATATGAAGAAAAGGTGTTTTTTTAGCTTATGTATGAGGATTGCAAAGACTTCTGGGTAAGAAAACCTTGTGGGATCCACGCAAGACACTTCACCCCGAGTCCCCCTGGTGTTTAGTTTATGAAAATATCTGGTGTTGGTAGATTTTCCCTAGAAACAATGTACACCATGGCAAAGAAAGGGAGAAAAGACAAATACCACTGCAACGCCACCTTCTACCCAAGTTCACACACATACTGGTTGAATTTACCCGAAGGGTAAGTGAAAAGTTCAAAATTTACATTTTATTAAAAAGAGTTCACAAAGGGGGCGTGGCTTGGACAGCCATCATGGCAGACGCAACCTAGCGAAATTCCGACCGCCCAAGCCGAAAATCCGCAATAATCCGCCGATATCCCTCTCCCAAGTGAGCCATACCCATCGCTACAGCACTCGGAGCCAAGCGGTGTCCTCGACCCTGGCGCGGCGGCGGACCTGAAGTCACAAGCGGCCACAACAGGCGACATAAAAGGCGCGGCCTAGCGCCCGGGCTGGCGCTGGAAAAGGAGATCGCGCTGTCGCGGGTGCCCGGCGCGGGTAGCGCGGCCCAAAAGAAACCTGAGTGCTGCCCCCGCAGGCCCCGCCAACAACATGGGGTCCATGCCCCGGCGCATCAAGGCCGGCGCTGCCGGGAACGAATGTGGGGCCTGGTCGCGGGCGCCAGGGAGATCCTGAGGGCCCCGCAGGTCTTGCTGGGGCCCTCGTGTGTCTGGTGCGGCAGCACCCAGGGCGGCTGGGGCCGGGCCGCTGGTCCCCACACAGCAGTCCCACCCACATCGGAGGGCCTAGGACATGAGGGGGTACGCGGTGTCCCTGAGTCTGTCCTGGTGCAGCTCGGGGGAGGTCCGGCAGCGGCGGGAGCCCGGAGCCGAGGGTGCGCCATGCCGGGCCGAGTGCTGCCCCAGGGAGTCCCGTCGACCAGGGAGCGCTGGAGCAGACGGCGGAGCTGGTTGTGCCCGGGCCGACCCGACTGACTCACGATCGTGGCTGGCTGGGCCTGAGGGCCCGAAGAGAAGATCTGCTCGTGGCCAGGGCCATGCCTGCCGGGGTGCACCGGGCCCGCCCCGTGCCTGTCATCCTTCTGGGGAGCGCTTGTGGAGCCCAAGAGGTCCAGGACAGGGCAGGGGGGCTGGCGTCAGGGCCCGCTGGATGGAGACCACGCCGCCTACAGGTCGACGCTGCAGCGGCTAGGTGACAACCCCGGGACCTGTGCTGAGCGGATCGCGGCCCAGCAAGCGGTACAGCAGAGGTGGTGCTCCTCATGAAGGGCCTACTGAGAAGACGTGCCACTATCCCCCGGGGTGCCGTGCGGGGCCTGCCTCGCCAGCCGAATACATAGACTACAGCAGGTAGGCCCGCTGTGCGGAGCTTCTACTTTTATCACCCCCCAGGAGTACCGGGCCTATTGGGGATCCCCCCTGGTGTTATGTGCGGCCTGCCTCAAAGTGGACGCTGGGGCCGCCCCAGCGGGGGCTGGTGGAGTAGGCCACCCACACTTGGAGGCAGTGGTCCCAGCTCGAGCTGCCTTGAAACATCCTGGAGGGGCTGCGGCCCAGAGCCCCATGAGACTGTGCTAGTGCGAGATGACCTGTGGGCTGGGAGTCCGGCGAGTCTGATCCCGGTAGGGGGTCTACTTGGCTGGCTGCCCTGGGCTGCTGAGGCGACTGAGCTAGGCTTAGTGCAGCTTGCGGCCTGAGAGTGCCAGATGCCGTGAGGTCCGGCCCGCAGTGGTATAACCGGGTGTCCCCAACGTAACACCTGTGAGGTGGGGAGCCTACCTGAGATACCTGCCAAAATCATCAACGGAAGGAAACAGAATCAGGAGCGGGGTGGACACCGCAATTGGGGGGCCCCCCACCGTCCCCCCTTTTTTTCTCCATCATGGCCAGGGATAAACTGGCAGGCCCCAACTCCAAGCAAAGCACCCTGGACCAGTTCGCCACAGCCCCCAACAGCGCGAGTAGCGTGGACGCTGGGAGCTCAGTCCCCGACAATGCCCCTTTGCTGGCCGCGATCACTCAGGCCCTCAACACTCTAGACGCAAAGATCAGCGCTGTAGGTTCGGAGGTCTCCTTTCTGCACCAGGATCTTAGAAAGGCGGCTGATCACATCACAGCGGCAGAGACCCATGTTTCGACAGTGGAGGATACAGTGGCATCCCTTCAAAAAAAGGTGAACAAGCTCACCGTCGTCGCACAAGAGCTGGCGACCCGAGTTGAAGATGCCGAGGGCCGCTCTCGACGCAATAACCTGCGCTTCATTGGCTTTCCGGATGGGGTGCGAGGGCTCCTCCATTGATTGTTACTCACACAGTGGTTGAGAGCACTCCTGCCGGAAGACTCCTTATCCTCCTGTTTCGTGGTGGAGAGAGCCCACAGGGCATTGACTGAGAAGCTCCCTCCGGGGGAACGCCCCTGGCCAGTAATTGCCAAGCTGTTGAACTATGTAGACCGGGATACCATCCTTCAGTAAGCAAGAACCCACAGGGATAAACTGCTCCATGATTCACAGGTCATAATGATTTTCCCAGATTATACTCGCCTGGTGCACCAGCAGCGCCAGTCATTTACACCAGCAAAACGCAGACTTAGAGAACTCAATGTGCAGTATATGCTGTTATACC